>JAXRJS010000082.1:195000-870000 GCA_037127375.1 Dione juno | reverse complement strand
GTACATATAAGTAAACACAATATATTATTTTCTATAACATGTTACGCAAACTTATCTGATCGCAGTCTGTACATGGCATATGTATAAAAATCTGTTTTTGAGGGCATTTAATATTTATTACTTTTATAGGTAATAGTAGAACAAAAACAAGATTTTGTATTAATAAAACTTTTGGTCTGTTTGTGTGGGCGTTTGTGCGCACTAATCTCAGAAATGGCTTTACGAATACAAATGGAATTTTCACTATTGTATTATGGGTAAAATTTCCTTAATAGTACGAGTTTGCTTTATTTAAATCGATTTTAAAATAAACGCATCTAGGCAATATAATCTTAAAGTAGATATATATTTAATTGAATTGGCTGAAACTTTAAATACACTTTGCCAGGTAGACAAAGTTGCGGGCGCAGCTAGTTATGTTAAGACATGTTCCAGACATGTCCAATATAACGTCGGTAAGGTACCTCTCAGTCATTTTTCTATAGAACGAAGGCGGCACCGGCACAGTAACCCATATAGTATGGCTATTTATACACGTTCACGTTTATTAGATATTTAGTCATCGCAATCAACCTAGTGCCATAATTTGGGTGATCTATTTTAGGAGGTATGAGATTCAATTCCGCTAAGGAAAATATGATACTACGAATATTTAACACATGTCCAAAATATTCTACAGGATAAAATAGACAGCGTAAAGCGCTAACATATTAATTATATAATAAATGTGAATATAAAGTGAAGTTAAATAAAATATAAATGTTTTATCGTCGCCTTCCGTCACCGCCATTGTATGTTTCTTTACCATGATCCGGTCTTTTAAAAAAAGAACGGATTGACTTGCAATATTTTTTTTTAATCCAAAAAGGTGTTATATATACACAGATAAAAAATGTCGAATTAACGAAATCAGTTTGTAAATCTATAAGCAACGATGTTTTTTTGTTTTTTTTTTAGAAACGGTTTACAATTATAAAAAGAAAATCAACAGATTTGTGTCTTGGCAGTGATGTAATGCTTTTACGATTTTAAAACTTCAACATGCATTAGTGAATTTGTTTTTTTAAACACGTAAAGATTTTTAGGGATCTCTGTGAAAACAATTAAACTTTTATGTAATAATAGTATTAAATTAATTACCAAAATAACATTAAATAACCATTTCTGCTTTTATATTCAATTTAAAGTACAAATGGAATATTACTATGTCACAAATAGTATATTCCGCACATTTCTTTTAATTTTTCGCGAACTTTAACGAAAATTTAACGATCAGCAATGAAAAGAAATATCAAAACATAGGTCCAAAGTCATTTTACACACTTCTATTTTCTGGTTAACTTCAAAATTCTTAGCACAGATTGTCACATGACAATAAAAACACAACAAACTTACACTTCCAACAAAATCGAACTTGGCTATCACAACTTCCAGCACATGGTATAAATGTGGCGTCGTAGATGGCGTCGCTTGGGCGCTCGCTTGAGACAATGGCCGCACCAACGGCGTTGTGTCCAAATAGTGGAGCCTGTAGAAGGCTAGGAGCGCTGGCATATCGGCGAACAGCTGGTTGCCGATCCTGAACCTGGTGGTGCCGTCGGCCGATACCACACGGTTTACTATGTAGTGAGATACGCGATCGTCCTCCCTGGAAGAGAATATGGAGGTAGGTTAGTTTGGTAAAATGAGACATTTCTAGGGTAGGTATATATAGTGAAGCTATATTATATTAACAGAGCAAAACAGTCCGGGTAGCTTTCTCCCTTGGGATAGCATAAACTTAAAATATTTTTTTTGTTATAATAACTTCATATTATAGCATGTATCTTCCCTCATTACAAACTTTATAAAATAACAAAAAAAATAATTATTATGGTAACAGGTTTCATTCCTTTTTTAAATTAAAAATATTTGCATTGACTATGTAATTTTTACTATAATATTTAAATAAATCATAACTTACAATTGATATTAAGAACAAAAGTGCGAGCACTTAGGACAATTCTTCATTAATAGCTTTGAAACGAGGACCAAAAATTGAAGTGACGTCACAAGCTGGACATATTTGGATGGGCAAGCACTTATTGTACCGTCAGCAACGACTTGGCTAACGATTAACAATAATTGGCAACAAGTCGTTACGACTTATCAACTAGAAATATTTACAAATTTGAGCACATTATCATCTGTATATTATATATAGCAGTATATTATATTCTTACAAAATTCACTACTTCATCGCATTCGTGTTTTGTCTACAATACCTGCCACTGGCAGACTATTGTGCGTCTGTCGTTTCATAACAAGGGTGTTCAAAAAAAGTTAAAGCACACACAAGTGCTAAAATATTCAAGTGTTTCGATATACATACATATTTTCTTAATAAATAAGAATATATTCTTAAGAAATAAAATGAAGTCAGTCGCTGTTAATTGGATTATTATCCAAATTGGTTTCAAAAGTACAAAAAGTATTTGAAACGCGTTATATGTATTTAATTAATAATTTCATAATAATTAACGCAGTGGGCTAACGTCCAACTGTAAACGCGACGGTCGGGGGTTCGATTCTCATTTGGGGGAATTATTTATTTTAATTCTCCCTTTCTAATAAAAACACGCGACGTTGGGTTAACATTCGAGTATTCTGTATTATATATTCGGTTGAATTCAAAATATTTTTTTTTTTCACTTTTCAACATGTCACCACCGGTCCGGAAGGCAGTTCTGCTGAAAAATGCCAGCAAGGGTCTCAGCAGTTGCTCTTGTAAATATAAATATTACAATAATCATTAAATACAATAATAGTAGTAGTATCCTGTATAAAATTCAAATTACATCAATTCCACACATTTTTATCATTTAAATATTTATGAACAGTGCAATAATAGGCTTCACTCACGAGTACTGTTTTAACATTTTCTTTAAATTTCATTAGAGGCAAATTTAGAGTAAATTGTAGAATTTTATTATAGACGCGTATACTCAAACCCATAAATTATGTAATAACTTTTTGATGGGTTTTTGGAGAATTGGAAACAATATGAACAAAATATAACATTTTACAATCCATAGATTAAATGAGATTTAGAGAAAAGGGCGAACATGATATAATATTTCTGTAACGAAGGCCATTGATGATCTTACAGAATGCTATATATATATAAGCACTGGAAAAAATTACGTAAGCCTGTTCACGTTATTTTAGGCATAATCAAAATAATCTTAATTCAAATGGATCCATTATAAGCACTATTTAGTCTTTGGTTAATATAAAATTATTAGTCCTAGTGGTATTTACCATCGACTTGGAAGGTAATTTATGTAATAAGTAATAAGAAATTATAATCATCGCCATCACCATTATTAAAAAGACGTATTGCCATGCACGAAACGCCATATAAATAAATAACCCAATTGAACAGAAGAAGAGAGACCATGTTGTCACGAAATTTTTATCATTGTATTACAGTAGAGAAATGTAGTCGCGTGTTTGGTTTTTTTTTTTTCCACAATATAGCTGATACGAAATCATTCAAAATTCGCCCAAGGACTGGGCTATTTTTCAAATTCAAACGCGTTCGGTTTGGCTTATTTAAATTAAATAATTATAATAATGTATATATGACTGTTTTATTTATTTATATATATAAATTGCACAATATATATAAATGTACAAAAGGCGGGATTAACGCTGTAAAGCATTCTCTACCAGCCAACCTGTCATGTGAGCAATAAATGTATAAGTGTGCAACAATCAATTTCAAACATATATTATTTATTTATCTACATAATATATAAGAAAAAATCAATATATACAAATACATAATAATACATATAAAAAAAAAGACAAATATATAAATAAGCTAAATACATAAACGTATATAAGATTATTAAATACATATGAATAATAATAATAAAATAATATAACTAACTGTTAACTATATATTATTCACCTAACACATACCTTACACACAGCACATAATCGCCATGTATAGTTTTGGAGTCTCGCACGAGGAAAACACCACTTTCAGTCTCATTGAGGAGCAGCTTCGACGCCTCCGCTCGCGACAGACCGCCGAAATACCAGCTGGAATAAATATTAACATGTTAATGTTTTGTCTATAAAAAAATCTTATATATATATATATATATATATCATTCTTTTCAAATGTGATAAAAGTCTTCATGTACATATTAATATATTTTCTTATTAATAGCAAAAAAATATTGTACTCATATATGTCTATTTAAAAAAAATAATGCTATACATAAGTGCTGTAGGCATATACTTCTTTAAGTATTAGTATACTTCAAAATTTAATCTAAATACCTTTTCAACTTAGTTTTTAATTAAGCTTTAAAATTTTCTTTAAATAAATTTCCTAATTTTTAGGGTACCGTAGCCAAATGGCAAATAACAAATCAATTTGTTATATCAGTCTGTCTGTGTGTCCGTATGTCACAGCCACTTTGTTTAGGTATCATAAAAGAAACACATACTAATTACGTAAAATAAAATAGCTTCAAGCATATAGCAGGGTAAAAGAATTCATTCCCCCAAATAGGAATTGATAGCACATCCTTCGCGTTTACAGGCAGACACTGCACATAGCTTAATAAATGTATAATACTAATTTGGGATAACTAGAGAAAATCCAGTCATAGATTTCATAATAATATAATAGTGAAAACAGATTAACATCAATCTATACTATAATAAAACAGTTAAAAAATTATGTCTGTACATTGTATATTTTTACGAAAAATAATGTAAAAACAATAACAGAATACGAATTTATTTTTTTTAAATTTTTTGTCAGTCTGTTTGTCCATGCACATCTTTGGATCTTTTTTGTTGTATATCTGTGTCTTGTCCTGGCAGGCTCTAGGCTTTAATAGGTTTTGAGGACTAGCATACCTGATCCACCACCATAATTATATGCTGCCATATGGCAGCATATATAGAAAATAGTGTAAAAGTTGTTGAATGTGATGAAAATATTTCATTAATATAAAAATTCAAGACCTAGAACATCTCATGAAGAACCATTATGTCCAGCTAAACTACATGAAATAAAAGTGTTTTGTGAACACTAGCTTATAATAAATTTATATATTACTTATAATATAATAAATTTTTAGATGATTTATGAGTAAAAATCTCTGGCAAATGCTGATCTTCCAAACAGCAAGAGAAAAATGTGTTACCAGTTCAAAATTAAAAATGATCTTAATCGTATTTCAAAATAATTAAAAGCTTTTACATTTTTAATTTTATTTTCTCAAACCAAGCAAGTAGCTAATGCCTAAGAATATTGTGAAATCCTATACATTTCAGTGTAAGAAAGCAGTTAACTCAGCTTTCAAAACCAGGACAGTCATAAAACATCACTGAAACTATAATCTGTTATTAGAATTACAATAAACAGAAGCAAAATTACTCACGTACCTACTGACTGTATTTTAGTTCAGTTTCTACTATGAGGAAAAGTTGTTTAAAATATTATAGAAAATAATATTAAATTGTTCTTATATTATTTGTACTGTCCAGCATAAGATGTATATAGAAGTAAATAAAAATAAACATTTCTATTTAGTGTTTTATTAGATTCTACTACAATGCCTTATATCTCAAAAAAAAAGTTCCATTAAGTTTCTCGGAATTACTGTGTTTCTTTCTCGAGTCCTTCTCAGGTTTGAGGCATTAACATTATTGAACCGGTGGTAATGTTTTTGACGTTCAAAAAACTAATCATGTATTCTTAATTTGGATAAAATTATTTGAATTTGAATTCTCTAAATGACCAGATTATTAAACACCATTTGATCATATTACAAATAAAATATTTCATATGCAATATATTATTTCTATACATATATTTCAAATAAATACAAATTGATATAGTTTTATATAAATTTAATTTCAACCATTTATACCTTCAGTTTTCATTTCAATATTAATCATTAAAATTCATCTCATGCCCAGTGTGTCATAACTGCCAATTCACACTCAAAATATGAATTTGCATACAAATACAATTAACATTTATTGGTGTCCTATTATAATTCTAAACTAATAGACAAACTAGTGTTAAGACACTACAGTCTTCAATTTTAATTCAATTTCAATATATATATTGAGTGGAGGAACTTAATGTCACATTTTGTTTTAACTTTAAATTATAGTAAAAGTTATTATTTTCACAGTGGATATTAAATCCATAAACATTGTATGTGCTGTTAGATATTGATAAACTAATCTGAGAGTTAGTCTAATGGTAAAAAAATCATTAAAAAAAAGAAAAGTAATAAAAAATAGTCTTAGTGACTCTTTATACTAGAAGATGTATAAATAAAATTATGTATGATTTAACATCATTAGATATCAAATTAAATTATAAGTAATAAATGAATTATTAATTATCATTCAAAACTTTATACAAATTATTAAGAATTATTGTATAGAAGTACTTTGGAGTGTAGCTACAAATAGAATAACATTTATTTACATATAAATAAGATAATTAAGTCTGAAGAAATGTTGTTATTATTTATTTATTTTAGATATAATACCACCTTGAGTCAGTTATGATATTTTTTTCTTATTAGTATTAATATTACATGTGTATTCCAAAATATAATTTACCTGGTCATGTCATTCTGGTCAAACGAAGCCCCAATATTAGGGTTCGCCATCCCGCCTGTTTAATGCTCTCTGTAATCACGATTACCGATACACCATCACGATAACACCGGAAGTGGAATCAAGTTCATTACACTGTCGATATCACTGCTCCCAGACACATGCACTCAATTTACAAATCTCAACAATGTTTCCGCTAATTTGTACAACTCTTTAATAACACTATGCCATTCGTCGTTATAAATAATTACAATTTGTTGACATTTATTTTATGGGTAAATCACCAAGTTATATTCACATCGAAACACATGTTTTCGCTATCCTCATGCACTGATATGGAGACGCCGTACATACGCGCACTTTTCTAACTAACTTTGGGCTGCAATAAGTAAAATAAGTCTATAATTAGATCAAATTATAAATAATGTTCCACGGGTCACACACGCGAAGTTTCGTACGATCGGGCGTAGACAATGTATGCTTTTTCATTTTTATTTTGACGCATAATACTTTCCTAATGAGTTTTGCTTGTGGTCATTTATAAAATTATGAATTTATTAAATGCTGCATAAATAAAATAAGTTAGTAGTTCTTTTGTTTTTAGTTATATATTTTAGTTCAATTACTTGATCTTTTACTCCGTATTTAATTTCTATTTTAGTTTTTGCGAAGCAATTCATTTCACAATAAGTTATTATATCTATTAAATTAAGATAAATTGACAAGAATTTATGAATGTTTAATGATAAATAAAAACGTACAACATTTAAAATTGTTATTTAACTTTAACAATGTACATTATTATATGTGTGTATATTTTCATTGATATACTGTACAATTCTTGAGAAAATTTTATTTGTTTATGGCAACACAGATGTCATTACACATCACCTTCGAAATTTTAGTCTATGGTGTGTGTCCATTGTTTTTCTACAATGTTATTTTTCTGACTGCTGCTGGTGGACGAAAAATTTATCTCGCTGCGTCGAGTGTGGGGTTTGTGCTAGTGTTCGTGTTCGATACAGTGATTTATTAGTCATAGATCACTAAGATGTCGTCCCCGAGCGCTGGGAAACGTCGTATGGACACGGACGTCATAAAACTGTATCCTTTGTTATAATATTCCATACAAGCAGGTACTGCGCTGGGCCTCCATGTAAATAAGTAGGTAGCTGAAAGGCCGTCAGCTGATTGTCATGACCCAATACAAAATCGATACAGGCCATTTGTGTATTAACGCTTCACCCTATTGACGTTAATGAGCTCTTGTTTGGACGTATGCTATGTATTTTATTTCGAAAATAAACTTTGAAGGGCTTATCAATGGTGCTTTGTGTAGGTCCGTAGACATACGTATCTATATATAACATATAGATAAAGTGCGATACGTTAGCGAACGGTGTTCTTCCGTGTATTTAGATTGTAATGTTTCGTAATTTGTATGTAGGCCACGGTCTCAATTGCGTATTTTTCTCACTTCATTGCCATTAGCTAATAACGAAGTATACCTTAATTCATTCCCTTTGAGATATCCAATAAACAGATGCGTTGTAATAATCGATAGTATTTTTAATTAGTATGCAATAGTTGCATGTTATTGTTCCATTGTTAAAAAGGTCCCTTTATGATGTCATACTTACACAAAAACTATTTCGTATTTATGTTCAATTAAATGTTTGATTTCGTTTTTAAATGAAGTTCATAGTAGTTTTGGTGCTTTGCCAAATGCTAGTAACATCACTAGACACAAATAGCAATGCATATTATAATATTTCAAATTACAGTTAAACTATATATTGTTTAAATAAAAAATTATTTATTTTTATTAAAGAAATTAATCAAAATGGTTAAAAAAAATTCTAACCATAAAATATATACTTGTAAATATGTTGTTTACATAAACATTTATGGCATAATTTAATTTGATCATATAAATTTATATAAAAAAAAATTAGAATATTCTGGATATTTAAAGCTATGTATATATGAGTCATTAGATAATTTTCATACATAGTTTATACCCTCACAATAAAACCTATTTCTTATCTGCCATATTGTGTACTGTGGTAGAGCATATATTTTATTTGCCTTACAAAATTGATTTTATGGATTGAAATGTAAGTACAAAGTGTATTTTAATTGATATTTTATTCTATTTCTAAGTTTATACATAGACAATTTATGTGTTTTTTTTTTAATTTTGTCTATAATAACTCATAATGTCTTTAAGAGCAATATAATTAAAGGATTTTTTTTAAGGAACTTTAGTTTATTTAGGTTCCTATAGTTAAGAGACACATTATATCTATACAAAACATACCATAATCTTTGTCCATATATACATGTTAATTGCTTGAAAGGAAAACACACCATGATCAATTAATTTCTAATGAATATTTTTTTCAAATAAGTCCCAATCCTTATTTATATGTTATAGTTTAAATTATTAAAGCAGCTGTCCAAATACTTTCCCACGCTGTGTCAACTTCTTTTGTTGATAAGCTTTATCGGCAAGAAGTATGACAAGCGGTAAACTATCGTGTTTTTACAATATTTTGATAAAATTTATAGATAAGTTTCAGTTAGAGACTAAATGACTAGTAGTTTTAGTAACGCTTATATAAATAATAACAATTAAAATTATCTTTGTTCTTACAAATATGATGTGAGAATATTTATGATTATCTTTGAGAATAAGTATTTATTAGATAGGGTAGAGTGTTTCAAGTATATATTACAACATATTTTCTGTATCATCTGCAAATGTGACATCTTAAACAGCCAAACATTTCACTTTGTCAATCATTCGCTCCAGTGGGAATAGAACCCACAAGCATCACGGGTGCCGTCAGCTATCCTACTGCGCCACGATGGCTGGGAAATCGAGAAATTTTAATTTTATCACACACACATGCCGTTAAAGTGTCATATCTTACTTAAATATCCATTAGAAAATGCCATAAAAGAGAAACCCTGACTCCATTGAGTTTTTGTTCAAATCATCATTGTAATGTAAATACTAACTATGAATAGTATAAACTATATACTTTCTTTTTTTTTTAGCTTCACGATTTATCCCGCACAGTGTAGACAGAGGGAACCGTAGGAACTATGGGAACCTAGTGTTGAGACACTCCGTTCCTCGCATTCCGCCTTTTTAAACCCAACGCCGTGCTTTTCCATGTTACCAGAGCGAATAAAATGAAATTAACTCATTCTCCCCTCATGAGAATCGAACCCACAACCGTCGCGTGTACAGGCCAACGCTGTGCCTCTCGCCACGACGACCCTCAATCTCACCCTCATAAACGATATGTTAAATAGAGGAGCTACTAATTTGACTATCAATATGTTTTTAGTTTCATAATACATTCCTATAGTGTTAGTAGGGAGGCCATACAAAGGGAACGTCTTTTCCCCACAAAAAAGGGTAAAATCGTATATATTATTTCAAAACACGTGCACTATAACACTTTGAGTTTTCCTATAATAATAATAATAGGTACTGAATTTTTTCCTTAATATGACTTATCAGTATTGAGAGTAAGCATGAAGTGACAATACTGGGTGGTCTCAACGAGTTCTGCGTGAAATTCTTCGGACCTCCTGGCAGTGAGTATTATATCAATTATATATAAATATATATATATATATATATATATATATATATATATATATATATATATATATATATATATATATATATATGTATGTATGTATATATATATATATGTATGTATGTATGTATGTATGTATGTATATATATAGATATATATATATATATATATATATATATATATATATATATATATATATATATATATATATATATATATATATATATATATATATATATATATATATATATATATATATATATATATATATATATATATATATATATATATATATATATATATATAATACATACATAGATTCACGCTTTATATCTAGCGGGACGGCCAGAGAGCCATCTTATGCATAGGCTAGGTACAGTTATCCTTAATAACTGTTAAATTATTATATAGTTGAAAAATTTATTTTATTAATATTAATATTTTAAATTAATTAACTATTATTAATATTTTAAACGTAGGCGACGTGACGTCACTATACATAAATAGAACTTCATTGTCATGTGCATTGTTCTTTTTGTTTTTATTTTTTTTTTGTTTTACGCAATAGCTGGATATTTAGTGTTAAGACACTCCCTCACTCTCCGTCTCCATTGATTTTTCGAGACATTGCTTGTTGAGTGGCGAAACTCTACGCGCATTGTCAAACCTTCTCATTATTATGTTATTGCCTATATTATCTAAAAGGAAGAATGTCACAATCGTCCCTCGTCGATTAGTACCACACTTCATTTCACATGTTGGTTTATAAAAATAAATTTTTCATGCGCTATTTTTACACTTTCACCTCTTCAGCGACGTTTATGTTATTAATATATTGTTCCGTGTTACGTTGTTCTTTAATGTAGATTAGTCTATGGTTTTTTTTTTTAATTTATTTGTTAAAGATCGTAAAATGTACTCGTATTGACCAATTTTTTTTTTACTAAATATTATTAACGTTTAAATATATGTTTAGTGCATTTTTTATTGGCATGCGGCACGACACGGATCATTTTGTAAACTGGATTTTGGACTCATGTCCACTATTTCCTCACATATTTATTTATTTATATATATAGTCCACTAACAGTATACTCAGCTTGTTCTTATACAAAAATTATGAAAGGTGTCATTTTAATTGTATGAATAAAATTATTTTTGCTATGAGGCAATTCGATCGTGTTGCGTAGCTCTTAAGTAGGTAGGTAGGTACTAGGTATTTGTAAACACGCTACTACCATAAATAACTTGTAACGTCTTTGTGTATGATAATTTGACAGTTTTAAAGTTTGAAAATTTTTTTTTTATTTCCGCATTGGAGCTGGACTAAAACGTTTTGTATTTTTATTTATGTTATGTTATAAATTTAGATCTTATGATCTTATGATTTAGATTTTTTTTTGTGCAATAAAGTATTATTATTATTATTATCATTATATTTGCTTAAATAGCCGTGGTGCAAACAACAATTTATTTATGTTACATTTCATCTATTTTTTTTAAAACAAAACAAAATCAATCCCCCCATTTCAAATCTTCAAAGTTGTATTGCATGATAAAATTCGATTTTTTTTGGTCGCGTTCAATGAAAAAAAAAAAAGTAACTCAAATTCAAAACAGAGATGCGACGCAACTTCGAAAACAACGCAAACAGAAACTACGCAAATCGAGGTTTAGGTGTATATCCCACGTATAGCTGGATAGGCGGTGATTACTTAGTGTAAAGACACTCCGTTCTCCGTTTACCACCTTGCGAGACATTGTCCATTCTCTTGGACCACTCCAATCGAACCCACGACCATCGCGTTTAAGTCTCTGTCGATCTCGAAATATTTGCTTTACGCTTATATTAATTACTTATCAGTACAAGATATCAACGGGGTATTGTCTCACCAATATCTACTTGTCACCGTCCACTGCGTCGCGTGGTCGAGGACACGACACGCCCGGGATCGAGGGCCTTGCGGCTAAATTCTGGATCATCTATGTTAAGAATATTATTATATATTTCTATGTTGGTAGGAGGACAGTTCTATAGAAACTATTCAATAAATTAATTTAATAAATAATGTTTTTTTTCCAATTATGGCAATTACGTATTTGCAATAGAATCATAGAAATATTTAAATGATAATTACAAGTGTGTTTAGTTTCGATTAGAACGATTTGCGCAGCGATTTTCAGTGTATTATACTATATATTATTATAGTGATGTTTTTCATACTAAATGAAATTTGCTTCACGCTGTATCCCGCACATGGCAGGGTAGGCGGAGGGAACCGTAGGCGGAGGGACACTCCGTTTACCTCTTTCCGCCTTTCGAGGCGTTGCGTGTTGAGTGGCGAAACTCAACGCCGCGCTTTTTGCCTTGTTACCAGAGCGAAGAAAATGAAAAAGAGTCTTAACTTAACCGCTTCTAATGTCCCTTCATTTTTAAATGTCATATAAAAATCTGCTATAACATTTTTAAAAAGGTTTTGTTATACAGAGTGACACTCAACGGGCATGGTCTTGGCGCAATGTTTCTCGCTCAGCTGGATGAACTGGGTTGTTCTAATGTCCCCAAGGGCCCCTAGACCTAACTTCTTGCTTCAGAAATGATGTGTGGTTATACCACCAATTATTCTAGAAATGTTGTTATAATCTGAGTATATCCAATAAAAATAATCGTAATCTTCGTGTGTTTATATTTGTTTAATTATATTTCTTTTATATATTATTATTATTATTATTATAAAAACTATTACTTAATACTTTATTATTATTACTGAGTACTGGTCGTTACGGTTACGTTACGTAATTTTTTTTTTATGGTCTGTAGGTCACAAGTTACTAACTTAGAATATAAGGTATTCAAACTGCAAAGGTAGCTTGACAACAGTGAAAATTTCACCTAACCTACCTGTATATTGACAGTTGGGCCAAGCTACCGGGTATGCAACAACATTACCCCCTATCACATACTAACACTTCATATTTAAGCGATAAGTAAGATCCTAAATAAATAAATCCCTGGGATCCTGAAATACCATATATCTTCACAAAATTAGGGTCATTTTTATTTACGCAGTATTTAAAGTTTTATATATTTTAACTTCCAGCTCCCTACGAGGGCGGCGTGTGGCGGGTCCGAGTGCACCTGCCCGACCACTACCCCTTCAAATCCCCGTCCATCGGTTTCATGAACAAAGTGTACCATCCCAATATAGATGAAGTCTCCGGCACTGTATGTTTGGACGTCATAAATCAGGCTTGGACCGCGTTGTATGGTAAGTCTATTTTTTTATGGTTATTTTGATATCGATTTATTGTTTGCTTCACGCTGTATCCCGCATATAGCGGGGTAGGCAAGGAATCTAGTCTTAAGACACTTCGTTTTTTTGCCTGATATATGTAATTAACATAAAATTAACCACATAGGGGTGTATTAAGCATAGGTTCACTCCGCATGCCCTGTTGAACCAACCAACCATACAACATTTCCTAGATAAGATATTTACCTTATAGACAGAAAAAGTCAGTTAGTTTTAATATTAGGTTAGTTGTAATATCTTGGTTTAATAATGGAAGTGTCTTTTTGTCCACACGCATATAATTAAGTAGGCGAAGCATATTTGTTCTTAAAGCACCTATTGCGCTCATTGTACAATATTCACTTATGTTTTTATTTATTTTTAACTTACTTACTGACTTTTCTATGATCTCTCTCTCTCTTTTATGATGCAATACTTAGTAAATATATTTAATTTCCTGATTGACTGACCATTTCCAGATTTATCAAACATATTCGAATCGTTCCTGCCCCAGCTGCTGACCTACCCCAACCCCATAGACCCCCTCAACGGCGACGCGGCCGCCATGTACTTGCACAAGCCTGAGGAGTACAAGAAGAAGGTGTCAGGTGAGTTTGACAGCTTGTTTTTTTAATTTTTACTTTGACATAATATGTGTTGCGAGATTTTTAAGGTTTTTTAGTAGTACATCTTACTTTACCGATAAACCTCCTTCGTGTTTTTTCTATTGAACATGAACTGGCGAAGATGAGTTCATCAAGTTAACGAGATGTTCTTCTATTTTTAATGATAATCTAAGTTTGAAAGTATTTGTAGATGAAGCCAGTTAGCTATTTATCAACTTAAAATAAAAAAAAAATACTTGTAGTATATGCAAAATGTGTAAAAGAGAGTACATTGTTACATACTTATAATATGGAGACCGTACCTTTCATATAATTTTATGAATTAAACTTTCGTCATCTAATTAATATATGTATATTAAAAACTATAATTGTGTGAATCATCGCTTTATCAAGTGACATGTGGATCACATGGGTCCAGATTACGTCCGCAGATTCGCCACAGAGGAGGCACTGTTAGAAAAGGACGCCATTACGGGCGTCGGTGCCGCATCAAAACAAAATGGCGCCAATTCCGACACAGAATCGTCAATGTCCGAGTTTAGTGACGACGAAGCTCACGACATGGAGTTATAACGCACGGAATATGTTTGCTAAAAGTTTTGTCAAATTTTTTTGGGGGCGCCCTCGCTCGGGTTTTTGCTGGTTGGTCGGTTTAAGATTGAATTGCATTGGAATGTTGTTTCAGTGGTAGAATTGAATGCTGGCTGCGATTGAGGTTCTTTATCTGTCTGTGATTTGTCTATGGTGGCTGCTATACTTGTTTTCTGCTCTATGGTATATACAAATTGGCACCTTCTCTTTAATGATTCGCTTGTTAGATCTGTGGTGGCTTATGTATCGTCACGTTGCACCCATTACGTCATAAGCATATATTTATGCAGAAAATATTGTGATATCTGTCGGTTATTATTTTTTTTATATATTTTATTTAATTTTTCCACCGAGAAATTAAAAAATATATTGTAATAATACTGAAAAAGTTAAACGCTCAATTATACCTTTAAATTATACCAAATTATACTAAATAGTTGATGAGAAAGGCTTTATTATAAGTTTTTGTAGAGTTTATCACAGATACTTACATATGTAAGCCCTAAGCCTTCTAATGTCATACAAAGAAAAACAATTCTTTTTTTTTATCAATAAAGTATAGCAGCTATTCATGAAAACACTAGATACTTCCATTGGCGTAGGTTAAAAATTGTTCTAAATAATTGGTCAAAATATTAATCTTCTTTTTTTTTAAAAAAGAAGGTATTCAATTACGGTTGTGCGTTCACTGTTCTAGTAATATATACATATATATATATATATATATATATATATATATATATATATATATATATATATATATATATATATATATATATATATATATATATATATATATATATATATATATTTTGTAACATTTTCAAATTTAAATTATTCTCGAGTCCCTTTGAACTTTGTATAATCTGTGGACTTGGCTACCTTGTGTTATAGACAATGGCATTAATGTGAATAACCTCAATATTAAAAATAAACTTTCCACGCAAATCGCAACAAGTCGCAGGGCGCCCATAAACAAATAGAAATTATCTTACTACCTCAACCATATAAAAAGGGAAACTTTAAAAAAAAAAACTTTCAAAAGCATAATTTAAAAAAATTTAACAAAACTCTTACATATCTTTAGAAATGAGTTTATTAGTTTTTATCTTCTGACGTTAGATGTATAATAAGTTTTAAAGGAAAATTTTAGTTGTACTGCGGGAAAATTGTGACGAGGTAGTAACATAATGTTGTATAACAATAACAATAAGTGTTTATAGTCTACTGTCCGCTGTCTGTTTTTATCTGTGGACCACAATATGCCAATTTTAGGATTCTAGATCTATGCTCAGAATACAAACGGCAAGTGCTTTAAAATTATAAAAAAAAAACTTAATAAAATGAATCGTGAAAGGTTATCTTCAGATTGTCTATGGCTTGTACATATTGGACATACACGTCACTGCCATAAAGTATAGTAGATATATATTATTTTTCGTGTTCGTTTCTAATATTGTGTGATGTGTAAAGTCCGTTTTACGCTTAGCTATATTATAAGAATGGTGTTCACGATAAAGCGTTCGGAATTCAATGTGAAATTAATGTAAGTCATTGTAAGAAACATTTATTATCTGTATTCGAAATATTCTGAGTAATGTAATGGAAATGCTTAAATATGTATATTTTAATAATAAAAAAATAAAAATAACTTAAATATTTTACACTTTAACTATTATACTGGCAACACAGCGGATGAGTGATTTTGTAAATATCTTTTTAATCTGTCCCCATAGCGTAAACCAACTTTGAGCCCGTTGTCGGACTACAGTCATCGCTATATCTCATAGGTATTTAATTTTTTTATTAGTGTTAATTTTTTTATATACAAAAATAAATAAATACGTTGTTGTCTTTACGTCCATTTCGTTTTGACTACGTTGTAGTTTTTTTATATGGCAACACTGTACATGTGACTTGAAGGGATTTATATGCTGATTAGGATCGGGCGATTATTAATTATTAATCCAAAATAAGAAATAATATAATTAACAATCAATAATTATTAAATTCAAACATCATTTAAAAAAAAATTCAAAGGATATTTTAAAAGTATTGTACTAATTCAATATTATTAGTAATCGCTCTTTCATAAGTTTCTATTGTCGTCTCTTACTGTGATTAATTCCTTAATAAATGTCAATTCAAACTCAAAATGTTGGGAGTTATATTATCTGTACTTAGTGTAATTAATAATCTGCTTTAGCACAACGGTTTTTGCTCAGAAATCCACCAAATTCACAGTTTTCGTTTTAAACATTGACAATATAATTCTTTTGTTCGTCATATTTTGTACTCGGCTGTCGCTTTACCAAATATTTAGCATTTTTTTTTTATTTTGATGACTCAGCAGGTAGCGACAACGCAACGCTTCTCCTGCCAATGATCATTTTGGCTCTACATGTAATGATTTTTCTGATTAAATATTTCGAAAATTACGCGTTTTATCCATATTTTTTCTAGTAGTTTAATCGTTTTCTATGTGAGACACCGATCAGGGAAGGCATTACAAACGAATATAATACAGATCTCTAGAAATGACATTTTGCGATCCTCAAAGTGTTGCAATCGTCGTATAATTAAGTTAGGCTACGATAGAATTTAACACGAAAATTATATTAATATAGAACTTATTGTATCTTTGAAATGATAACAAGCCATAATATATTTTGGTATAAGGAAATAACGTTAAAAAAAATTTTTGCTGTAATATTTTTTTTTTTTTTTTGGTATTTTTCATACATTTATTCGAGCTTTCATAAATCCACTCGGCTTTTGCTCTCGATGTGCTATTATGAATGATATTATTATAATCGATATTGTAATTTTAAAATGTGGACATCGATTTTGTTATGTCGTGTTTATTAAATAATCTGTGGTAAGTAGCATTCATAATCGCAAATCGCTATAGGGATTTATTTTCAAATGTATTATATTTTTTAACTGTTGACTTGCTTTTTTAATTTCTTGTTACATGCATTTGAAAATTAGATTGAACAATAGTGATGTGACACTCGGACAGCGTCACATCACTATTGTCGATTTAATCGGTTGATACTAAATTGATTCAGAGAAGATGTGCATTGTCTATGGCTGCAAATGTGAAATCAGTTATACATGTAAAAGAATAAAAGTTTATAGTATATTTTTATTTCATTACATGTAATAAACTTACGTTATTTTTAAATTAACTTGTTGTTTGATTTACCCTATTATGCTGTATATTATTAAATCTAAATGTTATAAATTGCTTTTGAATTATTTTATTTGGATAGTTTATTCTAATTCTTGGATATCATTATTTTTTAAATTAAATTTCTATGACAATATTACTACTTTTTATTAGCATTTTTTTACTAAGAAAGTATTATACTATAAGAATGTCAATTATTATAACCGTCTGTTAAAACAAATTTTATTTTTATTTAAGCTTAAGCTTGTTAACAACAGAAACAAATTATCATTTAAAATTGAATAGATAACTATAGACGGCTTACAACACTGAATAACTAGTGACGTCACAAGCTATTTTTCGTACAGTATTTTCGTTTATCTATAAATTCACTTATTGAATAAAACCAAAATAAATATTTTTGACTTAAATTTCTAATATTATATTATTAATTAACTTTAAAGTGTAAAATCCTTACACACTGAAAAAGACAAGGAAAAGTTAAATAAAAAGCCAACTGATTTATTAACATAACTCTATTAAAAATAAACAGTTTAACAACGTGCTATGTACAGTCACATTAATAACACTCACACTCGTGACGTCAGTATTACACTGCACTTTAGGGGCAAGTACTTCATAAACAATAAGGCATCTGTATACATTATCTCTCTCTATATTGTTGTACAGATGGAGGCACTGCATCTTTTAACTTAAAAAAATTTAACCATGCACTTTATTATAGTATAAAAATGTTTCTATGTGTGAGATGATATTAATATCACACATCACAGAATATATTGCAACTAAGAAGACAGAGTATGGAGCGACCTACAGCTACTGTCTCTTCATATAAATATATATATATTTTTAATTATATATATATATATATATATATATATATATATATATATATATATATATATATATATATATATATATATATATATATATAAATATATATATATTTTTAATTATTTTCACTATATATATTCCGAGAGCTGGCAACAATTATTAAAAAGTGGCTAAATTAAATTATTTAATGAAACTTTGTGCTTCACCCAAAACCAAAGACCAACCAGTTATACAATACAAATAGACTAATAAAGTGACATTTTAAATATAACAATATTCCTAGCACATTACTTTTTAATATAAAGCAGTGGTTTCCAGTTGAATATAATATATGAATCTATAATAAAAAAAAAATCTAAATGAAATTTATTGTAAGCATATTATATCATTTTATTAATCAAAACAAAAAAGATGGCGGATTCACAATTATTTGTATACAAAATATACAAAAATCTATAATTTTTTTTTAAATACAGTGTTTTTTACTATAAATAAAAAGAAATTATATAAATATTATAATAAACTTAAATGTATGTTATATATTCCTTTCCTAGTGCAGGCTCAAACCCTAAAGTGTCAGTAATAAATGCTATACTGGTGGAAATAGCGTGGACAATTATATATAAAAATATAATACAATACAAACGTATCACTCACTCAACTGGGGCCGCCATTTTATATTTTTTTTCTTTGTCAAGTTAGATTTAAAAAAAAATCAAATCTATCCTTCATTAGTAGACATTAAAAGATTACTATCATGAATTATTAAATCATTTAATTTATACAGTATGTTAATATATGTACTCAATTCAACATATTACATTATATGTATATATATCTTAGAAAAAACATAAAAAATGGCAGCGGTAATATCGGCATAGGCCTTTGTGATAACAGGATTCAGTAATACCATTAAAATTATTTCTAGAATATTTGTATTTTGGATCACTTCAATAGTTTAGAGAAGGCAACGGCTTCGAATCCCGACATGGGATACATATAAATTTATTTACAATAGCGGCTTGCAATGGCTCAATATACAGACCGGGAAAAAGTAGAATTGTTATAATGAAAAAAAAAATCACAACTATTACAAAGTAATTACTGTAAGTATATCTGACATTAACTTACATTTGTATGTATGTAAGTTATGTCAGTACTACAGTAACTTTCAATAGTAAACCCAAAATACAAACAAACGAGTTCTCGTAACACCACATTATACAAAACAGTGTAGTGAATAGTGATGCAACAAATTGAAGCATTTAACAAGAAATAAGATGGTCAACGATTTTCTCTATTTTGAATAATATTTAAGATAAATATTGTCTTTATTAAGAGAAAAAAAAAATATATAACATTATGGACATATTAAAATACTTATATAATTGCTATATATTTTATTTAAGTTTGAATATTGAAGTAGCGGTGATATAGCATTTTGTTAAATAAATGAATGCTAAAAAAGTCATAGAAAGGCAATATATGACTCTCTGAGGCAAATCATTTCCTGTCCTCATCCACATGTTACTATATAAGATAAAGTACTACATTGAGTTTCACCACTTTGATTAAATTGAGCGGAAAACAAAGCAAAGACCTCTCTGTCCTGTCCTGCTTTAAGCAGTTTATTTAGATCATAAAACTGACCTTTTCTTTGGTGTATGGTGGTCGATGGGATATATACATATAAAATTCCGGTGCCGAGCGACTGACCTACAACATAAAGTGACTGACATGTGGAAGACAATTCCACAATTCCAACAGGAATGACAAAGACTGAAATTTTACGCTTTATATATAACACAAATGAAACTGGAGGCTACAGATTGTATTAATAATAATTCACTACTTAATTATTGGTCTAAATTATTAATTTATACATGTGTAAGGCATATTCACATTTACAAGATTGATGATACATTGTTTTACATTCAAAATAATGAAAAGGGGCATCTATGATTTAGAAACCAAAATAACAAACCTGTAACCATCTCATTTCTCACTAAACCACTATCACTGCATCACTACACTATCACTATCACTACCACAGTCTCTAACCAATTATAAGTCCACATCCAAACTTGAACTGTTGCTTCGACTGATTAGCCATGCCCGAGAGAGCAAAAGTGAAGGGTAGCGGCTGCAGTTTCTTCTCTAGAACCGCTCCGATATTCCAGTTCGAGTCTACCATACCTGGAAATAGACAAAAAAAAGTGAGAATGTAAAACAAACACATTTTCATTTATTACTTTTTACATTTTGTAAATTAATGGATGCATAGAAACCGTTATGGTGCAGTGGCACGGTTTCAGACTGTAGCCGCAACAGTTGTGAGTTCGATTCTTATTTTGCGAAAATTGCATCATAATCGCATCGCAACCGTTCTGGTAAGAGAAAGCTAGTTGTTGAGTTCCGCCACTCAACACATGCCGAGTGTCTTAACACTAGTTTCTCCCTGTCTGCCTTGCTATAGCTACATAGAGCTTGAAACTATTCAAATTATACATTTTTTATATTTTGATTGCTTAGAATTGATATATGTAGGTAGTCCACAAGGAGGCAGGAGGCTCCTCACTACTTGCCTGCTACTACTACATGTATAGCATTAAGCATAACTTTATTAATATAATTTAATTTTATTGTTATAAATATAAAAGAAGTGGGATCCAGTATATATCAATGGCAATCATGATTTAGCAAATATATAAATGATTAAATGATATATTTTGCTATGGTGTAATTAAAATTATATAACTAAGAAAAATAAAATTATATAATCTCACAAATGTAATGTATATAGAAAAACCTCAACAAAATATAAAGGTTATATACTACCTTATAATGAATGTCATGTAATATAGCCTAAGACTATAGGACTATAGCCTCCGTAAATGGACTACATCCTTTAGAACCTTTTTATTATTTATGTAGATAATGACTAAATTAAATGTACCTCTAAATACAAGTTCCGCCTTTGGTATAGTGACTTGGTAGCCGACGGTGCCTACTGACTCCATACCTCTGAATGAGGTCTCCATTTCAGCTACCACCTGGAACAAGAATTGAAATTCAAACGATCAGAAATATAGTTATGGTTATCATATTATGGTATCTATTATATGAGAGAGATATGTAAAAAAAATCTTTCTTTCAACAGTGTGGTTTTATTTAGGACTTTAGTACTTGCGTCTCCGTAGGAAGCTAGACAAAAACAATTTTTCAATAAGAACTAGTTACTCTAGCTTTATAATATAAGTGTAATTTTTCTGCAAAATGTAATAGATTTGAAAATACAAGCCTGTTTATTAGCCCATTACCTGCAACTGTTCACTCGCTTGTTTGAAGTAGCACACATGGAAGCTGGCCGCACCCAATGTGGCTGATACTTCTGAATCTGGTAACACAAAACATATGTTACAATATTTAACTTATCTATGAGAAGAACTAACTTAGCATTCTATGGATTCAACATGCTGGTCCTGGGCCCGTGGCATTGGAAGGAAGATGAGCTCAGAACATTTCCTGGAACTTTGGGAGTTCTGCCACTGAATATTACGTCTCAAAAATGTTGTATGATTAGGGACCAGTGTTTTGGTTCCCTATGGCTCCTAGTCTACAAAAAATATATGCGATTAATTCGGTAACAGGGTCATCAAAGATCTTATTATGTGAAAAAAGTTTAGTTTCATTTAATTTACTTGTCCACTACAGTGATTAATGTGAGCTAGTTTTACAAAATATTGCTTCAAGGTTTTCATCTCTAACCCATATCTATTAAGCCGCTCTCTTCATTTACTCTTGCAAGTTAACATTCTGTTAGTGAATAAAAATTATAATTGTGAATATTTTTTCCATTTTTCCTTACTTCCCAAACTTTTGCTGTAATGGGGACATATTACATATATGTATATAAATATTTACCATCCATAGTATATCTGGCCGCCGCAGACGCCACGGCCACCTCCCCGCCCGCGATGCGCGGACTGGACTGGTACACCAGCTCCGCGCCCAGCGTCAGGCGCCGCGTCACCGCCTGTCAATGTATACATATACATTCCAGAGACAAAGTGTGACTTTTTAATGAAGATAAGCCGGTGTCGAAGAAATCATGAACAAAATAAAGTCAATTGGGATTTAATAAAAATGATATTTAAATTTATTAAGATTAACAGAAGTTAATCCAATAGGAATCTTGTTATATGGACAGTTCACCATTGGTATATTCTATATATTTAATATTATATTTGAGAGTTGAAATTAATCTCAGGTGCATGTATGTATAAAAAAATAATTGCTGTCTCGTCTGGTCCACATTTAAGAAAAAAGTTTACATTTATTTAAAATATTAAAAACTTCTTGATTTGGATAAAAACAAATCTGACATTGAGCTGCCAAAATGTATATCATCATCTGATCTGATTTATCTGTATATTACATTATTAGTAAGATAAGAGAGGAAGTTTTAATTCTCTTGAATGAGTTTTGCATCAAAACTATCTTAACGAGAGATTTATCTGCATATCCGAGTCAAAGGTGCTAGGAAAATCAACTAATAATATCCAAAATATATGGACATATGTATGTCACCTGTAAATAATGTCCAACAAAAACAGACGATTTTTCACTGCAATCTGGTTTCCCCATGGCTAGGGCCAGCGTGTAGTCTGGGCCTTTGTATTCAACAGTGCCTTGTGTTGCTGTCAACTTGCATTCTTGGACCTGGAATGATGCCACAAATATTGACTTTAAAGTCTTGTCATTTTTTTTATGAAGATTTATTGCCTTTATATGAATATAGTTCATATCCTTGAACAATAATATATTTTAAATAATTGATATATAATATCCAAATTAATAATTTGGATATCACATGACTTAAATGCATAGATCAAGTGCATGGATTCCAAGAGGTACATACTCTTAATTCTCAGCCTCTCTCTATTGGAATAAATATAGAAATAGTTAAAATCAAAAAATAAATTTTATACGTAGTTTTAATTTAGATTTAATTATTTTATAAAATTTCATATTTTATAAAATATGAAATTTTATAAAATAATTAAATCAAGTTTCTTTAAAAATGTTAAAATAGAAACTATAATTATAATAATAATATAATTTATTTTAAAATTTTAGTATGCAACAAAAAATATATATAATATAATATAATATAATATATGTATATCAAATCTAAATCAAATACAAATGAGATATGTATACCTATAAAACATAGCAAAATGAACTTTCAAAAAGATTATATTGAGTGTTTATTACACACAAATATTAATAAAGTTTAAGAATCATTCTTTATTTATGTAATAGTAAATTGTATCTTACAACTGACCTGGGCTGCACCTTTAATTCTAACTTCTGGTGTAAGCTGATGAATAAGATTAAAGTTGACATTTCCCGCTGGATCAACATCTCCAAGCACAACTGGGAAAGCTTCGGTGGGAGATATTTGTTTAGTGCCGATGTATGTTGCTCCAAGTTTGTAACCATTTTGCATTGAACTCATTGTAAGGGTGTGTGACATCTGGAATATTGAGTTTTTTACTTTTATTTGTAATCATTTACTTTGTCTGTTTAGATACAGCACTATGTTTGTATGAGTTCAAACAAGGACTTGGAAGTGATTAGTAATTACCTGGAAGTGATTTGAAATTCCTTTATTCACCATAAGCTTGCCACCCTCAAAGTTTACTGGCATGACTTCTGTAATTATTTAAAGCTTAAATTAACCACATTTCACATATAAAATATATTATAAAAAGACATTTCATTGTAGTTAAACTTATTGTCATAAAATAAAATAAAAATTTTGAATATCATACAAATGAATGAAGATTAAGCAACTAGAGCTGGTTAAATTTATCTTATCTGAACACAAACAAGGCCAATTTTAGGTTTAGGATAGATGTTTAAAAGTTAAAGTAATATGTACTATATAAAAAATATACAAAGTAATTGATGATCTATTTTATTACAGAATATTTTTAGGCTGCAAATTAACAGAATTAAATGAAAAAGTTCTAGGATTACATCACAGGTAACCAAACTTTTCGACTTAGCCTACATACATATTTTAAAATATTTATGAATGAATCGGGAAGAACAATAATTTATAAAGATATTATATGAAGGATACTATTCAGCGAATATATATTTATAGTAATTTAACATTTTTAAAGTTTACCTTTGGTCTTTTTATGCAGTTCATCTAATGTCCCGGGATTTTCACGTTTGTTAGCATTTTCTATGTTTTGTGCATCTGCGCTACTGAGTGCCGAGTTAGAAACACGATATCTGCTCGCTATAGCACCCATTTTATTTAATATATTTCACTATTTTTCAAATTTATACAAAAATCGATGAACATGTGCAGCGAAACACAAATCGGCAGAATAAAAGACAATCGATGTGAAGTTGACATAAAATGATACTGATCATAGACTATAGAATATAATATTATGATCTAGCTTATTTAAAATGAAAGTAAAACCTTAGTTTTTATTTGATATCATTAATAAAAAATAATTTACAAATGTTGGAAGATAAAAAGCTAATTAGGAATTTAAATCATTAATTAATATTATATTAAAGGAAAATATAATATTGGTAATTTATTTTGAATTCCTAATTAATAAATATTTTTAATACAATACAGACTAAATAATTAAAAATATACATCCAACGATGATGTAATTAGAAATAGATCAAATATTTAAAATGAGTCAATTAGAATGATTGTCACCGTCACAATTGTGTACTAAGAAAAGTCATGAAATTACTTTGACAGATGCCTAGAAATTAGACATTCGTTTCGAGTTGGAGCGTGTTTTCGTTTATTTACATATTTTCGTTCAACTTACTGTTGCGATAGAAAGCAAACCAAGTATCATAATTTATAAATACAATGCCGAAAGTAGTTTCAAGAAGCATTGTGTGCTCTGATACAAAAGATCAAGAAGAATACAATGAGACGAAACCTCTACACATCTACTATTGCATTTGCGGTCAAATGTCGCTAATTCTGGACTGCACGACTGATAGATTACCGCTTAGACCAACAGATAGTGCCAGAGTTATAGACGGTTCAAAACATGCACACAAATTGACTTCGGATACCGATGAAACAGTCTATTTAAAACGTGACAAAGGTATAGAAAGACAATATAGATTAAAATGTAAGAAATGTGGCATACCCCTGTATTATAAGCACGATCAGAACAGCAATGTCGTTTTTATTATGAATGGAGCATTAGTACAATCAGCTGAGGGTTCTTTAGCTGATATCTCTAAGCAAGTAGCTTTGTCGCAACCTAAAAAAATTATGGTTACAAAGCATACAAAAAACATGGGAAAGTTCAGTTCAGTTACAGTATCTACTATAGATGAGGAAGAGGATGAGATTGAAGCTAGAGAAGTTGCAGACAGCTACGCTAATAATGCAAGAATCATTGAGAAGCAGTTAGAGAGGAAAGGCATGAACAAGAGGCAAGCTGAAATGCCGACACAAAATGTAGTAGAAAAAAGGGTTAGGGGAACTCTAATAGATAAATGAATTAAAGAAACTTTATAAATACTTTTTTGTATATATATGTATTCTATTTTTATTTTTAGTCACATATTCCAATACACGAATAAAACAAATCACATAATTTTTGACAATTTTATTTATATGAAAACAATTTTACAATGTTTTAAACAATAAATATAGATAATTAATAAGGTTTCAATTTAATGACTGACGGAATAAATATATTTTTAATTTAAATTTTATTTACATAATTATGTACATTCAAAAGTCCATTACAACTAGCCATTGCTAGAATATAAAAAATTTACTTAAAAAGACAAAATTTGAATACAGATTTCATAATTTGTACATTATTTACATTTCCACTTTAATTAGATTTATAATACTTTAATTTAATTTAATAATATCTGAGCTATAACAATGTTTAGAATTTCTTTGCTATTTTAATGTTATATGAATGAAATAATATTTTAATATATACACAACAGACACAACAACATCTATAGGAAGAAAATTTTTAACAAATATTTATATTCACTTTAAAAGTTATAACATATTTAAACAAGAAACTATATAGTAAAACTTAAAACGCTACAATTGGCACTAGACAGTCAAAAACGAAATATTTTATGGAAGAATAACATCATTCATTGATACATTAAATAAAAAAAAAATAAAACATTTTATAAAAGACACAAAATGGTGGTAGAAGATGTGTTGGCGAGGTTATTACTATTATATATTTAGAATTTCAAATTACGCAATTTTCACAGATTTCGTTCTATTATCAGAGGGTAGAAAAAAATTAAAAATTTTATTTGCAATAGAATTGCAGATAATTTTCGCTTAATCTTAATCCTAGAGGAATGTGGCTTGTGATGGATCAGGGAGGACTCATCTATACTAAGATCGAGAGTAAAAGGGCACTTACAAGGAATCCTTATGCTACATTTCAAAACGTCCATTGATGCACCAAAAACGAAAATTTTACGGTCAACAATTACATCATTCTTTGTTTTTATCTGTGGCTTTTACTTAGGAGTTGTTTGCCACATCACAGTTCACAGGTATATTGGGTTATATTGAAACGATCAACCTGATGTTACTTGGGCTTCTTCAATAAATGAGCATAAAAAGATTTTACTTTAATAACTAGTAGTTCCCGATATTAACCAACAAACACATCATATTAGTACAAATATAGCATGTACAAATATAAATTCAAACGGATTTAAATCCAAAATATCCGGTGATATTCGTTTTCGGTACTATCCTTTAATGCTTAATGTATATTCTTCAATTTTGATGATCGAAGGAACTACGCAATCGAATTGGATGTAAAACTCGTCTCATGACGTCTTAAATGCCTCTTAATTAAATATTATAATATTTCTACTGTCTTTTGTGAAAATTATTGATGATAAAATAAATGAGAGAGAGAGAAAACCATCTCCATAGAATAGATTAGCTCGACTAAATAAGTTGACTAGTAGTCTAGTCTAGTTTAGTTTAGTAGACAAGTAGTAAATATAAAGTGTTTTATAGTTACAGCCTGTTTTTAGCCAACATTGGCCTTTTGTTTGATTTTGCAACTGTTAAGGTTAATTCAGCTTTTAGTTAAGATTATTTAGTCGATCATTTATGTAATGCTTGTAAATATTTATATATATCTGATTTTTTTAACATTTAATATTTAAAGGTGATCCTTCAACAATTGAGTGAATTTTCGAGAGAGTTCCGATAAAAGTACGATTATGGGTAATGTGGTCGTATTATGGCCATAGTAGCTAAATTGATAGTTTAAAATTGTCCACCATAATTTCAAATAAATTTCATATCATATGGCAATGCCAATGAAAACTCTAAACACAGAATATACAAATAATTGTGTTTAAAATGAAAAATTAAATTTAAAAAGGTTCTATTGCATCAATAATTATTTTTAAACGATCATTTAGGTACTATAGTACATATATAGTCTTGATGACATGAAGTGTTTTTTAATTTAATTATTTTGATTGAATCTACATTTCAATTCCTGAAAGTCCATCGACTTGTTACACATTGTAATTTACTTAGATAGTTAAATATAAAGTTTGCCAAGTCTTTAAGTGCAGTATTGTCACTCTGATGTAAATCTGCTTATAAATTAAGTGAAGAGTAAATGCAAAAATTGTGTTGAATATAGGTAATAATTTGGTAGAAAATTTTTATGAACATTTGTGTACATCCACATCATATCAGCTACCGATGTGTTTCAGTCGAGTTTAGTTTAAAAATTAATAAAAAAAATATTTTGTATGGTCCATATTTTCAAAGGAATCGACTACTTACGAACTAGTTAGTCAATAATATAATTAATACTGAAATTTTGAACAAGCCAGCACACAATTTTTAACATTTAATAAATAAAATTCTTAAAGCTCGAACAAACTTTAATTTTGTAAATTAAAACATTCGTATTTCGTTTCATATTTATTTGTATTTTAGTAGTTTTGTATAAATTGCATATGTTAATATTTGGAATTTAGTTAAAATACATAAATTTCTTAGCAAGAAATGTGCCATTTTATTAAATTTTAACTAAATTACTTCTATTAATGATCAAATATAAGCAAAATTATACATGTCTCGAGAGTTATTAGAGTATTTAAATTTAATTTGCAAATCTAATAAAATATTTAAACATACATTCGTATAACAATTCCATAGTACAATAAAAACTGAAAGCTATATTTGTAAAAGGATCCCAATATCGAGAATATTTCCTAATCTATACTATAAAATATTTACTAAACTACAAATCTCACTTGACTGAGGAACAGTCGGAAGAAATTAATGGGCTGAATATGACGTGCCATGGTCTAATAGTAGATAAAAAAAAATTGTGTCATAAAACTAAAAAAAACGCGGGCTTGTCAGAATTATTTTTTAACTTTCTGCCTATATTATATTATTCAATTCAATATTTATAACTCAAATTGTAAAAAATATTTTTATTATTGTTTAAAAAAGTTAAAACGCCATCTTTTTTTATAGTGCTTAGTTCTTTAAGGTACCCACTAGACCAGGTAAGCACGTCACAAACAACCACTATCTAACTACATATTTTATCTTCTGGTCGTGTCCGCCAAAAAGGCGTAGTTGAGCATATTATCAAAGTGTAAAATCGAGTAGTCGTAGTTTAATGTGTCTAAACCAACACGGGGCGCCGGCGCCTGCGTCGACGCCGCGTTGCGGTCTCTGCTATAACCGGTCGCAGGGCTGGCTCAGCACCTCGCCCTACACAATCCCAGATAGTACCCTATACCTTCGTATGTTGTTGATCGGTGTATATAGCACTACGGTTGTGGGGCAGTTAATTTCACCACCGATTCCGGACATTGGTTTTGAATTTGGTTTGCTAGTGCCGATTTTTAATAGGCTTTCAGCTCGTAAAGTTTCTTTTGGAAAGATTAATATGTAAGATTATGTTGTTAATACTAGATAGTAAAATCATAAATTGTAATTAAATTTATTTTAAAATTCCTTATAAAAAACGTTTATAAAGTAAATAGATTTAAACCTCTTTCTGGTTCATAACCATTCAATTGAGTTATCACAGGACATCACGGCATATATTTTTTTACGCTTATTACAACGATTTGCATTTTTTTCTAAATACATCCGCTCTGGAGAATATTACCCAACTGTTGAGTCATTTAATTATTTATAAAGAATTTTAAATAGTACACATTTAAAAGAAATAAAGTTTAGAGGTTTACTTTAGTTGCAATATTTACTTAGAGGAATAAAAATTTGAGCTGAAAGCCTCAGTCATATATTATCTGTCGGGTACAAAAGCTGGTGATGAAATTAACCTCACGTTACTCACAAGATGCTTACCACTTGAGGTTGTTGGTTCTGAGCTTGTTTCAAGTTCCTCTCTTTTATCATAAGTTGATGCGCCGCCCTGAAATTTATTCATTTTATATATTTGACCTTTCTCGTACAATCTAATGACAATTCACTTCGTATGCTACGCTTTTGTCATAAGAATCATATATGTTTGGCCTATTCAACCCAATTCCCTAAAAATCGCCAAATCTTAACTTACCCTTGCTTTGTCTATCACCATCAGATAGTCATTTATTTCATAAATATAAATAATCCCGTATTTCACTTTTGAATCATAATAGCCTCAAACATGAACTCTATGTGGATTTTATATAAAAAATACCATTCTCTATAGTTCATTATATTTAGAATAGAAGAGTTTAATATTTTTCTTTTTTATAATATCGACGACGTCATCGTGGCGCTGCTGGCATATTACCAAGCGTAGGTACTATGTGTTATCCCCAATTTGCGAAGCAAGTCAAGTGCAAGTCTTACCTATCCATTTGCTCTTGAGTCATGTCAAGTGCTTCCTGCATTTCCCTTGATGTGTTCCTCACGAACTCTGGGTCACAGTACTTTGCTAAGCCCTGTTCCGCCAATACCTGTTCAGAAATAAGTTATATAGGCAGCGTTCTTTCAGTATTATGTCTAGAAACCTCATTCAATTGTAAATTAACAATTCATGATGTAGTAGAGCAGTTAGGTTATGTTTAAATGAAAATGTTGCCATTATAATAACATTAACATTCTGCAACTAAGTGGGCAAAAGTGATAAATATAAATTCAATATTTTACACTTTTCTTTAATCTTCACGCTTTATTACGTATATATGCGTGACGCTGAAACACACTGATACACGCTTTATCACCATATAATGTAAAAACCTATTCCTAAGAGCTCCTTTCGCCGCCTCTCCACCAAAACGACTTTTTTCGATGTCGAAATATTAAGTGTAAAGTGACGTAACTCAATGCTCTGCTTTATCTAATGAGAGCGGGGAAACATAAGTATTGTATTCCCTCGAGTGGATATCTAACCCATGAGCATCCCGTTACAGTCAGACGTTGTTCAACTTCTCCACAGCGATATGTAAGGTGAAGACTGTTTAAGTATGTTATTTCGTACCCTTGTGACGAGACTCTCAGCGGAACCAACCACCGGCACTGAGCTGTTGCGAGGACTCCCGGGCAGCGACACCACACTGCGGCAACTATCGCCGCCTGTTATATATTTTTTATCATTACATATTTTTGTTGTGGCAATAATAGGTTTAAATTTTGTGTATGGTTAAATAATTATGTTGTAGACAGTTTTTTTAATTCCAAATCCATAAAAAATTTATTATATATATATATATATATAAAAAAGTCTAAATTTTTGACTAAACTTTATCCAAATTTTATTATTCTCTAGAAGAATGAGCTTTTAATTACATCTCTTTATTCTAACAACGTAATTTTTTTCCTAGTCTCATCTATTTTAGTCTACACTACTGTCTATTTATTTACTTTATATGTACAATGAATACTATTATTAAGCCTATCCACGCTACGAGTCCTGAATTTTGAAGCAGCTAAATCTACATTTCAGTCAATCTAAAGTTCAATCACTGATCAGTTCTCATAAATATAATTGAAACTTTCTATTCGTGCAATTTTTAGATGCAAGCGTTATTATTTTTTTATTCCTCACTAGAAGCTGCTATTAGTTATTCTATACTAATGCACTATTAGCCGTTCAAATGAATTGTTAGTTTTCATGCCCATTGTTTGTTTTTTTTTTTAGTTAAGTGGCTTTCATGTTGCCGTACTGAAGATCGTGGGTTTGATGTTCACCCAAAATTTATCTAAATCGTGATTAATATTGGTTAATTTGAGAATATTTTAGTTTCACAAACTTATATTTGCTAGTTGTATGCTCCGCCTAAATTATGGTCAATAGTCTTGTGTCTAAATATAGTCTTCAATTATTACTGTGCAGCTTTTGGTACTGTTTCATTTGATATTAGCTGTTTATGTGGAACTGTGTTCAGGTGGAAGCTTAAGGTCCTTTGGTGTGACATTAAAAAAATGTGCAAAAATTTGTATAGGAGTGTTATTTAGTATAGGTTAATGGAATAATGTTTTGCGCTGTGATAGATAGCTTGCATAAATGTGTACTTATACCACTTTTGTAATTTGCATTCCTTCAGGATTATATTGTTCCTGAAAAGCTTGAAAAACGTTAGTGCATGATGCTTGTCATAAGAAAGTTTCCTTCGCATGTCCGTTTGATATACATTATTTAAATATAATAAAATATAATTTCTTAAATTTTCTTATCATCATACCTTGAAATTAACTTAAAATATAGATAAACTGAACTTTTAATATAGATACTATTACTATCTCCGTCTAAGTATCTGTTCCGAAATCTTATTAGGACAAAAAGTTTAACTTTTATTTCCATAACATTTTAAAAATAAGTAATGTCAAAAGTAAATCCTAATTCAAAACTCCCAAAATGTCTAAGAAGGAAACTTCCTGCGTGCAGACCTTCTACAAGCTGCCGCTGGTGCTCGAGCGCATGCGGGGCGGTGTCGGTGGCGGTGGCGGTGGCGGGGGCGGAGACGGCGGGGGGAGCGCGGGGCGCGGCGCCCGACGAGGCGGACCGGACCATCCGACCTGCAGGCGGGCGCGGCGTTCGCAGGCTTCGGCGCTCACGCGCCTGCGCATGCGAGAACGCGAACGGCAACCGTGCGGCAGCATTGTAGCCGTACAGCGTCATCGGCCGCGACTCCGCCGGCGCACACTCGCGGGCCAGGAACGCGGATATTTTCGGCGTTATCGTTTCCCCTGGTGATGGCGTCTTGTCTTCCGGTGACGCTTTTCGTATTGCTAACTTCTCCGAGCCCTCGGGATGTACCTTCTGTCTCGAAACTGGAGACGTCGATTTCGCTCCTGACGCTTCAGGTGTGGATAAGTAGTTTACGCATCCAAACGCAAGACCGATTTGACCGAGCATTTCCGGATAGTTGGACTTTTGGTTGCTATCCAATGCGGCGTGGAACAAGATTAGTGTTAGTCACAAAACGCAATGCCAGAAAATGTGAGTGAATGTTAGAGAAATTAAATATGTATTTGGAAAATCACTCGTACACACGTTTTAGCTACCTGTGTAAATAGCGTTCTTTAGATCATTTGTTGTAGCTCTGCAATAAGGTGAGATAGTAATTATTCACCATTTAGAATATAATATTATACATGAAGCTATGATGATATGAATAACGATAGAATAGATAGTACTTACTCGAGAACTTGGTATATTCTCTCCGACTCTCCATTGAATATCAGGGGTCTTAACGGTATTTGTTCTTTTGGCTGACCATTAGCTCTGAAATATTAAATATTTTATATATTATAAATATTTTGTCAAGATTAAGTTTCGTATTTAAAGCTGAGATATTTACGGAATTTTAAGCGTTATTGTCATTTTCTATTAAATGGTTATTTATTATATAAATTAAGATGTAGTATTTCTTATTACTTTAATAAAGTATATCATAATAAAATACTTACAAGTTGGGTGCCATTGGCAGCGGTCCTACCCCATACTCGCGTTGCATTAATGAACTTAAATGGTTCCCAACGGCCTCTGTAAAAAGATTTATTTAAATATATATATATATATATATATATATATATATATATATATATATATATATATATATATATATATATATATATATATATATATATATATATATATATATATATATATTACTGCATAACTTAAGAATAAAAATTTTGTATATTTTGTCAAAATTTATACTACCTGGCGGACCTTCACCATGCTTTCGAGGCCTATGGAAGTTTCTGTTGGGACCATGCCTGCGAATACTCGACCAGACTCCACCGAATAGTGAGTGGTTTCTCTGTAAAACATAGCTTAAACGTGTATACACGTAATATGTACTATAAGAAAATGTATGAAGAAAATGTAAAAACTTTTACGGATTTATATATGATTTTTAAAATTGTTGTCTGCCTGTTAATATCCAGCTAAACTATATAAAAGTAATCGGCAAATCTGTAAATGAGAATAGGGTGGCAAGGACAACGCGGACGAAGTTGCAAGTAAATTATAAGTGCATTAGTTTTTTTTGCTATTTAAATAATATGTTTATCATAGAAATTTTTTGATCTATAAATAAAATCAATGCTGCATCGGTTTGTATTAGCTTAGAATGTCAATGTAGATTAGTTTAGTTTATTTATGGCTCATAATTATCTTATCATATTTGTAGTTTACTTACCCTATGCATGGGCACATCGTTATCCGGTATAACTTCGTCCAGGGTCCCTGAGATTGCTCGCTTCAGTTCCGGTCCAGCCTCGTGCAGCGTCCTTAGGCCGGCCTGTAACGTCATCTGATGACTCTGCTCGTCGTTCTGTCTCATCTCTTGTTCCTTTCTCTTTTTGAACCTTTACACCAAATGAGTTTTTAAGTGGTATAGTAAATGATAGTGAAATCTAATGTTTTTTTGTCTATATTGCTATTTATACAACATATTAGTAGCTAAAACTTTATAGAAAGTGTTAAAGCCACACTTTATAATCCAATATTTTGTGCGCAACTAACTTATTAGCGAATAACAGCTATTTACTATTGCGATATACTAAAACTGATCATTTTTTATATTTTTTTTATATTTTCCGAATTTGTGACACGTTTACTTCTATATTATAATAAACTACTCAATTTGAATCTAGCGTTTTCTAAATATCGTATAAGTTTCCAAAATTGTCTGCTGCAAATGTTAAATGTAGCTGCGTTTTGACATGTGTGTGTGTGTGTATGTTCATAGAATCCGACAAAACACAAAAACACAACATTGAATTTCGGATACTGGATGGGTAAAGACGATTAAGTGAACTCCCTTCTGTCAGTGCATGCGCAATGTTGTGATTAGACTGTGTGATGTGGGTACTTTTAAAAAAAAATTTCAAACCGTTTAATGTTCATGGAATATTAAGTCTCGAAGGACCATGCGGGGTACAACCGAAAACATCTATCTATAATAGAACCGGCTATCTTTTGATTTGACAACTATCGTCTATATGGGCTGAGCTCTTATATAACACTAAAGGGCAACATTCTCTCTCCTAAACAACATACGTTTTCTTAGATGTGTTACTTACGCGTGATTCCTATGGAACAAAAACACAAGAGTCAGTGTTAAACCGAACTTAACAGAAATATATAATTCATGTTAAATACATAATTAAAACACATTATACAAAAAGTTATATTTTTTATAATAAAAATATTTTTTTGTATACAAAAGTCAACCTATATAAAATTATCACATGAGAGGTAATTTTTTTTTTTAAATCTTTATTCTCTCTTGTAAGATATCAGTAAGTTATAAGGTTTAAATTGATCCCTAATTAAGCTACATTCAGCTTCTATGTACAATGTTGACAAAAAAAGACCCTCAATTGACATATACAAAAGATAATGGCGACATCTTTTTTATTCAGTTGCATTAATTAGAGTTATTTATTATCTTCCAATAATATACATATATGGGACAATTCTTACCTTCTAAAGTAATCCTGTATAAGGAATGTAGCGTAAAACTTGCCGACAGTGATCTCGTTGGGGTCTCCAGGAGGTGGTACTACCTGATCCAGGAGTTTGGGGGAAGTTCTCTTCCATATCTTTTTGATGACTGCTCGGAGCTCTGTATTACAGTCGTCGATGTTGCCTGTAAAGTTGTATTTTAGCATATTTAAATTATCCATTGTATATCTCTTGTATTTAATAATGCAGGTGAATAACTGCTAAGATAAACCGTTCTCCATTTTCTATTTAGGAATTATCAGGTACATATTATTATAAAAGATTTCGCCCTTATTACCATAATTCTCCATGTTTGTTAATAGACTTTAATTTATACTATGATGATGAAAATTGTAGTCTATATATATATATATATATATATATATATATATATATATATATATATATATATATATATATATATATATATATATATATATATATATATATTTAAACAATTACCGTCAGTTTTGATCTTGAGCGATGTCCGAACTACGGCGAAGAGTGTTGCGTTGAAGAGAACCGTCCCATCAGAGTTGAGCGGCATGTTCATAGACACGAGGCGCTTGCACGCCACGCGATGCGGACATAACTTACCAAAACCTAAGATGAGAAGGACATACATATAAAAACCAGCGATGGTAAACCAGATTTCCAAAGTAAGTATGAATAACAATTGTCAGACAGTGGTGGCCCCTGTAAGGGACGTGACTCATGACAACTCTTCTGTGAGCCCCAAAATGTACACTGTCTTTTATGCTATAAATTTCGTCTTTTTTACACTGCTTCTCCAATCCCACGCTGAAGAAATCTCCATCTACCTTCTTGTCTAGACTAACTAAATAACTAATGTCACTTTATGTTAAATTGGAACCATCAAAAATGAACAGCCACTTAAATCTCGATTAATTCTTACCTAATGGTGGACTTATTTTTCTTAACAAAGTAACTACATCTAAGTGTTTTATTCGGCCTTTTGCGTCTGGATCGTATTCACTCCATAACCTGGACAGTGAAAGGCGACATCAGATCATTAAATTAGAGTATATAGAATTTTTTAATATGGTAACAAAAGTATAGCAATATGTGACAGACAACAAATTCTTGTGCATAATATTCACGTAGGTAACTATCGCAGATTGTAGGCAAAGCAAGGTAACAAGTAACGTATCAATTATAATATTTTTTTTATTTTTCATTAATTTCCATATTTTTTTGCTGATGTTACATTTCTTTTTCAAACATTTAAAGTATATTTTGTATTTTATATATTTAATCAACACATTTATTACCTTATAAATTCATCTAAGTGGTGTGGTCCCAATATTGACCAGTCTCTGGTTAAATAGTCAAAATTATCCATGATGACGGCCACGAATAAATTAATGATCTGTAAGCAGACATGCGTAATATTTTCAAAAAATATACGTATGTAATTTTTATTATTTGCAAGGATCTCTCGTTTCTTTTGTTGGACTTGGAAACCATTGGACCTATTTTCTAGGCTTTTTTTAGTGTGTTTATATAAAACTTTAGATTAGGAACAATTCCTTTTTAAGATCAGATGATATATTTAGAGTGCCGTGCATTATAGGAAACAACACCAAACCCTTATAAGGCCACTTTGTAGGCCTTGCCAATGCTTTATGTCTGTCCGTCTGTCAAGACCATTTCTCAGCAACAAATGCGTTCATATATGCATAAAAATCAGCGTATACTAACAAGAAAAGAACACAAGACGTAAAAAGAAATGAAGTATGGGAAGGCGAGGACGCTGCCACAGGAGCCACTACTGTCTTCCTCCCCTTCTTCTTCGTAGTTCCTGTCGCAACGCACTTCCGGTTCCGGCGACACACCCATCATGATGTCCTGCCATGCTTCACCTGTAAAAGTAAATTGCAATTATAATAACTACTACACAATTGTAAGGATATGTTGTGGAAGACAGATTCTTAAGTCACATATTTAGCTTTTTCACTTTCTGACTGTTATACATATGCGATTGTGTCAAAAGCCAACTAAAGAAGAAATATTTGATAATTTTTCCCATCAGAAATAAAAATTACCTCTTAACGTAAATAGAATATTATCCATTATTTTGAATAAAGCTTGCTATGTTAAAATTTAAAAAAAAGTAATATTAATATCTTACCTGTGGCAGATCGAAACAACACTAGTATAGCTTGTGGAAACGTTTGAAAATGGTTATTTCGTGTGATAGGCGTGTCGTCGTCTATCGCTATTTTGCCAAACACCTAATAGTAGTAGAAAACAAAAATAAGTGTTCTGATTTATAGTGTTAGTTCACTAATAATTAAGTACATTATATCCATGCGATATTATATTTTATTTATAATTTTATAAAGAAATACATTATTGGATATTGCCACGGCTTAAATACAGAAGATATGATAAACTCACCTGCATTCCAACTACAGCATAAATGAAGAATAACATCAAAATGAGGAGAGCAACGTAAGGTAACGCTTGGAAGGACTTGATGAATGTCCATAGTAGAGTTCTAATGCCTTCCCCACGAGACAACAGCTTGACGAGTCTCATCACACGGAAGAGTCGGAAGAAGTTAATGGATGGGATCGAACTTTCCTGTTTCAGAAAATCAATGTTATTACCTTAAGGAAGACAGAGAAAATCTACTAGATATCTTTTTATTTTGATACTTGACCAATTACCAATGGTGGCGTAAATAAGGTAATTACAAACTGAATTGGTACTATAAAACCCTACGCGGAATTGTAAACATACTGATATTTTTTTAAATATTATAACATCATCAGTATCATAAGAAACAATTGAGTTTTATATCTGAAAATTAATTCATAAAATTATTATTACAGAAGAAAATTTTGTTATTTTTGTTTTGCTATTTAGGGGACATATTTTTGCGCCGGCCTTAGAACTTTGTCGTAAGAAAATGCCTCGATATGTCTGTCCTTGGAGTAAGACTCCTCGGACGCCCAAGGAAGCGATGGCTGGACGTCGTGAAGCAGGACATGAGAGGCAATGGATTAACTACTGACGATGCTCAAGACCGTGCAAAGTGGATTCGATTTAGTAGGAAAGCAGACCCTGGCGATAGGCCGGGATAGTGCTAGGTAGGTAGAAGATTTAGAGGATATACTTATTACTATTTACCAGTTATTAGGACGGAGCTATATGCTAAAATTTAAGCCTGTATAAATTGGATGGATCACTTTATCTGGGATCCCTTGAATTGTTTGACTCCGACATCTCCCCTGTTCTGAATGTCAAAGAGCTCGGAAGATGAATAATAAGTGAGGGAGGAAAAATCATTGAATTTTGTGTAGGCGAAATGGGTTCCTTACATTGCCTCACGCTCCTTTTTCTAAATTGAAGCAGGCAATTATTTCTTAATAATTGGCAAGGTACAGTAGGTATACCTTCTAAATATAACATTAAAAATGCAAAGCTTAGTCAGTCAGTCAAATCAGCTTGTAATGACAACATCTACACCCCTTCACGGGTATTGACCGAATTACTAATCGCCCTGTATATTTATATACTCAGTGTCATCTTAGGATACATTGGGGTTCTTAGGATATTGTGAACTGGGGCACTAGTCAGTATAACAAATTATAATCATTACGAGTCCTAAGTAAAGTATGGTAAAGGCGGAACTGGGTATACCGTGATGCACCAACGCCAAGTGTTTTGAATTAGACTGTCAGCTATCTGATAAATATAGGATTCTAATAGGAAGAGAAGGGAATATAGGAGTTCCTCTGAATTCGATACCACAAGGATCGAATTAATGATGATATCAATTTAAGGACGGAAAGGGAATAAAAGGACTGTTCGTATCTCTGATGAGTTCCACTTGTAGCTTTTGCTTGTCTATGTGAGGATTAACTACTATACTTATCTTGTATATTAAAATTAGTTAATTTTTATTTTTATATTTTGTTTACATATATCTCAGATTATAGCTAGGTAATGTCCAAATGTGCCCGAGTTTTTTGTGTATTTACATTTTCTATTGTATTTTATTGTGTGATGTGTGATAGGCTGTGCTTTTTTACTAGTGGTTTTCCTCAAAATACATAAATATATATATTTATAAATAGATGGATCTTTTACAGGTTACTGTCCCAGATGCAGTACTTTACATCGAAAGCTAACCTTATCATTATTTTGCTGGACAACATATAAAGCTTTAGTATTAGTGACATCAATAGCTGGAGTACATGATTACATTACAATTATATAAGAATCTAGTTCTCGTATCGCCTCCATAAGTATCAAGAAATGGTACAGTTCCAAATCTCATTTCTCTGTTTTTTTTTTTTTTTAATTTTGTCAGATTTTGTTTCACTGCATGCAGAGTGATAAAACTCAACGTTGCGCTTCTTTGCTTAATCATCAAAATGTTTTTGTACATATTTTATTATCTCCTCTTTTATTGTAATTGTTGTACATTATTTGTCAGACAAATTCTATAAATTCCTTTTAACGAAGACGATAGCTTAAACACTTATTAGACTTATTTAGTTCAACTAGGGATTCGTATTCATTATATTTTGAGACTTTGGAGAATACTCCAGACAATATTATATATATTGGTACTTCTTAATTATATTGCACTAAATTAAGGTATATTTTACTAAAAATCTTTCCATAATCCGATTAAATCCATATGTGATCTTTTAATAATATTTAAGTTTATCCATAGAAGCGTGCACTCACCTTCACAACGTGGGCTCTTGGTAGGCCACTTCCCTGAAAGAAATATTACGCTTCAATGAACTACATATAGATTCTAAGTGTTCTTGCTGTTATGACAACACCTATGTCCATGCTGGGGACAGTAACTACACTGCCTAAATTTAAATCATCCTCTTCGAAAGATTCATCAATTTACAGATATTTATGAGAATTTATATTATAGAGTTTACAGGTTTTTAGCATTTTCAGAAGTATTTATAGCTAAGATATAGTCAGAAATCAATGACATTTTAGAAATTCCAACAACAGTTCCAACGAAAAGTGATAAGAGTTCTATATTTTATCAAAATAATTACGATATTTCAAAATCCTGAATAAAATTATAATTTCACCTTATATTTAAATTTCGGATATTTAAACTTAGGCTGTGCAAGAAGTGAGTAAGTATATATAATAGAATATCGCTTGAAGCGTGCGCAGTGGTTTTACCTGATTTTTGAGTTCGTTTACTTGTGAGACAACGATGTCGATGATGCTGCCGAGCACGATGATAAAATCAAACGTGTTCCACGCATCGCCGAAATAATTCTGGAATGTAAGAGATCTTTTTGGTCCATAATATGTTGATTATTTGGCGCTAGAATTGAGAATTCTAGATAAGCTTAAATTATTAGAAACAAATTCTTATTCTTCACTATCTTATGTCTTCTGTATAATAGAATATATTCTCAGGTGCTTTAAGCAAAATTCTTCAGCTGATACATCGATCTTACACGGTTTTTTGTTTAACAGAAGCCGAAAAATTTACATTTACTTCAAACAATACTATTTAAAATCTTAATTTAGTATATCACCTTAAATCTAAAAGCCGCAAGCTTAAAAATAAATTCAAGAGCGAATACAGCCGTGAAGATCATATTAAGCATGTCCAACGCCTTGCTGTACTCTGGAGACTGGTCATGGTATTTCATGGCGAGGGTGATGGTGTTGATCATGATGAGAACGAAGATGGCGTACTCGAAGGGTTGTGATGTCACGAACCACCACACCTTGTACTGAATGCGATGCTTGGGTATGTACCTTATAAAAAAAAGATATCATTTTAATAATATTATTGTCTATTATATTTTTTACTTTTTTATAAATTTAAACTATTTTTTTTCAGAAAGTAATAACATTGATTTACCTTCTAATAGGTTTTGCTTTTAATGCAAATTCTATACAATTTCTTTGATTTTTGTCTAATTCACAGTTCTTGTACTCCTGTTCTCCCTCATTCTGGAATGTCACTATGACGAAACCGACGAATATATTTACCTAGAAACATTCACATAAAACATTATAATTCTTCAATTGGACAATATTATCGATATAGATATTTATTATCGATATAGATATTTAGCAGGGTAAGCAGAGTAACTTAGTTTCTATGTTATCCATTTTCTGCCCTCATTTGATAAATTACATGTAGATTGGCAAATTTCAACGTAGCACTATGTCTTGCCAAGTATATTATAAGATCCTATCTTGTTGCGCCACAATGGCCTTAATTAAGTGATGGGATACTTGATAATCTTGTTGCCACACGATTATAGACCTTGTGTGCCGAATTGCAGAACTAGCTTTTATCTAATCATACGTGGACACATCTTTGGTGGGATTTGAAATTTAAATATAGTTTACAGTAGTTTTCAGTCTGGCATTATCCACATAATTTAGAACTATCTTTCATTATTATATTACAGAAGTTACATGACTTACCATAAAGAAGGCAATTATAATAATATAAATAATATAGTAAGCTGCTACAATTGGACGGAAGTTAGTGATGGGACCACGATCTTCAGCATTCGAATCTATAGATACATACAATAACCTGCAAGTAAACATTTTATTATTATTTCAGCTATTATATATATTGAGTTTAATTTTTTTTTATTTTTCAAATCATTTACATATTACTCGTCCATTTTTAATCAAATATCAGAAGCAAAGAGTATTGTTTTCTTAACCACGGTTAACTTATAATGTTGTAAAAGTTTTTTTTAAACTTAGTTTAAGTTTTAAAAAAAAAAGTTTTAATCAATCAATTCCTCACCCTGGCCATCCTTCAAAAGTAGATACAGTGAATAGAGTCAGCATCCCTTTCATTACATTGTCGAAATGAAAATCATTTCTCTTCCAAACTCTATCTCTAACTACATAATTAGGATTTTCGAACACTAAATAAGTCCCCCTGGAATCAAAATTAGCTTTCAATACATATCCAAACATCTAGAAATTAATCACGTCACCGAAATACTTACTGACACTCATCTTTTGTCATTTTCGAAATATCATTACACCTAAAAAATTTACCCTGGAACAAAACTTAGGTGATTAGATAGTATTATCGGTTGCCAATAACAAAAAGCAGTTAATGACAATACATAATGCTGAAGCTGTTATAGAGTAACCCATTTCTCATGATGTCAGAAGCGATATTAAACAGCAATTATTAACATATTTACAAACAAACTTTTTTAAAATTTTCAAACAATATTCGAAATACAATCCTTAGGAAGTTAGACAAACTGTCAATATTATTAATATTGGTATAAAATTTACATATTAACATGAACAACATCATCAGGCCTCACCTTAAACAACTGTACACCGACGACAGCGAACATAAATTGTAACAAATACGTAACTAGCATTATATTGCCTATTGTCTTAATGGCTACTATCACACATTTCACTACATACTATAAAATGGTAGGGTATGGCGAGTTAGTTGCGTGGGTGTATACATTACCAGGGGTGAGTCCGGTCCGGTAACGACGCAGCGACGGAACATACGGGGAAAAGCAAACAATATTTAATAACAGGGCTTCAACACGAGGATAGGATGTTCTATATACTTTGTTAAGACAGTTGTTAGGCGATACCAAATGGGTTTGACGACAACGCCAAGGTAGGGGGGGGTGTGGTTATCTATGAAATTAGTCCTCTAAATGAACTGGAATGTTTAATTCTACACCTTTGGGTCAAATCTAATCATGCTGATATTTTGTTAGTCATTTTTTTTAATGCAACTGTTTTTTTTAAATATATTTTTACAAATATACTCTTAGTTTTAACTATGGAAGGATGCCCGTATTCTGATAGTAGATAATACATATTTTTATTTCTAGTACTTAGACTTTTATACTTTGGTTGCCCATATATTATTACTATAATTGTTTACAATAACAATGGAAATATAGATAAAAAGGAAAGAAAAAATATTATAAACAGAAATAGTAATAGAAAGTGTAGAAAATGTTAGATTAGAAGGCGTGACGAGCAATAAATGATAAGGCGAAGGTAACAAAGCGCAAAGCAAAGCAAAAGTAAAATACACATACAGATACATAAAAGATAGATAAAAGATAAAAGAAAAAAGAAAAAAAAACATATAATCATGAGAAATGAGTGATAAAATAATATGAAACAGATTGAGAAACAAATAGTAACAAGTTACCCAAAGGTGTAAGTTTAAAAAGTTTGAAATTTGTGTAAGACGCCGACCGGTGTGGACACACGTGGGGTACACAAAACGATACAAGCGGCCGTAAACGGTGGGTTCGGTGGTGGTATGACGGCTCAACGGCTTCGGCGCCCCCTACCTTGAACATTTGCACTCCCATGACCGCGAACATGAATTGGAGCAAGGATGTTACCAACAATATGTTGCCGATCGTTTTGATTGCAACGATCACGCACTGAACAACGTGCTACAATCAGGGAAAAGTCACTTTCAATATCTATTTTTTTTTTTATATATGTTACACTTTTTTTTATATATTTCTTATAATTATTTTATATTATATTATATTATGTTTGCAAGTCAATATATTTTATTTTCGATGTGGTGAGCTGATTACTGACCTTAAGGCCTTTGGCCCTGTTAATAGCTCGGAGAGGCCTCAGAACCCTGAACACTCGCAATATTTTCACTACGGATATACTCCCAGACCTGGAAATGAAAGTTAAAGTATTATATAAAACTAAAAACATGGTCGCATGGGCATGAACATGGCTGGGTGAGATTTTAACCCATAAAGAATTTAAATTTTCACTTGGAGAAATGTTTGTATTTCTTTGTAATGTTATATCTCACGTATCCTGAAAGTTAGTTTGCAAAAAAATACAATTAAGAGTAAGTAAAATTAAGCATATGGTGTGCTGGTCATAGAAAACAAAATTAGTTTAAAATTTGGACAAAATCACTTACTTAAAGCTCATAGATATCAAGGAGACGCAGACAACGAGCATGTCCAGTACGTTAAAGGCGGAACGAAGGAAGGCGCCGCGATGCAGCACGAGCCCGTACGTCACCAGCTTCAGGAACAATTCTAACGTGAAGATGCCCGTGAAGAACATGTCGAACTGGCTGAGCAGCTGGAATGACGTATGTAGTATGTACTTTTATTATGATTTTTGATAATAAAAAAATAGTAGATTAGATATTCAGTACATTTGTGTATAGCTATATGAATGCAAATATATGTGATAAATAATCGTTTAGATGACTGATAATCGCAAAAAAATATCAAACATCCTAAAGCTGGAGTAAGAAAAAATTACCCAATTACGAAATCCTTTTTGGGCAGCATCCAACGGGTCTTCCGCCGCTAACATAGCGGACGAGAACATGATGCACACCAGGATGATGTTCCCAAAAGTAGACGACGAAGACATTTTGTAGCAGAATACACGAAACCTAAAATATTAGAAACGTTATATTTTTTGGTACTAATTTAAAAAATTAGAGAACAATGATGATATTCATATAATATCTTTTGAATTTATAACTTTAAACCATAATATAATTCGGGAAACACACATTGAAATAAAGATCAACACAAAGCGAAAGTAACGTCACATTTATTACACACCCATTCTCAAAAAATACTTAATGTTATAATTGTTATTTAGAAATGAATACAAATAAAAATAATATATAACATAAGCCATTTCATGCAAAAACATAAAATATTGAATAAAACGTACACAACATATATGAACTAAAATCATGCACTAGTATCTCGGCATGGTCTAATAATATACTAATATAATAAAATCTATAGATCTAAAATATCTAAACTTTTACTTCTAATTTCACTGTCGTCTAACTTCATGCTTCTAAACAAGAATGCTGAACTCTACAAAAATACCTAACCTCTAACATCGGAATTTAAAGGTACCCTGTAATCTCATTGTCAATCGTTTTTGATTTTTGAAATAATTTTATGGAGGACAGCACTCGTGCACAAAATATGATATGATACATATAGACATAGACAAGATGACCGGAGGTGAACCAATCAGGACACGCCAATGGCACAATGAGTCACGGGTACCGAGTAACCGATCACCTGTTGGTTGGTGAGAATATGAAGAAACTACTAGCGTTCGGTATTGGCGGCGTCTGATTTGGCATATTCAGCTCAGAGATCCGCCTCGGTCTAGCGGTAACGAGCGTTCCCTCCTCTTCTAGCTCGCCGCCATCTTTGTGATAGAAAGATATGACATTCCTTTCATTCAATTCTAGCTACAAATACTTAAATATAACCTTCGCACCTATAAGAAACATTACGTGTTCATGCCGAATTGTGACGTACCTACGCCTAAATTTTAATATCAAATGCAATTAACGAATGTGTTTAGCTAAAAAATGTGAGAATAAATTAAGTATAGTAACAAAAACGAATAGCTGAAAGTATTAAAATTGATTAAGATAAAGGCATAATAAATATTGAAACAGAAAAGCTCTGATGATGTCAGCGTACTCTCTTCGAATGAGAGGACCGACGGTCGTCAAAGAAATTAAGGAACAAAAAGAAGAGGCAGATAAGAAAACATCTAATCGGAAGCGCCGGTCCGCGACGGTCCCTAACCTGTTGTCTTTGGAAAATATGAAGAGAGAGGAAGCATCGGGGATCGGTTTGGCCGAGTCCCGTATGTCCACCTCCGAGAGGCGCCGCGGCCGCGCCGAGGACGTCGTCGGCTTGCGTCTCAAGCGCGGCTCGTCCTCGAACTCTGTGTTCACTGTGTTGGTTTTGTTAGCTTATTGCTTCTACACCTGTCTTACAATTACCTTGCAATAATATTTACTTGATTATTGCAGAGTAATTTCAATAGACATTGTTCAGGAATTTTCGTGGCACGACTCACAAGACTTTAGTACATATATTTATATTTATTATAATACCTTACATTATTATCAATTTCAAAAAATATATATTTATTTAAAAAAAAAGAATATTATAAGTCATCATAAATTATGTATTTACATATTTCTTATATAATCTTCGTGTTTTATTTATTTCTAATATAATTTATAATAGTACTATATATTATTTATAATAGTTAATATATATATATATATATATATATATATATATATATATATATATATATATATATATATATATATATATATATATATATATATATAATAGTACAATAAAATGTTATCTTTTGATTTCATTCTACTAGAACTATATATATGAGTATGTATTGTTTCAGGATTTCCATATTTCTTCTATTTCTGTGTAAATATTTCTTACCAATGTGATTCCTCTGATGATTTTCCATTTCATCTATCTCTTGCTCCTCGTCAACTCTCTCGTCGTTTTCCTCTTCCATACCCGATTCTCCTATGTCTCCGTCTATTTCATCCTGCTGCTCACCTTCTGATCCAGTTTCTTCTCCTTCGTACTCTCTTTCAGAACTAAATTAAATGTCAAAAATACATGAGATATTTTTTAAGTGGATATAAAATTCATGCCTTTAAATATAATACGTACTTATCACTAGTATAAACGTCATCGTCGTGTATATACTCGTCATCAGTATCAGCAAGAACTCCTTCCACTTCTAGTTGTTCTTCTCCTTCTTTCTCTTCTGCAGCTTGCTGGATACACAACAAAATGAAATATAAATAAACAAAAAAGAACCTGTTTTGATTTTGGGACTTTTTAAGTAAATAGTGTACAAAAATATCAGCCCCAACGTTCCTTTAAAACAAGCTACAGTCTTAACACTATTTAAACTTTAGCTTATATAACATCTTAGGATCCATACAAGAAGGCTTAGACAGTAAGCATTGAAAAATCCATTAAATTTATATAAAAACGAAGGCACAATTCTTGGCATGCACCCGCATTCTACAAAGAAATGGTGTATATCATCATCTATTCCACACAATTCGTATTTTGGAGAATTTACTTTTTTCAAATCAAAAACCAACTTTTCTTAGCGAAATATATCCAAAACGAAGCCTAAAGGCTATAATAAAACCAAGAAATACGAGAAAGTTAGCTTTGAATAATTTTAAACCATATGCTTAGGAACTTATATCTTTCATATAAATATACGTATTTTATAAAAAAATCAGTGGCGTTCGGTATAATGTCTAAACTTTTGCCTTCCAAGTAATGCTTTCCGTGCTAATTTATCAGCATTTTTCTTTAACCCAAGGTGAGAAGGAATCCATTGAAGTTATACAAAGACCTTTGCACAAATAAATATTAAAATTTTGTATAATAGATGATATCTACACATAAATTTAATCTTTTAATATATTTTTACCAAAACAATACTCACTCCTTCTTCTTTCTCAATATTGGTTAAGGATTCAGCATCAGCCAAGTTATCCACGGCAATGGCCAAGAATACATTGAGCAGAATATCTGATTTGCTATTAAAGAAATATTGGGCTTATGCATTGCTGCCTATATATATATACTTTAAAAAAAATTTGACTGGCTCAAAAATATTATTTTATTTTGGGTCATATCCTGCCGATTCAAGCAAAAATATGTCATGCTTCATTTTACTTTAAAAAGGAGATGTGATAAAGTTATATGAGAACAAAAATATTTAAGCATGTTGTAAAAGCTAAAAGCGGACGAGTATTCCAACAAAGGATACAGTTGCCGCAAATAAATAATATGATGAAGTAGATGCAGGCGATGATGCCGAAGGTGCCTACGCCGCCGTACGCCTTGATGCCTTCATACATCACAGCGTTCCAATCTTCACCCGTCAGGATCTATATGTGAATATTAAATGTGAGTACAATACACGCTGTAAACCGCATTTAATACTACCTCTATAATATATATCTATGTACAATAATACCTCTCGGTAGAGGAAGCCTAGTGTTAAGACACCAAAACCATCACACCATTCTTTACTCTCCGTCTTATTTTCGAGATAATGCGGCTTGAGTGGTGAAACTAAATGCCGTGCTTGTCTTCTTTTTTTTTACAAGAAAGATAAGGCAAAGGAGTCGTGAGCATCGGTGATGACTTACTATCAGGTGAACCGAACTCACCTGATGGTAAATGACCACGGCCGCTCACGTCTCCGTGTTTCCGTAATTCAAAGTGGAGGTAGACGCGCTTTTTGAAGGTACTAAGGTAAGGTAAGGTAAGGTAAGGTAGTTAGGAAGGTGTTACCAGAACGAGGACGAACGATTTAGAGTCAAACGCTGTGCCACTGCGCCACGATAGTCCCATATAATACAGTACCAACATGTGTTTATGATTATGTGTTCATTTGTTCTGAGAAAATATTTCGTGAACTGTCATATAAAAATATTTTATTTAAATAATGTAAGATTAAGGGCCAATTTCACCGTTTACGGATAAAGTAAGCTGGTAGTTAATGCTGTCTAGAAACAGGTTTGCTTGCTCTGCGTGCTTTAAACAGGTCTTTATCTGCTAGATATTTCTATCTGAGATCTGTGAAACCAAAATTTGTTTGTCTGCCAGGCAAGGAAAATATTTCTTATCTAGGACATTATCAGCAAGTGGTGAAACCGTCTCTAGTACTTTTGATTAAATTGGCTAAGAGAAAAGTAATATCTATATATTAATACGTGAAGCGAAAACTTTGGATCCCTTGTTACGAAAATTTGGCGGACGGAGGATAAAGAAATTTGGCACACCTATAGTTTATGTATAGAAGAAGTGCAAAACGCTAATATTTTCATTAATAACACTTAAAAAGTATATTAAATCAATAAATAAAACTTTACACAACACCCACTACTATAAGTTTCGCAATATAACTTTTGTATAAAGTGACATACACGTTGCTATGGCAACGCGTATTTCACGCGTCAACGGGTCCTCTAGTAACTTTAAAAATGTAATGTTAAGACTATCTTATTCATGTCAAAATTATATATGGAAGTAAAAAAATACCTGAAAAACCGTGAGTAGCGCTTGCCAGAAACAATCAAAGTTGTGGCGATCCTTCTCCTCTTCAGGATCGTAATTAAACTTGCCGCCGAACACCTATCATTATACGTAGGTATGTGTATATATATATATATATATATATATATATATATATATATATATATATATATATATATATATATATATATATATATATATATATATAAATACATTTTTACACACTAAACGTTTATTTCTGAGCATTTACTACAATTGCTGGATTATCTAATATGAAATTATTTTAGCCATATTTTTGAGTTAGTGATGATTGTGGGTAGAAATCCAAGTTATATCCAATATTATTGATATTTGTAAGTGTTTTTTTTGCCAAATATCTTCGAAAAGAGATCTTTTTTTTAAATAGAATGTTCTTTAAGCCATACAACTGAATCCATACTTTATTTTTGTACATATTATATTATATTTAATTTTTGACATTTTATATCTATATATAGATAATCAATCGAATAGGTATACCTGCATGCCCAATAACGCGAAGATCATGATGAACAGAAAAAGCAGCAGCAGTAAAGATGCGATAGATTGTATCGAGTTCAGCAACGAGGCCACCAGGTTTGATAGCGAGCGCCAGTACCTGATGGATACCAAATCCATTGAAACAACAGGCACGTTATTTGTTCACTTAAATATTGTTATATTGAACTTAAATGTTCTTTAAAAATATTTCAAGTGGAATATTTGTTTAAATTTATGTTCTCATTGGGTTTGCTTGATTAAAAAATAGGGATAAATAGTACTGGAAATCTCCAATTTTAGATCACCTTTTATGATGTACTGTATTTGAAACCGGCTATACGAGCTGTTCGAATATGGAGAAGAGAAGTAGTAGTTACGCAATGATAGCAGAATATACTTGCTTTGTGACCTTGAAGACCCTCAACAAACGGACGCAGCGCAACACAGAGACACCCAGCGGTGGCATCAGCTCGGTCTTGGTGAGAACCATCTCACTGATGGACCCCACTACCACGAAGCAGTCGAAGCGGTTGAACAGCGAGACAAAGTAACCCTGATGGGATATTAGTTTTCATAAGTAATTTTTATAAGAATTTGGGATTAAATATTTTATTCACTGTATACCGTTTAAGTTCATAATATTATATATATATATATATATATATATATATATATATATATATATATATATATATATATATATATATATATATATATATATATATATATATATATATATATATATATATATATATATATATATATATATATATATATATATATATATATATATATATATATATATATATATATATATATATATATATATATATATATATATATATATATATATATATATATATCCGGTTAGAGACAATAAAAAAAAATAGTGTTAAAAGCTGCATTATACATATATCTCACCTGCAGCCCTAAGCTGTACATTTTGACCAACATCTCCAGGGTAAAAAGCGCCACGAAGATCGCGTTCCCGTACTCTTGGAAATAGTCGAGCCAAGTCGGCTGTCTGCGCACGCGCAATTGCATTAATATAGTACATATATATTTTTAACTTTCACGCTTTATGCGGCATCAAGAGAGATACCACCACAGAACTACAGAGGAACCCATTGTCAAGACAGTTTCTTTAACGCCCTCATTGGAGACTTCGTGTGCTGAGTGGCGGAACTCAACGCTGCGGGAACGGATGGGGATCGAATTCCAATTCCTTACGTGTACAATCTCGTTATATTATATCTTTTCGTTTCATCCGTTATTAAGTATTTATCTTTAGTATGTTGTTATGTATCATAGAAAATAGTATTGCTTTCACAACGTTATATATTAATTCTTATTTAAAAAAAGATTTTGGCTTTTTTAGCTTCACCCTAGAAGGAACCTAGCGTTAAGACACTTCCTTCCCCACTTTCCGCCTTTCGAGGCTTTGCGTGTTGAGTGGCGGAACTCAACGCCGCGCTTTGCCTTGTTGCCAGAGCGAAAAAATTGAAAATAATACATTCTCCCCTAATGGGAATCGAACCCATAAGTTGGTCACTATGGTCTTAAACGTGTTTTAGTCCCCAAACACTTTGTGCTAATCATACTTATATAAAATACCATTACATATATAGGTCTCATTTCTACTTAAATTTCATTGAAAAACTCACTGGTAATGTTCACTGGCGAGCACCACTGTGTTGAGGAACACTAGCACAATGATGAGCCAGTAGAACGTCTGCGACTTGACTGCGCGGCGACAAGCGCGCTTCATGCGTCGGTTTACCTGGACATTGATATATTATAGAAAGTAATGAGAATAAATTACGTAGCATTCTATGGCACCCCCATCGTCTTGTATGGAGAGAGCATTGTTCTCCTCCTCCTCTAGTTCCTCTTTCTACCTAGCCAAATCCCAGATGAATCTACTTGTACCACCTTCGAAGTGAGTTCTAGAAGTGAATTCATTATAGTTCTAGACAGGCCGAGATCTTTTAGCAAACTATAGAGAGAATTCACTGCCTTCTATTGTATATAAATTAAAACGATAATTTTTGAGGGTTTCTTTTTTCATTTTATTGAAAATATATGCCATATTTATAAAACTTCCAAATAAATTTTAGTATAAAAAACGTACCTTATCAAAGTCTTTCTTCCACATTTTCCCTATGGGCACTTTCTGTTGTTCCGCCGGCTCTATACCTAAGTGGTCTGTGGAGTCGTGATCGCTCTGATTCTGACCTGAAAATAAACACGAAACATATATATATATATATATATATATATATATATATATATATATATATATATATATATATATATATATATATATGTTTGTGTGTATGTATGTGTGTGTATGTGTCGTATGGAATGGCCATATGATCCGTACTTTTTGTGAGCTGATTAACAATACCAAAAATTATATCGATTATATATATATATATATATATATATATATATATATATATATATATATATATATATATATATATATATATATATATATATATATATATATATATATATATATATATATATATATATATATATATATATATATGTATATATATATATATATATATATATATATATATATATATATATATATATATATATATATATATATATATATATATATATATATATATATATATATATATATATATATATATATATATATATATATATATATATATATATAAGCTACCTATTAAGTTTCCTATCCCATAGTCTCCCTTGAGGTCAGTAGTGTCGTGCTGGTCAGCGAGCGGCTCTAAGTACTCCGCCTGCGTAATCCAGTCCAAGTAGCCTTTTAAGTCTTCTTCTAGCTGCTGTTTTTCTCTTAACTTCTGGAAGTCTCCTCTATTTTTCGCTTTTTCTCTTTCTTTTGAGAATTCTCTAAAAATAAGAAATTTAAAAATATAATATGTTAGAGACAGAAGGAGACTTGACTAGATTAGAGTTAGACACTCCGTGCTGAGTTTTCCACCTGTATTCGAGAAACTGCATATTGCGTGGCGGAATCTAACGCCGCACTTTGTCTACCAGAATGGAGAAGTGGAAAGTATTTAATAAATTTTTAAATAATACAGATTGCTAATGGGGATAAACTTGAATATTTTCTCTGGAATTGACCTAAAGTGTCCATAATAGCATATTATATTATATTATATTTTACAATATACCAGTGTGTCAAATGTTGCTGGTGACTCACCCGGACAACACACCGAGAATCAAATTCATGACGAAGAAAGCACCCAGGATCACCATTGATACGAAGTATATCCACTCCCAGCTGTTGCCCATTGCGTCTTGAATCTGAAATATATACGAATTTATTTTATATAAATGCGGCAAAAGCGAAGCCTAAACACTGGCAACCTTTTTTTTCCATCCATCGATGTAGACCATGGACTATGGATACTCGACATTAACGACACAAACATTCAATTTGATATATCCACTTGATTTTGAGACAATTGTCTTGACAGACGGACATACAAACAGAGTACAGACAGACAGACCGACTATAAACTGATCCTATAAGGGTTCCGTTGTTTTCCTTTTGTAATATTACACCCATAAAAGATAAAATCACAAGGATAAGGTACGCTTTGGTATTTTATCTGTGTGGTTTGGTGTAATTAAACAGGAAGCCGCTGGATGCAGAGAGCGCTTGACTGATCGTTATGGAAATTCTTAAGAGAAACAACAAACCAGTGGACGTGACAAGGCTGACATGGACACAGGTCATAACTCTAAAATTAGTCCAAGGTACTAGTTTCTTCTCAAAGTGTATTGTTACATTCATGAGTTATATATACTGATATTATTGATCGTATCCAAAGCCCACAAGCCACAAAAATCTACTATTCTAAAGGAGCAATATACATATATATATATATATATATATATATATATATATATATATATATATATATATATATATATATATATATATATATATATATATATATATATATATGTAATAGTTTATGTGTGTATATATATATATATATATATATATATATATATATATATATATATATATATATATATATACACACATAAACTATTACATAAAACTATTATTTGTAGCTTACATTATACATGACATCTGTCCATCCTTCAAGAGTGATGCACTGGAACACGGTCAGCATGGAGAGGCCGAAGTTGTCGAAGTTGGTGATACCAAAGTTGGGGCCGATCCAGCCCTCGCGGCACTCCATGTCCTCACCTATACTGGAGCAATTGAAGCCGTTGTCCACGTCACACGGATGTGGATTATCCATTATTTCATCTATAAAAAAATTATGTAATATATTATATTCTATTCAGGTTGTTAGAACCCCTGAGATTGTATTCATTTCTTCGTTCTGGTATACGATCTATAAAGTTCTGCCACTTAGCGCGTAATGTTTCCGAGAGAACGGAGTGTTTTAACACTAGTTATTATTTTTCCTGCCTACCTTATTATATATAATATACCGCGAAGGTTATAATATATTTTAATTTAAATATTTAAATATTTTAATAATAATCTTTTCTATTTAAAGTATATAACAGTAGGAATATTTTCTTCGATGTGACTGACATCTTTATTTGTTTTTTTTTTATTATTATTGCATAAAATGTATATACAGACAGTAAAGCTTACCTGTTAACCTATTATAGCACGATTTGTGCATCTTCCCAGAGAACAGCTCAAGGCCGATGATGGCGTAGATGATGATGACGAAGATCACCAACAGCGCGATGTGCAGCAGCGGGACCATCGCCTTGAGGATTGAATTTAAGACAATTTGTAAGCCTGAAACAACATTCCATTGCACTTAGTATGTACATATGTATAGGCTGTGGTATAACTTTTAGGTTACTATTTAAACTAAAACATTAAACAAAAATGATATATTTTTTAATGTCTTTAAATTAATTTTTAGACACTAATATTAATAACTATGGTGATATTAGTTTCTGAACAAAGCCACAAAGTGGGGAACGGAGTGTTTTAACACTAGGTTCCTTAAACCTACGGTTCCCTCTGCCTTCCCTGCTATGTGCGGGATACAGCGTGAAGCCACTAGCTCTGTTCTGTGGCTTTGTCCTTGTTGTATAAGAGTTGTGTGCGATACATGACACATTCTAAGTGACCGAAGTAAGGCTGACCGCATGTACAGTGGGCTAATTAGAAACGATTTACGTCATGTCACAAGGAATATAACCTTACTCGATATGTACTATACAGTATACTATACAATCCAATACTAAAAGTATTTTTGAATTCGTGCCAGTAGTTCATGAGATTAGAGCGGCAAACCAAACAAACTTCATCTTCAAAAATACTTTATTAAATATAAATTGACTTAATTTAATTCTAGTATATAAACAATAAAAATTAAATATTTTGTATATTTTATGGTTAAATATAATAAATATATATGTAAGTGTACTCACTTGGCACTCCTGACACAAGCCTCAAAGGCCGCAATACTCTGAAAGCCCGGAGAGCTTTCACGTCGAAGGCGTCTTTAAATATACTTGATAGCACCGTGCTCACCATTCTGGAAACATACACAATATTTCAAATATATTATAACAAGTTACGTCCAAATATTTACATTAATACAAAGCTTTATTAAAAGAAAAGCTTGTAACGCAAAAAGTTATCGCCTCGGTAAAGTAAATAAAACTTTTACGGTGTTTGTTTGCGCCTATAATAAAATTCTGCTATGTTTTTCAAATTTGCCACTTCCGAAATTTTAAGTTGCTATAAAAATAACGTTAATTAATTAACCTTATTATACAGTTCAGTAATATGAAAATAGTTATAAATATGTGGAATTGAGTTAAGTTATATATATATATATATATATATATATATATATATTTTTATATATATATATATATATATATATATATATATATATATATATATATGTTTTTTATTAAATAATTTTTTTAATTTTACATTTGTGTTGAAGAGAAGCGACGGTTGAGATCATTCTTCTTCTCAGCTCTTCAGAACTGTTGTCGTTCTTTCAACGTCTTAAAGATACAAACGTCTATTAAAATTAATTTTGACTAAACATATAGTATGGTAGGCAGATTCAACCTAGTGTTAAGACACTCCTTTCTCCGATTTCCACCCGAATCGTCTTACCAAAGCGGTGATATGAAAATGATACTTTCCCCCGACTCAGAATCGAACCCACACCATCGAGCTATAGTAGTCGGACCCTGTCTCACGGCGGCCCCAATATAAATTGCACAAAGTAATATAGTATTCTATTAGAAATAAGCGGTTATATTTGTATGATAAATTACGGCATTATCTTGGAATCAACGTTTTCCTCATATCCAAATGTAACACATCATCTCGAGCTTTTACTTATTCAGGTCCCAAAGCACTTCAAATGCAATATAGCTTTTGTATTTTGGTATATATATATATATATATATATATATATATATATATATATATATATATATATATATATATATATATATATATATATATATATATATATATATATATATATATATATATATATATATATATATATATATATATATATATATATATATATATATATATATATATATAAAATATATAGATAATATATTGTAAATATCTATCTATATATAATAGTTTTTTTGTCTAAGCTGGATTTTTTTATATATTGTGATACGAATATTTGTTAACGGAAAATATTATTCGAATTCAATTATAATTTAAAAAGCATTCTATTTTTGAAAAAAATATATCAGTATAGATTTGTATACATGTTAACGATTCAGATTTTCTCGATATTTTTTCAGACCATTTTTCTCCATATAACAAGAAACTTGATTCTCCGTTTTCCGCCTACATCTGCATCGAATTGTTTGTTGAATGGCGGAACTCAACGCCGCACAGTGTTGCCAGAGGTGGGAAATGAAAATGTTTAACAAGTAATTTAGTTAAGTATTTATTAGTTTACCAACTTACCCTATAACAACTATGGTGAAATCGAGTAAATTCCATCCGTTCCGGAGATACGAGCCGGGGTGCATAACGAAACCGTACGCTATGATCTTCATCACGCACTCTCCGGTAAATATGACCAGAAATATGTATTCTATTTTTTCCTGCAAACAGAATTGTGTTAGTAAGTGTTATTCCACACTAAAAAGAAAACATATAAAAATTTGAACGCAGCAGGATTTGAACCCGCGTCTCATACATTTTCTATATATATTTTCTTTTAGTAGAATTTATGAATTTGAAAGATTCAATTAAATTGAATTCAATCGAATTGAAAAATTAAAGTTGAATTTAATTTTTTTTATTTAATGAGGTTCAAAATCTCACTCGGATAATATAGTTAAGTAGATATTTGTTCCTAAATAGATACAAAAGTGATGGAAAGAACGGAGAGATTAGTCATAAAGTTAGAATATGTATGTACAGTTTTTTTTTTTTATTTTACACTTAATCACCTATAAAACAAAAATAGAGAATAGGCATAGAGAACCTCGTATAGTACTCTATTATTTACTTCCATCTAAATTTGTGAATGTATTGCAATAACCAATTGAATAACGAAATATATATTTTGTTAGAAAACATTATATTCGAATGTAAAAAAAAAACAAAAAAGTGAAAGTAGCGGGATTTGAACCCGTATCTCTTGGAGAAGCGCTCTGGCTAATAGCCAGAATGCCATACGTTCTCGTGGCGCTACGTCGAAATTCTACATCTCATAGGGAGATTTTTACAATTTACCGCTACTAAAAAAATATTCGTAAGAAAAATCATTTAGCTAAATATATATATATATATATATATATATATATATATATATATATATATATATATATATATATATATATATATTAATAATAAATAAATAAAAGAAATACATACTAAAACCCAGTTGGTATAGTTAGAATCGCTCGCCGGGTATGGCGTGTACACGGCGAGGGCGATGCAGTTAGCGAATATCGTGGTCAGGATCATCCACTCGAACGGTCTGTGTACTGGATTAAGGATATTGGAGATGCTGGAATACTTGGTGCATGTGGAATTGGCTTAGATCTTAATTGAATGTAGGCTATCTCTCTGTCTGTACATGAGTTTAAATCTTAGTACGTATTATTTTGTGTATATATTATAGTCTTTATATATATATATATATATATATATATATATATATATATATATATATATATATATATATATATATATATATATATATATATATATATATATATATATATATATATATATATATATATAATATTGGTTTAAATGGTAATTAAATGTGGTACTGTAGTGTACCCAATTTTGAGACATTGCGTGTTGAGTGGCGGAACTGAACGTCGCGCTTTATCTTGTCACTAGAGAAAAAAAATGAACTATTTTACATACATTTTCCCGAGTGGGAATCGAACTCACAACTGTCACAGCACCACGCTGCGCCACGACGGCGCCTATAAATATGAATATATAGTAAGTTTACCCTTTTACCGATTATAAGAGAATCTAGTGTCAAGATATTCCGTTCTTCGTGTTCTAGAGATATTGTTTGTTAGCGAATCATATAATATACGTGTAAATAGCGAAATTCTTATTAAAATTAAAATATTATTTGGATATGTTTTGTTTTTTTGACGTTACATGTCAAAATTGCCATATGTTTGACTGAACGGTGGATGTGGATTGGCACTTGGCTCGGTGTAATTTTTATTTTAAACATTCCACTTTAAAATAACCGTTTTAACTGAATTAATTGAGTATATTTTGGTATAGTAGGTATAGTTATGAAAAGGCGACGTTTCGAACACTGCAGTATTTATTCGGTAGTGATGGGTCCACAAGTCAATTTCATTTCAAATGTGAAAAAATCGCAAAAATTGAAGAGATAATCAAATATATTTCCGTCTAGATTTATCGATTTGGTTTGAAACCACTTTGTCTTGTCAGCTTGGTTTGGTTTATATCGCTACATAAATGTCGCTACACATATTTAAATAAAATAAGCAAATATAAAACTTTAGGTATCTATAAGGTTAAAAAAAAATTTAAGTTAATTTTATTGACTTTACTACAAGTTCGAGTCGTCGTGGTGCAGCGGCATTACCTTTAATGATTAACGCGAAGGGTGTGAGTTCGATTCAACAAATTCAACAAATTACTCGAAAAGTGGAGAACGAAGTGTCTTGACACTAGTTCCACTTACCTTGTTATATACGCAAGAAACAAAAATTAAAAATTATTTTCGCTATTTTAGCCAAAAAATGAACTAGTCACAATCATAAATATAATAATTTTTTTTAAAAAATAACATATCACTACACGTTTTGGTACCAACATAATAATATAATAATATACTACCACCCTTGTATCGGAGGCGCGAACTCGCCATATCGTGTCGAATGCCAACCTGCCGTGACTAATTTAATAAGCTTCTGTATGTTTACATTAACGCCGATTTGCCACTCAATTGGCTGGTATACAGAAAAAAAAAACACTTTCAAAGTGTCACAAATTGTGTTAACACGACGTAATAAGCGTTCACTCACTCATTCTTAATTGGAGGCATTATGGTTTCAGTGGGTGGTTTTTGTTTTTTTTTTCTTTCTTTTGTTTTATATTAGTGTAGAGTGGCGTAAATCTGTATATAAAGTTTTAATGTAAATATATTTGTTTTTTTTTTTTTATTTTGTTTTCGACTATATAGCGACGCGGCGTTGAGTTCCTTAATTTAACACACAGGGTCTTGATAACTATTGTGGTAGATCGAGAATGGTGTGCCTTAACAGTTAACGCTAGGTAATTTTTGTTCCTCTGCTAGGCAGGATGATATTTCGTTTTTTTTTTTTTTTAATATTATTACTACATCATTCACATATTTTTGGGCATTTTCCGATGTGGAACATCTTTAACCCGTATAGTAGACATTGAAATGCCTTATTTTAAATTTTTCTTCTACGTGATATGTAAAACCTTTCTCCAAAATAATTATATCTACTATATAATAATACTATATAATCTATTGTTTTGTATGGAGTAGAACAGCGTCTATAAATACGCTGGTTGATGGTTTCTTCAATATTTTAGCATTTCAATGCTTTCCCCAGATTTTGAGACAAAATGTGTGTGTGTTTTGAGTGGTGGAACTCAACGCCGCGCTTTGTCTTGACACCAGTCAGAGCGAATAAAGAAATAGCGAAATAATTTATGCTCCCCGAGTGGGATTGGATCCCACAACCGTAGTATTTACAGTCAGACGCTGCGCCGCTGCGACACGAAGGTCTCAAAAAGCGGAATTCATTTTCAAAAACATATATATATATATATATATATATATATATATATATATATATATATATATATATATATATATATATATATATATATATATATATATATATATATATATATATATATATATATATATATATATATATATATATATATATATATATATATATAATAATAATAATAATAATAATATTTTATTGGCATAAGTGAATACAGTTACAATGTAGGATTCTCTAACACCTGCGCTAGTAAAAACTGTGTTGCGGGTGTTAGTGTCTTCCCCTTAAATAAATGACACATCTAATCTTACATCAACAAATATTGAAGAAAAAAAATTAAGAATAAAATAAAATAAAAAAAAAAAAGATATCTTGCTATTCATCATTTTATGGATATTACGTCATGCTGTGTGAGTGAGTGTGTGTGTGTGAATGTGTGAGTGAGTGTGTGTAAGAGTGTGTTTAGTGGTGTAATTAAGGTGTTATAAGATTTTCTACATCAATATATTCCATCGGCTTAAGCCAGGTAAATATAGCTACTTTAAATTTATTACTATTGAATTTCTTAACATTCTGGATTTTATTAAGCTTATTATATGTACGTGGAGCTAGAAAATTGTAGTGTCTCTTTGCAAACGTTGTTCTAGTGCGAGGGACAGGGCAACATTCTACGCGTTTTTGTACTATGGGTAAAATAGGGATAACTCGCTTGTGGTATCTACGCAGCATTTCGTACACAAATAACTTTCTAGCAGTCAGTATATATACTAACTGTTTACGAATAATATTTTCGCTCCACAAATAATAATTTAGTCATTTTGCTTTCAGTTCGCAATTCCATTGTAAAGCTCGAGGTATTTCCTGAAGGGCGATCACCAAATATTTGTTCTTTCATTCACTCAGTGGTATTATTTGGCGTTGAGCCAGTTTACTTAATACTATGTTTTTTATTTCTATATATATATATATATATATATATATATATATATATATATATATATATATATATATATATATATATTTATATATATATATATATATATATCTCATCTTTATTTCGTATCTCAATGTATCTCATAATATATATCTCAATGTTTTCCGTAATTGGTGGCGAAGAGAATCTTGTTGTTATTGAATGTTAAGACACTCCGTTCTCTATTCTTTATTTTTTTCTATTAGTCGTATTTTAGTATTTAGCGAGTTCTATATATTTATATATCAAAGCTGCTTCCAATTTGTAATATAATTATTAAAATTTCAATTAATAAAAGGCGCGAGGCAAATCATAATTGCATTATTAAAAATTGTAAGCGTGACGGCTGTAGGTTCGATTCACACTCGGGGCAATAAATGACTTATATTTCCTAGCCCTGGTAACAAGCCAAAGTACACCATTACGTACCGCCAATCAAAATGGAATATTGTGAATATAAAGCGGGTAGCCAAGTGTTTAACTCCGTCTACCCTGCTGTGTACGGGAAAAAGTAGCACGGGAACTATAAAAAAAAATTCAATTAGTTCCAGGTCCAACTAAAAATAGTCTCTCATATCTCAAGACCTGCTTTAACGTCTAAGAAAATTAAATACAGTGAGCTTTGTAGCTTTCTCAATAAACGCGTGTGTGTTAATACATAAAATGGAGAAAAGTGTTTGTTAAAAGTTCAAACTGCTTTTTTATGTTTCTAAAGTAAGCGAGTTAAAATCTCAATTTGTATATGACTCTAAATAACATACTGTTATTAATACGATTATATTATTCAAATATAAATATTAATATTAATATGAATGTAATATGCTTTTTTTTTCGTTTTTCTTTTGTCACCATTTGCCATTTCCCAGTATTAGTATACAGCCTATAACGAGTCTTTACTGCCACTTCAAAGAAGATTGCCCACTATAGCCATTTGCGAGCTCACCAGCGACAACTGCCTGTACGAAGTTAAAGTAGGCGCCGTGTCCGAAATCGGTCTGGCATTATCATCATCGGGATGATGAGATTTTGCCTCCATCGTCAGAATAGTTTAGAGTTGTGTGAAGCACATCCCAAGCTAACTTGTACTCCAGATTCAGTGAGTATCAATATAACGTGATATAATCCATATAGTCTTGTCTTTTTTGGCAAATTGAAAGAATAAACTTTTCTAATTTGAACTTGTTCCCGAGTTCCTGAGAAAAGAGCGTCCAACTAAACAAATACTTGAGCTTTATAATAAAATTGTTTCCGTGAAATGTTCTAGCAACTTCCTATTACTACCTATTACGGGGTACAAATAAAGAAATTAAATCCAAAACTTTTATACGAAAACCTTAAAAGTTCACACAGCAATTCAATTTTACGTTCTATCCATAAAACAGAGAGATTTTAGTGTCTAGACACTCCGTTCTCCGTTTTCTCCTTGGTCCGAGACATTGCGTGCTGAGTGGCGGAACTCAACGCCGCGCTGCATTACCACAGTAGGGGAAAAAACCATTCCTTTTGTTGTGCAAAGTGGTGATCGAGTTTTACAATTGTTCAATTGTTTTAGAAAACAAGCTGACATTCAAAAACATCGCAAACCAGCTGTCAAAGCTTAGGCAATAGAATAAAAACACAGAACTTCTAAAAGCTCGTCGACATTTTAAGCTGAATATTTTCAAATTCAAAATACATATATACATATTTTCGCAGAGTCTGTTTGTTACGATGGCTGGCAATCCGGAAGTATGATTGAGGAGGTCGAATCACGCTTGGCTGGTTGGCATCGTGCCACCCGACCAGGTATTGGATTTTTCAATAACATTACGACTATATTGACTTAATACACGCTAGATAGATGATATTGTTACTATTAATATTTTGTAGTGGCGAAGAGTGTAAAATTTTGTACAGGTAAGCCGGCGTCGAATAAAAGCATAGAACAATGATATCAATTAGTATGATATAAAAATTGAGCTTGTTAACGTTTGTTTACTTGACTATATTGAAATATAATTGATTTCTTATGGGAGTTTTATAAAAGCTAACCCGATTCCCGTGTTATATGAACACTTCGCCAATGATATTTTGCATTAAATAATCTGATTATTTTGCAATTTTTTTTATGCTTCCTTGCGGAAACAGTAACCCGCTATTAATTTGGCTTTAGTTTTTATTACAGTAACAGAATTTGTTAAGTAAAAAAGCCAATATCTGAAATATATGTCGACATTGCATTGAGGACCGTCGTGGCGCAGAGGCGCAGCGTCTGTCTGTAAACGCGACGGTTTGTGGGTTCGATTCCCACTCGAGGGTAATGAATGATTTTCATTTTCTCCGCTCTGGTGATAAGCCAAAAAGCGCAGCGTTGAGTTCCGCCACTCCACACGCGATGCCTCGAAAGGCGGAATGTCGTAAATGGAGTGTCTTAACACTAGGTTCCTACGGTTCCTTCTGCCTACCCTGCCATGTGCGGGATACAGCGTGAACCTAATTGAATTTATTATTTTCTGGTATCTGGATATCTAGAAAATAGGCTTTCTCTTTGTACAATGTATGACAGACAAAAATACTTATTAAACTGACTATATAGTATATGGTAAATATAGTATTAAGATTCTCACATAACAAGTTATATTTTAAAAGGATACTTCCATTCAACAATGTCAATACACAATTTTCTAAGCGGGTTCTTTAGTGTAAGGCAGAAGAGGGCTCGCTTAGGCCTTTCTTGCTGGACTTTGGGCCCTCTCCGAGGCGGCTTGCGGGGAGGCACTGGCACGGGGATGAGAGGACCGTCTGGCGGATTGGCTGGTGTTTGAGCGGCCTCCTCGCCGCTCTCTGTTGCATTCATCTTGATCTGGAAATTTTAAATATTTTAATAATCATGGAAAAGTTTTAGCATTTTTTTAAATTATTATTTGTGGAGTAAGTTATTTTTTCTACTTTTTTTTTCACTTTTCATTAATAGAACATTATTGCTTACATAAATCATAGTAGCAATTTACCTATTTTGCCTCAGGTAACATATTGTAATAAAAAATTCTACCCTAAGATCAAAATGGGGTAACAAAACTAAACACAATTTTTAAAATCAAAAGTATTTTATTTAACTTATAATCATAATTTGATACTAAATCGTAGTCACATTAGCTTTTTTTTTCAAAAGAATGGACCTATTATTTTTTATTTTTAATTCACATAAGTAAGTGAAATTTTGCTTTAAGTTATTGTTATAATTTATTTTACAGTCATCTTTGCTAGCACATTTCATTCCATACAGCGTTGGAGAATTATAGATACAAGATTGTAGTTCACATACCAAAGAGTAGATAGGCAGAACATTTTATTATTATTAAAAACTCTTTAACAGGTAACCCTAATCGGGGTCATACGGACTATATAGCACTCAGAGACTGGCATCAATCTACCATCTAATAATAACCAATAACCAATGAAATCTTATAATAAGGCTCCTCCTAGACCACAAGACTTGCCAAAGGACTTGCTAACGATGCCCAAGGATTCCCACTTAGTTCTGGCATTCAGAGCGCACCTGTTAAGATGCCTTGCTTCCGACTATCCCCCCCCCCCTACTTTGAGACATTACATTGGCCAAGCCAAAGACCAAAGTCTTAACAGAATGTGTAAAATTGAAATAATTTTAAGAATATTAATCCCCCTGGGGGTCGAACTGTCAAGCATCGTGGGTACACACTATACCACTACTGGACCCTCGTCAATAGTTCAAGTATAATATATAAGTTAGATTTGCAAGTGCAAATTTGTAGTATTTCTATGCATAAGTAGTTAACTTCAAAATGCATAATTTCAGCAGTTAAGAGAGAGCTTTATACTATAAATGAGCGGGAAAATTTACTTTATACTATATTTGTTTAAAATATTGTAAAAGCCGGCTTTGTGCTAAGAAGGTATATAAAAGAGTGAGTTTTAATAAAAACTTTACAGTAAAATCTATTATACTTTTTTAGGATTCCGTATCTTGAAAGGTCCTATGAAGGTTACATTATTATGAAACCTTCATAGGATCACTTATTCGTCTGTCTGTCTGTCTGTCTATTTGATCGCGTGAAAGAGTCGAGCTGAACTTAACAACAAATATATATATATATATATATATATATATATATATATATATATATATATATATATATATATATATATATATATATATATATATATATATATATATATATATATATATATATATATATATATATATATATATATATATATATATATATATTTATATATATATATATATATATATATACCAGTCACTGGAAAAATCAAGCTAGAACTTTGATAACTTATATCTGCAACTCATTTCATAGACAATTAGTACAAACGACCGCAAATTTAGGTTGGTTTAATTTATAAATTTAAAACTGTACTCGACGCTGACCAACAATTACGCAATTGGTACGATACCCTCGGTGCGTGAGTAACACTCGCACTTGACCGATAGTTTTTTACACACAGCATAGAAAATCTTTCTCTACTACATTTTTATATCTACAATTTCTTTATGAAAATAATAATAATAATAATATATTAATTTATTTAATATATAATACAATATATTAAAAAGCACTCTTCTAATAAGTCATGGTAAAGAAATAATCTATCTCTGAAATTCTCTACGATATAATTTTAAGACGAATCAAAAGTCGACGAGACGAATCTAAACACGATAAGTCAGGTACTTTGAATTTACCAACAAACTCACCAACGAACTTACCAACGAACTTACCAACGAACTTACCAACAAACTTACCAACGAACTTACCAAGAATAAGTTTTGAGTTAATAATATAGGACTTAACCCCTACATATAATCCTACGCGAGACCTATAATAGCGGGTTCTCTCTATACTTTGCCAAAACATTTCGACCTGTCTAGAACTTTCAACAGTACATTTCTAGAACATACTTCCAAAACACTTGTATTGACTTTGATTAGATAGAGAAAAAAGTTTGACAGAGAGAACTCAGTGATTAGTTTCTCCGCGCTACGATTAAATAGGAGTTATAGTAACTAAAATATGTACACGAGCAGAATTTCAAGTGTTTAAAGTTCAATAGCTCATAATTTGATATTAATAGCTGGTTCGCCCTTCGCCGCTCGAGACATGGCTTGTATCTGTCTTATGACGCCTTTATAGATAAATTGGCAACACCGCGCCGCTATAAACATACATTAGTCTATTATAAGTGTACGTACAGACTGCTCTGTAATTTGATTTATTTAATATATTTTTTATATGAAACTGTACATTTAAAAAATTTGTATTATAATCGAATAACATAATCGCGTATAGATATTTTTTTTGGCTTCTATCTGTATCCCGCACATAGTATAGGCAGAGGGCACCTAGTGTTAAGACACTCCGTTCTTCACTTTCTGTCTCTCGATACCTTGGGGTACTCAATACTGCGTTTTGTCTTGTTACCAGAGCGAAGGAAATGAAAATGAATTCATTCTTCCCATACGAGAATTGAACCCACAATGAACGCGTTTACAGTAGGACGCTGTGTCGCCGCGCCGTGACGGCCTCTAGACAGTATAGTTATAATAATATGATCTCTTATATTGTTTGGAATTTTATGTGCAACTAATGATAACGTTGAAGAACAAACTGAAATATTAATTCTTTATATTTTCTATATATATACGGCGTCGGTAATTTGCTTAGTTATTAATTAGGTGATAAAATTACATTAAAAAAAAACAAAAAACGAGTATTACTCGCGCACTGAGGGTTCCGTACCTATTTCACATGAAATATATATATTTTTAAATTTTTAGTACTTGTTGTTATAGCGGCAACGGAAATAAATGATTTGTGAAAATTTCAGCTATCTAGCTATTACGGTTTATGAGATACAGCTTGGTGACAGACAGACGGACAGAGAGACAGCGTACGCTTAGTAATAGGGTCCTGTGTTTACCTTTTTACGTACATTACCCTATAAAAGTCACGATAAGGAGTTCCTTCTTCTTCTTCTTCTTCTTCTTGGCATTAGTCCCGGCTTTTGCCAGGGTCTGCCTTCCGACTAAGCCTACTCCACTTTACACGGTCTTTAACATCCTCAGTGGACAATTTATTGGCTCTCATGTCTTGTGTCACGACATCCAGCCATCGCTTCCTTGGGCGTCCGGGTGGTCTAGCTCCAGGGACAGACATGTCAAGGCACTTCCTTCCGACATAGTTCTCAGATCGGCGCATAACAAGGCCATACCATCTCAGGCGACGCTCTTGGAGCTTATCCGCTACGTCGCGGACCCCAAGACTACCTCGAATGAATGTGTTGCGTATGCGGTCGGACCGCGTAACGCCACACATCCATCTCAGCATCTTCATCTCCGTGACGTGAAGCTCCTGAGTGTGCCGAGATAATGTTGGCCAACATTCGCTGCCGTATAACAGAACCGGTCGGATAATGCTCTTGTATATCAACCATCCATTGAGCTTGGGTGGTATTCTGCTATCGCAGACTACACCAGTGACCTCCCGCCATTTGACCCAGGCAGCGTTTATACGGGCATGGATGTCGTGGTCGATGCCTCCAGACTCATGCATAACGGCTCCAAGGTACCTGAACTTCTCCGACTTAACGGCTGGCTCAGGCCCGATATGGATGGTGCTCGAGTCCGGGTTCCCGCAAGCCATGTACTCGGTCTTCGACACATTCAGTTTGAGACCACCGTTCTCAAGCGCACCCTTCCAGGCGTTCACTTTACGCTCCAGCATCAGTCGGTTCTCGTCGATGAGTACTATGTCATCGGCATACATCATCAGCCACGGAGGCTGGCATTGGATGTGAGCCGAGACAGTATCCAGCACTACATTGAATAAGAACGGACTAAGAGCTGAGCCCTGGTGAACCCCTACTGTAATTGGGAAGGGCTTGGTGTCGCCAACAGCGGTCCTAACCACTGAAGCGGAGTCGTTGTACATATCTCTGATAACCTCAATATAGGCTTCAGGGATCCCCTTGGATCGCAATGCCCACCAGATACACTGACGTGGCACACAGTCAAAGGCCTTCTGCAAGTCCAAAAAGGCCACATGCAGAGCTGGGCAAAAATGGGCAAAATGGCGTCCATAGTGCCTGATCCTGGTTGAAACCCATACTGAGACTCAGAGACAGTACATTCTTGGCGGAGCCTGAGGCCGATCATGCGCTCGAAGAGCTTCATGGTGTGGCTCATAATCTTAATGCCCCTATAACTACCGCAATCTTGAACACTGCCCCTTCCTTTGTAAATAGGGATAATAAAGCTCTGCCGCCACTGATGTGGCATCTTTCCAGTATTCAAGATACGGTTAAACAGGTCAGTAAGTATAAGCACACCAAGAGAGCCCAACGATTTCCACACCTCGATTGGGATGTCGTCAGGTCCTATCGATTGGGATGTCGTCAGGTTCAATGCAAGTATGAAGCTTGATAAGATAAATATATCGGTCAAGTGCGAGTAGGATTCGCGCACCGACGGTTCCGTACCAATTTCATAATTCAAGCCTTAGATGCTTAAATATATTTGTGATTTTTAAATTGTTAATCCACACTAAGTATAGAAACAATACTTAAGGAAAATATAGAAAAATTTGAACGGTTTCCACGAGACGCGGGTTCAAATCCCGCTGCGTTCAAATGATTATATGTTTTCTTTAAGTATTTTGAGAAGTTTAATTTTTTACTTTTAATTTTTTAATTTTTTACTTTGTGGTGACGACCAACAGAATTTCATACAGTTGTGTATCAACAAAACGTGCCTCGTAATTCTGAACAAGAAGTTATTGAAGAGCTATAGTTCCCTACATAACATACAATATAAATTACACTACTTGAAATAATTAAAAAAATAAAATAAAAACAAAAGATATTTCGACTGAAAATGATCTATTTTGAAATTTATCTCAATAAAGTATCTATATAAAAATATAAAAAAAAAACAAAAATACATAAAGGTTAGTTTACAATTTTTTATTATTTTTCCGCATGTTTCCCGTATCCCAAATAAAAAATGTCTGATTCATACATACTAAAAATAAAAATTATGAGCACACACCCTAAGTTGACTTCGACGTGAAATGCTTTTATGCAGACCATCCCTGAGTAGGATACTTGTGTCCTACAGAGGAATGGTACTGTGGGACTCATCGAACCCGACACTACCCACTAAAACCCAGCGGAAACCCTCTCCACCTATATGAGATGCTGCAGGATCACTTGCGCATGCCACTACAGCACCTCGGTGGAATGCCCACCTAACGTGGGCCACTATCGCCTTCGGGGAGCCCCAGGGTTTCTTCCAGGGCGCCCGCAGCCTCGATGACTTGCGGGAAGATCTTCATGACCTTCCTGCAGTAGCTCCTCTAGGATCAGACACACCCTAAGTTGACTTCGACGTGAATAGCAGTTTTATGTTGTCTATATTATAATGTTGGTACTACTAGCGACTCAGTTGTGACCCCCTTGAGCCTTACGTGTATGCTTCACTTTATTTGTTCATATAAATAAAATAAAATAAAATATATTTTCTTTCCAACAATATAATATCAATCAACAATGCTATTTCGATATTAATAACTGCATTCTAGTGAACTCTTAACGTATACAAATTTAATGAAAATGGATGGATATTTAAATGATGATGCTCGTTTAAAAGGGCGTAAGACAAAAAAAGTTTATTTTGTAACATTTTGATATATTTTTAGGATACTACGATATTATTTGTCGATCAAGATTAAAACATAACATCTACAAATCTGCAAATTCATTTAAATAAAATAGAGGAATGTTTAAACATCTAGAGAATTAAGGCAACTCAGAGCAAGTCCACTCACGTCACTTTCTCCCTGCGCAGACAGACATGTCCACCGTCCACCGGTCACTCTGAGCAATGAGATCATACCGATAATCTGACCATACGAAGTACCTTAGCATGCACCTGAACTAAACACTTAACCTGGCAAAAACATATATGGGCCAAACGCAAGCAGCTAGACATGAAGCTAAGGAATATGATGTGGCTAATCGGAGAAAAGTCGTAGCTGATTAGGACCAATAAAATATGCATCTACAAAATAATACTGAAGCCCATATGGACCTATGGGATAGAACTCTGGGATGCTGCCAGCAACAGCAAGAGATCCTACAGAGATTTTAAAATAATTCTACGGCTCATGTCCAACATCCCAAACCACATAAGCAACAAATACCTCCATCTAGACCTAAATATCAAAACTGTCAAAAAGGTAATTATGAAATACAGTGGGAAGTACTAGGACAGACTCTCACATCATGTGAACACTCTGGTGCTACAACTAGAGGGCACCGGCAGTCTAAAATTTAAAAGACTGAAAATATAAAGCATAATTAACCTAAACTAGAGATAATAAATGGAGGATGGAGTCGACGGGCGTTCCCCTTTTCAAATCAAATACAAATAGGAAAACCCTAGTCAATTTGAATGGCTTATTGTGGATAAACAGGTTACCATGTACACGGGATACAGAGAAAAAAAAAAAACGAAAAAAAAAACCTTATTTGCTTTTTTTTATGGCTAAGCCACTTTATCACTGTCCGCCTGAATTACGTATTCGATATTCTATTCTATGATAGTCAGCACTAATATAGACTAGTGCTCGTAGTGTCTGACACAACATGGATACTTTAACGAGGTTAAAAGGTACTTCTATTATAGGTATTCGCAGAATATTTTATATTTTTTAAGATTTTATTATAGCTTTTTTTTTTAATTTATCGTCGTGCCGTTTCATGTCTTTGGCTAAAGGATTTGATCATCTATACTAATTATGTATATAAAGCTAAAAAGGTTGTTGCTAAAAAGTATGATGACGATTTAGTTACTTACAACTTACCGAAATATATATATATATATATATATATATATATATATATATATATATATATATATATATATATATATATATATATATATATATATATATATATATATATATATATATTTATATATATATATATAAAATCAATATAATATCAAACGGTAGCGCTACGTTGGCAAATTGCTATATTAATCAACACTAAAATGACTAAACGTTAGCGGAATATGCCATTAGTTCCGCAGCTCGTCTATCAATCATAGAATGTGACTAATATCAAGGAATTGGAGCAAACGAGCTTTTTCATATCGAGCGTATGAAAAAGTAATCGTTAAAAAAAGTTATAGCGAAAATGTTTTTTTTTTTATGTATGGTAGCTAGGTATGGGTTAATTTATTCTTAGAATATTTTCGGTAAGTTGCTTATGTGTGTATGTTTTTTAAGACAATTTTTTTTTAATTTGTAGTCAGCCTGTGACAATGGAATTGAACATAAATGCGCACTTTGGTCTTTGGGGCCTGTAGGCCAACACTTGGGTTACAAGTCTCTGGCACTATTCCTAGTTATCAGCAACGCCACCTCCACATCAAGACCTGCACGGTGCACCGAAATTAGAAGGAGAATAATGACAATCTGCACCAATATTATAAAGAAGAAGACGAGAAGAAAGAGAAGAATCTGAAGAGTTTGTTTGATTGAACGTCCTAATCTCAGGAAGTAATGGTTTGAGTTACAAAAAAATGTTTTGGATAGTCCCGTTATAAATAAATTACTACGTAAACAATTTTAATTTTTAAATTTATTTTTAAAATTTTGTTTCAATATACCTAAATATGAATTTTACATAATATTTCAATTTCAATAATAAAATTCAGAAATTAGGTTCTCTTGCCGTGTTATAGTGATATAACTAAGTGTTATTATAATATATATATATATATATATATATATATATATATATATATATATATATATATATATATATATATATATATATATATATATATATATATATATATATATATAAGAAATGGATTAATCCATTACGACATCGTATTAGCAGCTCTTCTACTCAGTTATTTGGATTAACGACTTATATATGTATGTATATAGATACAAGGACAGTTTTCCAGCTAAAACTAAAACTATTATCTAATGTATGCATTCTACATCTATATATTCAATGGTGTATGTATGTATATATATGTATATGTTATAGTGGTTCCGTCCTTAATTCCCCTCCCTTCTTTTTTTATTGTTTCTATTTTTTTTCACCACAGACTTATGGCGTCGGTGCCATTGTTGTTCTGGTTTCTTATTTGTATTATAATTATTGGAGTTCTTCGGTCTTAAGCAGTTTTAGTGTGAATCGATTCTCTGTGTTCCGACATATTGGCCCACAGTTGTCATCGACAATATCTTCAGATGTTGTCTTCGTTGTTGTTGTTTTCGTTTCCAGATACCTTGTTAGTGACTTTATTGCCTCCTCCTCCTTCCTCTCTATAGGAAATAGAAGTTTTGAAACATGAAGAGCGACGCTTAGTTCCGCATATCAACTCGTAATAGTTTCCCTGCTATATGCAGGATACAGCGTGAAGGTATAAATAATATATATATATATATATATATATATATATATATATATATATATATATATATATATATATATATATATATATATATATATATATATATATATATATATATATATATATATATATATATATATATATATATATATATATATATATATATATATATATATATATATATATATATTTATATATGTTATGTGAAATGTTCGTTCTACAGAGTCTGCCTACCTCAGGACTTGACAGTCTTAGGTGGCAGACTAGCCTGTTAACAGAAGAGTTTAATTACGCGTCATATAAACGGCGCCAACTCACTTCCATACAAATGCGTCAGCACGACGCGAAGACAGAGACAATTTTAATTCAAATATAATATATTAATAACAAAGGAAAATACATATAATTACCGATCAAAAATTTTATAAGCACGAACCATAGTTAACGATGTGGGCCAAGTGAGGAGACATCTGTATTATAAATAGAAATTGATTTTAAATGTGGAATTCAAAATCACATTAACCAATATTCGTTCAGGAAGCCAGAAGTTTAACCAAACGTACTCTTTACTTTTATAATATTAGTATATACCAGGGCTTCGCAAACTGTGCATCGTGACACTGTCCTAGGGGCGTCGCGTCAGGGATGATTGAACACCGAGTGCATTTTACTGTCGTTCATTCGAATTCCCCTCTCGCGTCACCACATGTTTATATAGTTCAGTTGCTTGGCTCCAAGGATTTTAAGGGCGTCGGCCAAAGTCCCAAGGGCGTCGCGTTGCAAAGAAGTTTGGGAAACTCTGGAATAGACAATAATTTCCCCCATATCCATTCTTGTCACAGTTAAATTGGGCGGGTCAGCTATTTCTGAAACTTTAATCACCCATCGCGTGTTAAGGTCTCGTTTGCATGCCACGTTTACGCGTTGTGGGAGTGTAGTTAGTGTAAGTAGTGTTTGTAAGCGTGTAAAGGAACAATGTTTAAATTGTGAATGGCTTGTAGTCATTTCTTTGTACATTAGAGTTCTACGATAGTAGTAGCTTCACGTTGTATGTAGCAAGGTAAGTGAGTGAAGAGAATCCATTGTTAAGACACTCTGTTCTCCACTTTCTGTCCAATTTTCGAGACATATGGTGTTGAGTGGCGGAACTAAACGCTGCGTTTTGTCTCGTCACAAGAGCAAAGAAAATGAAAAAAGAAAGAATGAAGAAACCCACAACCGTCGCGTTTATATTCTACCGCTGTGTAACTACGCGACAATAATGTAAAATTAAAATTTATTAAGTTAATATAATATAATTACTTCGCTTGACCTATTTTTTATGTATTCGGCTGAATGCGGTTAAGTCAACGCCACGCAAAAATACACACGGATCGTGATAAATGATGCAATGTCACCTTTTGGCGGGAAACATGTGCCGCTTCTTCATAAACGTCACTTTTGATTTATTAACATATAAAATTCAATTATTTTATTTTGGGTAACCTAACAGTTTTACACTCGCTTTCTATCAGCTGTACTTGTAAATTTTATTTATGTACCATAATATATAGGAAATAAGAAAGTTTGTTCTTAGTAATTATATCTGGATAAATACGAGTATGTTCTTAATAATAAAGTTCCGGTTTTCTGTTTTTTTTTTCTTTACTGTATATTACGTAAATTATTAGAATTAGCTAATTTCATAATTTTTATTTTCTTAGATATTTGATATTTTAATGATTTTTAAAGTGTTAATCCACACTAACGATAGAAAAAAAATACTTAAAAAAAACATAAAAAATTGATCGCAGCTGGATTTGAGCCTGCGCCTCCGCGCTCTGACCACTAAGCCATGCCGTTCTTCCTCACGTTGCGTTCAAATGTTTAAGTTTTCATTAAGTATTGATTGCTTTTATTGATATTTTATGTGAATTTCAGCTTGAGACTTGCGAGCTTGAAAAAAATGGTCATGACAGACGGACAACAAATCGATCTTATTTTTTACTTTATTGAGACACGGAACTCTAAAAATGACCACAGATACAAAAAAAAAACAGTACATCAAACGGCCATACTATTTTTAATATATGAGCTACAACTTAATAGTAATTAAAACCAACCGATGGTTTCCCTGAGGAGGAGGAGGCTTACACTTTGTAAACGGAAAACGAGTCATCCTTTAGCAATTCCATTCACTCGCCTACTTTTGTAAACGCGCTACAATAATAGCATACATTATAATTAAAACGTAAATTAAATTACTGAATAATTATTTCGCTTCTTTTTTAGTATTAGTTTTTCATGTAATAATTGTGCTTATGTAATAAAGCTGAAGAATGTGTTCGGTTGAACGCTCAGACATATAGCAGGGTAGGCAGAGGGAATTATAGGCTGAGGGAGCCTAGTGTTAAGACACTCCGTTCCCCGCTTTCCGACTTTCGAGGTATTGCGTGTTGAGTGGCGGAACTCAACGCCGCGCGTTGCCAGAGCGAAAAAAATTTAAAAAAATAATTCTCCCCTCATGGGAATCGAACCCACAAACCGTCTCGTTTACAGGCAAATGCTGTACCTCTGCACCACGAAAATCTTACTAATCTAAAATGTTTTGTGCGAAATAATATATTAAGCAATCGTCGGGAAAAGCTATAGGCTTTCATATTCAAAGTAACCTACTGTATGTGTATTTGTAATTACACGGGCGAAGCTGTATATAAAAAGTAGCTTACAGGATACTTCTAAAAATCACCACGTATACTTTAGTCCTGAAGCTCTGGACTTCAGAGATTGACTATTAGTGCTTTAGATCGATGAGATCTCCTTTTATGATAAAGTAAAAATATAAACTATGGAAGAGTCCGGTTTTAAAGGATAAATTCATTTATCTAACAAATGAATGTCAATGTTTTTTTATTATTAAATACATATGGTAGCTAGTTTGTATGAAATTCAACTGTCATTAATTCCACATGTTTTTTTTTTATTTAAATATTTATGAACGCAGTTATTGGCTTTAATTATTAGCATTGTTTTTCTAATAATATTCTATTCTTTTTAAATATTATAATTGAAATTAAAAGGAGTTTGAATTTAATTTAATTAAAAAAAATCTAGGACAAAACCCGTGGAGACGAAATCGCGAATCAAAATTTGTTTATTTAAATGTGATGACTGTATGGACCGGATGTACTCAAATACGCCTACATACATAAGTTCCGCGGGATTCCGACATACCGTGTCCGCGTTACATCCATTGTTTGTTTTGGCAATACAATGCCGATTGTAAATTGTTTTAGTAGCGTTTTCTGACACACGTAGCGGTAGAGATTCAAATTTCATTTAGTGGATTTTCTTTTCGGGTTCACGCTGTATACATACATATAGCAGGGTTAGGACACTCCATTCTCCGCTTATTCTCCGATATATGAAAAACTGCAAAGTAATATCGTACTAGTGCATTGTAATGATAAAAGCTGTGTCAGTTGCTTGGCTTTGGAAGTCAATATATACCACATAAAATATTAACCGCTGTAAAATATTTTTGAAATAAAATTAATAAAAAATATGTGCTTAAATAAAAATTACAAAATGGCGTCATACACTAGATATATGAAATTATTATGTTGATAAATATGTCAGAAACATATAAAAAAACACGCGTGACATATGAATGTCAAAAAGAATTTAAAGAAAATTCAAATTGTGACAGGACGCTTTATATCTTTTTTTTTAAATTGACAATTAAAATGAATAGATCGTTTGCAATAGACATATATTTTTCTAAATACCACAGATTCTGTATAAAAATATGAATGACTGTAGCGCTTATTGCTGTGTCCTCTAGAGAAAATATTTGGTACATACCGAAATTCAATTAGACAGTACGAGCTCAAATTTTATACAACTTATGTTCTCTTGAAAGTCCTTACTTTTACAGCGACCTTATTTACACCCTGCCCTGTCCATGTTTGGCCCTCGTTTATGTCAACACAATATAATTTCCGTTATTTTTTCCAATAATCATATATAGAAAAAAAAAATAATTAGGGTACCTTTAAAACTAAGATGATAAAAAAAAGAAAATAAATAAAAAGATTGTTATAGATTGGTATTGATTGAATATATTTTTAGTAAAAGTTAAGTTTTGGACACTATTGCACAACTAAATTGAGTTTATGACAAAGTTCGCTCCACTTGTGCCCTCTTAGGGGTATCATTGTCAAAAATATTGTCTTCATATATAAACCTCATAAGCCGTAGCTTAGACTATTGTGCTTTATGTATCAAGTAGAACTTTATCTGCGGCGTCATCCGCATGATCATATGGAAAAACTAAGAGCTACGTATGACACTTGATAATATCACCGTGGGTTGCATCGTTAAGTGCACCGTGAAGTGAAGTAACACAGCCTACACAGCCTATAGGCTATAGCCTACCTCGATATACGGACAATGTAACATAAAGTAAAACTTCAATAAGAACAAATATTATTAATTATTTTGTCGTCATGTAAGTTATTCTAAAATATATAATATCGTATATAAATAAGCTAAAAATACATCTCGTACATTTTTTGCGTGGGTAGAACTAGAAGTAGAATTTAAAGATAAAAATCCCATATCAATGCTGCTGTCTCGTTCACCCATTGTGAAGCTGCACCCACACACCCGCATACACTTAGCTACGTAAACTATTCCATGACGTATTTATTGTGATTGATTCTTCCATATTATATAGGGAAGGGCAAAGAGAATCTAGTGATAAATCACTAGATTCAATCAATCACTCACTCTCACTCACTCACTCGAATACACTTTCAAATCACTTCGAATACACTTTCCATGTCTTATCTCCATTCATATCTGTAAATGAAGAACTCCTGCAAGAACTGGCGGTTAGAAATCACCGACCGAAATAGTGGGCCGGGACATCTGACAATTGCAATGACTCCATAAACCATATATATATATATATATATATATATATATATATATATATATATATATATATATATATATATATATATATATATATATATATATATATATATATATATATATATATATATATATATATATATATATATATTAAAAAAAGTTATAGCGAAAATGTTTTTTTTTTATGTATGGTAGCTAGGTATGGGTTAATTTATTCTTAGAATATTTTCGTTAAGTTGCTTATGTGTGTATGTTTTGTAAGACAATTTTTTTTAATTTGTAGTCAGCCTGTGACAATGGAATTGAACATAAATGCGCACTTTGGTCTTTGGGGCCTGTAGGCCAACACTTGAGTTACAAGTTTCTGGCACTATTCCTAGTTATCAGCAACGCCACCTCCACATCAAGACCTGCACGGTGCACCGAAATTAGAAGGAGAATAATGACAATCTGCACCAATATTATAAAGAAGAAGACGAGAAGAAAGAGAAGAATCTGAAGAGTTTGTTTGATTGAACGTCCTAATCTCAGGAACTAATGGTTTGAGTTACAAAAAAATGTTTTTGGATAGTCCCGTTATAAATAAATTACTACGTAAACAATTTTAATTTTTAAATTTATTTTTAAAATTTTGTTTCAATATACCTAAATATGAATTTTACATAATATTTCAATTTCAATAATAAAATTCAGAAATTAGGTTCTCTTGCCGTGTTATAGTGATATAACTAAGTGTTATTATAATATATATATATATATATATATATATATATATATATATATATATATATATATATATATATATATATATATATATATATATATATATATATATATATATATAAGAAATGGATTAATCCATTACGACATCGTATTAGCAGCTCTTCTACTCAGTTATTTGGATTAACGACTTATATATGTATGTATATAGATACAAGGACAGTTTTCCAGCTAAAACTAAAACTATTATCTAATGTATGCATTCTACATCTATATATTCAATGGTGTATGTATGTATATATATGTATATGTTATAGTGGTTCCGTCCTTAATTCCCCTCCCTTCCTTTTTTTTATTGTTTCTATTTTTTTTCACCACAGACTTTTGGCGTCCGTGCCATTGTTGTTCTGGTTTTCTTATTTGTATTATAATTATTGGAGTTCTTCGGTCTTAAGCAGTTTTAGTGTGAATCGATTCTCTGTGTTCCGACATATTGGCCGACAGTTGTCATCGACAATATCTTCAGCATTTGTCTTCGTTGTTGTTGTTTTCGTTTCCAGATACCTTGTTAGTGACTTTATTGCCTCCTCCTCCTTCCTCTCTATAGGAAATAGAAGTTTTGAAACATGAAGAGCGACGTTTAGTTCCGCATATCAACTCGCAATAGTTTCCCTGCTATATGCAGGATACAGCGTGAAGCTATAAATAATATATATATATATATATATATATATATATATATATATATATATATATATATATATATATATATATATATATATATATATATATATATATATATATATATATATATATATATATATATATATATATATATATATATATATATATATATATATATATATATTTATATATGTTATGTGAAATGTTCGTTCTACAGAGTCTGCCTACCTCAGGACTTGACAGTCTTAGGTGGCAGACTAGCCTGTAAACAGAAGAGTTTAATTACGCGTCATATAAACGGCGCCAACTCATTTCCATACAAATGCGTCAGCACGACACGAAGACAGAGACAATTTTAATTCAAATATAATATATTAATAACAAAGGAAAATACATATAATTACCGATCAAAAATTTTATAAGTACGAACCATAGTTAACGATGTGGGCCAAGTGAGGAGACATCTGTATTATAAATAGAAATTGATTTTAAATGTGGAATTTAAAATCACATTAACCAATATTCAGTCAGGAAGCCAAACAAAAAAGTTTAACCAAACGTACTCTTTAATTTTTTAATATTAGTATATACCAGGGCTTCCCAAACTGTGCATCGTGACACTGTCCTAGGGGCGTCGCGTCAGGGACGATTGAACACCGAGTGCATTTTACTGTCGTTCATTCGAACTCCCCTCTCGCGTCACCACATGCTTATATAGTTCAGTTGCTTGGCTCCAAGGATTTTAAGGGCGTCGGCCAAAGTCCCAAGGGCGTCGCGTTGCAAAGAAGTTTGGGAAACTCTGGAATAGACAATAATTTCCCCCATATCCATTCTTGTCACAGTTAAATTGGGCGGGTCAGCTATTTCTGAAACTTTAATCACCCATCGCGTGTTAAGGTCTCGTTTGCATGCCACGTTTACGCGTTGTGGGAGTGTAGTTAGTGTAAGTAGTGTTTGTAAGCGTGTAAAGGAACAATGTTTAAATTGTGAATGGCTTGTAGTCATTTCTTTGTACATTAGAGTTTTACGATAGTTGTAGCTTCACGTTGTATGTAGCAAGGTAAGTAAGTGAAGAGAATCCATTGTTAAGACACTCTGTTCTCCACTTTCTGTCCAATTTTCGAGACATATGGTGTTGAGTGGCGGAACTAAACGCTGCGTTTTGTCTCGTCACAAGAGCAAAGAAAATGAAAAAAGAAAGAATGAAGAAACCCACAACCGTCGCGTTTATATTCTACCGCTGTGTAACTACGCGACAATAATGTAAAATTAAAATTTATTAAGTTAATATAATATAATTACTTCGCTTGACCTATTTTTTATGTATTCGGCTGAATGCGGTTAAGTCAACGCCACGCAAAAATACACACGGATCGTGATAAATGATGCAATGTCACCTTTTGGCGGGAAACATGTGCCGCTTCTTCATAAACGTCACTTTTGATTTATTAACATATAAAATTCAATTATTTTATTTTGGGTAACCTAACAGTTTTTCACTCGCTTTTTATCAGCTGTACTTGTAAATTTTATTTATGTACCAAAATGTATAGGAAATAAGAAAGTTTGTTCTTAGTAATTATATCTGGATAAATACGAGTATGTTCTTAATAATAAAGTTCCGGTTTTCTGTTTTTTTTTTTCTTTACTGTATATTACGTAAATTATTAGAATTAGCTAATTTCATAATTTTTATTTTCTTAGATATTTGATATTTTAATGATTTTTAAAGTGTTAATCCACACTAACGATAGAAAAAAAAATACTTAAAAAAAACATAAACACACAAACATTTGATCGCAGCTGGATTTGAGCCCGCGCCTCCGCGCTCTGACCACTAAGCCATGCCGTTCTTCCTCACGTTGCGTTCAAATGTTTAAGTTTTCATTAAGTATTGATTGCTTTTATTGATATTTTATGTGAATTTCAGCTTGAGACTTGCGAGCTTGAAAAAAATGGTCATGACAGACGGACAACAAATCGATCTTATTTTTTACTTTATTGAGACACGGAACTCTAAAAATGACCACAGATACAAAAAAAAACAGTACATCAAACGGCCATACTATTTTTAATATATGAGCTACAACTTAATAGTAATTAAAACCAACCGATGGTTTCCCTGAGGAGGAGGAGGCTTACACTTTGTAAACGGAAAACGAGTCATCCTTTAACAATTCCATTCACTCGCCTACATTTGTAAACGCGCTACAATAATAGCATACATTATAATTAAAACGTAAATTAAATTACTGAATAATTATTTCGCTTCTTTTTTAGTATTAGTTTTTCATGTAAAAACTATACTTATGTAATAAAGCTGAAGAATGTGTTCGGTTGAACGCGAATCTCAGGCATATAGCAGGGTAGGCAGAGGGAATTACAGGCAGAAGGAACCTAGTGTAAAGACACTCCGTTCCCCGCTTTCCGACTTTCGAGGTATTGCGTGTTGAGTGGCGGAACTCAACGCCGCGCGTTGCCTTGTTGCCAGAGCGAAGAAAATTAAAAAAAAATTCTCCCCTCATGGGAATCGAACCCACAAACCGTCTCGTTTACAAATGCTGGCAAATGCTGTCTTCTCTCTCCACAAAAAACTTACTAATCTAAAATGTTTTGTGCAAAATAATATATTAAGCAATCGTCGGGAAAAGCTATATGCTAAACCTACTGTATGTGTATTTGTAATTACACGGGCGAAGCTGTATATAAAAAGTAGCTTACAGGATACTTATAAAAATCATCACATATACTTTAGTCCTGAAGCTCTGGACTTCAGAGATTGACTATTAGTGCTTTAGATCGATGAGATCTCCTTTTATGATAAAGTAAAAATATAAACTATGGAAGAGTCCGGTTTTAAAGGATTAATTCATTTATCTAACAAATTAATGTCAATTTTTTTTTTTTATTAAATACATATGGTAGCTAGTTTGTATGAAATTCAACTGTCATTAATTCCACATGTTTCTGTTATTTAAATATTTCTGAACCCAGTTATTGGCTTTACTTATTAGCATTGTTTTTCTAATAATATTCTATTCTTTTTAAATATTATAATTGAAATTAAAAGGAATGAATTTTAATGATATGAATGAATATGAAATAATGAATTTAATTTAATTAAAAAAAATCTAGGACAAATCCCCTGGAGACGAAATCGCGAATCAAAATTTGTTTATTTAAATGTGATGACTGTATGGACCGGATGTACTCAAATACGCCTACATACACAAGTTCCGCGGGATTCCGACATACCGTGTCCGCGTTACATCCATTGTTTGTTTTGGCAATACAATGCCGATAGTAAATTGTTTTAGTAGCGTTTTCTGACACACGTAGCGGTAGAGATTCAAATTTCATTTAGTGGATTTTCTTTTCGGGTTCACGCTGTATGCTGCATATAGCAGGGCAGGCGGAGAACGTAGTATTAGGACACTCCATTCTCCGCTTATTCTCCGATATATGAAAAATTGCAAGGTAATATCGTACTAGTGCATTGTAATGATAAAAGCTGTGTCAGTTGCTTGGCATTGGAAGTCAATATATACCACATAAAATATTAACCACTGTAAAATATTTTTGAAATAAAATGAATAAAAAAATATGTGCTTCAATAAAAATTACAAAATGGCGTCATACACTAGATATATGAAATTATTATGTTGATAAATATGTCAGAAACATATAAAAAAACACGCGTGACATATGAATGTCAAAAAGAATTTAAAGAAAATTCAAATTGTGACAGGACGCTTTATATCTTTTTTTTTTAAATTGACAATTAAAATGAATAGATCGTTTGCAATAGACATATATTTTTCTAAATACCACAGATTCTTTATAAAAATATGAATGACTGTAGCGCTTATTGCTGTGTCCTCTAGAGAAAATATTTGGTACATACCGAAATTCAATTAGACAGTACGAGCTCAAATTTTATACAACTTATGTTCTCTTGAAAGTCCTTACTTTTACAGCGACCTTATTTACACCCTGCCCTGTCCATGTTTGGCCCTCGTTTATGTCAACACAATATAATTTCCGTTATTTTCTCCAATAATCATATATAGATAGGTAGAGGATAGATATATAGATAGAAAATAATTAGGGTACCTTTAAAACTAAGATGATAAAAAAAGAAAATAAATAAAAAGATTGTTATAGATTGGTATTGATTGAATTTATTTTTAATAAAAGTTAAGTTTTTGACATTATTGCACAACTAAATTGAGTTTATGACAAAGTTCGCTCCACTTGTGCCCTCTTAGGGGTATCATTGTCAAAAATATTGTCTTCATATAGAAACCTCATAAGCCGTAGCTTAGACTATTGTGCTTTATGTATCAAGTAGAACTTTATCTGCGGCGTCATCCGCATGATCATATGGAAAAACTAAGAGCTACGCATGACGATTGATAATATCACCGTGGGTTGCATCGTTAAGTGCACCGTGAAGTGAAGTAACACAGCCTACACAGCCTATAGGCTATAGCCTACCTCGATATACGGACAATGTAACATAAAAGTAAAATTTCAATAAGAACAAATATTATTAATTATTTTGTCGTCATGTAAGTTATTCTAAAATATATAATATCGTATATAAATAAGCTAAAAATAAATCTCGTACATTTCTTGCGTGGGTAGAACTAGAAGTAGAATTGAAAGATAAAAATCCCATATCAATGCTGCTGACTCGTTCACCCATTGTGAAGCTGCACCCACACACCCACACACACTTAACTACGTAAACTATTCTATGAAGTATTTGTTGTGATTGATTCTTCCATATTATATAGGGAAGGGCAAAGAGAATCTAGTGATAAATCACTCCGAATACACTTTCCATGTCTTATCTTCATTCATATCTATAAATGAAGAACTCCTGCAAGAGCTGGCGTTTAGAAATCACCGACCGAAATAGTGGGCCGGGACATCTGACAATTGCAATGACTCCATAAACGATATATATATATATATATATATATATATATATATATATATATATATATATATATATATATATATATATATATATATATATATATATATATATATATATATATATATATATATATATATATATATATATATATATATATCCATAGCATTTGTCTGGATGTACAAATAACTATAGAAACTATGTATACACATAGTAACTATATACTAATTTTAAAGTGATCGAGGAAACTGGCTGCTAGTATAGTGAGCTATATTGAAACGATTAACGTAGTATAATATGGCCTATAAGAAAAATTATACATAAAAAGTGATATAATATAGCCTATAGCGTATAGCCTTCCTCAATAAATGGACTATCGATATACAAATAACAAAATTGAAGTGTCTAAGTGTGTCTAAAACACAAGCAATATGTATATATTTTTTTGTCTGTCTGTCTTTCTGTTTGTCCGGGTTTGTCTGGTCTCCGGAGCAGATAAACCACTTTCACTGGAAGATAGAGGAAGTAGGAGCAATATATGCTACTTTTTAGAACAAAATTTCCGTGGCCCCGCCCGAATGCCTTCCATCCAGATAAGATATTGTTTATAAAATGATAATTTCAATATTTTTCTTTTAAAAAAGTTATTTGAAATAAAAAAAATGTTCTACAATACATATTATATAAGAGTACAGAGTATTATATAAGAGTACCGAGAACATCGATCACGCGGGCGAAGCTGCGTGGGGTCACTAGTAATATTTAATAACGTTTTCACGATAGACAAACCATAGTGTATTCTCGCCATAGTCTCGCTCATGTCTCGCCAATCAACATATAATAACATTTTTATAGGTAGAAACTATTATAGGACAGCTTCACGCAATTTCCCGCATATAGCAGGATAGACAGAGGTTACTAAAATTATTATAGATAGTTAATATAGTATTTTTGTTCTTCCCGCTGTATTGTGAAATAGAATGGTAGACAAAACTAACTTAGTGTCAAAACACTACGTTATCCACTTTCCTTCTGAATTCTAGAGAGTTTCAGTTGAATAGCGCATCTCTCCTGTAAAGCTCTTTAAGATTTAAATCACACAAGTAATGGAAATAACAATGTAAACAGAATCTTTACAACTCAATCTATTTCCCGAACGGACTTACTTTTGTGTCAACAATCTGGCTCTGGTTACAAAGAGTTTAATTAAAGAAAGCTTTGTAAATATCTGGTGCTTTGAAGTTTTATGCGTCATTGTATTGTCGGCAATGTTTATGTGACGTAGCCATTGCGAAAGCTTTCGGTTGATCAATAGAATTCTAAAGCTGCAAACGATCGCGGATAAAAGTTACCTGGCATTTGTTATTTTTTTTTAAATTCAAGCATGTCTCGCGTATAGCAGACTAGGCGAAGTCCCATTTTATTAACTTAACTTTTTACAGATTTTACAACTTTTTAACTTTTTACAGATTTTATGTTTTTAAAATAGGGTATTTTCCCCGAGTGGTGGAATCACTTATCGATTATGGTAACACTAAGTTATGAGGGAGTCTTCATATACTAATATCCCAAGGTAGAAAAGATATCATACATCTGCAAAAATTTTGCACTATTTATGTTCATTCATTGAAACTATTATTATTAATATTATTCGGCCTCGAATATTAAGCATTTCATTAAATGCTTATACAATTGATGTACTTTAACTTCTATTTTTTTAATAACACAAGTATTAATATACCAAATTATTTATTAATTTTTGTTCAAATTTTATTATTTGTAGTACATCTGAGGTCCATCGTGGTATGTGGGTTCAATTCCCATCTAAAATGATTTATTTTAATTTTCCTCGCTCTGGTAATTGGGCAAAGTGCGGCGTTGAGTTCCACCACTCAACACGAAACGCCTCGAAATGCGGAAAGCGGGGAACGGAGTGTCTTAACACTAGGTCTCTTCAACCTACGGTTCCCTCCCTTTCCCTTCCCAGTGTGAAGCTAAAAAAAGAATACTTAATAATAGTACATCTAATTTTAATCGGTAATAAGAAACCAGCGCCTACTGTTAATGTTTATTTACGTTTGTTTCTCCTTCGTGTGCTCTCTCTCCCTCAATCCAATACGATATAAGCAAAGTGATTTGTATTCAACTGACATACATGTTCGAACCGCCATACCTTAGGAACTGACTTGTTCTTGTTGTATTTTTAAGTGGCGAAGTTACCATATAAAAGAAATCCCATCAGGTTAACTTATGTAAAATTTATTTAATATTAAATAAAAAAAGTTCTACTATAAAACAATTGTATTTATTACAATACAAACTATAAAATAATGATTGAATAAATAAACTTTGAGAAAAAAAGCTCGATTTTTATATTATCCTGTTCGGATATTTATTTTTAATGATTTTTTTTACTCCGGCTTACCTCCATAAAAATTATACACGCCACCACTTTATAAAGCTTTTTAAAATATAAAAATAGCGTGATTCATCGGATCAATGTATGGAAATAAGCTTTTAAAATGCTTTTACACGTCATCGGTGGTGAGGGATCTCCAAATATACACTTAGTAAGAAAGTTACTAGTACATGAGCGATGAATCATATTATATACGGAACTCTGAACATGTGTGCCTCATCAAATGTTGTTCTTTAAGCGTTAATAATATATGTATTTTACGGAGAATCCGCTGGTTATTTCGATTCTAAATACATTTTTTACATACTTTTGAAATCAAATGATTCATATATATGATTTTTTTTTAAATCGTGATTTATGGAATTATAAAATTGTTCAACTTTATGATAGTAAATCAATCGCACTCATCCCGCATAGAGGAGTAGAGAGAGGGACGGAACTTAGTGTTAAGACACTATGTTCCACACTTTTCGCCCAATTTTCGAGACAACACCGATACCAATACAGACAATATCGATTTTATCTATCTAAATGAAATCTTTAACGCTTTTTAGCTCATAGAAGTGTAGGCAGTGGAAGCCTTGTGTTAAACCACGTCATTCCAAACAGCGGAACTTAACGCCGCGCTTTGTCTTATAAAGCGAAAAAAAAAGAAAATAATTTAAATATAAACATATACTAAACATATACCCTTATAGATAGACACTGTTCTATTGCTCGGCGGCCTCTCCCACTGAACCATAACGATCTAATAAGTAAAAATAAATAACTACGATATAGCTTGAAGCAAGCTATTATCCGCATATAGCCGGGTAGACATAGTGAACCTAGTGTAAAACCACTCCGTTCCCCACTTTTCGCCCAATTTTAATATAATTGAGTTGCGGAACTCAACGCCGCGCTTTCTTCTATAACCAGAGACTGGAAATGGTTAGTGAAAAAGTTCATTCTACCCCAGTGGGTATCGAATCCGCATCCGTCGCGTTTACAGTCAGACGCTGCTCGCTGCTCTAAGACGTTTATTAGAGTACTTTTTTTTATGCAAGGCAAAGTAAGCTGTAAAGCCTAGTCGCTGGTGAACTTTAGAGCAAAGTATTATTCAACTAATTAGTAAGTACTATCGAGGGGGTCAAGTGGGGAGATCATCAGCGTGATAGATCTCGAGCTTCACATCAAACACGTCTCAAGATTTACAATAACGCTAAATTCACATTTTTTTTGTGGCAATTCTCACTTATATATAGAGGTCTAAGGTCTACTTTTTGGCATTGTAAGGTCTTGATTGTATTGAGAGGTACAGATGAGGTTATTGTTATTATTTAGCTTCACGCTGTATCCCGCACATGGCAGGGTAGACAGAGGGAACCGTAGGCTGAAGGAACCTAGTGTTAAGACACTCCGTTCCCTAATTTCCGTTTCCGGAGCCATTGCGTGTTGAGTGGCGGAACTCAATGCAGATCTTTGCCTTGTTGCCAGAACGAATAAAATGAAAATAAGTCATTCTCCTCGAGCGAGAATCGAACCCACAAGCCGCCGCGTTTGCCTCTGCGCCACAACGGTCCTTAGATATTAGATATTTTTTTAAATTAAGATTGTGATCGTGTATATATATATTTTTTTAATTTATAAACAATTTTAGCCTAGCGGGATATGAACATACGCCTTTTAGCCCAAGAGGCATAGGTACGTACATTTTTATATATTATTCTAAAAATATATATTTCTTTACTTAGTGCGGAATATCATTTAAAAAATGATAAAAGCACCTTTGCGTACACGTTTTTGTGAAGCTTTGTGTACTCGCTGAGCTTTATTTACAGTATCAGACGTTATTCTCATCCACACTTAAAGTGAATCCAGTGAAACATTCAACTTCTTCATTTACCGAAAAATCTAAATTTTATTACACTAATTTGTCAATTATTTTACTTTGTTCTCCGTTCCCAAAGTGAAGAACGGAGGGTCTTAACACTACCATTCTTCTTCCATACTTAGAAGCTACAAGCTCCGAGCAAGCACTGAATATAGTACAAGATGTAGACCGTAAAGTCCACGCAAGTAGTTACAAATAGAAATATCCACTATAATAGGATTGAAATTCTTCTGCAACGTGATATTGTGAGAGTAGGGGCGAGAATGCTTTTTGAATTTCGCTTCAGTTATAGCACCTGAGCCCTGACAATCTATATTATGGGAAAAAATAAAATAAATCAGTGAAACTAGCCTCTAAAGTCTATGTAGGCTATTGGACTATTGGGCTATGTGAGAACAAATAATTTAGCCTGTGAATTTGCTCAAATCAGGAAAAGAACCGGGTACCTACATAATAGACTGGAAGTACTATATAAAATTTATATATACAAATACTAATTGTTTATAATTAAGTAATAAAAATAAAGTCTGAAATTTGTCGATTCCGACTCGTCCAGTCATAATATTTGTATACGGTTTCAGCGTCGATTCGTTTTAGACTCGGCCTGTACTAACAAAATTAGAACAGTCATAATTTTTTCTCGACTGAAAGTGGAATGTGACAAATTTATGAAACTAATGATCATAAAGTAGGATTTTTTTGTTTTTTTCTATAGATTTGGTTTGGTTGGATATAATTTTACAACATATGTAACTATATAAGTTACATATATTGTAAAATTACATTAAAAAAGCAAGCAGCTGTTGAGTTTCTCGCCAGCTCTTCGCAGCAGAGCTGCCCTCCGAGCTGGTGGCAGGACTGACAATACTGACACTTGTGTCAATTAACGATTCGAAAGTGCCTGTAATAGCCTATTTGAATAAAGAATATTTTGATTCGATTATACACTTAATGGGATTTAAAAAAAAAGTTTGGTACATTGAAAAGTTTGCGTCAAATATTATTAATTAATTATTTTTGTTTCACCTACGTTGAGTTCCGCCACACAAATTCTAGTATGGGCGGAGAGTGGAGAACAGTCTCTCTTAATACTAGGCCACTTTCTACCCATGCAGGAAAAATACTAAATATCATGATATTTATTATATTTGCCCATTCTCACTTTATATTGAAACAGAATACACGATTTGAACTGGTTACATAGATTAACGTGATATGATATAGCCTATAGCCTATAGCCTATATCCTATAACTTTTCTCGACAAATACACTGTTTATATTTTTTTTCAATTTGACTCAGTAATTCCTGAGATGAGCGCTTTCGAACAAACAAATAAACGTCCCCTTAAAGTGTATCGAAGGTACGTTCCATTTGAGCCACAACGGTGCTTCTTAGCCATTTACTTCACAGCTCATCTCTCGGACTACGTAGCGCGGTCATATTTCCTCTTGTAGTACATTCTCTGAAAGTAGGCCACACACTGAAGTGCATTAGGCAGTCTACACACTAGCTGAAAGCGTAAGTCTTGATTTGAAACTTATCAAGTGACAACAGACGTTTTTTGTATTGTTTATTTAATTGCGTTTGTCCTCTTTAAATATTAGTTGAGTATATAGTATGAAAGACAGAAGGACATTGTGGTGCGGTGAAACTGTAGATTTGTAGATGATTGTCGGTTCGATGTCTGTTTTGGGGGAATATTTAATGTTTTACTTATAAATGATATCCATGTTATATATCTTAAAAAGTTGGAGAATGGAGTGTCTTAACTCCTACTGTATATTATTATACTAAAATCTTTTTAATCAAAAAACTTTTGAGCAAATATAGCATCGGTCTTCAATTTTCAGCCTCAATCCACCACCACATATACGTATCACGCTGTATCCCGCATATAGCAGGGTAAGCAGAGGGAACCTAGTGTTAAGACACTCCGTGTCCCACTTTCTCTATCACTCATTGAAACTTGGGCTATTTTCACGTAATTGCGCGTTCAGTGGCGTAACTGAACCCCGCTTTATTGTTTAATTAGAAGACAATGATAGTAACGTATCCATCTCTCTCATCATCAGGCTCTTTTACAAACCGGACAAAAAGTACGAACAAAATATAAAAGTATGATAAATAATAATCGAAGTAACGTCCATACGTTTGTATTCTTTGAACCACGATATAACAAAGTGTTTAATAACAAAATCTTTCAAAAGAATTATTGGATATAATGTGTTAGATATATATATATAGATATTTATATATATATATATATATATATATATATATATATATATATATATATATATATATATAAATATATATATATATATATATATATATATATATATATATATATATATATATATATATATATATATATATATATATATATATATATATATATATATATATATATATATATATATAAATATATAAATATATATATATATATATATATATATATATATATATATATATATATATATATATATATATAATATATATATATATATATATATATATATATATATATATATATATATATATATATATAGAATCTGTCGTGCCGCATCGTCTGTTCGTAAACGTCAGAATCCCAGTGGAGAAGTAATAAAAGATGCAGGTAACTGCAAAAACTAAGCAAACTGACTAAGCAAAAAAAAAACGAACTTTTTAGATGTCTCTGGATTAGATATTATAGGATCAAATCAGTTTGCAAGGACCTCATCTACATACGCTCCCTTGACGAGAATACGTCGTATTATAGATTACTCTCTATATATAAGAGAATATTAACTTGACTTTTATTAATTATAATTAAACGACCGCTCAACAACTAGATGCCATTGTAGTGTGCTGCGTGTGAAGCAGTCTGACTGTCAACGTAAATAGATGCAAGTTCGATTCTCATCTGAGGGAATATCTATAGTCATTCATTGTTTTATATAATATTGTTTGTATTATATCTTACGTGGTTTAAATAAAGCATTTACTTCATTTACTTCATTCCCATTGAATTAATATTAAAAATATGTACTTTTAATACTAATTTATTCGTGATTTGATCAGGCTACTATTGTTTCATAATAACAACTGAACATAAGCGTCTATAGGTACGTTAGATATGAACGCTTGCAATACTTGCTGTATATATTGATGGCGCCATATTAATGACGCTGAGGTAATTAATGTTTCACAGTCCATGCGGAGGTTGTAGGCTACAATGAGGTCTCAATTGTTATATAGCTTCACGCAGTATCCCGCATCCTATCTGTACTTTCCCGCGGGAATTCCATATTGCGTGTTTAGTGATTGAACTCTAGACCGGGGCAAATGATAATGCTTAAAATGACTATTTACAGTATTTATGGAAGGATATACGATATGATTGTACTAGAAATACATTTTACAGATTTGAATGAAATATTATGTAAATTATACATACGTCGAGATCTAATATCCACATTATTTGTTAAAATTGATTTAATATAGTACATTAGGCAGAAAATACCTAGTGTTAAGACACTCCGTTCGCCACTTTTTGTCTTCCGACACATGGCCTGCTGTGTGGCGGAACACAACGCCGCGTTTTCATTTTTCTTGTTACCAAATCGAGGTAAATTGAAAAAATCCATTCTCCCCATATGGGAATCGAACCCATAGCAGTCGCGTTTACAGTTAAACACATCAACGCACTAATAAATAAAATGCTAAACTTAACAAAACAAACATAATAAAGAGAGTATAATATAAAGAGATTATTATTTTCCTCTAGTAACAAAGACAAGGGCAACTTTGATCGAAGATCTTAATCATACAGCCTTTACAGCGTCCATCCCTAATAAGAACCACATGTGACCTTTATGCGGTCTGCTGAGCAATAATACAGAGGCTTCAGCTAATGATCATTTAGGGTTGGTACAGAACTAATGTTTTTATTGATTTCTTAAGAACTTTAAGCGGAGTAGGGGGAGGGGGGGATTAAGGAGAGGGGAATACCCATACTTAATATTGTGACGTTTCTGTGTAAATTATGAATGTGGAAGCATTTGTTATTTGAATACCTCTGGCCACTCAAGCGTCTTTAGAAACGAAATGAAAGGGAGGGAGAGAGGAGAACAATATATAATAAAAATTGTTAAAATTTGATAATTGTCATGTAAATATACCCATTGTTTAGCGTAGAACGTAGTGACTTAACACTGGTGGTAACAGTCTCTCTACCATGTATGACGTAGAATTTTCTTTTAGGCCATGGCGTAGTGAGGCGGCATCTGACTGTGAACGCAATGCTTACACTCTATCTCGCACATAGCAGGGTAGACAGAGGTTCCGGAATGGAACGGACGGAACGGAATCTCTTACTACTTCCTTGAGCCCACGAACCGTGGGCTTCCGTTCTCCGCTTGCCGCCTTTCGAGGCATTGCGTGTTGATTGGCGGAACTCAACGCCGCGCTTTTAGTGCTTATAGAAATTGAACCTGTCAAGATCTTGTAGATATATAATAATATGATGATACAACCCTGTGTAAAGTTAATCGTCCTTAGATGCCTTTCACCTGATAAAATGTGCCTGATGGACGGCCGCTGTTAAAGCGGTTCAAAGGAATATACGCTTTTATAAAACTAGTGTCCTCCCACAGCTTCGTGAGATATATATATATATATATATATATATATATATATATATATATATATATATATATATATATATATATATATATATATATATATATATATATATATATATATATATATATATATATATATATATATATATATATATATATATATATATATATATATATATATATATATATATATGTATATATATATATATATATACTAGACGTAACTTCTATAAAAACAATTGTCATGTAACTGTAAAAGTTATGCCTGCATATGGAGAAATAAATTATTACTTTTTTTTAATTTATGACATAAATTAAAAAAAAAAAACTATTACTCGCTTTCCAGGCTAAATCATTTTCATCCATTTATGACTTATGACTTATGATTTATATCTTATAATATATTTTATAATATACATATTCAAAAAATTATTCAATTCCAGAAATTGTGAAATTATATAAATCTGTAACTTGGCATATAGGTTCCTTGGGGAGGTTTTGGCACTAAGAGAGGATTTGTTCCTCCGGGGATGAGACAAAAGAGCGGCAACTTGTTTTAAATAATTTCCAGATCTTTCCATAATACTAGATTCCATTTCGGTTTGAGTCGTTTTCGATTTTCGCCGTAAAAAGTAATATAAAATATCCATAAATCAAAAATTATTTGTCTTAAATTTTACATTTCATTTCTATCTTTTAAAAGTACTATATTTCATATAAACTTTCAGCCCCAATATTACTCCCTTAGGAGTTGATGTACATTGATCTTGTATATATATATATATATATATATATATATATAATATATATATATATATATATATATATATATATATATATATATATATATATATATATATATATATATATATATATATATATATATATATATATATATATATATATATATATATATATATATATATATATATATATATATACGGACGGACAGGCAGGGTGACCAACTGTAAGGTCATTCCCGGCGAAAGCCTGACGGCCCAACATCGCCTCCTTGTCATGGACTATAATGGTACCCCGAAAAAGAAAGTAGCCGAGAAACGCAAGCCTAGACTTAAGTGGTGGTTGTTGAATGGGCCGATGCAGACCGACTTCTTGGCGGAGGTGGAGAGTCAGAATCTACTGACTAACACCGAGACCGCTCAGACTGCATGGGATCGAGCTCATTCAGCAATCATTGCGGCGGGCAAGCGAGTTCTTGGTGTTACTAAGGGTGGGCGTGTCATCGACAGGGAGACATGGTGGTGGAATGACCAGGTGCAGGGGGTGATTCAGGAAAAGAAGGCTGCGTTTAAAGAGTGGCAGCATTCCAACTCTCCTGAAGACAGACTGGAGTACATTGCAGCGAAACGGGCCAGCAAAAGAGCTGTAGCCAGACCCCGCAGAGAAAGTTTGTCGCCATTGTACGATAAACTTGAAACTGTGGAGGGGCAGAAGCTCATATACAAACTGGCTCGTGCTCGAGATAAAGCGACGCAGGATATTACAAAATGTCTTTGCGTCAGAGATTCTCGGGGCACGTTGCTTTGTAGTCATGCCTCTGTGAAGGAGAGATGGAGAAGCTACTTTAAGGAGCTGCTGAACACTCAGCAGTCTTGTAGTCTTCCTCCTGAATTATCTCCTAACCTCGGGCTTGTTGCTCCAATACCCGTGACGAAACTCGTAATTGTCTTCGACGCATGAAGAACGGAAAAGCGGTAGGACCTGACGACATCCCAATCGAGGCGTGGAAATCGTTGGGCTCTCTTGGTGTGCTTATACTTACTGACCTGTTTAATCGTATCTTGAATACTGAAAAGATGCAGACAGACATCAGTGGCGGCAGAGCTTTATTATCCCTATTACAAAGGAAGGGGCAGTGTTCAAGATTGCGGGAGTTATAGGGGCATTAAGATTATGAGCCACACCATGAAGCTCTTCGAGCGCATGATCGGCCTCAGGCTCCGCCAAGAATGTACTGTCCTCTGAGTCTCAGTATGGGTTTCAACCAGGATCAGGCACTATGGATGCCATTTTTGCCCTCAGAACTTGATGGAGGCTTACAGGGAAAAAAGGAGAGCTCTGCATGTGACCTTTTTGGACCTGCAGAAGGCCTTTGACTGTGTGCCACGTCAGTGTATCTGGTGGGCATTGCGATCCAAGGGGATCCCTGAAGCCTATATTGAGGTTATCAGAGATATGTACAACGACTCCGCTTCAGTGGTTAGGACCGCTGTTGGCGACACCAAGCCCTTCCCGATTACAGTAGGGGTTCACCAGGGCTCAGCTCTTAGTCCGTTCTTATTCAATGTAGTGCTGGATACTGTCTCGGCTGACATCCAATGCCAGCCTCCGTGGCTGATGGTGTATGCCGATGACATAGTACTCATCGATGAGAACCGACTGATGCTGGAGCGTAAAGTGAACGCCTGGAAGGGTGCGCTTGAAAACGGTGGTCTCAAACTGAATGTGTCGAAGACCGAGTACATGGCTTGTGGGAGCCCGGACTCGAGCACCATCCATATCGGGCCTGAGCCAGCCGTTAAGTCGGAGAAGTTCAGGTACCTTGGAGCCGTTATGCATGAGTCTGGAGGCATCGACCACGACATCCATGCCCGTATAAACGCTGCCTGGGCCAAATGGCGGGAGGTCACTGGTGTGGTCTGCGATAGCAGAATACCGCCCAAGCTCAAGGGACTGATATACAAGAGCATTATCCGACCTGTTCTTATATACGGCAGCGAATGTTGGCCAACATTATCTCGGCACACTCAGGAGCTTGACGTCACGGAGATGAAGATGCTGAGATGGATGTGTGGCGTGACGCGGTCCGACCGCATACGCAACACATTCATTCGAGGTAGTCTTGGGGTCCGTGACGTAGTGGATAAGCTCCAAGAGCGTCGCCTGAGATGGTATGGCCATGTTATGCGCCGATCTGAGAACTATGTCGGAAGGAATTGCCTTGACATGTCTGTCCCTGGAGTTAGACCACCCGGACGCCCAAGGAAGCGATGGCTGGATGTCGTGACACAAGACATGAGAGCCAATAAATTATCCACTGAGGATGTTAAAGACCGTGCAAAGTGGAGTAGGCTCAGTCGGAAGCAGACCCTGGCAAAAGCCGGGACTAATGCCAAGAAGAAGAAGAAGAAGATATATGTATATATATATATATATATATATATATATATATATATATATATATATTATATATATATATATATATATATATATATATATATATATATTATATATATATATATATATTATATATATATATATATATATATATATATATATATATATATATATAGATATATATATATATATATATATATATATATATATATATATATATATATATATATATATATATATATATATATATAGTACTAGAGTCCCACGATTTTTTTTCTAAAATAAAAGTAGCCTAAGTTACTCCTTACATCAGCTACCTGTCAGTCAGAGAGACAAACAATTATTTGGTATACGCACTGTATATATATATTGATATGCATGTAGTAAAAGCCGATAATTTCAATATTACAAATAGACGCTCCAATTATATTACTATGTAGTAACACTCACCTATATAAATATCTTCTTCCCAATCGGAGAATCGAACCCGTTGCCACTGTCAATTCCATACGCCTACCACTGAGTCACAAAATTACAATGATAAATACGGACTATCTAATTTAGAAAAATCATTTATATTACACAATTCGTATTTCCTTAAGAAAGTCTATTATTTTAATATTAAATATGAAATTTGATGATTTATAATGGCTTCTAATGTTGAAGGTGTCCTTGGTTTGGTCCCCTGGAACAAAAAATATTTTTAATAATATATTATTATATTTTATATTACTTCGGTGGCGAATTAACACATTTTCTTGGTAAATGTTTTTTTTTGCTGCCCTTACTTCTACTATTAATACATTTTACATCAGAAAATTGAAATATGAGTGACCGTTGAATGTACGACAAGCAAAAAAGAGAAGGCCATCGACAAAATGTATCGTAGATTTATATTATCACTTATCCTGTATAATAGAAAAAGCTTCATAGCATGCTAAATAGCATGCTAATTAATTATTAGTTTATTTCTAGAACCTACTTCAAACGCGGCTCGGATAGAGGAGCTTGGACAGTGGAGCCGAGCTTTAAAGCTCCTTAAACCTACACTTGGGTCATTGCTCCCGTTCACTGCTCAGGAGAGGAGCTGCTAGGGAGAGGAGCCCTACATCACGAGGAGCTCAGATCCCCTCTCTCTCTCTCAACATAACTATGGGCACGTTGAATCCATGTGGAATTTTAAGCAGTTTCTCCATTTCAGCTAAAGTTTCATAGACATTAAGGGTTAAATCATACATCGTTCTAGCTTTAAACGTACAATAATAGAACAAATGGAATACAACTGCCAGCGCATGACCCACATCATACACGCTTGTACGAGAGTGAGACAGAAATAGACCGGAATAGATCTAGCGTTTGCAATCATTGCTCATTTAATTATTTATTGTTATGTTTCTGAACATGCTGTATCATTTCGAGATTTTAAGTGTACTTAAATTAAGTTTTTTTTTATATAGCTTCATACTATGTATGTATGAGGAGCAGAGCCGTCGTGCTGCAGCTGCGCCTCGGCCTGTAAAGGCAACGGTTTGTGGGTTCGACTCCCACTCGGGGAGAATAAATTAATTTCATTTTCGTTGCTCTCAAAAATAAGGCGAAGCGCGGCGTTGAGTTCCACCACTCAACATACCTATATCCGCCTAAAAAGGTGGAAAGCAGGCTTAACACTAGGTTCTTTGAGCCCTCTGACTACCCTGCTATAAGCGGGCGTACAGCGTGAAGCTTAAAAAAATGTATTTAGTTCAATATACAATATCTGAAAATTATGTAGAAAGTGAACAACGGAGTGTTTCAACACTAGGTTGTCTTTTTTTTGGTTGTGAGGTTAATGCTGTTAGCCCTATCGGCCTTGACAGCGACAGTGGATGGGGAGGGCAGAGGGTCTCCGTCCCTTAGAAGTAGCAAGCACTATGGGACTGCTTGAGAGGAGTCGTCGGTAGCCAGGGCGTGGCTTGGACTTCGGCTCGTGGCCGTCGTTCACATTATAGAGAGGATAGTCCTCTTTCGCTTTGAGTGACAACTTACGAAATCTGTATTGTAATGTATTTTGTAAGCTTTTTACAGTTTGAGAGTATACACGATATTGTTCACATTTGCCTCTAATTTAGCACAGTAACTTTTACTTTTTTAATTTAAATTTAATAAAATATTATATAACCTAGCTGCTATCTACATATACATATAATGTAATATTATATAATATGTATATATACATATAATATGTTATATTATAATATTTTATAATATATAAACATTTTCAGCATAGTGTATAATCTTCATTTTTTGTCTCAATTGACTCTAATAACAAAAATGTTTTAAAATTATATTTCCCCTAAACTAGATATGAACCTTCGACTTCTGCAAACTTCATAACTTAGACATGAATCTGTCATGAATAAATCTGTGGTTATTTCTTTTATTTTTTTATTATAGGATACTATATTTAGTGAATTTTAAATACGTGTAATTTAGGATCTCTAATTAGCCAAATCGAACCAATAATCTTGTAACTATATCAACATTTGTATCTATCGAAAGATAGTGTTGAAATATATATATATATATATATATATATATATATATATATATATATATATATATATATATATATATATATATATATATATATATATATATATATATATATATATATATATATATATATATATATATATATATATATATATATATATATATATATATATATTTCCCCTAAACTAGATATGAACCTTCGACTTCTGCAAACTTCATAACTTAGACATGAATCTGTCATGAATAAATCTGTGGTTATTTCTTCTATTTTTTTATTATAGGATACTATATTTAGTGAATTTTAAATACGTGTAATTTAGGATCTCTAATTAGCCAAATCGAACCAATAATCTTGTAACTATATCAACATTTGTATCTATCGAAAGATAGTGTTGAAATATATATATATATATATATATATATATATATATATATATATATATATATATATATATATATATATATATATATATATATATATATATATATATATATATATATATATATATATATATATATATATATATATTTAAAAAGACAGCCTATTTAAACGTTGGCCCTATAGTGTACTAGTACTAGTGCGGTGCTTCGTCAAAAGTACCAACAGATAACAGACCTACAAACGTAACGACAATTCAGAAACTATAAGATGCAATTGAGTGCGCATATAGGTCGGGAGCGGGAGGTCGAGCTACAGAACCACAGTATTGGATTATCTGTATGTGTATATATATAACAAAACATATATTATTCTGATATATAAGCTATATTATTGCAAAGTTTCAATTAGTAGTTTTTTAATATACGTATTTAAAAATCAAGTCTACCTGTAAAGCTTTATTTAACTTTGTGCGACAGAATGTGATAATAATGGTATTTGGTAACCATATCAAAAGCTAAAACTTTATATATGTATCGAATTACAATTATATATGAAAATTTAGTATCCGTTTTTGAATTATTATTTGATAATATTTACATATTTTTTTTTATTAAATCATATTAATGATATATAAAAAAAAATGCTATCCTGGGAGAGAGAACTATCTCTACTTGGTAAATTCATCCATATCCTCGCTCTGGTAATACAGAGTGCTGCGTCAATGTGTACTGACACTAGATGAGTCTTGCCAGAAGAAAAAAATTTATATATTATTTAATCGTACCCTATTCGTAATAAACTTAAAGCTTATATAAAAATAGTTTACGATTTAAAAGCTCAACCTCAAATTGACCATTTTCATTAACTTTTTGTTCATACATTCCTCTCTTTCGCTCAACTCGAGACATTGCGAGTGACAGAACGCCGCGCATTGTCTTCATTTTCCCAAATGGGAATCGAACCCCACAACCTTCGCTTTTACGTCACCACCACGCAACGGCTGCTCTAGGGAACAGAGTGTTTAAACCAAGTTCCCTCTCTCTAACCTGCTACATGCGGGATACAGCGTGAAGTTATTCACATATATTTTTTTTTCAATTTCTGTTCATTAAACATTGTTAGTATGTGATTATGAACGGGTACCAGTGAAGCTCAAATTTAATTCACGCCTCCAATTTGTATGGAAAATTGTGTAATATACGGCTTTTACCTTTGCGTGCTCATTAATTAATGAAGGGTTTGAAGGGTTTTGTCTATGTTTTAACATTTTTTTTTAAATATCTCTTGTTCTTAGGTAGAATAACTGACTGTATGAAAGTATATTGTGTGCTAAACCGGAACCTAATGTAACAATATTGTATATAACCAGTATGACTGGATTTGATACTTTAACGTATGAAAATAAGACGCTTCACGCTGTATCCCGCATATAGCAGGTTAGACAGAGAGAACTGAGTGTTAAGACACTCCGTTGCTTAATTTTCGCTGAAATTTCGAGACACTGCGTGTTGAATGAAAATGAAAGCCGCTATTAATACTCTCCTGTAATAGAATTCACAACCGTCTGCAGTGGAGTGCTGTGCCACTGTGCCACGACGACCTCGAGGATAGTGTCTGGGCATGTTAAAGTCAGTCTTGTAGGGTTACTAGATAGAAATTGGGCAGATGAGACGTCATGACGGAGGCCTGTTAGTAAATTCACCATTGCATTAAAATACTGATGCTTAAAAAAACTAATTGGAATTAAAATATAATTTATTGTACTAAGGTGTATAATATCTACAGGTTTCAATTTTAAGTATCGTAATTGAATTTTGACGTCTCTTGGTAACCAAAATCCAAGAGGACCATCCGTCTTCTCCGTAATAAAGAGGCGCGGGTTCAAATCCAAATTAGAAAAGTCGTTTTCAAAAAATATTTTTTTTTCTTGATATGGAAGAACACTTTAAATAATATATAAATATCTACAGAATTTTTGTATGGATTTATTAAAGCGCGAAACTTCATAAATTTAATTTCAAAAGTAGGCTAACGAGGGAATGTAATGACCTGACGATTAGTATCTTTGAGTTGGAGCTTTTAAGAGAAGTTCACAATGTTCGCAATTTCCATAGTGAAAATATAGCGAGTCTTTAGTTAGGCGATGTTTAACCCAATTTGAGGCCTCCAACGTTATAAAGCCTCTTTGCATTTATTTTAAGCTTCACGCTGTGTCCCTCAAACAGCAGGGCAGACGGAAACGTATTTAGAAGGAACCTAGTGTTAAGACAGAGTCGCGGAACTCAACGCCGCGCTTTGCCTTGTTGCTAAAACGAAGAAAATGACAATAATCCATTCTCCCCGAGTGGGAATCGAACCCACAAACCGTCACGTTTACAGACAGACGCTGTGCCTCTGCGCTCTGCTATTTGATTTATAATTTATATTGCTATACAGCATGTTAAGTTTTATTGGAAATAAAAGAAAGCCCTATTATGTGCGAGATACAGTGTGAAGCTAAACAAAAAGAATATATATTTATGTAGTATGTAGGTACTTTACACATACAGACGCTGTTTTGACTTCAATACACATAATGCTTTGTTTCTTGCTCCAGTGTATAGTAGAATATTTTTGAGAGAAGCTTATTTATAATCGAATCGGCTGCTTATCATTAATGAATATGACCTTTGTAGGTATCTGACGGGGTTACAGGTTCGATTTCCATATAATTTTTGTTGAGCTTCGTCGTTATCCTTCTACGTTTGTATTTAATATAATAAACAAATTATTGATTTTTTATTTTTTTTAAATCTTTTAAAGTAAAGTGCGGCGTTTAATTACGTTATAAGTATATAAAAAACCTTGTACACATATTGTTTGGAAGTTTTGACATTTTCATTTTGTAACCTTTAAAAATACATCGATATAGAAAGCTTGATATCAAAAAATGTTGCTACTGAATTAGTATTTGTCTAATTATTCATAAAATAAAAAAAAAAAAACGGAATAAAATTCGATCCCAGTACCATCGCTGTCACAATCAGACACTTAAAAATTGATCTACGATGGCGTAAAAACTTTCAATGCAAGCAATATACAATTTGCAATTTGTATGCAAAAGTTCAAGAGCTTGTGCAAAAATTTTATTTTTACTTCGCGTTAAATCGATTTTCAGTTACAGCACGTGGTGTCCTTCGCAGTTCAAATTGTAACTAGTTTAGCTTACAGAAGTTACGACAACATTATATTTATATATACATATATATATATATATATATATATATATATATATATATATATATATATATATATATATATATATATATATATATATAAAAAGCGTCATAGCATGCCTGTCTGTATATGAGACGATTGTGGGTTCGATTTCCACTCGGGGAGAATGACTTAATCTCCCACGCACTCAATATCCAATTTCTCAAAAGGCGGAAAGTGGGGAACGGAGTGTCTTAACACTAGATTCTCTCTGCCCACCCTGCTATATGCAATAGCTAAAAGGTATACAACAAATTTATTTATATATAAATTATTTTTTTAATTCTCTAGTTGGTTTAAGTGAATTTCATAAATTACATAGAAAACTTCACGATTTGCTCCTAAAGTGATAGCCAGAAAGACCTTACTCCACTATTATCAATAACAAATACTTTTCACATTAAAGTTATTATTTTTGTTTCTCCAGTGTCTCCTAGTCGGCGGAACTGAACGCCGGGCTTCATTAAGATATAGTATAGTTATATATAGTATAGTCGCGGTTTCAATTCCGACCCGGGGGAATGAGTATATTTATATATATATATATATATATATATATATATATATATATATATATATATATATATATATATATATATATATATATATATATATATATGTATATATATATATATATATATGTATATATATATATATATATATATATATATATATATATATATATATATATATATATATTTATATATATATATATATATATATATATATATATATATATATATATATATATATATATATATATATATATATATATATATATATATATATATATATATATATATATATATATATATATATATATATATATATATATATATATATATATATATATATATATATATGATATAATGTAAAACCTCAAACAAACGCTAATTAGTGTAAACAGTACAGCGATCGTGAAACGTAATAGAAATACACCGCAAGTGTCGAGACTCGAGGCGGTCTTAACTTAGTTAAATTTGTACAACATCGCAAATATTTGAACTGGGCACATTTGGTGATTAATTATAGCTTGGCTATTAATTTTTTTTTTCTCTAAAAACACTTTATATAGCAATTTAAATCTATTTAGAGTTTGTATGTCGGATGGCGGAAACTAATGCTGTAGAGCACACATCTTTTTTTTTTTTTTTTAGCATTTTTAATTGATGGCATAGGAAATGTCATGGTGCTTCTCACCCAATTTTTCCTCTGTCTTCTTACGTAGAATTCATATGTAGAACATTTCACACAAAATTAGTTCATACGTCAGATTAACCTTTATTGAGCTACCACTATGACATCGGTACGGTACGGTACCCTCAAAGCGTAAGTCCGATTCGCACTTGACCGATATTTTAAGTATATAATAGTATAGGTAATTTATATATTACTTATTTATTTACTTTAAAATATTTTTGTGGACACAAATATTTCAACATATTACAAAGTAAGTTTAAGGAAAATGTATATGGGTGCCTTTCGAACCTGCACCTATTGGAAATCGTCCAAGCCCTCTAGCTATTAGCAGTCATTAGTAATTAACAGTTATTTTTTTATGTAAAGTTAATTTAATTTTTTCTGAACAGATTCAACCCACACTCCAGACATAAAATAAAAAAAAAAATATTACTATTATTATTATTTTTATTATTATTTATTGTGACTAAAATGAAAATGGTAAGTGCCATTGTTCTCTCTCTCTCTCTTTTCATATCATAAAGAATAATTAATAATTTAATTATAATTTATAATTTAATTAAAATTGCTACACATCTCTGAGTGCAATGTGAGAATTCCAGCAATTTACAGCAACCTACTAAGGATTATTAATAAGCGTTAATTTATACTTGAGTACTCCTCTCCCTCTCCCTCTTAAGGCGTCGTGAATTGATCAGTAAAGTGTACAAATCGATAACAGTGGAAACTCTTAAATGGGTCAGGATGGACTTTAAAGTAATAAAATAAAAGATTACAGCTAAGTTTGCTTGATGCAGCTTTGTTTTTCATATAAATTGTACTACGTACATATCTATAGCTTGACAGATATAAGACGATTTACAATTTTGCTTACAAAATCAATTCAATTGTATTTTTAAGCCACTGTAGCGTAAATTATGGTTTTTTGACTTTCATCAATTTTCACAATACAAAATTTTGAAAATTCTCGATTCTCGAATTCTCTAGATTCTCTCCGTCTACTATGTTATATTCGGAAAGCAAAGCGAGTGTAAAGCTGAAAACGTCAGGTGTGAGTGTGGCACGACATCTGGTATGACCTGCTCAATGCATCTCCACTTTAAATAGAACCTGTAACGATGACAGTAATAATAATAAGCTTTTATTAATTCACATTACTCTTTACGAAAGCTTGGACGTCAAAGTGAAAGCTCTACTAGTTCCCGCTTGAGCTTCATACATTTGCAAGGGAAATAGATTCTTTGTAACAGGATACGACGCTACATAATAGGATGTATACATAAGTATATGTGGAAACACACGGTTGCTTATATTGCCGAGAAACGTTAATTTGGTGTTGGTCGGTGAAGAAGAAGAAGAATGACAATAAGAAAGAATTTATTAATAATAACTTCTATTATCATCATTGAAGAGGCTATATAGCAGTGGGTGAGCTATTTCTCCACAATGTCATATTCCTTCCCGTCCCTATCAAAGTCATCATACCCAGAGTTCTTAGGTCTAGCTGGATCTCGTATATAGATATTTTAAAAAAATCAGAGTGTTTGTTGCACTATATGCATTATGAGTGATTAATAATAATTACTAAATCCAAATCATAGTATGACCTCCATTGAAAAAAAATTGCCCTATCATTTAGTTAAATATGTTATCTATAGTTCTATAGTTTATTATTTGTTTTATTTAATTTGTTTGCCAAGCGTAACTTTTGAGGTAAAATGTTAGCGGCAATTAGCGGTAAAAACGCTTGCATGTGACTAGTAATTTATTTACCATACGATTATATACATTAAACAAAAACATTACATTAACCTTAGTGTATGATAACGACGTAGAGACGTACAGATAATTCCGGTGACCTTAAAAAAATTGGTCCCTAATAAAAATGTCATGTAAAAAATATTATATTCTTCCATACTGAAGCATTTGAAAATTCTATATACGATTCTTTTCAGATCGTATTAATCTATTGGAGGAGGGTTTAATCCTTTTTATACTAATATTTTTAACTACTTTGTTGATTCCGCTATGTTTTATGCAAGGTCTCTACAATTTTATAGAGAATGTAGTATTTTTTCGAAAGTATAATACTGCTAATGGCTAATCTTCACAGCGACACCGGGTGGGGGAGAACGCAGTGACTTAACACTGGTGGTAGCAGTCTTTCTACCATGTATGACGTAGAATTTTCCTTTAGACCATGGCGTAGTAGAGCCCCGTTTGATTGTGAACGCAAGACGAAGAACGGGGTTGAGTTCCACCACTAAAAATGCAAATGATTTCATGTGGAAAGTGGATAAGATGTCTTGTCTACACTAAATAGACAACTTTTTATGTAATATGCCAATATATATTCCGCCCTGTTCCTTCTTATTGGGGCATACAAATTCCTTTGAAGTCTCAATGCTAGAGAGACACGCGCACGCATAAATATTTATATATATTTTACATTTCACTTCTCTGTCAGTCAACCGTTAACATCGTGGTTACAACACTATTATTTTTATAATCATCATAAATTTATAGAAAATGACATCTGTATTTACAGTGAAGTTATAAACATGCCATTGAAACGCTCACATTCTAGAGCGGTTTAAACTGAAATTTATTTTAATTATTGTAGAGTCGATGGTATACTATGTGGCACTGTTGAGAAGTTTCTAACTGAAGGTAATTATTAATTATGGATAAATGCCATTTTATTAATAAAAAAATATATAACGGGTCTGAGTGTCAATACGATAGTTATGGGATCGATTCCCAATCGGGGGAATAAGGTAAATGATTTGACCTTGAGTTCTGCCAAATAACACGAATTGTCTCCAATTTGGATGGGAGGCGGAGAACGGAGTGTCTTAATACTAGATATCTTAACTCTATCTACTCTGCTATAAGCGGAATAGAGCGTGAAAGTAAAAAAAAATATTTATTAGGATTTATTTATAATGTTCTTTTTGTTAGACAAGTTACGACAATAGATCAATTAGATCATAATTCATATTTTAATGTTATTGTTACTTAATACAGTTAAAACAAATAAAATAAAAAAATTACACATGAGTTTAACTAAAATGTGTGTTTAAATAATAATTTCAACGTGCATGTGTCGCCTCGCGTGCCATTAGAGCTAGCGAAAGTGATTTCAATGTAAGATAACAATGCAATTTCCTTTTGAATATATTAGAGCTTTTCAAATGATCGTTCTCGGAACACACCTAGGTATATTTTTTTTCTAGGTGTCAAATCTATAATAAAAAGGCGAATAATAAATCGAGTTGGACATTTATTACTATTATTTCTTTTTTTATGTATATAATAGAAATAATAATATGAAAAACAGAGAGAATAGAGCTTAAAATAATCACCAAGCAAGCAATTAAGTAATTTTTTTTGTAGATTTCAAAAAGGCAGCTCGTTTAAATTCGATCTACCAAAATAATGACTGAAATACGTTTTATTTAAATCAAATTTGTTTTTGTGTGAAAAAAGAGCATCACTAACCGGAGTTGCAGCCAATTATTTTTATATATAAAATAAAAAGTTAACTGACTGATCCTATAAACAGAACTCCAATTACTATAATTACCAATTTTTTTTTTAATTTACTTAATAATAATTTATAATAGTATATACTTCTTTTTATTTTAAAACATTTTCCCTTGGTAAAATTACTATTCACTCATTTCATAGTAAAACTTAACCACTTATTTGATCAAAGCACAGTAGAAATATATATCTACAAAAAATATATAATATATTATTAACAGACCTATCGATTTCCCCCACATTTTCCTCCCGTGTGTTTCCGTGACCCGCTTCAAGACATGAGCAACGCGCTTTATTGCACTCTTTATGCACAGTTCCAAGGATTCGAATTTGTGATAACAATTTTATTGTTGACTTGCTATAATTTGGACGCCATCTTGTTGCAAATGACGTATGTATATGTACGGAGTACAAAAGTAATTTGAAGCAAATTAATTTTGAGAGATGACTTACTTTGTGAGAGAGACAGAGAGCACAGTGTCAAGACACTCCTTCGTTTTACGGCTTTGTTCGAGACATTATCAGTTGAGTGGCGGAACACAACACCGCACAAATAATTAATTACGAGTGAGAATTGAATTCATATTTATCGCATTAACAGACAAACGCTGTTCTGAAGCTTTTAATAATATATACAATTAAATACCTACACAAGAAGCTGAAATAAAGCTTATTGAAAGCTTATATAAAGCTGCTATATAGTACAAAACTTCTATCGACAATAGTGGGTATCGTTGCGAGGAGGGCCAGAATTTACCGGGTGTCAGAATTCAATTACCGCTTCACAAACAAGTGGTCCTCTCACCTCTGTGCACAAAGTGAGGTCGGCGACATTACTATTTCGTGTTAAGAATTTTGTGACAGATAATTTTAGACATTATTTGTTTTACGATTTTGTGTGATTTTTTGTAAATTATAAAGAAAAGTAAATGTTAAAAATTCCGTATCTAATGGTATGCTATACTGAGGTGATAAAAAAATTATATATTTGGAAACGTCTACAATTTAAACGTAGCGGGATTTGAACCCGCGACCCATGATCATTTCCAAGAGGCTCAGGTTATATAAATATAATATTAGACTTAGTCTGCGATAATCTTAACTCTATAAATGGAAATTATGTTCTTTTTTTCAGCTTCACAATTTATACAGCACTAGAGGCCCGTCCCGACTTCGCACGGGGACATTTTGAAATCATTTTGGGATATACATAAATACCTATAGAAGAATACTTAGGAACTCCTCCAAGAATAGTAAACACATGTATAGCGATTTTGATGTTTTCTCAAACATTTTAAGGATGTATTTATACAATTTAGTTTAGACAGTATAGGTTAAGGTGCGTTGAAACCACATTTCATACCTCTCACTTGAAAAATAACGATTTCTCTATGTACAAAATTTCAGCGTCCATTTTACCCCCTTCTTCCCTCATTTCACAATAAAAAGTAGCCTATGTTACTTCTTGGGGCTTAACGTCTCTACATTTCAATTTTCGTCAAAATCAGTCTAATAATTTTTGAGTTTATCCAATACAAACAAACAAACATACAAATCTTTCCTCTTCATAATATTAGTATAGATATAGATAGAGCCTTTAAAATACTACTTTTTGTGTAAAGGACTCTAAGTACAGTAATTTTCTTACCAGAAGAGGAAATGAGGAAATGTAAATAAATGCATACTAGAATATAATTTTTTTAAATAATTATAAAAACACCTGAAGAAACCCTAATTCATATATAAATTTGTACGTAAAATATGAAACAGCCGACCGGCTCCAGTGAGGGGCGTGAGGGGCACGCTCTCATTAGACAGAGGGCCCTCGACGTGGCATTATTAGTCTTTAGCTACATCTGGGTATTGTTGCAAGCTTATTTTAGACGATCAGATTTTTTTACAGTTATTTACGTATATTTATAATATAATTTAGATTTTTTTATTATTATGATTTATTGGCATTTATTGTTTTTATTTTTTTTCTTAAATTGTGTATGACATATGTTACTTTCAAGTGTCCGAGATCACTCTAGCATATACAGTAGTAGCCTATAGCCTATAGCCTTAAGCCTTTCTCGATAAAAGGACAATATAAAGAAAATACTAGTAGTGCCTAAGGCTAAACAAACTTTCACTTTACAATATTAATAAATAAAATAATATATCAATTTAAATCAATTAATTAAAAGTAAAAAAAAATAATTTTCATCACTCATGAAAGCTCTACAAAGCTTAAAAGGACGGTGATAAAAAAACGGAAAATGCATATATCCCTGTTCTCTCCCTCATTTCTCTATCAACAAAAGCTCCAGAAATAAAAAAATAAATAAAATAGCCCCAGAAATAATGCCCCATAAGTTATGGTCATTATAAAATATCAATAGTATTAGATTAATGCATCATATCTGAGCTATCATATCTGAGCTAACGGAATTGGATCAAATCAATAATTGAGAGACATGGCAACGTTTGCCGCGAGCTGTCGATGATAAGCGATAGTGATTTAATATATATATATATATATATATATATATATATATATATATATATATATATATATATATATATATATATATATATATATATATATATATATATATATATATATATATATATATATATATATGTTTATAAAGGTTTTATCGATAACAGCTCTCTCAATAATGTTGTAAGAAAAACCGATTGCTTTTTAATTTTAGAAAATATAATAGAAGTTTTGAAGCTTTATGCTAGCATGAGAGATTCAAGTGTCAGGGCTCTCCGTTCTCCACTTTCCTCGCTTAATACGTAACTCAACGCCGCGATTTGAAGATAATCACGAACGGTTGAAAATCAAAAAGTAACTTTCACTGTTTATAGCTTTTAAGCACGCATTATTCTATTTTTGTTTAGTAGCTTAAAATGTATATAAAAATATATGAAATAATCATACATATATAGCTTTTTTTATACTTCATACAAGTGTACGTATTTCCTGTTTTTGAAAACAAAAAGGATCTAGTACTGCTTATTAATAGTAATTGTTTGCCAATTTCCTTTAAGCTCCAATGAAAATATTTGTACCGCTATTTAAGTACAGAAATCATATATTTGACTACGTTATAAGAAAATGGTAAAAACCAAGAGGGCCGAAGGTCATGTGAGAGGTTGATGACAGAGGACGAGGCGGATGAAAGAGGTGTACAGGGACCGTAGCGTTTGGCGCTCCGTCCTCTCTGGCTACCCGGCTAGGGACCAAGCTAGGAGCTAATAATACAAAGGAAAAAAAATATCAAAATATGTATATAAAGCTCTTCCGTTACTTAGTGACTGACTGACTGGCACTGACAGACAACACTCAGCCAAAACTACTAAGCGTAGATATCTGTAATTTGGCATGTAGGGTCATTGGGGAGGGAAGGGGAGTATTAAAAGAGGATTTCCTCAAATTTCAACGAGAACAGTGAAAAGCGGGGCTATACCTTTATTATTTTATTCAAATGAAATTGCGGGCTACAGCTCGTTCATTATGAGCCGACTGAATCTACAGTGGTATTATTTAATAAAACTTTTTCTAAAGTTTTAAGCTTGAAGCTTTATTCTATATAACAGGGTTGTAGAGTCTGTGCTTACGTGTGCGAGACATCATGTGTTGATATATATATATATATATATATATATATATATATATATATATATATATATATATATATATATATATATATATATATATATATATATATATATATATATATATATACACACATATATATATATATATATATATATATATATATATATATATATATATATATATATATATATATATATATATATATATATATATGGCTCATAACTATCGCCTCTTCAGTACTAATTTGTTTACCCACTTTGTTTAAAGTTTATAAAGAAATTGCTTTTAATATATTTTTTAAGTTATCTTAAAACTGTGGATACGTTTTATTTCATCACTCAATGAAAAGGAAAGTTATGAGAATTTTCATCATGAAAAGTAAGATTTACTTATTTATTAACAAAAGCCAAATTTCTTCGACTTGAAATGGTAATATAAGAAGACTTTTTTCCGCTCTCCGCTCACAAAACAAGCTCTCCGCGTTACAAATATTTAACATATAATACATAATAAAACAAAAAAAGAATTAGTGGACAAAATAATATAAAAAAATATATAACATAGGCATATCGTGTTCACAATAAAAATATTATTAAGAAATAAAAACATTGACTTTTTTTTGTTTATATGCTTGTTTTAAATTGAACTTCTATTGATTTTCTAGCTTATATATGTATGTATAATGTATATGAATAATATATATATATATACATATATACTAGAGATTCGCAACATTTGCTTAAAAATATATATAAATATAATGTATAAATATAAATATAACTATAAAACAAACATACACAGTTCCTCTCAAAAGCTTCCTTAACTAGAAATTGGAAAAATGAGTCAGAGCTTTATGAACTAAACATTTGCTTTACATATATATATATATATATATATATATATATATATATATATATATATATATATATATATATATATATGTATATATATATATATATATATATATATATATATATGTATATGTATATATATATATATATATATATATATATATATATATATATATATATATATATATATATATATATATATATATATATATATATATATATATATATATATATATATATATATATAAAATTGTTTTTGTTTTATTATACGTTTACATTAAAATTTTAAATTAAAAAATAAAAGAATAATTACACCAATAATTAAAAAAAATAATGATGACAGTTCCATTAAAAAGATCATTAAGCTACCTCTATCATTGGAACCTACATTAATCATTCTAGTGTAATGATAAGACGACGTCAGACAATTGTTCTGATGAAATAATTTGGCTACAACACTATACGCGTCACATCACTATTTATATAATAAAAGAAACATCTAGAAAATATACATATCTAGATGTATAATTTGTAAATAAAAAAAAAATGTACTTACATAAAGTTAATTTGTAATGAATTAAAAAAAAACACACAGCACGATAAACACTATACACCTAAGTCAAATCCTCTGGAAACATATTGTATGGGATAGAGCTACGAAATTTTTTTGCGCGATCGCGTATTTATCGCCATTTTGTTGAAATATCCAATTCTGATTCAACAATGAGTTTCTTATATATTTTTTTCTTATTGTTTTTTTTTTTAAATAATTTTAAGAGGCGATGCTCTTGGGCGAAGGCTGGGCGGTACACAGCGCAGACGTGGTCGTAGCTAACTTCACACTCCGGCGTGCGCATCCCAACGCTGCAACTTCACACAGTAAATTGACCTCATTTAATTATTTTCGAAATGGCAACGCACTGCGTTTTTCAAGCTAAGCTTTTCATAATGTCGATTTGAATGTGAAATTGTTACTTGTACTTGGTTAACTTTGAATGGTAGTTTATATGTACGATTTTTGTATGAATTACGAAAAAAAATACGAATTTTATATATATATATATATATATATATATATATATATATATATATATATATATATATATATATATATATATATATATATATATATATATTATATATATATATATATATATATATATATATATATATATATATATATATATATATATATATATATATATATATATATATATATATATATATATATATATATATATGGATAAAAAGCTTGATTTTGACAGCATCACGGTGTTAGAATGTAAACATTAACGTGATCGGAAACGTAGGAAACGTAGTGATAAGACAATCCTTGTTGGCAAGGAATTAAATTAAATAATTTATTCATCTGAGTGAAATTGAACCCACACCAGTCCCATTTACTGCTTTATACGCCACCGATCCTTGATAACCGCGATCGATTCTAGATATCTAATATGAAAACAAAGCAAGCTTTTTGAAATATATATATATATATATATATATATATATATATATATATATATATATATATATATATATATATATATATATATATATATATATATATATATATATATATATATATATATATAGGTGATTCAATACTTGCTGACACAGATAAAAGTTTCTCTATTAACAGAGTGTCTTAACACTCTTAGACTCTTCGGATAAAATCGTCCTTCATCAATTTATTTGTTCACATATAAACAATTCATTGCAAAAGCTCAATACTTTTATTCCTTCAATTATAATGAAAGAAAATGGTTTTTATTTTTATTTTAACACAATTTTTAAATATATTTTATATAGATAGATATAGATATGACAGTCATAAGTTGGAATCGAACCACCACTATCACTTTGATCTAGATATTTCCCTACTGTGTCACAATGACAAATATTATAGATCCAAAGCTGAAAGCTGCGAGCCAGTAATGAAAGCTCTGAGATAACGTCACTCAAGTACTTTGCTTCGATTGTTCACTTTAAACGGTCTTTTTATTAAATCTAGTGGTTATGTTGAAACAAATGATAATAATATAAGCATATAGCAGATATATGAAGCTATTATTATTAATAGCTTCATGCGCCTCATGGAAGCTTTCCGTTCAAATCTCGCTGCAAATTTCGATATGTTTTTTTATTTGAATAAAAAATATTATTTTATTATTTTTCGATATGTTTTTTTATTTGAATAAAAAATATTATTTTATTATTAGCTTTATTAATATTTGTATAGATTTATGCATATGTAAATGGAGTTGACATTTTCTCCTACGAGAGAGACTAGAGGGAGAGACGAGATACAAAATATCTCGTCTCTCCCTCCGGCGGAAACAATTTTGTGAAATCAATACTGTTTTGTTTATTTATTATCCATTTTAAATCTCGAACTGGAACACAGTTTATTTAAATAAAGCGGGAAATATATTACAAATATTATTATAAGAACCCATTACCATTGTTCTTTTAATTTATATTATTTGTTTTCATTATAGATGGCCTATTATAATTTTTTCGTAAAAAATATTCAACGTACAGACAGATTTATTTTAACTATTTCGCTATAGTAGGTTACATAGATAAGAATAATGTACCATAGAGTTAAACCTCTGCGCACTAGCTTCACTAGTTTAGTAGTGTTGTGAACACTAGGCTCTCCGCTTTTCGCCTAAATTCGACATTGCATATATGCTCATCGCTGCACTATGAGCTTTTATAAAATACACTTTAAAATTTTCAAGTTCCACGTGTTTCGCAAAGCTCGGTAAGTTGATCAGTACGTCGTGTCGCTGCATTCAATTTGAATACATTTCAATATGACTACTCAATGTATCTATTTTATTAGTGACGTTCCAAAAAAGTTCTAGATCATCTAGATCATCTAAATCTTCTAGATCTAGATTGAGATGCCGATACTCTCTTATCTAAATACATTTATATTAGACCGCCGCTTAGTGAGTACTCTCAAGATATTGCGCAAAATATGTATGGTGGAGATTTCAAAATATGTGTTCAAATGAAGGTTATAAATTATTTTAGACATGTATAATGTAAAGAAAATTCAAAAATTTCACAAAATGTACATGTTATATTAGCCACGTTAACATTATAGATAAATAATGAAATTAAATTTTTTTATAGTAAAAAAATGATGAGCGTCAATAATTTACTATCCAGAAACATCTGCACGCACCTGTTTGTAGCGTACGTTGTTCAAATATTTTATTATATTTTTATTTCTTTATTTATATAAACAAATTTTGGAGCCATCAAAGCGCTGGGGTACAGCGTCTGCCTGTAAACGCGACGGTCGTGGGTTCGATTCCCACGAGAGGGAATGATTGATATTACCTTCCTCGTTTTGATAACGACACACTCAACGAATTCAAACGACTAAATACGATATGTCTCGAAAATTGGGTGAAAAGCGGAGAAAGTAGTGTCTTAGCTCTCTCACCGTCACATTCTACCTATCCAGCTACATGCAGGAATACAGAGTGAAGATATAACAAATTAACAAACTTAATGACATATGTTAATAAATGACTCGTCTCAGCGTTCAGTTTACGTTTTCAGTTAATTTAAGCTACGCTGTCGCCTCGCAACTTTATCTGCGTGGATTTTGCGGCATTTTCGTATAAATTTCGAGCTAATTTCTATTAGTGCTGCCATACAATGCTCCATAGATAGAATCTATATGCCAAATATTACCTTATACAAGCTTTTGTCTCTGACCTCGAGAGCTTCAGCTTCATATTGAAGTATTATTTTTATGTTAGATAGTCTATTTATCTAGGAAGGCTATAGCCTTCTATAGCCTATAGGCTAACGATCATGTTAATCGTTTCAATTTAACTTACTGTATAGGCACTGCTACATTAGCCACAGAGAGGTACCAAAGGTGCAATAAAGAGAATCCTACTTCCATTTGATCAGAGAGACGAAGCCGAAAGTAAAGCTAGTATATATATAACTTTAAATAAAAAATTAAAAAATTAAACTTTAAATAAAAAAATTTACTAACAAAAGATATATTTCTAATCAATATAGTAATTTGTTCTTTAAAATAGTTTTTATTTCATATATCGACAGTATTATGGCACAGTGAGAGTGATGGTTACGGATTCAAGTCCCAGTTAGGGAATTCATTCTGTTTATTAAATATTTTTCTAATACTCAGCACGTAATGGGTAGATATAGAAACTAAGTGTCTTGCCACTTTTTTCTTTTTAGGGTACCGTACTTAAAAGGTAAAACGGGACCCTATAGCTAAGCCTCCGCTGTGTGTCTGTCTGTCTGTCACTAGGCTGTATCTTATAAACCGTGATAGCTAGAAAGCTGACATTTTCATAAATTATGCATTTCTGTTGCGGCCTTAACAACAAATACTAAAACTAAAAAAAAATTAAAAATATTTATTTCAGCGGCATACTTAATATAATCATGAATAATCATGAAATAGTTACGGAACGCTCGGTGCGCGAGTATTACTCGCACTGGCTTACATAATGTAAAGTAGTCATAATCATGTATGTACTTATTTTTTTTATTATATTTAATATATTATTCATAGAGATCGCTTTCACTTTATTTTTCCTAAGGATTGTTTCAATTTTTTTTTTAAATAGTAATCATGAGTATATACCGTATTTACGACGGGGCCACATCGAACCCGCACTCATAGTCGCAGTATTTATTAGGTCCCTATATAGAATATAAACAACTACAACGTAATCTGTTTCCAGTTGAACCCAAATTCACGTGAACCCATGAACTTCGACCGACCCCGGATCTGTTCTAAGACATTTGCACAGCAAGAGGCGACGGCACTGTTCACGGCAACTTATTTAATTGTAACTGATACTTATTTAATTTATATATTACTTATTTAATTAATATATTAATGCTATGCACAAATAAACGAGTCTTATTCTATATAATTAAAGTATATATAAAATTGGCCTACATTTTCTAGTAGCTTTGACTTTTACTGTGAAGGACTTGACAGGACTTGACATAACTTGTAGCGCTACAGTAGCGCAATTATATTTATCCATTTTGATATAAAAAATAAATATATTTGCATGTAAATGCATAGATTTAAACATATTTGTATCTAAAACCATATAAAAATTTCCCGAAATACCCGTGATTTTCCTTAATTAACACATTGTCTTAAAGGTATCTGGAAACCTACCGTATTAGCAAATAATCTTCCATAACCGAGAACTCGACACAACACTTTCTATTCACAAATTGAACTGAGTATATTCCAACAGAAAACATCTTAAAAACTTTTCTCTCTTCTCTGAATCATCACGAGAAATCTCCAAAAATATTCCCGTCGTGTGTCACGAGCATTCCAATGCACTTTGTCACATGTACTCTAAAGGAATCGAACCCGCTATATATATATAAATATATATATATAGAGAAACTAATACGGTTATTTATAATGATTTATAAATGTGTGCTCGTTCGATCGGTCGATAGGACGCGTGGCGGCGCACGCGCACGCGACGCGAGTGAGCCAGATGTACGAGGGATGCTGGAGAGGAGCTACGTATGGTGTCATGAGATAAATTTATATCGCTCATTAGAATATTCCTTTTAGTTTACTATAAAAATATAGCTAATGCGATTTGTTTGTTTGTTGAATCTATTTTCGTGGCAACTCGAATCGATGTATGTATGTATGTACGTATGTATGTATGTATGTATGTAAGTATATATTTATAGAAAAATCTCATTTTTATGTACCAATAAATCATTCATCGCGTTCCATACAGACGTTTCAAATGTAGATTGATTGAATTATAATTTATATCGCACTTTTTATTACACATTCAAGTTTGAACATATTTTGTACATTTTGTATCCCGCATATAGCAGGTTGAATGGGAACATAGTGTTCAGACACTCTGTTTCTTACTTTCCGCTCAATTTTCGCCACCAGCCGAGTTGCGGAACTCAACGCCGCGCTTTGTTATGTTACCAGTGCGAGGATGTCTGTCAAATGCTGTGCCACAGCCGTATTAGAACCTTATGATTCTTTGTCACGTGACCGAGAGCTTATTATAAATAAAAATAGTAATTGTGAAGCTTTCCTCAAAGGAATTTAAACTTATTTTTAAAAATGATTGCATTTACTTACAAATGCACGGATTGAACTTATACTGATATTTTAGTTTTGTTATATTAGTTCCATAAATATTAAAGAAAAATGTATATTTTTGTGACATTATTGTCAGCGTCACGCTTTTCTCCATAAAAATTATTGCCAAGATTGGATTGCGCGGTATGTGGCGGCGCTTGACTCGGTACGCGAAGTAATCTTTATTTATTATTTAACATATACCTACTTGTAGTTTGAAATCCATATGGTATAAATTTTTTGAATTTCCAGATGTATGTGTGTATACGATTCCGACTCAGGGGAAGGCTTATATTGAATATCTGGCCGTCTTTCTAGTCTGGTAAAAGTTACAGTATTGTATTCCGCTACCAACAAATCTCTCTCTCTCTCTCTCTCTCTCTCTCTCTCTCTCTCTCTCTCTCTCACATGAAAGAAAAGTGAAGAACGGAGTATTTAACTAGTTATCGTTACACATGTACATACGATACGAGATAAACATGATGTAAATATATAGAATTATAAATTCATAAAATTTTTCATCTAACATAAAGTCTATTTATATATAATAAAAATTTATGTTCCCACAGAACCAATAAATTATAAAATTTTTCTAAGAAAAAATAAATTTCAAAGTCAATTTCGTGATCTTTGGCATCGAGTCGGCTTGTCATCGCCTCGTTACTAATGTCAGCATACTTTACACATTTACGTTAAGAAAACTTATATATATATATATATATATATATATATATATATATATATATATATATATATATATATATATATATATATATATATATATATATATATATATATATATATATATATATATATATATATATATATATATATATATATATATATAACTCTTATAAAACTTAAAACTTAAATGAAATGAAATTATTTCATTCTCCCCGAATGGGAATCGAACCCACAAACCGTCACGTTTACAGACAGTCATGTCACGACGGTTTATTATTATATATTTACTAATATTATAGTAAACTACTATACATAAAAAAATCAGCTAAAAGGCTGTACAAAAAATTATCTTTTTATATAAATAAATACAAAGAGAAAAATATAAAATTAGATGAAGCTGAAATGTAACCCTCAACCATATCAATTTGTAAAGCTCATTATAATGTTCACAAATATTAATAGTGATGACATTTCTGAAATATTATGTTTATCATTTTTATTATGACCGTCATATCCTTTACATTTCCGGAGCATTTCTTTATTAGTTGTTTTTTTTTTAATTTAAAAATATATAAAACATATTATATTTGACACACAACAAGATTTTAAGTCATGCCTCGAGCTTAATTTTTTAGTTTATTGAGATATGATTTTCTGTACATAATTAATTTACTTTAAGAATTCTTTTACTTTTTTAATTTTCTCTTTCTAGGCTTATCTGATTGGTTTTAGGGTTTTATGAATTAAATTTCTTGTTAAATATCATACATGACATATAACCTGATGGCATATATGTACATCTCATCTAATGTGAAGATATCCTTTAAAAGATCCTATTTTATGATGATAGTCTTATATCCTCTCCATCCAGGGCACGTCTTCTCTTTAAAAGCTTGAAGATTCGACTGGTCTTCATCAAGTCTCATTTTGGTCGCATTACAAGCGACTGCTATAGGTTCGTTTTCTGTTATTTCCTCTCTCACTGTAGGAACAATTAGGTCTCAGTGTGGAGCATTTATTATTGTGCCAAGCATTTTTGATTTAGAAGGACCGTCGTGGCATAAAGACACAGCGTCCGAATGTAAACACAACGGCTTGTGGCTTCGATTCCCACTCGGCCAGAATAAATTATTTTCATTTACTTTGCTCTGGTAACTTCTGCCTACGAATCCCTCTGCCTACCCTGCTATGTAAGGGATACAGCGTGAAGCTTAAATATATATATATATATATATATATATATATATATATATATATATATATATATATATATATATATATATATATATATATATATATATATATATCTTCTTCTTCTTCTTCCTGGCATTAGTCCCGGCTTTTTGCCAGGGTCTGCCTTCCGACTAAGACCAATCGGTCCATATGAGTGGCGAAGTGGTTTTTTTGTGGAGCGATTGCCATCTGACCTCCAAACCCATTACTGGGAGAAACCAGGAAAGGAAAGGGAATACGAGGCAGAAAGACTTGGAATATAGGGGAGGGACACCACTCCATGTAGGATTGGATCGGGTTATGAAAGTGGTGGCTCGAGGTCCCGGGGTCGCGTACCCGTATGCCGGAAACCAAATATCGGACAGATAATTGGCTAGACACCCTCTGAGATGCCAACGCCACGCGGTGTTCCCAGGCGGTCACCCATCCAAGTACTGAACGCGCCCGACGTTGCTTAACTTCGGTGATCGGACGAGAACCGGTGTGTTCAACGCGGCATGGACGTTGGCATATATATATATATATATATATATATATTTGATTGAGAGCGTTTTACAATGTCAAGGTTAGGCTGTGCTGTAGTACCCTACAAATCCCCGCCGTAAAATCAGTCTGGTCAAGGTGAGTTAAAGTTCAAAAGCCAGGAGAGCTTGCAAGGTAATACAAGTTTATAATTTGTTTCTTATCAACATCCCTATCAGGCATCGGTGTATTTATTGAGAGATTGTTATTCCATTTAGACTAACGACAGGGCATGTGTAGAGTCTGAGAATAAAGCTTACCTGCACAAGCATTATGATTAGCTTTGATTCTCCAGTCCTTCAGCCAGGCTGAGGCTTTATCTAGATTTTCCTGGAGCTATGAGTGTTTTTCCAGTATGTTTATATCAGTATATATATATGTATTAAATATATATATATATATAATGTGGTGTATGTAATGTATATATATATGTAATATGTAATGTATATATATATATATATATAATGTAATATATGTAATGTATATATAAATATAATGTGGCTCATCACACTGACTTGTGGAACACCTGCCTTAATTTGATACTGGCTTGTTCTGTCTTCATCATGCTTTATGCGGAATTAATGAAGAGATTACAAATGACTTAACGAAGAGATTAAAAATTGTCGGCAAAGCTTGCAGGATTTTGTAAAGAAGGACTTCATACTTGATCAAACGCATATTATGTTTATGAAAGCTGCCGAATATTCCTTGTCTAATATTTCTCAGCAGCTTTCTTAAAAATAAAAGCTTTAGTTTTTTGTTCTTATTTTGAACTTTACCACAAATTGAGTCCAAATCAATTAGACTTTCAGAACTGTTAATAAACTCTGCTGTTCATAAACACGTAATGTATCGTGAAGGCATCATAAAATAACATTGCTCTAGTGATGCTACTTTCAATGTCGACTGTAACATATAAAAAAAATTCTAATATAATATATTCTACATTATAATAGATTATTAAATATATAAAATATAATATAATATATTAAATATAAAAAATATAGGACCGTCGTGGCGCTGTGGCACAACGTCTGCGTGTACGTGCCACGGTTTGTGGGTTCGATTCCCACTCGGGGAATGAATTTTCAGTTCAGTTACGACACGCAATGCCTCGAATGGTGAAAAGTGGGGAACAGAGTGTCTTAACACTAGGTTTCTTCATCCTGCGGTTTCCTCTGCCTACCCTGCTATGTGCGGGATACAGAGTGAAGCTTAAAGAAATATAAAAAAACATCGCTCGCTCTATGGTTATAATCACATTAATATATATAGCTTAAATTAATGGTGTTATTGTAGTGTTGATGGAAGACTAAAAGTCTACTCACGGCTAGCACTGAGTCGGTCACCACCACTTTAAAAGTACATGTAATATAAACGTACAGTACATGTAGTATACACAACAAGACACGATGATTAAACACAATACTAAATACTCGTATGTAGTCAATACAAAGTCAGTCACAAGTAAGTGATGTAAACTACGAGTAGAGCACCGTCATGTCTCGGTCGACGGCTTTCCTTTGAATTAAAAGCGTATAAATCATATAAATTCTATTAGATAATATTATGTATGTATGTATGTATGATAACAAAATAATACCTAACGTATGAATACGAATACACATATGAATTACATAAATGTCATACACTAAATGAGCTATAAATATATCTACTATAATGCGATAATATTAAAGTGACCGAAACCGTCTATGAGCTTTACTTAGTGCATGCATGCATACACATGGGAATTTGTCATAGCAAGGTTACATGTGCGTGAGATTGAGTGCGGACAGCCGATGAGTGCTCGACTAATGTGTGTGTGTGCGGGTGTGTGTGCGTGCGCGTGTGTGTGTGTGTGTGTGTGTGTGTGTATGAAAATCTGACTAAACCAGTGAGTGCATGCTGTATAAGTGAGTGCTAAAGTGACTATATGCTTCTGTCTTATGACAATATACGAAAAAAAATATCGACATTAAATCTACATACATATATATATCATGACATAGAGAATACCTACCTCACTAGTAACAAAATCAATCGTCACTAGCATCCCATTACGACGCGTCGTCCGAAATAGACGCGTCCTCACTCCTCTCCCTCCAATACCTCGTAAACCTTACGACTTAATGTGCTGCAATCCGGTTGTCACGTAACGTTAACGTCGCTCATTCGACAGCTTCTATTGTAAACTGTGGGTAGCAATATAATTAATAATTAAGTTGGTTTTTTTTTCTTCTTTTTTTATGGTTTTTAGGGCGTGCTGGTTAGCAGTTTGCTTTGTCAATGTTACGTGAAATTCTTATTTTGAACATCAGGTGTTCCAGATCTTTGCTTTTTATATATCAATGGAAAGTGCTTTCCATATTCGATTATTTTTGTTAAGGCAGTCTTTCATTATTTCTTAAAATTCAGCTAGATATAAATTACAGCCTAGATCCTGCCTAGACCTGACAGCTATATAATAGAAAATGTTTCATTCAAATTCGTCCAGTAGATCCTAATATACTCGTAAGCTTGTACAAACAGACAAACAGATAAACTGCCAGACAAAAGTTTTAAAAATTATAAATTAATATTCTATTAGTGTTTTTATATCTCTCCTGTATAATTCTAAGAAGATAGTTGCTTTCAATTAAGCATGGTTTGTCTTTAAGTAGTAATTCAGAACTTTCAAAAGTAATGAGAACAATTAAATTAATATTTTTTTTGATTAAGGCGTTTCGATTTGGATACAGATTAATTAAGTAACTAGTGGCTTGTACCGTTGAAAAAAACATTAAAAAGAAAATTACCCAAAAGAAGAACGTAAACACAATAATAAATCCTCAAATAAAAAGAACCTCATTGGTATTCTGATATAATTCTAATATTTGACAATCACTTTCAAACTTCTAGACGTTCCTTTTGACACATCAAATTTATCACTCAAAATTTCTGTCAAACAACGAAAACTCCAAAAATACAGGTAAGTAATATTTACGATAATTCACAGTTATTTATAATAAATCTTCTGTATACTCTTGGTTCGTGATCTTCTTATACACTGAGAAACTAGTAAACTTCTGGGTTTCGTATAAAATATAGTTAGATTGAAAAATTTCATACAAATCGTTTTTTTTTCAAACATAAGCTACCAATGCGATTGTAGCGCAATTAATACTAGTAAATACACTTGGCGATTGTTAAATATCTCTCGTCTGATTTGGTTCAGATGTAACAATGTCACTGATTTATCATGAAATTCTTCTCTGAATCGCAAACAACCTAAGAAGCCTGTAAATTACAGGATCACAGTAACAAATAAAAACCTATCCGTATGCCAAAAGACTTGTAATTATATCACTATCCTGACGGTTTCACTAAGGGATATAAATTGAATATGTTATACAATATATAGCGAGTTTTATATAATTTTCTTTGTAATACTTAGACAAAATGGTAGAAACTTAAAAATAATTGGTTTGGTTGGTGACTGTTATATGAAATATAATAATTTTAAGACCCAAAACAATATTTTCCTAGGAGTTCACATGACGTTTATGTGTCAATTAAACGTTGGCTATTTATTGGGTGACAGCTAATGTTTAATCGGTTCACATTTTAATATTTCCCAAAGATCTTGACTTTACTCTGGTCGAGGATCTCACGAATATCTCGTATGTCGCAGGATAGGCTAAGAGAATCTAGGAAGTCATTTCATTTTTCCGGTTCAGGATCGATGGAAACCGAATTGCTGGTCGAAGGGGGTTAGCTCCATATATGTTAAGATATTGATTACATCATTGAGAGATTAGAGGATATCTCTAAGAGCCTAAAAACGAAATGATTTATACAAGGTTCTCCCAAAATATCAACCTGCAAAATAATGACGTAACAGTAACTTAGATAAATTTATTGCAAAAAAAGTTATCAACACCATAGTAACGACATACATACTTGTAAAGATTGGAGTTCTACGATACAAAAAGTAGATTTGTCCACAGATGACTGCCATGGTCCCTAAAAGACCATGGGCCTGATCCACAGAGCCCTCTGTTTTCTCCTCATGATTCTATCCCTGATGTTCAGTGTTGACGGTTGCACAAGAAAAGTGTATATTGCTTGTAGATCTCCCGCGCCTTGCAAGAAGTAGATTTTAGGTAAGACTTTTTGCTATAGTTCTTTGGAAATTCTATAAAGATATATTTATTTAATGTGTAAGTCGAGTCTACTTGTTTTAAATCTTTTCATAAAATTATATTTAAATGCACAAATTGTTTTCAGACTCAAAATGGCCAAGATTAACTGGACCTTTCTCTTTGCTGTGTTGATTGCCCTATCAGCAATGTTCTCATTAGGAAATGCTTGTTGCAAAAAGTCCATACCATGTTCTGGTAGAGCACCCTGTAGGAGAGGACCTTACAGAAACTAGAGAGAAATATTTCCGATTCATCAATATTTAAGAGTCGAGGAAAGAACAGTTCAAAAGGGATTCGATTTTCTGCCAAACAGTTATATGATACCACTTCTAGAACAGTAAATGTTTGTAACATCTCTTACCCATGTATTGATGCAATGACTTAAATAAATTTTGAACAAATTATTAGTTTTCTTTTGCCCAATTTTGTTTACGTAATCGAGAAATATTGTTTTGGGTCCAACTCCACCTTTGATTAAGTCTTGTAACATAGTTGTACATTTGCTTTATATTTTAGAAATTAATAATTTCACAGATTTTATGGGTGGCTCGATCGACTCAATACATTATTTCTCTCCCACAGGTTTCACTTTCACCTCAAACATTTGACGTACCAAGGATAAAATTGAATTGTAAAGAAAAAGAAAAAGAAAAAAATTGGGAACAATATGCAGTGCTTATAAGTAAGTAGTTTTAACTTGCTTTTAAATCTTTTATGTTCTTATCTTTGCATTGTAGGTTAAGATCGACTAGGGCATTATTTAAAAAAAAGAGACGTTTGGACAGTTTGGGTAATATTTGTGTATTTACTTATTTATTACTTGTATCTATTATTTAGTACCTCCAAGCATCTATTCTTTGTTTCGTAAGTGTGGCATAAATCTATTTGGCCAAAAAAAAATTAACATTAAAAATAATTTGAACATGCTCCTTTTTAATTGAAGTCGGGTATATTCTACGAGAATAGTCCAAATTTCGTCAAAATTGGGTGAGATTTTTTTTAAAAATAGAAGTTTCCATACATTTTTGCAAGTACCTCCCCCAAGTATAATATAATTACTATATACATATGTGAAGTAGGTATAATTTGAAGATCTAGTCTATTTTCTATATAATAAACCACAAGGAACGGTATAATTTTGCAAACTGTAAGCGATTGCAGACCAACGTATGATGAAAAGGCAGCATTTTGCGGTTCTACTGCTGGCGATCTTCATAGCGTTCCTGCAACTTGTCTCCGGTTGTAAACGACAGCAGAGGGTCACGTGCAATCCTGACAACCCCCCCTGTAAACAATAGGTGCGCTTAATATGTGGTTTTGTTTTTTTTTTTTAAATTATATTTTTAAATCTAAGTCCAAGGGACGCGGGTTCGAATCTCGCTACGATCTAATTTAAATTAGTTTTTAAAATTTGGTTTTGATTGAAATAAGTTTCATACTTTTGAGTAATTTTCTTAATATGAAGATTTCTGAAGAATCAGAATTATTATTCGGAATCAGAATTTGGTTATCTGACCAATGTAAAAATAACTTCCAGGATTCCTAACCCATTAATCCTCAATGCTATGGACAAGGCCGTCGTACAAGAGATAATAGTATTGATAGTGACTCTAGTGCTCTCTTACCTGGAAACCTGCTACGGCTGCACCAGCCACAAGTACGTCACCTGCGACGAAAGCTCGCCCAAGTGTGAGAGAAGCGAGAGAAAGTAGCACAGATATATATGTATCTATATTAAAGGTTATTGGTATTTTTTTCTTTATAAGCTAAGAGAATTTATTGAAATGGTTCTCAGTTTTCATTGTTTATTATTCATTTTAACGTGTTACAAACACTTTCTTTGAGGCGTAGCAGCACAGCGTCTGATTGTACACGGGAAGGTTGTGGGTTTGATTATCTTCTCTAGCTCTGGTAACGAGACAGAGCGCGGCGTAGAGTTCCACCACTCAACACTCCAATGTCTCAAAAATTGGGCGGAAAGTGGAAAACAGAGGGTCTGGACACTAGAAACAACTAAAAAAACTATTTCCTTTTAATATTAATTATCTATTATTTTTAATATTATAATAATTATATTGCAAGAGCTAGATATATAAAAGCATTTAGAGATAGTAAATATATATTTATCTATTTATATACATATGTATGTATATATGTGACCGTTCTTCTAACACGAAATGGCCATAACGTTTACATCCGGCGTTGTTTGCGATCGACTGATTCTTGGAAGTTACGTTGTTAAATATAGGGCATGGTCTCAACATGTATGTGTGCTGGTGTAGGAATATTATTTTTGTTTAAAATAATATAAAAAAACTTTGTTAATAAGTTCTTATTTAATCGATTTCTATGTAATAAAATATAAGAAAGTGATTTTGAACCACTTGGCAGTTATACGTAGCTTAGGTGATAATAAATATTGTGGTATCATAGAACTGGTCTGATGATGGAAGTTAGGCCTGAATAGTGGACCTCTTCATAGGTTACTTATAAACCACCCAAAAGATTTACTGTCAGTTTTTTTTTTAAATTCTCATTGTCTTATTAATAATATAAAAAAGCCATTACAGTTATGTTATATTAGCTGCAAAGTACAACTTAATGATATGTTTAATCTGTGTACACTTTTTTTGCCTTATTCTTTCTTAGACAAGAAGAGTGTAGAAAGGCAAACATACATCCGGATTTGCAATATTTTTTTATTTCCTTTTCGTAGAAAATGCAATACCTCAACGAATTTGTCCTTGTGTTTATACACATAGTGGTATCAATGTTGGATCTGAGTCGTGGGTGCAAACGCGATCGACGACATTGTAGGGATGGCGGGTGCTACCCTTGTAATCAGTTTGGAGGACCAAAAGTTAGAGCCAAGATTGATATGAAGGTAATTTGTAGTGGCCAAAATTATTTAATATTTTTAATATACAATTTGATATGTAGCAAGATGTATAGTTGAAAGCTCTTGGGTATTGCTGGTAAGTAGCATGTTCTTGTTACTTGTGAATACTGAGTGAATTGTATGTACATATTGTATTCGATAGTTATGATGAAATAAAGCTTATGATTTTTTAAGCTTATAACAAATTCGGATACTTGCTAAATGTAAAAATTCGATCGGCTATTATTCGATTCCACAGACCATATAATATTGTTAATTAAATTATGTATATAAATAGATTTTGGCTAAAATATACGTTTTCTTTTTCAGTAAAACAAACACCATGCAGTTCCAAAAGTATATAATATTGATATTGATGCTCCTCTGCGGCATCGCAATGTGTTGCAAGCGGAAGTGTAATGCTTGCAATCCTTGCACTTATGATGGACCTATTATTGAAGTCATGTATCCCAAACAGGTAAATTTTGATTATCTTTTATTTTATTTTGTATGTACGCTTTACGCTTTATTCCGAGTACTGTAGGGAAGGCAAAGAGAACTCAAAGTGTCAAAACTCCAAGCGAGGCTGGAGGTGACTCTGGTCATAATTGCTGCTAACTCAACGCTGCCTGCCGCTGCAAGATTTTTTTTTTATCTCGTAGGGGAAATCTTCAAAAGATACCTGGTCCTTGGGGTATCAAACCAGGTTATGTGGGATTTTTACCCACTAAAACCCCTCCGATTTTTAGTCTTCAATACGACAGTGTTGTGATGGTCGATAAAAATTATGGGATGATGACGCTCCCATAACGACGCTCACTTTGACGACCAGGATCTACTCTCTGTCAACCCCGCTCCGCAGCCTCCTTTTGCAACATTACTGTTTCGCAGAAGAATACTACAGCTCTCCATATTTCCTCTCTACGCAACATTTTAAAAATAACTGTTGGCAGAGAGAGAGGTCCTGACCCAATTTTAAAATCAAGAAACGTCGATATTCGTCCCATGTAGAACACACTTGGAAAGTGTGTTGAGCCGTATCTCGATCGGTTCCACAGTGATGACACTTTGGAGTTAATTCTCGTCCAATTTTAAATAAGTACTCACCGAAACAACCATGACCAGTGATTATTTGTGTGAGCCGATAAGTAACCCCTCTCTTCCTCCTCATCCAGGCTTCAAATGATGGCATAATAGGCCTCAACTACGCGTTTACGAGCATACCTCTCTTTACGGAGTCGGGTACACCATGTTGCAAAGGCAATTCTCCGCTCTTTCTGCCTTATTTCAGAAATCCTGGTCATAGATACTATGCCAGACGACTGTCGGAAGACACGAATCTGTTCAAATACTCGCATCCATAAATGCTAATATATCTAGCGGCGGAAATCGCGAAAGTAAAGTGGCTGCGTCGAAAGATATTGTTCGATATCCCCTTACAATTCTGATCGCTACTCTTCGTTGCAAAGAATATATTTTAGATCTATTACGCCTAATATCTAGCCTGTCTGACCATACTGGCGCTCCATAAAGGACAATAGATCGCACTACGCCTGCATACAGGCAGCGAACTCCCTCGTTTGGACCTCCAAGATTTGGAAGCAATTTATGCATTGCACCTACAATTTTATCAGTCTGTGTAACCAGACGATTAAAATGTTCGTCGAAACTCCAGCGGCTATCTAATACAAGACCCAAGTATTTCATGCTCTGGCCAACTTGAACTTGACGAGTCGGACATCAAGAGATGATTTAAGTTTATATTCTATTTGGTCATCCTGCATATGTATGCTAAATAAAAGGATTTGGGGATACAAAATATATAAAAGAAATTACTGATAATTTAAAGCTCAGTATAATAATGATGTGTAAGGCTAATAGTAGGTACAATTTTTACTCGGTACTAGAGGTAGATCTATAACGTTGGGAGTGTCCACACTCTCGAGTTATTGTCTAGTCCGGCTTCTAAGACGCCATATCTCTTTAGATATGAAATCGGTAATGGTAAATTATTTCGTATAAAGGAATTCGTATGAGGAAAGATTTTTTTCTTTATTTTGTATTTTTTTTTGTTTCAGAAAAATTATACTAGGATATATGGAAGAGAATAGAGCTATTGGAATACACTCGCATATTTAATGACAGGTCATTTTTAATCTGTTGGTATATTTATTTTTTTATTTATTTAAAGTAAAGCAATAGAGTTCTTTGTTGTTATTTTATATTATTTATTTTAGATTTTTTTGTTGCTCATTTTTTATAATATTTGGGAATATTTTATTCAATAAATACATTCTATATATACATTTTACCGCCAAAATGAATATTATAAAATGTAACATTTAAATTTGATTAGAAAGTAACATGTGATTTTTGTAACAGAAATAATAAATGTTTAATTAAAATATTGAGTTTTACTTATAAAGAATGATTGTTTAACCAAATGTAATATACATATGTACATACATATACTTGTATATGTACTTACATTTTGTTCTATCATGGGGCGCATTTACGAAGCACGTTAAGTTTTCTTGCAATTTCACTATTTATTCCGTATATTTATTAATACGTATATTTAACCACTTTCCGTCTCAATACGAGACGTGTACTCTGGGTGTTGAGTGGCGAAACTTAACGCCGCGCGGAAGGAGACTTTCAGAGCGAAGACATGGAAATATATTTTTTTTATTTCCAGCTGTATATTTTTTTTGTCGTACCAAAATTGTTTAGAGGGCTCGATAAATATTCAACGAGGTAAATTAAAATTGGCCTATGTTTAGAACTTTATATGGAATTTCATACTATACTCATTCTTTCTTATCCACCGTGATGCTGTGTGATTGGGGAACGTTGGTCCGAGATGAATTCTCCCTAGAAGTCGGGAGAATTTATTTTCAATTCTCATCTCTCTAGCAAGAAATAGCGCGGCGTTTAGTACCAATACTCAAGATCTACAAATTGAGTTAAAAGCGAAGAAGGGAGCTGAGTGTTTTGAGACTACCATTACTAAATACGGAATATAACATGAAGTAATCTAATAAATATCTTATTTTTCTATATATTGTAATACTTGTATTTATAAGCGACATTTAACAGTAAGTAAAAACTTCTTGCCAGTTTAATTGAAAAAAAAACTAAGACATTATTAAAAAATTAAACCACAGAGTATAATAATGCCAATATTTATTTACACTCTTACAAATATACTAATGTAGATTAACTAGATCATTACGGCTAGCTCGTTACACTATAGATTAACAGACCGATGTAATAAAATCCTAAGTCTTGCAATGTAATGGTCATAAGTGCATATTACATTAATATTGTTTATTTTTATCACAACCTTCGAATAAAAGTGGTCTAACTCAAAATTTCTCCAAATATAATTTTATTCAAAATAACCAAATAAAAATCTTTTTAAATATTCTATAGCGATTGGCAATAATGATGTAATTTTTCAGTTAGGTCACTTTACTTCTGAAGGGGAGATGCATGTTGTTAAAATAATATCCTTGGTAAGTAATATTTGCAATTTGTTATGTATTTATCTTTGCGTTATAAAATGGACTGACAGCTGTCAAGCTCACATCATGCCATCTCTGTCTTACATATATAATAAGAAGAGTATAGCACCTACACCTGTATACAGTTAACAATAACTTAGTCAGAATTGATTTACTAAAAATATTACTTTTTATTTAAATTCAATTATTTTGATATTTAGTTACACGTTTGTATCTCGCATATAGAAGAGCAGTTATTTTCAGAATCCAGAATTAAATTAGCCCGAGCGGGGTTCGAACCCACGACCCACAACAACATGATAGCTTCAAAGTAATAAATACTATAGAGAGATATATTAAAAATTCTACATCGATCAAATGTCAAAACAATTCTTACTAAAAATATTTTAAAAAAAATCTTGTATTTATAACTTATATTCTATTTCTTTCTCTATTCTATTATAACAATAGTTTATTAACAATATTGGTACGTAAATGGACATCATCCCATGTCATATGCGCTAAATACAAACTATACATAGTGATGTGCAAATTAATTTCGATATTATTATTCTAAGTACGGAAGAGCACTTGTCATTATATTCCTTTAAAATAATTTATACTCTGAATTGACGAATTATCGATATTTAGACATTTGATTCGATAACCTAGTGTTATATCACTACTTTTTTTAATTTTTTCTTCCTTTTAGGGGCACTGTCATACATAACCTTTCTTGTAATTAATTCATTTGCTTTTAATAATAAAAATATTTTAGAATATCTATTTATTGACCTCTCTATAAACAATTTATTAAATATGTGTATAAATAGATGAAATTTAGATGCATTGTTATTATTAAGAAAAAAAAAAAACAAAATTATAAATTCAAAATTATTTTACATTACAAATAACTGAAAATAAACAAATATTACAATAAATCTTAATTAATAATAACTAAAAATAATAAGTAAATATTCGTTCCAAATATATTTAAGAACATCTATACAAGAATAAACAATCTCAACAGATACAAAATAATTATAAGACCTAACCAACACTCATCCTTTGCCATTTAAATGGAATAATTAAAAAGAATATATATATATATGTCAGTGTGAAACGACTTTATAGACTAAGAGCTTAAGTCTGAAGAGTAAAAAGAAATAATTGTTATTTTGTTTAAGCTAATAATAATCTTTTATGTTTGAGAAACAAAAGTATAGATAAAAATATTATAGAATATTTAATAAGATACTATATCTGTTTTAATATCATCATATTTAAAATTAATTAGAACCAAAGAAAAGAAATGAAATTGAAATGCTTATTTTAACATTTTCTAAAGATATCGTATAAAAATGTTAAAAAAAAAAAACCAAACGCTCTTCGCTAATTAAGCCATAAGTTGGACAAAATTCTTACATTCGTATTGGCAGTCATTAAAAACATATACAATTTACTATATTAACAATAGCCAATATCAACATTATTACTATATCATACGGACTATATTACAGACTATATATTAATTTTATTACTTTTGCAAGAGTGCATTATATTGATCATCTGCGACTGTTTCGATCACATACCGAATGTTCTAGATCGTCAGAATACATATATATGTAGATACAAAAGGAAATATATAAAAAAAACTAACAGGTATTGGAAATTCTGTCTGTGGGAATTGACTAAAAAATATTTTTTTTTTCTTGTAAATAATATGTTTAATTGAGGCGGCGATAACACTGCACTATATCTAGTGTACTACATCATGTAGAGCACTATATGTAGGACACCAGAATTGGGACACTAATTTAAAATTATGTAAACGCGAATACTTTAATTATTATGCCTTAGTAAGGTGTAGAGTATCCGCCGCTTAGTATCTAACTCACCAGACCAAATCTATGTCCACTCATTTTAGCCTAACTCTAGCACAAAGCCTCAGCCGTCCACTCAAAATTAAAAAAAAAAAACAAGGCATAGAATCACTACTGTAGTCATAGTCTATATAAATCGTTTCACGTTGTGTGTTAATACGAATCGTCATACAAATGCTATAGCAACGCCCTGATCTCCTTGTGTATGTGGCACAGGTAGTCCACGTAGGAGGAGCTGCCGTCCACGCCGCGGTCCTCGACGAGGAAGTGGCGCAGCACCGTTTCTAGCTTGTCGTGTTGTCGCATCACCGTTAGCTGTAACAATTTTATGAGATTTAGTATTGATTATATGTTTCGGAACACCCTGTATGTAGGTTTTGTTATGATATTTAGCTCAAAAGAATGTATAGCCTTCGTTTTTGCTAGGATGATAATTTAAAGACTGCTTTATATACATGGTGATTTCAACAGAATAACAAATATTTGGGCTAAGTTATTACAACTATGTCAATATTCAGACATATGATCTATATTAAATTATATTAGATCAAAATATGTATCTAAGACATACATTTCGATTTGTACAGGTCGAGAATCAAACCCAAGACCTTACAAAGTTAATGTATATAGTAACATAAAGCAATCTTTATAACCTAAAATCCCCATATATATAAATATAATAAATGCTTATGTTGAACATTGCATTTCTGCACCAAGTCTACAAGAACACGGAAATAGGCAAAAATGTAAAAATGAAAAAGAAGTGATATCATGGTAGAGAGTAGCTTGTATCCGATTTATCCCATGAAATACATATGAAGATATAAAACATATATAAATATATCCTGATAATATAATATTTAATCACATTAATTAATCTTCAAAATTAAAGACAAATGTTAAAAAAAAATGTGTAGAGACGAGTGATCCAAAGTCCAAACAAGAAAAAGTATAAAAAAGCATAATAAAATATACATACATCTAAAAAAACCAATGACCCAGAACCACCATAAAAAAACCATCATCATAAATCCAAATCAATCAAAAAAAAGCAACCCATGATTCCGAAAGCAAAATCTGGATAAGAACCTACACCTACAGTAATTTCTGGACTGCCTTGTGCACAGTCATCAAACTATCCACATAGGACTCCGTCCCATCAATACCCTTGTCTTCCACCAGCATCTTCCTAAAGTCCATCTCCTGTTTGCTGAACTGGTGCACTATTGAAAGCTAAGAGAAAGATACCATGCTATACTACGCTATGCGTGCTAATAGAAGCTTTTAAATAAGTTGAACCAGGACATTTCGGTTATATATTATATATAACATATTCCATTTGAACAACTAAAACATATAGCTGTTTCACCTTGAAGTCAAAAATAACAAGATGCATGCATTAAATATTACTATTAAAAGAAAGGAAATGCCCTTTTCACATGAATATATTGTTAAGCTAGTCTTAGCACTGTATATAATTTTTTTTTATATTACTGTAAATATATTGTATAGTTAAAATTGACTAAGAAACTTGATTTGTTTAACACAACTATATATAACCTTACATAAAAGTTTGTGTAGTATTCATCTTAAAGTACCAGGGTACTTTCAAGATGAATACTACACGAGAATCTCAGTACATATATAGGTTCTATAAATTGTATACTACAATTTAAAAAAACCATTTAGCATTGAAATTTTGCTAAGGATCTAAAAGAAACCACACACAAACACAAGTATAGATGTGTGTGTGTGTTTGTGTTTGTATATGTGTGTGTGTGTGTGTGTGTGGACGCGCGTGTGCACTCACCCGCATAGCGTTCTTGCGCAGCAGGCGCGCGGCGTGCACGACGTCCCTGACGGCGCGCGAGGCGGGGGAGTCCCGCGCGGGCAGCTCGCACACGTGCGGGTCGAGGTGCTGCGCCGACGTCACGCCGAACACGTCCGACAGGAACTCGGGGGACGCCTGCGACCCCACCCAGATCAACATGTGAACGCCGTTCTCTGGAATCACCCAATGTGGTTAGGGACGAAAAACGTTTTATACTGAATATTTCCCTGGTACATTACAATAATAGTTTCGTTGTCCACTGTCACCTATGGTAAGTTACATTGAGGACTTTGAATATTTTAGTACCGTAGACAACTTTTGGGTTGTTTGGGTGTTTTCAACAATTTTAATTATTTACAATATAATACATTAATAAGAAAAATTGGTCTTTCGAGCCTCACCCAGCAGGTACACCCCCTGGTCGCTCATCTTCTCGAGCGAGGCGCGCAGGCGCGGGGGGGGCGCGTCGGGCAGCGCGTGCAGCGCCAGCAGGCGCGGGTACGTGTAGGCCAGGGACAGCCCCACGTCGGCCGTCAGCGCGCGGTACATGGCGCAGGAGCGGTCGTCGCAGGTGAGGTCGGGCCCGCCCGCCACCGCGTCGGAGCGCAGCACGCAGCTGGTGTACAGCGGCAGCAGCTTCATGGACTCCGGCAGCACCAGCTGGCCGGCGGAGGAGGGCGAGGCGCAGTGGCGGCGGTAGGCGGCCAGGGAGCGCGCGCAGCGGCTCGTGAGGCCCTCGCGCACCTGCCGCGGCGTCGCGTCGCGCAGCGCCCACACCGCTGTCACAGTTAGTGTCTCAATAAGCGCTACTTAATGTATTTGTTTTTTACATGTCGCTCTGTAAGCATATTTTTCAGTCAAATCAGCATTGACATCAGTCAGCTGGCATGCACCCGCGGTACCTTGCTTGGTCAGGAAGTTGACGGCGGTGTCGAGCTCGGCGGCGCGGTACACGTCGGCGAGCTGGTGCGCCAGCGCCAGCGCCAGGTTGAGCACGCGCAGGCGGCGCTGGCCGCTGGCGTGCGTGTACAGCAGCGCCGCCTGCACGTACACGCCGTCCTCGCCCGTCAGCTTGTCGTCGTGCTTGATCTCCACGCCGATCGCCTTGTCCGAGTCTGCGGGTGGGGGGAACATGTCAAGCCATGACAGGAAGCACGCATTGGTCGAAGACGAGGCGAGCTAGCTAACAGCACTCACCGATGGCGGCCAGCTCGACGTCGGTGGTGTTGGACATGAAGAAGTGCCCGTAGAAGTCGGTGGCGCGCACGCCGGTGGAGGTGCGCACGCGCATGACGGCGTCGTGCGCGGTGCGGCGCGACACGGCGCGGCGCGCGTCCCACGCCAGTCGCGGCCCGTCCGTCTCCGCCTGCGGGCGCACAGGAGGTCAGTCAATACTTACTATACCATCTTAATCTCTTATCTGTATACTCTTTAATATGACATTTTTTAATAGCTCTTAAAATCAAAATATAATAGAAAATCTCATTCGAAAGAAAGTTAATATTATATGAATACAATACAAAATACGTGTTCCAAAGACAACAATATCAATCTTTTATACGCTATTTCAGTGGGGCCAATGGATATGTAATCTTAATTCATAGCAATACGGTAATACGGCAACACGGTAACTCACAGTGAAGTAGGTGTACTTGCAGGTGGCGCCGCCGGTGAGGCGCGGCAGCTGCCCCAGCGTGGCCGCGTCCGCGTACGCGTTGTTGCACAGGAACAGCTGCACGCACACGCCGGCCGCCGAGCACGCCTGCCCCAGCTCGTTGTACGCCGTCGTCTGCGGGGCTGTTCCACAAGACCAGGGCTCATACATTTCGTTTCTCTTTCTCCGACCAATTTTTTAAACATTACGCGGTTATTTCCTTACCAGAGCGAGGGAATGAAAATAATTAATTCCCCAAAGTGGGAATCAAACCCACCATCGCGCCTTCAGTCGCTCAACACACCATATACAGGATACAGCTAGGAGCTGCATAGTAAAATAATCAAAAACTCACTCAAAATCTGTTTCTCCTTATCGGTTCCAAGTACTTTCCGGTCTTCCCTGTTAATCAGTTTGCCGGGCGCATTGTAACTTGGTAGACTAGTGTGGAACACAAGGAGTTGACCTGATGTATCCGCTGCTTTCAGAGCTTCGAGGCCAGCCTTAGTAAAAAAAAAAACAAACATTATATGTTTGTATGAAGAATTATTTTTTATTACAAAAATTATACTTAAAGAAAACCTAACTCCTTAGTGTCGAATAACACTTTGAAATCAATAAATAATAGTTACTGGTAAATGCTCTCTATCCTCTTAAATGTGATTCATATTTTTTTATATCACTTTCACATGTTTCTTAATAATACTGTTAAATATTAAATTAAAAAAAAACTAAAACGAAAATAAAAAAAACACTATATTTTTATATTGTGTATATTTTTTAAATATATAAATAATAAATTTAAAAAAATAAGACAGTAAAACCTCACCTGTACAGCTGGCAACAGTATCGTCTCAGTTTCCTTATTATTCTCAAACAGAATGGGCAACTGTTGTATAAGCGATTCCAACACTTGTCCGGAATCTTCTGGTTTCTCTAGAAAACCTTCTAGAAGTGGTACGAACATGTCGCCCACGTCACCGACTGACAGCATTTGGGGTTGGGCGAGAGTACCCTGTGGATATTCATAATTTATGACATTACAATCCTCTTTGCACTTTCTTTAAATTTTAATATAAATTTTAAAAAATCACAACAGTAATATAAAATAAACTAATCTAAATACGGGAAAAAAGAAAATAGTTTAATTCATTCATAAGAATATCAGTGTATTTTTTTTATTGTTAATTCTATTTCATTTATTTAAACATTATTTAGATTAAAGATTATTTGTTCATTTTATTAAATTAGTTTTCAGACATTGCGTGTCACAAAATGAACGTCGAGTCGGGCTTGGGCTTAAAAATAAAAAAAATCCTAAGTGAGAATCGAACCTGTAACCACATGATGGTTACAGGTTCGATTCTCACTTTAAAATTAAACACCGATGGTGTGGGACATACATTCTATACATATATGTATAAATACAACCAAGAACCTGCCATTTAGATTTAGTCCATTTTATATAATAATTATATCTCTATCTTACCTTAATGTTATAGAAGTGTACTGTTGAACTGTAGGTGATGAAACCCACTCTGGTGTAACTCTTGCCATTCTCATCCTTAGGCATTGCCTGAAATAAAAAAATGAAAAAAAACTCACTAACCCATATAATATTATTGTATAGTTTTGCTATCTACAAATTGAATATAAATCTTTATCTAAATGAAGGATGGAGCAATGTTAAAATTTATTATATAGTTATTTTCTCTAAAACGCTCAGAAAATGGGGAAAAGAGTCACTTAGCTGCATTATAGATAATATAAAATATCAGTTTTTAATTTATTCTTTGAAGTATATTATAGGATAGTTATACATTTTTTATACACTCTTCAGAAGTAACAAATAGAAAGAGGTGGCCTTTTGTTGAATTAGTAAGCAAATAAGTTATATATTATATATAATAATTGAAAAGCTATATACATGAAGATACCTCTAAAATATCCATGATGTTGTCACAAATGGTCTGCAAAAGACCATTCTTAATGGAGTTGTATGATACGTCAATGATGAACACAACCGCCGGTGGGTTTGGTAGAGTGTTGTTCTGGAATGGTACAAATTATTTATTATTAATTTTAATTAGTCTTACTAATAATATATATATATATATATATATATATATATATATATATATATATATATATATATATATATATATATATATGTGTGTGTGTGTGTGTGAAAGTTTGTGAGTATGGATGTTTGTTCCGGAATCACACAAGAACTGCTGAACAGATTCAGATGAAATTTAGCATTAATATAGCTTAGACGTACATCAGAATAGCATATGGGATATAGTTTACTGTAAACGAAATCAATTCACTTTACACGGGCCAAGCCGCGGGCGGGCCGCTGTTATACAGAAGGATAAATATATTTTTTTTTGTAATTTGTTTAGTAATAAAATATTAAAATATATATCTAGACTTCCATATATATAGAGATAGTATATATAGACTGCTGCATTCACCTTAAAAATACATAGTAATTTAATTCATATATTACATAATTAAATAATGCAAAACAAAATCTTATATATAATAACATAAGATATAATTTAGCTCACCCTACAGTATTCCTTAGTGGCCACTATCTCGTACGCGCCGAGCGCCATCTCTGCGGGCACGCGCCCGTACTGCTGCATACTATTAATGTACTGTGTGTACTCCATGGGCACTGGAAATTAAATAAAAAGATGACAATTATATAAAAGATCGGCTTGTAACATCTAAATAAATATATATATATATAGTTATAAAATTGATGAAAAGGGGCGTGGTTTACCGATCACGCCACGTGACGTCACGATCAGGCGATATCGGAAGCTTGGTCATCGACCGGAGGGGCCGCCATAGCTCACTCACCCCAGCAAGCGCTGGGGCCAGGGATAGACGGACGGTTATAGTCAATACGTCATTTTAGTAATATCGTTAAAATCGATTTAAAGTAATATCGCTTAAATTGTAAATAAGTGATTATAATATAAAGTATGCGAATTGTAATTTTATAAGTAAAAACTATATTTTAGTAAAGTTTTTATATATATATATATATATATATATATATATATATATATATATATATATATATATATATATATATATATATATATATATATATATATATATATATATATATATATATATATATATATATATATATAATAATCAATATTGATATATAAATTTATATATAAAAACAAAATGATTATAAGTTAAAAAGGGTACAGTCCAAGCGTCTGTTATGTTTATATACCTAATTAATTAATTAATAATAAAATTTGTATGAAATAAGTATGTCATAATAATTTTTCTGGTTTTTCTGTCAGTTGGTCGATGGTGGACATCATGGCGCAGTGGTATGGTGCTTAAATTTACCACGCGTTTACAGAAAATGCTTTTAAAATGTCTGTCCTCATTTGTGAATATACTATATATTTATATTTAGCTTCACGCTATATCCCGCACATAGCAGGGTAGGCAGAGGGAACCGTAGGATTAAGGAACCTAGTGTTAAGACACTCCATTCTCTCTTTCCGCCTATCTAGACATTGCGTGTCCTGTTGAGCGGATCTCAACACCGCGCTTGGTCTTGTTACCAGAATGAGAACAATTAATTTAATTAATCGATTCCATGATTATGTGAAAAATATTAACATAAAAAGGTAAATGAAAAAAAATGGCAACTGACCTTCGGTAGTAGCTTTACAGAAAGCGCATTTAAAATGTCTGCCGCCATCTATGAACCTCATGTTGGGGCACATGTAGGCCTTGCAGCGGCTGCAGCGCACCGGCCCCATACTGGGGGAGCCCGTCAGCGCTGCGAAGTCCAGGACGGGAGGTTCTTGCTCCGTTCCCACGGTTTCCGCCATTGGTGATATCTGAAATTAGTATTTGTCTTAAGTTATGCTTCTGGAATAGTAAATGGTTTTTCTAGTATATTTACGTCTTTTCTAATTTTTTAAAAGCTTAACAATTTGATAACTCGTCGATATATATATATATATATATATATATATATATATATATATATATATATATATATATATATATATATATATATATATATATATTTATTACATACAACTAAACAGAATGGCATCGAAGTTTGTTTCAGAAGATCTGCAGTCACGGGAACACTGTACATTGAACTCCTTATATACCGGGGACCTGAAAAACAATATAACAAATATATATAAAATTCTTTAATATATATTTAAAATTATATCGCACAGATAGATACACTTACATATCAAATATAAAAGCATATTTATTAATAACCCAAAACAATTTTTATTATTATTGGCAATTCCAGTATTAATGTAATATAAATATTAAAGTAATTCATAATTTGAGTATGTTTATGTAGAAAAGATACTTGTACAACATCAGCAGACACTTGTAGAACTTATATTATACACTACTATATTATACTTAAATTATATATATATATATATATATATATATATATATATATATATATATATATATATATATATATATATATATATATATATATATATATATATATATAATCTTATAGCTTTAGTGTAAGTATTTATTCCCTACTTACTATCCATTTTTCAGGATAATATGTGTTATGCCAAAGCAAGGATATAAAAAAAACTCCAAAAACTTCCCCAAGTAGCTATCTCCTTTTAAAGTGCACAAATGTACAATATAAAACTATACTACTCACTAGCATTTCCTTTATCGTCGACAACAAAGTCTGTAGACACTAATGGCGGCACCAGTCCCTTTTCGTTTGTCACAAACAAACCTCCACGGTTTTGTTGGTCATCGGCCATTACTTGGATCTATTTAAAAATATATATTATTATTACTTTCTTTAGTCATATCCAATATATATTACTTATACATTATGGCAAGAAAATTTTAAGAATTGTATAAAAAATCAACGTTACGGGACTCGAACCCACGTCTTCGATATTTCCTTATTCTTCCCATATTTTTATATTCCCTACAGCCTAAAGAGTCTTTTTAAAATGTAGAAAGTACATAATCTAGCTAATTATTTAGCTTTAATCTATAATTGATTGTATAAGAACCTCTGACAGCAGCATAATCAACCGATCAAATTTCTTTCTGTATATACATGAGGGATATATTTGAGGGAAGGGATAGAATATTATCATATATATACTAAGGATTAACTAAGAAATTTAAATTAATAAGGCCATATACACATAAAATACAAAAACATTTGAAATTCTCACAGAATAAAATCACTTACAGGACTTGGCATCTGATCGGGATCAAGCCGTTTCTGTTGCGGCTGCTGTTGATACTGAGCATTGTAGCTCGGCTGTTGACCCGGGAAAGGTGGGTAGCCTGGACCCTGCTGGTACCCAGCTGCCGCTTGTTGAGGTTGTGGGGGCATACCTGGAATAGTGTAGAAAGAAGGAATGGAAATTTGAGAACAGAACAGACATAGCAGAATATCAGATATTATTTGAAATAATTATTTGTATGTCAAAGAAGTTCACTTTAAATTAAATTTGGAACTTACCGGGATATTGTGTATTAGGCGGCTGACCAGGTGGAGCTCCGAATCCTGGCTGGTTTCCTGGAGGTCCTTGGAATTGTCTTTGTTGTTGACTCAATGGCGGTGGCATATGCGGTAATCCAGGCACGGATGGGAATTGGTTGGTAAATTGTGATTGCTGAGGTGCCATTCCAGGTTGTGGCGGAAGGCCAGGTTGCGGGGGCATTCCAGGTTGCGTGGGGAGACCAGGCTGTGGTGGAAGTCCTTGAGATTGCATGCCAGGCTGAGGAGGAAATCCTGGCTGTGGTGGTAGTCCTTGCGATTGCATGCCAGGATGAGGTGGCATCCCTGGCTGTGGAGGCATACCCGGTTGTGGTGGCATACTCGGCTGTGGTGGCATACTCGGCTGTGGTGGCATACCCGGTTGTGGGGGCATACCAAGTTGGGATTGCATGCCATGCGGGGGTGGCATGCCAGATTGTGGAGGCCTGTTAGATTGGGGATGCATGCCGGGCTGGGGAGCCATTCCAGGTTGTGGAGGCATTCCCGGTTGGAGTGGCATTCCTGGTTGGGGTGGCATACTGGGATGTGGGGGCATGCCAGGTTGTTGAGGTTGCTGAGGGAAACCAGCCTGACTAAAACCTGGTTGCGTTTGTATACTTTGAGGTCTTAAACCAGATGAAACACCTGGTGGTGGAAGTTGTCCATGTTGGTTAGGATTTGGTTGAGGAGGAAGGCCAGGTTGCCCGGGATGGCCAATACTGCTGGGCTGGGGTGGCATGCCGGGTTGGTTAGATTGGGGTAGTTTAGATTGCGGTTGTGGTGGTAAACCAGGTTGACTAGGCATAGGCCCAGATTGAGAAAAATTTGGCGGATTATGTGGAGGCCCCTGGCTTGACAAAGATTGAGGGGGAAAACCTGGTAATTGGCTGGATTGTGGTTGTGGTGGCACACCACCTTGTGGTCCTCTACTGGGAAAACCTTGCATGCCCGGTTGTTCTGGACCTCTCATTTGAGGTGGCTGCATGCTAGGTTGACTTGAAGGAGGCCCTTGAAATCCTGATGAAGGCGCCATTTGAGGAGGTTTAGATTGAGGAGGACCTTGTGATGGGGGTGCTTGGCCAGATGGAGGTGCCTGGCTTGATGGAGGTGTTTGAGGTGGCTGGTGAGGTGTAGGAGGTTGGAATTGTTGATTTGGCACAAAACCCTGTGCTTGTGAAACAAGTCCTGGAGTTGATGAAGGAGGTAAGAAATTTTGGTTTGCAGATGAAAATTGTTGAGGCGCACTACTTACAGGGGGTCTACCTGGCTGGGATGGCGGTTTCATACCAGGCGGTAACTGTCCACCGTAGTTAGAATTTGGTGGGAAATTGGAGGTTGGGAACTGAGCCGGTGGTAATTGAGAAGAGGGTATATTTGCACCTTGTGGTCCATTTAAAGTAAGATTCTGCATCTTATCAGACATTTCCATCTGAGGTCCATTTGGCTGCATCTGGCTATAAATATTAGCATTCTGGATACCATTAAAATCTTGGGAAGACGGGGGAAATCCTAGTGGATTACTTGGTGCATTGTTGTTTTGCCCAGGAGGTGGATATTGAGGGTTCATCATCTTGATTGAAGCCTAGTATTCTGAAAAAATGTACATTATCTAAAAAAATAACAAACTACCACTTTCATAGAGTAAAAAACAACATACTATGTATTGAAATGACATAATACACACATTAACTTTTTCTTAACATCAATTTACAAGATCTACTGCAAAACCCTCAATTTTTGATATAGTAAAGTACCAAGCATTTACTTCCAATGTAAGTTCAACAAAGTAGTTAAGTGCTTAAAAGCCATAAAAATGCACTATTGAATTTGTCAGATTTGCATTACTTTTTAAATAGAATATTGGTTAAAAATAAACATAGAAAGATATAATATCCATAATCCTCACATAGATTCAGCAAAGACTACTAAGAGTCATAAAGACTAACAAAATAATTACATTTAAAACACACATTTGATTAATAAGTAAAATAATTTCATTTAAATTGTCAGTTATATTAAATGTTTGTGTTTCATTTATTATATTGAATTGAATCCTAAATTCAGCTGTTCATCAAACTTTTGTTCAAATAAAAAGACAATTTTTTTCTCAGCTTTCTTCGTAGGCTGAGGAAATCTAAATTTAAACACTGTATTCCCTACTTTTCATCCAATTTTGTTATTTTTTGATTGGCAGTATACCAAATTATCTATATGCTGCCTATATATAGTATCTTAGAAGAGCCATGACATTAAAATAACTAATTCTTAGTGGTAATCAAATCCACAATTGTCATGCTTGTAGTCAGACACACTGCCCTCTCAAATAAACACAGCCGCCTCAAACAACGGAATAGTTTGAGTCTCTTTTTTCTAAATTAAACTAAATTGAATTAAAATAATGTACAGGGACATTCCTATTGGTGTGAAACTGAAATGATATTTTGCCTTATAAACATTACTACAATATAAATAGCTATTAAATTAAAATACATACTGCATTGTACTTAGTAAATAAAGCTATTTCAAGATTTTTTCTAGACAAATGTCTAACTAATATTAGATTAAAAAATAAACAGCATGAAATTTAACAACATATAATAGCATCTAATAATATACTAAAAAAAAATCTCATTCAAATTATTATATAATGACTTGTTTCACTTCATTATTGGCTTAGAAAATAAAATTAATGTTAATATTTATTAAATCATCTAAATACAATAAATATTAAAATAAATTATACTAAATTTTGGAACCATTAGTTTAAGTAAGTAAGAGCATTTTATACAAGGGTCCATACTAAATCTAATCAAGGGATACCAAATTTATTTATGCTGTCAGTATTTTATTAATAATTAAATTATTTTCCTTTGATAAGACTTATTTCGTGGATATAACTTATATATTTCAATTTAATATAAAATTTCAATTAATAGTGTATGTAAGAAAATTATTTATCAGTTTAGAAGCTAAAATTTAATTTATAAACCAGAGCTGTGTCACGATTACTGTTAAAAGTTAAGTTGTATGGCTATAAATCACGTATTGAAACACGAACATTTGTAATGTGAGGATGACGTGATAATATAAGATAAATAATTTCTGAAATTTGAAATAATTTATTCTTGTGAAAGCAAGAAATTGCCGAGAAATCATCTTAATATTACTTTGACAGCTGCTGTCTCAATTTTGATAATAAATTTTTCCAAGATCAACAATGATGTCACTTACAATTTTGATGCAGAATTAAACTTTAGTAATTAAATATTTAATACTCACGGCTTTTACTATATATTCCAACAAAATTCAATGATAAAAAATATAAACAATACACATCTATCGCACAGAACCTACAGGCCACGTATTCTGACGGTGTTGTCAGCGTCACTCAGCTTATGTGGAAGTTTTCAAATTGGTTTAGTAATACGTGTAAAGGAATGCAATTGTTACAAAAATTCTGATTCTCTTTAGTGATTAAACACACATGAAGACGTTTCATACAACAGAAAATAGCTAAAACACTAATATAATATATTTAAGCTTATATTGACTACCTGAGTAATATTTAATTTAATATTCATTTACAATTTAGACAAATATGTCTGATGATTACGAAACGTTTTTACAAAGATGGCAACGTCTTATTAGAAATGTCAATCACTATAACAGTTTTGGAAATTTAAAACTTATTTTATAGGTCAAATGGTTGATATTAATTTACTGAAAATAATAATGATCATGTTGAATTTGAATAATACCGCTTTAGTTTAAAATTTCTTGTAAATACATTATTAAGTAAGTATTGAAAATTTATCTCTATTTAAATTAATAGACAAAAAAATTAAATGTACATCAAACTGAATATATATATTAGAAATCTTCTTAAAATTTAATATTATATAACAAATCTTAACAAAAATACAATTTTGTGAAACATTACAAACGATATTTACTATATTAATGTAAGATTAATATTTATAAAAGAAGTTGATATATTAATATGAATTTTTCATAGAAATCTGGCGCACTGGGACAGCCTCCAGCCATGCGTAGAACATATATTAGTTAAACGCATGCGCGGGGAACCTTTTTTTAAGTGATTGGAGAAGTCGATAGTCGGAATCAAAATATTCTCTATATCAGAATAAAAATAATCAAAATGAAAATGGTGATTAGAGCAACTCACGCTACTTAACATTCAGTCATGAAAATAGGGCTGATAGTTGGAAACGGTCTGTCAGTCTGTCTTTAGACTAGGCTCTAGGTTCCTCTGCTCATGAATGTGGGATCAGCTTGAGAATAATTCTTCACTTAAAACAAACACAAGTTACAAGACAATGCGAATATTATCAGTTCTACAGGAAGTTGTCATCAGCTTGAAGGACAGTTCCCAACAGTGGCTCTTTTAAATTTTGTTCTTTTGAATTTCTTCACTCAATACCTTCCAGAGTGATTATATTTATATTATCATATTATTTTCCATGTTTGTGATTTTTATTCTTCGTCTTCTCTTTATATATAGCGTTTCGTTGCGTGCTAGTTGAGAACAATTCACTTTACCAATGTTACGTTGAATGAAGAACACTGACTTTTATTCACGATATTATTAACTTTTTATCAAGTGTTAAAATATGCCTTCCATATACTTCAATATATTATTTTAATAAATTAATATATTTATTTAAAATATGCCTTCCATATACTTCAATATATTATTTTATTGCTTCCCTCTATATCCTGCATATAGCACAGTAGGCAATGAAGACGTTGTTTCGAGATACTTTTAAAAAAAGAACCATTAAAAATTCTTTTTAAATTGTAACTAAAATCTCTTTTTCGTCATAATATACTGATAATATTTTAATAATATTATGTAGAGTTTTGAGCAGAAGAATTATAAATATATTTCATAGAATAATTAAAACTCAATGAACTGTTTTCAGAGCCGGCAATTGCCTTTTAGGTTTTGGAACTTCAAGGAATAAGCAAGTAGGAACCCTTTGAGAAAGCATTCAAATCTTTAAAGATACGACAATATCAGATGAAAAATGCGAACGCAATTTCTGCATATAGCTGTGTAGCTTAATTTAATGCTAGGACACTCCGCTCTCCTCTCATTCACTACAACAATAGCAAAAACGTTAATATTTCTAAAGTTATATCGATATTAATTACCAACAACTCTATACAAAAGCCCACCCTTTATCGATTCGCCCCGGCAAAGCCTAATTCTGTCTATTTGCTCAACTTTGTTCACGCAACTCTACCTTATATAACCTTATGTTTAATCCAAATTGAACTTTAAGCTCTATGTAGCAAAATCTAAACTCATTTAACTTTTCAATACGATTTAGAACCTTTTATATTAATTACCAAAGAAACCTGATAAGCGATATTGAGCCTTATTTTGTTATGTTAAAGTTTCATGTAGCTTGAAATGTCCGAAACCGTAGTTAAATCTTGTTCAACCTGAAAGTGTGGTTTCAGTGAGGCGTCTTACCCATGAGATGGGTTGTAACAAGTGTATATTAATACCTGGAGTTCTAATGTGTGGATCGGTGAAGGTTTTGTGACGAACGGACAGCGGTATTTAGTGTATTTTTTTTATTATATACCCATAATAGGCAAAAACAAGGTCTTACTACTATGGCAGGTAAGATATTTTATTTCTTAATTATTAAAAATTGTTTTTTTTTTTTTTTTGTAATCGTAGCAAAAACGTAAGATTATTTGGCTTTTAATATGTATAAGTGTATTTTATTACAATTTTTTTTTGTGATTTGACGTTTGCATTTTATGAAGTTATTATAATAGTACCTGTATTGTATAATATAATAATAATAAACTATACGTTATTTGAGAATTGTAAATTGTAATTTCCATATTGTAGAAGGCTCGTATAAGATGTAAAAACTTTGTCTTTTTAAAAAGCAAGGAGAAATATGGCAGAGAGACGTTAGTGATGTGTATCATCACTCCATATTCCAGATTCCATTAGGTTCTTAATATTTATATATCAAAATATTAATTAAATATGTCCATCTAGCTAAGTGACTTTTGTTAGAGCGCCATTTCTGTATATCATGTAGTTTGCTGGTCATATTGGATGGACTTAGATTTTCATATTTCAATGAAAGGATTAATAAATTACACTGTCCCTAACTAAGCCCCAGCACTAAGCCCATAGTTGTAAGTCATGTTTGTAATATTAGAATAAGTGTATGTTTTGTAAGCTGTCCTTAATTAATAAAAAAAAAAGAAAAGGGCCCTTCATTTTCAATAACAGTTACCAAAAAGCCATTTCCATATTTTCCATAGTTAAGCCGATCTGTTGTGGTTTTACATCAGGTATCTTCAGGTGCTGGTGGTATATATCAACGGAAAATGCTTATAACGTTCAATAATTTTTGTTATGGTAACATTGATTATTTCTTATAATTCAGCTGGTCTACTATGGTTCAGCATCTAGAAGCACGGTAGTACTAATCTTAATTTTCATTTTAATTCTTACCCTAAAACTAAATTCAAATAAATTAGCTTCACGCTGTATCCCGCACATGGCAGGGTAGGCAGAAGGAACCGTAGGAACCTAGTGTTAAGACACTCCATTTACCACATTCCGCCTTTCGAGGCATTGCGTGTGGAGCAGCGGAACTCAACGCCGCACTTTTTGGCTTATCACCAGAGCGGAGAAAATGAAAATCATTCATTCTCCCCGAGTGGGAATCGAACCCAACAACCGTCGCGTTTACAGGCAGAGGTTATGCTTCTGCGCCACGACGGTCCTCAAATATAAAATCATCAATCACATATAATAAATAAATTCTAATCCTAGCCTAGTCTTAAAATAGCATGTCCAGACCGAACAGCTATATGACAAAATTTTTTTTAAAATTCATCCAGGACAAATTTTTAAAATCATTTATAATCTATTAATGTTTTCACATCTCCTTTAAATTTTAATAACTTTTTACGGTATTATCATAGTGTCTATATAATAACAGATAATAATATGTTATATTTTTTAATAATAATACGGCACAAATCATATTTTGTATGCAAAATAGAAGAACAACCATTCTTCAAACTATGAAATCTGTCCAAGGAACTGTACAATACAAATATTTTCGTGATATTTACACATTAAAAATAATATTCTTTTACCGGACCAATGGCATATATTTTGTTAATGGCATTGTTTTGGCAACTCGACTTATCCATCATTATAATAGTCCCCGGACTATAATAGTTCACGGACTATAGCCACTGGTAAAAGATTTTTATATAAAGTCCTGTTAAATAAACAGTTTATATGTGTCTTTGGGCTTGTTATTTTCATTTTAGTTTTTATACAGACGAGTCTGTTTCGTCTTGTAATTCTTAATAAGGCTTATAAGGCGGTCATTTTCACTTCCTCCATTTTGTAGATTTTGAGAATTTATTGGTACAGTATAACCAAGAAATCCTGAACCCTAATATCTCAGAAATGTAACCGACCCTAATAACCCGAAACAACTACTGCCAGAAATCTAATAGTTAAAAAAAATCTAATGAATTATTTTCAATTTGTTATAGAAATCATGAAAATCTTGATGGTCCTGTTATCCCTGAACATAGTCAAGTGTAAACCTCAAAAACCCAACTTGGACGCGATCCTGAACCGTCGCACCGACGTGTACATCGCCGGCTTCTTCCCTTTCGGCAAGGGAGTGGAGAACTCGAACACTGGTATCTTTAGATAATGCTTTAAGCACTTATGAATTATTATAGATTAAAGAAAATTGAGATAAGAAACTATATTAGTAGAATTGTAGCATTCGATTAATCTTTTTAATTGAACTAGACTACAAATGTTTTACAGTTTGTACTAGAGCTACGCAGATGCTGTGATGTGAACTACGAAACAGCAAGTCTCTCATATTGTACTTTTTCTTTATTACTTTAAGTTTACTATATTAAATTATTTTAAAAAACCAAAACACAAAAATCAACCTACGACAAAAATAAATTTAAACGTTTTTATTCTTTAGTAAGTAGTTAAATAATAGTTTCTCCACACTCTCATATTCCCCCAAGAGCTGAGTACCAAAGATATGCTAAAACCGCTGTAGGTCGAGGCGTGATGCCGAGCGTGAAGCTGGCGCTGGACCACGTCAACGAGCACGACTCCGTGTTGAGGAACTACAGGCTTCACATGTGGTGGAATGATACTGAGGTGAGATATTTGGGAAAAATCAATATTTACTTCTTGGTAAGTAGAATTTCAATATTCATAAAAAAAAATATTTGTAAGAAAAGCTTTTAAAGCTTGAGGTTATTAGTAAGGAAATACGTTACTTAGACAATTAATTAATGTGAATTAATGTGAAGGTGTTCATAAAATCGAGAATAGTGTCATATCATGAAGGCCCTGCTTGTTTCGGAAAACGCTGGAAATGTGTGATAAAAAATGTGCATAGTGTACTAAAGATGTTCAAGTATGTAATGTACAATATTCCAACATATATTCTATATTGTAGAAAAGATTTCGCTAATAATAATAACACTTATAGATCGACTGACTTATAACTAATTATGTAATAAATTTTAAGTAACTTCTGTTATTTCTAATTCTTTTTTCATGAAAAATCTTAGCAAATTTACGAAGATCAGGTTACAAACTAATATATGGTACCGTCAGGCTGGTATGATGATGGAACCGTACGAAGACAAAACCAGGGTTTGCCTAGTAGTAAAAATGTTTAACCTCGTTAGATTCATATTGATATATTTTGGTAATTTATCCTGGTAACGAGATCCACGTTGACGATGGATTTAGATGATGGTTCGTGGAGCCCTAAGCAAACCATAAACATTTTTGTGTTTTGAGGTAATATTTAAAAAAAAAAATAGCTACACGCTGTTTCCTGCATACAGAAGAGTAGACAGAGGTAGAAGAGTGTCCAAGACCGCTTTCCGCCCAATTTTGTGATATTTCCATTATCTTATTATCAGAGCGAGGAAATTAAATAATCTATTCTCCCCGAGTGGGAAATCGAACCCACAACCTTGATCTTTACAGGCAGACGCTGAGCCGCTACGCTACGACGGCGAGTAATAATTATAGTAATAAATTTAAATAATATTTACTAAATCTACCATACAATGTCACCAGTGCAACGCAGCAGTGGGCGTCAAGTCTTTCTTCGACATGATGCACAGCGGCCCCCACAAGCTGATGCTCTTTGGTGCAGCCTGCACTCACGTCACAGATCCTATAGCTAAGGCTTCGAAACATTGGCATCTTACACAGGTAATCTATCTGTTTGGGACAAAGGCAGACGTAAGCTAGGGGTGTACTCTGTCGAATATATTATGTGTATGTATGTATGTATAGTAGTATATTTATGTAGTATGTTATTTTTTTATGTTTTTTTTAGTTCTTTTTTTGTTCACCTACTTGGCTGGGAGAAGATGCTCTTTACCATTAAGCCCTCCTGTTGTGCATATACTTTTTTTCTAATGTACAATAAAGAATAAATAAATAAATATAAAAGTCATGTTTGGTGACTTAACTTAATGGGGCAGGATAAAGAAATAATATATTTAATAATATATAGTAATGGTTTTTTTTTCAATATAATAAAGGCTAAGGTGAATTCATGTATGAATGATGAATGATAATTTTTTTTAATTTTTTTATTTGGTCCACGAATTTAGTTCCAAGTCAAATATCAATGCGACTATAATCAGATATAGTTTCAGTTGGCGGTTTAATTATGAAATAGCCCGATCTGGTACGATATATATCTCTATATATATCTCTAAAGGTTATTCTTATGAAAATAGATTTTAAAATGTTTCTAATAATTTTGTTCAATATTAAAAATAGAAAATATTTAGTTTTTGCTAAGTATCTTCTATTTAACTTTACTGAAACAACTTTTATATACTTCTATTTATTAAGAAATACATACATATAAAAAAAACCACATATTTCAGAATAAGAATCGTCTTAATTTAGTAAAAATTAAAAATTAAATCTATAACATTATATAACAATATGACTTGCAGCTCTCCTACGCGGACACACATCCAATGTTCACGAAGGAGGCGTTTCCCAATTTCTTCCGAATCGTGCCATCTGAGAACGCCTTTAACATGCCTCGTATAAGACTCTTGGAACATTTTAATTGGACGCGAGTCGGAACTATTTACCAGAACGAGCCTAGATATGCTCTGGTAAGTCACATAATATGTAAAGGTATCTGTGATAAAAAAATGGTTCGATTCGGGGCCTCGGGGCCATTGTCCCGCTCAATGCTGGGTTTCGTCTTCCCAGAGCGAGGAAATAAAAAAAATCCATTATGCATTGTCTCGAATTTGGGTGGAAGGCGAAGATCAGAGTGTTTGGACACTAGGTTTTTTCCGTCTGTATGCGGGATAAAGCGTGACAATATCTCTCGAGCTCGAACCAGCTTTTCTGATAACAAGACATAGCGCGAAAACCTCAATTTTACTTATACTTATTCCCAATTAATTACTTTTACTTATTTCCTTTTCTTGCGAATATTTAATGTAATAAAAAAATCTTTTTTTAAGGCACACAATCGTCTACTATCGGATTTAGATTCTGCTAACTTCTTAGTAGATGAATCTCAAAGTTTTGCCACCGAAGTGAAGACGGCTCTATCTAAGCTAAAGGAAAAGGACATAAGAATAATACTTGGCAACTTCAACGAGACTTGGGCTTTGAATATATTTTGTGAAGCATATAAGTGAGTTATTTTAAATATTTTTTTATTTTCAAAGCTAAATAAAAAAACAGTGAAAAGGAGCGTGTCATGCGGTATATAGTGGAGATCGAGACCAGAACAGCCAGATCAGTCGCTGCTCCACACATAACTTGTCAAATAATAAATATGTCAAAAATAAATAGTTTTATTTTTTAAATAAGTTATTGGTAAATAAATTACACCACCGACATACGTGACCATCTAGTACCTAACGTTAGGTACATTAGACGTCCTTGTCGCAGGCTGGACATGTACGGGCGCGCCTACACGTGGCTGCTGCTGGGCACCTACAGCGGCGCGTGGTGGACGCGGCGCGCGCCCTGCCCCCGCCGCGAGCTCGGCGCCGCGCTGGACACCGCCATCCTCGCCGACCTGCTGCCGCTCTCCACCACCGGGGAGACCACGGTGTCTGGCATCGTGAGTACCACGGATACCACGGATAGCACGCTGTAAGGTTGTTTCCAAGTTGTGGACGCCCAAGTGTGGACTGGTCGGACTTCTCGCTGCGCCTTGTCTACGAGAGCGGGAGAATTAAAATGTAATCATTACCCCAATGCTAATATAGTGTTTATAGTTAGATGTTACCACATTTATACCATTTCAAGCATCTCATGTATCTATTAATGTAACGAATGCAATTTTAAGTTTGATCTTCTATTATATTTTTCAAATTCTATCTATAATATTTCAGACAGCTAAAGACTATCAAGTGGAGTACGACAGGCGACGTGGCACAGAATATTCCAGATTCCACGGATATACTTATGATGGTTGGTAGATTATTATATTAACATTTTTATATGAAAAAAATAAAAATAATATTTTTTAAGTAATGATGAATAAATAATGCTAAATCGTATATTAAATATCTGATATGGTCAATCGTGAACATGATAGGTTATGTCGAGGACGGGGACGCACCTGTGCTAGTGCACATAAGCACACAATAAACCTTTTAAATGTACTTTGTTTGTTCTAGGTATTTGGGCAATGGCTCTCGCCATCCAAACAGTGGCGCATCGCGTCAAGTTGAAATACAAGGAGAAGACGGTACAGGACTTCCGCTACCGGGACAAGGAGTGGGAGCAGCTGTTCCTGGACGCTCTCAGCAACGTCACCTTCGAGGGGGTCACTGTGAGTGCGGCGTCCTGTATTCACGAGATTGCCAGCTATGTGTGGCCGTAGTGCTATACGTTCCATGTTTTCTGACAATATATCGATGAAAATACTACGCGTATTTTATAAAAGAACAGCTTATATTTTACATGAATGTTTTAGATTAGACTTTTATAAGAAAGTATTCAAAAAACGCTTTGTGAATACTACTACTACTACTACTATTATTTTACTTATATTTTTCGCTTTATGCTTTATACACATAAAAAATAAAAAATTAAGCTAGTGTCAAAATATTCCAATCTCCGTTTTGCACTAGAAACGTTTACAGTCAAATGTTTAGCTGTGCCAAGAGTGATAGGACGAAATACAACATCGAAATCTTCATTCGAAAACTTTATTCCAGGGTCCAGTCCGTTTCTACGACAATGAGCGCAAAGCCTCCATTCTCTTGAAGCAATTCCAGGGAGAAATAGGAGAGGTTAAGGTGGGAGAATATTGTGCGGAGAGAGACCGTCTGGATCTGAGCACTGGAGAGCCCTTCAGGTGGATTGGGAAGTAAGTGCCTTTTTATTGGTATTGACAGCTAAATGTGAAATTTTCTGTCTGTTGTTTGGCGGAACCTAACACCACAATGAAACCCATTTATTTTTCATAATAATAATAATAATGATTTATTTTATAAAAGTGCTGTAGTACAATATGATAGACATTACAATGTAAATTAAAAAAAAACACTAGGTACTCTACTACAATTGGTTGAGATACTGTCCTCTTAGATAGGCTACAGAATAACCTGTGATAAAGAGAAACAGTCCCGGCGGTACTGTACTTATTTATAATGACTATATTTTGATGAGTGAATGTGTTGTGTGTATTTTGTACTGAGTATGTGTATCTTTATTTTGTGTATGTGTGCGTGTGTGTGTGTGTGTGTGTGTGTGTGTAATAAATGTCTGTGACGTTATGTGTTGTGCATTTAAATGTAACGTTTTATAATTAATGCTTAATGTGATATTAACATAAATGATTCTGTTTCATCATACGTTTTCTCTTGTAAGAACAAACGAACAGTTGCTTTACATTCATGACTGGATAAATTGTAAATTGGATTTCGCTTAGCAATGTTAACGTAGGGAGTGTTTCGGTGTTTTAATAAAATTGTATACAATATAAATAACTGTGTGACGGTTAGAACTTTGCAATCTTTATATAGCTGCGTTATAGAAAATAAGATTGGCCGAAAAGTGGTGAGTTTTGGGACCGCTCTTTGTGCAATTTCCAGAGGGACCATTACTGTCTTCGAGGCTCCTCCCCAGCAGGATATGCAATAAGAGATTATCGACTGACCCAGTGCACAATAGACTTTGTGTAGAATATATTGATTAGCAACGTGCCAAAGTGTTTTGAAAAAAAAATCAACTTTCGCATTCTACCCGTCAGCGAGTCCACATGACCTTTGAAATTTGAGCGGTTATCTAATATTATACCCAAGTATTTGATGTTATTCACTGAAGCTATTTGTGAACAGTGACAGTTTTGTCCAGTTTGTATACATGTGTGGGCTGTAAGATTTATCAGCACCGTAGGTTGACAGGCCAAGCGCTGAGAGAGTGCGATAAATTTTGTTTTCCGAATGTTAACTTCCGACCAGCAATCACTATGAAAAACTTATTGCGTTGTCATCTGCGTACGTAACGATTTTAGAATTTGGCATACTAAGATCGCAAAGGTCATTTATGAAAACACAAACAATGTGGGCCCAAGGATACTCCCTTGAGGTACCCCATATTTGATACCAAGTTCATCACTTACATGGTTTCCTATATTGACTACTTGCGTACGACCTGTCAGATAACTCTGAAAAAATTGCAGTTGTTTGCCTCTGTCCCGTATATTTTCGAGTTTTTGTAATAAAGTTATGATAGGAACGGTGTCAAAGGCTTTTGCGAGGTCTAGAAACACAGTGAGAACCTTTTTGTTATTGTTTAAATTTGTGACAATAGAGGTAGTTAGCTTGTGTACTGCATCAGTGGTGGATTTGTTTCTTCAAAAACCAAATTGTTGTTTTTATATGAGATTAAATTTTTCTAAGTAATACCGAAGTCTCTTATTAACGATACGCTCTAGTACTTTGGAAATGGCACTAAAGACTGCAATTGGTCGATAATTGTTAACGAGTTTTCCATCACCACCCTTGAAAATGGGATGAATAATTGCTCTTTTAATTGACGATGGAGAAACCGAAGCCTGTCACGTTTTGTGCTGCGTCTGTCGGTCTGACTCACCACCGGGTGACGAATGCGAACAGTGGATGCTGATGATTCACCACTGTTTACTTGCAAGTATCTTCTTTGTTGAGAAAAGTTTGAATGTAACTTACTTTAATATTTATAATGTACTTCCATTTTACTATACAAAGATTAATTATAGTTATAAGCTTAATTTACTAATGGGCTGCTAACGCACTTGTTTGTTTAATTTACTGAGCGACTTGTCGACACGTCTAACTAAGAGTGCGTGCGAGACGGATTTGATGATTTGACGGGTTTTTTTAAGCCGATTTGATTATATTTTATGAGTACATACTTACGAATATTCCCTTTATAAAATCCCCCAGGAACCCCCCCAAAGACCGCACGCTCCGCCTGATCGAGCACACACAAGTCAACATCACGATATACTCGGTGCTGGTGTCGTGCTCCGTGCTCGGCATCCTGCTGGCCACCGGCTTCCTCGCCATGAATATACACTACAGGAATCAGAGGTAAGCTCCCCTCCTAGCTTCTTGTCACTGACGAGGAGCAGGAATGCTTTTTGTTCCCCCTTGTACTACTTACTCTTCCCCCTTTTTATCTAAAATATTTTTAAAGTAATCACATTTGGGTTTGACGGCTAATTAATTATTATTATTGATAATCATTTTCATTTACCCGCTTTAAAAGACATAACGCGGCGTTGAGTTCCGCCACGCAACACGCAACGTCATCAAAATTGGGGGAAACTGGTGAATGGAATATCTGAACACTACCCTAACTTACTCTGTTATACAGAAAAACCATAAAACTGCTTATGTATATAATAAAAAATAAAGCGCCACAGTCTATACACTTGACGGTATGTTTTTAGGTACATAAAAATGTCATCTCCCCATCTCAACAACCTGATCATCGTGGGCTGCATGCTGACGTACCTCAGCGTCATCTTCCTCGGCCTCGACTCCAGCTTGAGCAGCATTGGTAATACTTACTATTATCCTCATTTTTTATTCTTCTTCTATATCTTCTTTTTATATCTATAGTTTTCTATCATTAATCCATTATGGACATGTGGTTATGGGATTTTATTAGCAATCTAATTGTTTTGACGAGCTTCTATTTAGTTTTACCTTTCGGTGTGTCTGTTTGTCTGTACTTAAATCACATGAGCTAAATTTGATGATGTCCTCGTTATCAATTTCGCTGAATTTTACAATTTTTTTAATTTTGATAATATTGCATTTAAGCCTAAATCTTGTTTTTTTAATCCAATATGGCCAGCAAAAGAAAATGTCAGAATACTGAAGGTATCAATATTATTAAAATAAAAACTCGATATTGCTATTATTATAGCATTGGATATTCAAAAAGTGAATATTGTCGCTGCCTCCCCTATCGATCTGTCTAAATATCGCGACGAATGTACTCTACTATAATTCATATGTGTGTCTGTCCTTTCCATCAATCGGACCGAAGGTAAATAGTGTGACTAAGCTCAAAGTGTCCGTTCAATAGTAGCGCACTCGACTCGCATGGCCGCACGTCATCTCATCGTACTCATTATCCCTAGGTCTGCCTCCGGGAGCGGCGCGCGGAGGTAACGCCGGACCGCATGCCCCCTACTTTCGGTTCCTCCCGTCCATTTTGCTTTTATCGATATTTTGGTTTATTTTCGTTTTCAAGCTTTACAGTCGAGCGTTTGTGAGTATTCGCGTCTTTAGCTTCTATTCTATATCGCGTACGGACGTATTCAATCATATGTATCACCGCGCAAAATCGCTTATCGCTGTTTTATGTAGAGCATGCCATTCTTCTATTATATAGTAACTTTTGTATAATATAGTATAATATAAATGGAAATACTTTTACTAACACATTGAGGTGATATATATTGGGTATATATATAGTTACGAAACTCGATTAACCGGACTTGTTGTTATAGCTGTACATAATATGATTATTGATAAATTTACATCCGCATAGTAGAATATAAAATATGAAGATTTCGTACACGTACATGTTTATAAAAAAAAAACACTTTTTAAAAAATCAATGTTTATTTTGCGTACGTTTTTGATTTCAGTAATCAAGACACGCTATATTTACACTAAAATAAGAATAATAACACTCTATTGCACATATGAAATAAAAATGTTACAAATCATAATGACAACAGCCAATATGTACATAATATTATATGTAATGGCGGCCAAATAATAGTATATCTTTCAATCAATCACCTATTTATAATCAATCAACCGTCTAACGGATAGTCCGGATATTCGCGGCTCTGTGTAACTAAGGACCGGGATAATTGAGTTTCCATTTTAACAAAAATATTGCAATTAATGATAGTTCGATACGCTTACAGTCCCTAAAATATGTAAATACCTAACCATATGCTAAAGTCACGTCTCAAGCTTAGAGGGAAATCGGTATTTCTTGATAATATACAAGTCCTTACTAGTCTCGGTCCTGTCCCAATAACGCAACATACATGCACCCAGCCGCGTTCCCGTACATCTGCACGGCGCGCGCGTGGCTGCTCATGGCGGGCTTCAGTCTCGCCTTCGGAGCGATGTTCTCCAAGACCTGGAGGGTGCATTCCATCTTCACTGATGTGAAATTGAACAAGAAGGTTCGTCGTTTTTGGTGTACTTATATTGACTAAGGTCTCTAGTAAAATTGGTATATTTAAAAAGAAAACTTTATAAATATTTTAAATAATTAATTCAAATAATAAATATTTTATGTAAATAAATTAATTAATTGTGAATGTTATAAGAAAATTTACTTAGTTTGAATTATTTCATATTTAGTGTTTAAATTTTTTATATTAAGATTAATTTTAGATTTACCTATTCATTCATTCAATCAGTGAAAAGTGGAAATCAATTATAATTTTATGTTTTTAATGTAAAGATTTCGGTCACGACAGCTCTCCGTCTTTCCGTCTCTCCGTATTAATTAATCAATACAAAATGACAGAAAACTACAAAAAAGAATCTCGTTTCCAGGTAATCAAAGACTACCAGCTGTTCATGGTGGTGGGAGTGTTGCTCTGCATCGACTTCGCCATCATGACCACGTGGCAGATATCCGACCCCTTCTACAGAGCTACCAAGCAGATGGAGGCTTACGTGAGATTTTTTTGTTTTTTATAATTTTTGGGTGGCTTTAAAGAACGATCTGGAAATCATCGTGGGGAAGTGGGGGGGCGTCTGTAAGCTGGAGGGTTGTGAGTTCAATTAAAGACAAGGTTGAGTCCAGCTCGACACATAATGAGCATGTAGGCATTAGATTCTCACTAGGTAGATATATATCACGCGATATCTCAATTTAGAACCTTACTTTACCTGTAATATAAACTATCAGACTAGACCATCCTAGACCATCTATGCATTGTATTATGCATGGGAGGTCACGCCTCCAGACTCCAGCTCCAGGCCCAGGCCCAGAGAGTAACAATGTGTAATGTGTATTTCCTACAGCCGCACCCCACAAGTGAAGACATAGTGATAGTCCAAGAGAACGAGTACTGCCAGTCCGAGCGGATGCCCATCTTCATAGGAGCTATATACGCTTACAAGGGACTCTTGCTGGTAAGCACACCAGCACGTACACACAGCACACACCACACGTAGACAGAGACTGACCTAACCCGACACGTGCACGGCGCAGGTGTTCGGCGCGTTCCTGGCGTGGGAGACGCGCCACGTGTCCATCCCCGCGCTCAACGACTCCAAGCACATCGGGCTGTCCGTGTACAACGTGCTCATCATGTGCATCATGGGGGCGCCCATCGCCTTGGTGACTCCCCACCTCCTTTAATTGTAGAGAATTAAATAGTGTAGGAAACTAGAATGCTTCAACAGCAAAATAAGGCGTGGATTCGAGTCCTGCTGTACTTGAAATTTTATACGTTTTCTAAACTAACATTTACTTTATTAATATATAATAGATAATTTTAATTCAATAAATCATTTTCAGCTTCAGCAGTTTCTTCGTAGAGATTGATATACTTTAAATTGATATAACTTGTTAATTTATGAACCGATTGAAATAAACCTACCGGAAAAAAATTATCGTTTCGAATTCCATTACAATTATAAGTAATAGTTTTTTTTATATATTCCATGTACAGACAGCGAGGAATCATATTTTTATTATATGTATATAGTTAGATATAGAAATCATTAAAAAAAGTCCGGCTAAGTCTCTTGCACCGGATCCTCCCAGGTTTGAGGCACTGACTTAAGCGAGCCGCTGGTAAATTACTTGTTATTGAACATTCCACGTATGTGCTCGTTTCAGGTGTTGGCCGACCACAAAGACGCGTTGTTCGTGCTGATCGCGATATTCATAATTTTCTGTACAACAGCTACTTTGTGTTTGGTTTTCGTACCCAAGGTAAGGAGTTCGTTTAAATTCTGATAATAATACAATGATAATAATAAATAGTTTCAAGCTGTATATACTAGGATAGGCAGAGGGAAGTTAGTTAGTTAGTTAGTTAGTTAGTTAGTTATACTCCGTTTACCATAAATTCTGGTAAACATAATATAAGACAAAATTACTTCCCAGAGATATACGAGTTTAATTATGCAATGATATTTTTAGTTAAGTTAACTATATTTAATGTTACATACATAGTTTCACGCTTTATCTCTAGTGGGGTCAAAGAGGACGGGTGCCAAACGTAGCGATCCCTACATACCTCGTCCGCCTCGTCCACTGTCATTAACCTCTTCATACATGCCCTCCCGATCCGGTACCTCGTGTGTTTTACGTAACCTTCTTCCAGTATCTTCGGCACTGTATTTTTGAAGGTCAACCGATTCTTTCATCACTCATTCTCTCGACGTGCTCAAACCACCTGAGCATATTGATTTTCATCCTCGCTGGTACCTACCATGCTGTATATCTCTTTTTTGCGGATTCGGTCAGTTAAACTCCGTATATCCTCCGAAGAGATCGCATCTCCATAGCATTCATTCTTCTTCTGTAATACCCACGTTTGTGAAGCGCATTGTGTACGGCTAAACGTGCAGCTATACTGACGTTTCGCCTTCTTAACAATGCAGCTAAGGCACCATTCGTTCTGTTACCGGCTATAATAGTTAGCCTTTCCACATCCATTTCGTATCTTTTATCTCTACTTAATAACTTTCCAGGTTCTTTCCATTCTCAGTAAATCTTGCATTCCGTTATTTCCGCATTTCTTTCAAATACCAAAACTTTTGTCTTACTTGCATTCAGACTTAGACTATTATTTTCACACCCATTTTTCAGATGCCTGCAATTCGATGCTGCATTCTGATGATGCAATAAGCAATGCATCATCTACGTATAGCAAGCGAATTACCTTCAAGTCATCAACTTTTGCTCACATTGCTTTATTTCACTCCTTGGAGATAGCTATCCAAATACAAACAGAACAGCCAAGTTGACATGGTGTAACCATCTTTGACACTCAATTGAATGCCAAGCCAAGGCGACATACCAGTTCCTACTCGCACACATGCTGAGTGATCTATCTCTAGATCTAAATTCTATCTTGCAACCCTGTCAAACGTTCTCTGTCAAATGTCAAATCGCCAAGTCCACAAAAGCACGGAAAAAGGAATTTCATATTACGTATATTATATCAGATCAGATCTTTAGATAAGTGAGTGCAGTCGCGAGTGGAATGAAAGTTTGCCCAATAGTAAAAAGAATTGCGTAATATATGGTGATGGTGTGATTTTGGCAATGACACGATGAAAAGTGTCTGGAAACCGGTTTTGGGACATCTGGTTTTCTTAGAATCGTCTTCATCAGTATATTTTTTGTTTTCTTTTGTGAATGAATTTGTAACCAATTCTATCTTTTAGCAAATGTGCTTTATGCCGTACGTGACTTCAGTGACCCCTCTAACTTATAATTTTTTTATTATTGCTTTTGTATTATTTATACGTGATATTACACCTCAATGGATTGAGAGTATGGTGGTTGCCAGCTGGTGGAGCTGCGCCGCAACGGCGCGGGCGGGGGCGGCGGCGCGCGCATCCGCGCCACGCTGCGGCCGGCGGCGCCGCACGAGTGCCGCTCGCCGGGGCCCGAGCTGGAGCGCCGCCTCAAGGAGCTGCGCCAGTACAACAACCGCTACCGGCGCACGCTGCAGGCCAAGGACAACGAGCTGCAGGTGCTGCCTCGCAACACATTGATGATACTGGAGGAAAGTCGTGTGACTTTCCTGCAGTATCATCAATACTATGTTCTTACTTATCTTGTCACTAACTCTCACATAAAGTAATAATAAGCTTAAAACTACAGATTGGGTGTCTAAAGAAATGTATTTACTTAATCTAGCTGATTCTTAATAATACAACACCATACTAACATGTGCTTTTATTGAAAAAGATAGAGAGATATACACAAGACACAAACATTTTGAAACCATTAAATCCCCTCACCGTTACATCTTCAGATGCTCCTAAGCAAGCTGGGCAGCGACGCCGGCTCCGAGTCCTCGACCAAGGACTCCAAGTCGCCGGCGACGCAGCGCACGCGCCTGCCCGTGCCCAGGGACAACTTGAGCCATCCGGGTGACACATTTATTCTATACTAATATAATATAGCTCAATTTTTTGGATAGATCACTTATCGAGAAAAAATTATATCTATATTGCATTGTTCGATAGCAGTCAATGTTACGTCGAGCACTTAGAATCGTTCTTGTGTCATAATTGACCATACGGATTACTGGTGAAGATTTTATACATTTCCGAAAATATATTTCTCTCGTTACTATAAAATAACACTTTAAAAAATATTAAAACCTTGTTATAGATTTGTACCCCGTTGCAGAGACCAGCGACATCACGTCAGTGTGCAGCCTGAGCGCCTCCGCCGGCGCCGAGACCGAGTACATCGGCTTGCAGCAGGCCGTGGACAAGTTAGTGCTCGCTGTGCCAAGTCTGGGTATTCAGACATGGCACATGGTATAGTTAGGTCTTGCCTTCGTTGGAGTCAGATGGCTTTAATAAAATATATATTTGTAAAGATGTACAATATCTGATATGGTTTAAGAAGGTTACTCTTATGCAAAAGTAAATCTCCTAACATCCGCGCCAAGTGCAGGTTCAGGTTGATCACCGGAAATTACAGTTATAAAACTTGAGAAGCTTTATTTGACGGATGTATTTACTCAATTTGTAAATTAAATTAACTATGATAGTTACAAAATTAAAAAAAAAATCGGACATTTACTTTGTTGGGTAGGTACTAAATATTTTGACTTATCTAAGGACTTATATAAGGAAATCTAAAAGCAATAGTTCTATGTATGTATATATTTAATCGCAATACTAAATATACATAAATATATATATATATATATATATATATATATATATATATATATATATATATATATATATATATATATATATATATATATATATATATATATATATATATATATATATATATATATATATATATATATATATATATATATATATATAATATTTTTTTACATTTCCTTACTTACAGACCAAAACCCTCAGCGCCACCAGCGGAAACAGTTAAAGAAGTAAAAGAACCTAAAAAGGAACAAACTAAGAATGTTTCCTTCAAAAATCACCTGGACTATACAAGTCCACCGTCTTCGAAAGCTGTGCCTGAAAAAGACCAACTTGCCAAGTTACCATATGGATGGTCTACTGAGGTTCGTCAAAGAGACCTTTTTTTTGGATATGTAATTTTGACTGATTTTTTTCAGCTTCATGCTGTATCACACGTATAGCATAGTAGACCAAGATAATTTACTCAAGACACTACCTTCTCTACTTTCCATCTGACATTCGAGAAATTACGTGTTGAGTGGTGGAACTCAACGCCGCACTTTGCCTTCACCACCAGTCTGAACTGTGGGGACTGAAGTTACAACCATCATGTTTATATTCAGACGCTGTTCCACTGCAATACCTACCTACATTACCTTATATTCTACTTTTTACACAAAATTCGAGATAAAAATAAACATAATATAAAATGAAAATTGAATGTCCGAAGTAGAGATAAGAAGCTGTTCAAAGTACCTGCGGTCCTGGTAATCTCTTGAGGGCTATCAAATTCAAATAATTTTATATAATTCATTATTCGAACATCAAAAACATCACCACCAGTTCACTAAAGGTAATGCCTCAGACCTGAGAAGAACCGGCGCAAAAAACTCAGCGGGACATTTTTTTTTAAATAGTAATTTACAATTATACAATTATTCGTTGTTGACAATGATACGCTAGAGACAGACTGGAGCGAGCATTTCATTCCCAGGGTGTGTTATCATTTACAAAATCATTAATTAGGTAATAACCTTTAACACACAAACGTCTTTTCACAATTTTTTTAAATTGTGATGTAGAATATTCTCGGACGTTTTCTGCGCTTGTCGTACACCTCACGGTCCGACTCCGCTTCACGGATAGTTGCTCGTCTGGTACTCATAGAGGGGCCTATCAGCTTTATAGTAATATCGTACAAATGATATATAAACTCCATTGAACTCGATGACCCAATAAATAATGTTAAATAATATGTAATTTCATATATAAAATATTCTTTAATCAGGAGCCACCGGAACCACCGAAATCTAAACCGGAGCCAGCTAAAGTAGAAGTAAAGCCAATACCTGCTTTGAAGAGTGAAGAGTCTCTGTACACGAAAGCGGCAACACCTAAAGTAAATAAGGTACATCATTTAAAGCTATAATCTTCGATATATAGGTTAAAAGGTTATAAGATTTACTAGGATCACTTTATTGAGTGTTTGTCTGTTTGTATGTCCAAGTGTCAAGATTATTTTTCAATCAAGATCACTTGGAAGTATCAACCTGATATTAATATCAAACATAAAAGTCCATATTTTCTTGAAACACAAACAAAATCGAATTTCTAAGACAACGCAACCAAAAGAGGTTTTTTACTATCAGCATATTATATGAAATTTGTCACGTGACCAACACTAGTTGGGTACTTCCGGTTCTCTTAAACAAAGACTTGACCGATACCAATGTGTTCCAGACCCCGGAGCCACAGACGAGAGCCCCAGGGCCGCGCGCGCCCCGCCGCCGCAGCGACGGCGCCGGCGACGGTGAGGCGGCCGAGCGCAGCGCAAGGGCGCTACCTAGCTTTACTCGAAGCGTTTATCGTTTTTTGAACCTTCTTAACTTCTATTTGGATTATACTAGACAAACCAAATTTTACTGTATATGATCTCAGTAGTATTTTTTTTTAATTTTTTTTATGGGAAAGACAAAGCAAACGAGCGTTCGGGTCCCCTGTTGGCAAGTGATCACCGACGGCCACGACCCCGGGTAACATCTAGGTGTTACAGGTTCGTTGCAGGCCTTTAAGGTTAAGATAGACGCGTTTTTTGAAGGTACCCATGTCGTATCGACCTGGAAACACTGCCGCCGTCAGGCTATTCTACAGTTGTCTGGTACGTGGTAAAAAGTTCCTACGAAGCCGCACAGTAGTGGAGTGCCAAGTGTCCAAGTGGTGGGGATGATATTTTAGCTTGTGTCGTACAGTGCGGTTGGAAAATTCAGCGGCAGGTCCAGGTCAAACAGCTCACCAGAACACTCCCCATGGTACAAGTGGTAGAGATCGTACAACGAAGAAACGTCTCTACGCAACGCAAAAGTGTCAAGCCTTTCACAGATAATTGGGTCCCCAATGATTCTAACGACTCTAGGTTGTATGCGATCAAATGGTTCAAGCTGATACTGGGGTGCACCAGACCAGAGATGAGAACAGTACTCCATATGAGGCCTAACCTGGGCTCTATACAGAGCCAATCGGTGTAAAGGCGTGAAGTACTGTCTCGCTTTCCCCTTACTTGCTCAATGATCGCGATACTCACAGTCAATCGTAAAGCTGAGGCCCAATATATTGATCCTGGGCGCAGCTTTAAGAGGAGTGTTCCCAGTGGCGACACGACAAATGGGTTTTTGATAGCAGTTAACGCGCAAACTTGGGTCTACTGGGGGTTGAATTGAACCAGGTTCCTTTCACCCCAAGAGGAGACATAACGGAGGGATGCCTCGATAGATGTTACAAGTTTCTTTTGGCAATCGTCGACGTTTTCCCGAGAAAGACCTGCACGGCCAGAGTATACGACGTCCACTACTATAATCCGCATAGCAATGAACGCTAGAATCTTCCAACATGTAATTGATATGGAGAAGAAATAGTGTAGGCGACAGCACACAGCCTTGGGGGACGCTAGCATTTACGGGCAAATTATCGGAGCAAAAATCGTCGACAGCGACCTTAATGCTACGCCCGGTAAGAAAACTGGCGACCCACTTGCATAAATTCTCAGGAAGCCCATACAATGGAAGTTTTACTAGGAGCGCTCCATGCCACGCTCGATCAAAGGCTTTCGCCATGTCCAGGCAAACTGTCAGGTCTCCCTTGCTTTCGATAGCCGCAGCCGGTGTGTAAGGTAAACCAGAAGATCATCAGTTGAGCGACCATGGCGGAAACCATACTGACGGTCATTGATCAGCTGGTGATATTCTAGATAAACCAGAAGACGCCTGTTTCTTATACTCTCCATTACTTTGGAGAACAGGGAGGTAATAGTGATAGGCCTATAGTTCGCCGGATCCTAACTATTACTTTTCTGCGGGATCGGGTGGATCAGTCCGCTCTTCCATGAATTCGGGACTACGCCGATTGAGTAGGATAGCCGAAATAGTCGCGTTAGCACCGGTGTCAACTCAGACGCGTAAGTAAGAAGCACTAAAGGAGAGATGCCATCCGGTCCACTCGACTTGTAGACGTCCAAGGAAGAGAGAGCTCGCCGGACAGCTTTTTGACTGAACTTGATGTCAGGCATTAACCTCAGGCATCTCGGAATTGTCGGCGGTGTCGTCCCTCGGTCATCAAGAGTCGAGTTTGAGGCAAAGAGAGTTCCCAGAAGATCGGCTTTCTCTTTGGCCGTATGGACCAGGGTGTCATTCTCTGTGCGTAGCGGTGGGAGTGAGGGCCGATTGAAGTTGCCAAGTGCGGCCTTAAAGAGCGCCCAGAACTGACGCGTTCCGGCCGGGTAGCACACAAGTTTCTCCCCGATTTTGGTGACATGCTCTAGAATATAATTAGACTTATTTAACCTATAAAATTTCAATTGTTATACTTCAGATTTTATGGATATCTAAAATATACCTATTTCATCACTGATTCATTCACTCACTGATGAACATAAAAACTCTTCAGGTACTTCCTTAAGTTCTAGAAAGCTGAAGTCTAGTATGTAAGCTAGTACACAACACGCTATATGATCTCGTCTTGGCAACATTTTACATGAAAATGTATTTTGTGAGATATGTTTTTCTAAAAGTATAATTCTTAGTGTGAATTAACACTAATTAAAAAAGTAATAAAGAAAAATTTGTTTTATAGAATAAGTAGACCGTAATAGAGCATTTTCTTTAATTTTGTTTTTTATTTATTTTTCTAGGCCAAGACCGAGATCTGCCTCCGGCAAAACCAAAACAAGAGCCAGAAGATATTTTGGACATCGACCACGATTACTCTTCCACAGAAAGAAGAAAATCTTGTTAGTTTTTCCTATTATATTGTCTTCTTCGGTGCAGATTTTCTAAAAAAGAAATAATAAATATCTAGAACTAATTATTGTAATAACATTTTTCAGGCCAAAGAAGAGATTCAGAGAAGAGGAAAAAGGAGAACTTCATAGTAGTGCAGAGCGACCTGTGGGACACCAACACGTTCCAGTACACTTGCCAGAAGACTCCGCCGACTAGTAATTGTTTTGCCTCACGCTGTATCCCGCACTTAGCGGGATAGGCTGAGAGAACTTGTTGTCTACAGTCTCGGCCTCTAAAGAGATGGCTTGAATGTCCTCTTCTTCCGCAGGTCACGCGCACTCTCCGATGCAGAGAAGTGTTTCAGAGAAAAGTCGTCAGCAGCAGTCGTCGCCGCACCACCACAGGTATTATAATGTACTACTTATCTTATACTGTATACATAAAAAATTTGTACAATTATAAAAATATATTAAAATTTCTATATAAATGTATATTTTCGTTTCAGAGAAAGTGATACAAAGAGTATGGACAGAAGAGCTTCAAACGCATCAATCAACCATGGTAAAATATCTCCATGCTTAAAAGTAAAAAATAATATTTTCCATACTGCCAGCTAAAACTACACTTCGATGTGAGGTCGAAACTGCCTCATTGCAGATGTTAAGCGGGTGTGGTGTGCAAATTTATGTTTGCCTTCGTATATTGTCTACGCTTAACTGTATGATATTTTACTTAGATAAATATAGTCCTCATTATTTCTATTAAGCCGAAACATAAATAACTGGAGCACAAACCAGACATGGTCTCACTGGTCTGCCCAAGTTATATTATAAGTTATTTACCAGCTAATTCAAATGTGGATGTTCCCCAAAATTGGTTCCGCAGTGAACATTTAGATCTAAATAAGATTTTTAAGTAATATGTTATCTTTACTTAATGCGCCAAGTGGGCTCGTCCCGCGTCGCCACGCCGGAGGGCTGCCGGGACGCGGACACGCTGCGCGCGACGGACAGACTGGCCAGAGTAAGTCGTTACTTATATTGTTGGAAGTGAGGAAAACGTAGGGTTATCTGCACCCAATCAAATGTACTGCTTGACGATAGAATTAACTGAAACCGATTTTATAAAAATAAGAAGCTTTATGCTTTTTCCCCTGTACATAACAGGGTATGTAAAGGGGAGGTAGTGTTGAGACACATTCCCGCCAATTTTCGAGATATTACGTATTGACTTCACTTGATCGGGCATCGAACCCACGCCCATCGCGTATGCAGAACAGGTTCTGCACCTCACATAACTTATACCAATCATTGGCATAAAAATAAAACGAAGAAGGAAGGCGGTAAGATTGGAGTGTAACGTTGCAGCGGCGCGGCTCCGAGTTCCCGCTGCCGGTGAGCACTCCGCCGCAGCAGACGCAGATGAAGAGGAGACAGTCTGCTGCTCAGGTACCTGGTATTCACTCTGTACTTTTTATTCATATATTTTTTTATTAAACACTAGTAAGTGTCTAACCTATTGTTTTTAACACGAACAGTGACTTTATATTTATCCCAAAGCTCGAATTCAATATCGTAGTACCGAAGTTATGTAGAGCTGGAACATCGACATCTTAACGGTCACCTCTTCTTATTAAAAAAACATATTTCAAACTTAAAGCTATAGATGCATGTTAAAAGTTATTTTGATACAATTTGAACTTTACACACTGCTTTTAGATGAGAACATACCAGGAAGAAAAAGAAAATAAAGTAGAACAGTCTCAAAGAAGACGAGAAGACCAACCCAAAACAGTACCAGAAAAAATACAAGAACCGGGACCCAAAGACTTCAAACCGGATCCGGACCTTATACGAATATCAAAAAAACCAGAATCTCCTAAAAGAATCCAAGATCCAGATACTATAAGAGTGAGCAAAGGACATGATTCTCCGTCGAAGAGGTTGAGGCAAGAGGCTGAGCCGCTGAAGAGGGCGAAGGGAGTCGGGGACTCCCCGAGGCTGAGTCAGGCGCAGAGTAGACCGGATCATCACAAGAGCAGTCCTAATGTCGCTTCTAGACATAAATCTGGTGAGATTTTTATTTATTTTGTGCCTCTTTTTGCAAAATAAGTTCGATTTAGGGTATTTCAAATTAACTCTTTATTTTTTATTAAGTTAAAAGGGAGTAAATTTTGAGTTATAGTGTTTATATTATATAACTCAAAATTATACAAGAATATGTTAATAATTGTAAAGTAAAACCGTAAAGGGAAACGTGGAGGGGGTAACGTTAGTCTACCTGATCAACCAGTGTTTCTGGAAAGAACTCATTAACTATTATATATGTCGGGGCGGGGTACTGGTTTGAGTGGTGGTCTCTCTTACAATGACTTTATTAACTTTCACTTATTTTAAAAATATAGGTAGGTCCACAATCACCAAGTAGGTAGATAATACAACGAGTCGTTAGACAATTCCCAGATACCAAAAGTAAAGTGAGTCAATGTTACGTTGAACGGAAAACACACACACATACACACACTAATTATAATGCATGTTATTATGAAGAAACCAGTAAAAAGTCTGCATCTAAAACAAAACAACACAATATAGAACCAATTAACAAACTATACATGAAATTAGATAATAAGCAAGGAATATTTTACACATTTAATTAATTCTATAATTTAATTCTATTACCTTTAATGTATTTACACAGAAATTTACATAAAGGACTAAATACAAACATCAACTAACAGTTAACATTAATAGGACGGGGGATTTTAAAAGGAAGGATATCGTAAATGGGATCGTCAAGGCCACATTCACACTGAGAATGGTCCCTGACCTTTATCTTAGCTAGATGAACAGGTGGAAATGAGTGACCAAGGCAAAGAATAATAGAAAACCCCGGCCTATTGTGAAAAGGTTTTTGCTTGATAGCCAATAATCAACTTAAAGAGTCTGTCAAAATAACAGTCTGTCGAATGCCACGGGAAAGAGTTTTCAGTATTGCTTCCAATATAGCAACAGCCTCGCCTGTAAACACTGATGATTCGGGGGGATATTTGAACTGTAAAATAATTTTAAATTTTGGGATCCAGCAAGCTGCACCAACACAGCTTTCTTTCGAAAGCTTTGAAGCATCCGTGAAGATCAGAAAATGATTCGGCCAATTTATATTAATTAAAGCTTGAAATTTAGTATTGGCGCCTGGATCTTCCTTGGACAGACCAAAATCTGTGGTTATAGATGGATTGTGAACTAACGCTTGGAAGGGAGTAAAATAAAGTGGAATACAAGGAGACCCATTTATGGGATGGGGGAGATAGGAAAGTCTTAGGAAACTATTAAGTAAATACGAAACAGAGGGAGCTCACGGGAGGAAAGATTGGCTAATTTGGACAGTTTTTGTAAAAGGAGATGGGATGACAGCTGAAACAATTTACTTACAAAACGATCGGACAGGGAGGATAGGGAGGGATATTGGCGACGGATAGGGTGAGGAGGATCAATATACTCAACTTGTAGTGAGTTAGTAGAAGTAGCCCTCATTGCACCTATATTATTCTGAGACATTTGTATTGAATTCGATTCAATTTGTCAGTTTCAGCTACTTTATTAAAATAGTCTAATACAAATAGGCTGTAGTCAATGTGGCTGCGGACTAAAGTATTGTACAATAGTTTTTGAGAATAGGAATGTGCACTGGGGTGCACACTCCTATTCTCTGGGGTGTGGTGGGCCACACACCAGAAACTGCTCGTAAGGCATTGACAGCTTTTTCGCATTTGTTAATGATATATTCAGTATGAGCAATTCCGTTCAGACGTTTATCAAGAATAATTCCTAAGAATTTTACATTATCAGAAAGAGTAGAGAGAAAAAACAACCGCCTTACATTTAGCTACTGCCAATGCAAGGCCGTGATCAGAAAATCATTGGTTTAGGTAATGCAAAGCAGTATTTAAGCGAAAAGTGATGTCCCCTATTGATTTAGAACTATAATAGAGAACAATGTCATCAGCTTATTGAAAAATATTACTAAAATTGTTCACAGACGATTCTAGGTCATGCGTGTAAATATTATACAGCAGAGACTGAGCACTGAACCTTAAGGAATCTTCCTTGACCTTGAGGACCTTTCAGAGAAGCCTAGAGGGCATAGTAAGAAGTGGATGCTTTACAGAAATAGTCCTGCCACCAAGCAGGTTACATATGCTATGAGTCAACCTCGGCGGAATATTCAGATGTTGCATTTTCTGCCTGAGTATCGGAAGAAGAAGCTATATCCAGAAAAATTCCAACCAAATACTCTCCTTTGGCAAAGGCTACTCGAATGTCTGTAGTTAAGATGCTGAGACTGTCGATAGTACCCATCCCTCTTCTAAAACCAAACTGAGAGGGAAGTAAAATATTTCTGCTTTCCACTAACCATTCCAGTCGATTTTTTAAAAGCCGTTCTACAATTTTTGATTAAGTAAACGATAACGCAATGGGTCTATATAAATTAGGATCAGAAGAGTTTGCCAAGTTTGAGGATTGGAATGATTAATTGGGATTTCAATGATTTAGGGATGTATCCACATTTTTAACACTATCATTGACAATATCATTAATTTTATTGGTATGAAGGAGTTGGCCAAATTTAATAGCTCTAAAGGAAGTTCCTGCAGCTGGATCAGACGATTCCCTTGACACATAAACAACAAGGAAGGATGCATATACAGGTTTTGAATAGAAGGAGTTGGAGAGGAAGGACTTATAATAGTTTTTTTGATGGTTGAAACATGGTTTGGAAATGAATCACCCCCTTGACGTTTTCGTGATACTTGGCATAATTGACACCTCCAGGATCAGCAGGTTCCGGGGGGGGGGGGGGAATACATTCTTGTAATATATTATCGGAACTTGTTTACAAATATAACACACACACATACGAAACAAACACTAGAAAAACAATCACTGAGTTAATTTAAGTTAATATTTAGCTATATCTACACAGATCTTAAGCTTCAAATATCTATTAATAAACGAAAATTATTATTAAATTTACTAAAAACTCACTAATACGTGTGCCAACCAAAACAACCGTCAGCCGTCTCTGAGTCCCGTCGTTTACTCAAAGACTCGGCCCGCACGAACATAAGACGGGACTCTGCCGAAGCGATGACGTATCGCTTGCACCTCGTTGTCAATTGAGCTCCCGTATTAACGACCTCTCCGCATATAAACTTAAGTTTGCCTTTTGCCAAATATATTTTCAAAATAAGAATTGTATCACAAATATCGCTGGCCCGCCTCCCTCCAGAGTCCCCGGGCACGGCCGGCCACAAGCGCAGGTCGCGCGCCGACCGGCAGCCGGCGCGCCCGGAGCCGGCCGACAGGAAGATGTACACGGCCAGCTCGGAGTCCGAGCTGTTCGAGTGCGCCATCCTGCCCATCTTCCACAAGCTGCTCACGGAGAGGCACAAGAGCCAGCCTCACGGACTCGACCTGAACTACGGGGTTAGTTGTCCCAATATATCCATTAAGTGTGATATTGTTGAATACTTGTAGATAAGTGGAGTTTTATATTCTGTTTCGGAACATAGCAGACTCTGTATCGAAAATATTGTTTAATTCAATTTTTTTAACTCAATTGTCTTTTTATAAGGAATTAAATATCCAAATCAATGGATATTTAATACATTTTATGATTTCAATACCATAATTATTTGACACCAATGAAAACAATTGGTCATAGATAAGTATATTTTCATCTATATTATATATACTATATAAAAGTTATTAAACTCCTCCATATCAAGACGGAGGTCACAAGTTCGAAGACGGGTCTTAGATAAGTGAAATTATTGAACTAAATGTACATTTTCATGGTAGTTATAGATATTGTTAGTCATAAATATTGAGGTAATAGTATTATTAGGATTTTTAGACGATTTTCAAAATGAATCTAGAATTTTCTAACATTAGTATAAATTCCAAAATGCACAATTTGTTGTGTTTGTGTTGTTATATATGTATATTGTATCTGTATGTCTATGTGTGTGTAATGTGAATGGTTGAAGGAAGTAATGTTACTATAGACAAATATTAGATTGTAGTTTCGTATAAAATTTGAACGTGTTTTTTTATTGACACCACTTTTAATGTTATTTAAATTGTATTATGTATATATATATATATATATATATATATATGTATATATATATATATATATATATATATATATATATATATATATATATATATATATATATATATATATATATATATATATATATATATACATATATGTATATTAAATCAAGTCATACACAAACAACATACCACCATGTACTTAATATTGATTATTTCAATTCTCTCAAATGTATGTGGGCTAACAATTAAGAAAAAAACGTAGTGTCACAGCATTCCGTTCTTTATTCTTTACTGCAATGCCAGTACTTGCTTGCTGTAGAAATCATTTTTTAGCAAGAGCAGGTTCAAGTTGCGCTGCGGTCAATTTTTTAAATACTAAGATTTTTTTTTGTAATATTTCAGAGAACTATTTCTATTCAAAGAATTAAGAAAATATCTATATATGTTTGAATTTTTTTGACAAATTCAAACCCGTGACACCTAGAAACATATTTTAATTAAAAATACCTCTACCTATCCTATACCTATATCCTATACCTGTCTCTATAAATGTTGAACGTTTCTGATTTTAAATAAGCATATTATAATTAGCTATTAATAACTCTTTTGTAAATATTTACACTATTTTTTATTTATTTCTATAAAAATTGAAATTAGTTTAATTTAATTTTGACTTATATTGTACATAATATACGAGTAATGTGAACGTCTAGTCAATTTTACATTATACTATGTAAGTAATAAATTATAGCATTAAAATACATCAAGGCTTAAAATTTTCTTTATACTTTTGTCATATTTAAAGCTACCTTTTCGCACGTATTAAAGACTTAATAGGAATTACATAAAATAGTGTTAAATTATTTATTAATTGGGTATAAGGTAATAAAAGTTTGAATATAAACTGTTTTTTTTTAATTTTACAGCCTAATATTACCAAGAATAAAAAAATTAAAAAGAAAGAAAATATTTAATTATAATTATTGGATAATATAGAATTTTCTGTCTTAATAACAAAATCTGGTCAAATAAAATAAAATAATTGTAATTAAATAATTATTAAATTAATAATAATATATATATATATATATATATATATATATATATATATATATATATATATATATATATATATATATATATATATATATATATATATATATATATATATATATATATATATATAATATATATATATATATATATATATATATATATATATATATATATATATATATATATATATATATATATATATATATATATATATATATATATATATATATATATATATATATATATATATATATATATATATATATATATATATATATATATATATATATATATATATATATATATATATACATATATATATAAATAGCACCATCCATATCGGGTCTGAGCCAGCCGTTAAGTCGGAGAAGTTCAGGTACCTTGGAGCCGTTATGCATGAGTCTGGAGGCATCGACCACGACATCCATGCCCGTATAAACGCTGCCTGGGCCAAATGGCGGGAGGTCACTGGTGTGGTCTGCGATAGCAGAATACCGCCCAAGCTCAAGGGACTGATATACAAAAGCATTATCCGACCTGTTCTTATATACGGCAGCGAATGTTGGCCAACATTATCTCGGCACACTCAGGAGCTTCACGTCACGGAGATGAAGATGCTGAGATGGATGTGTGGCGTGACGCGGTCCGACCGCATACGCAACACATTCATTCGAGGTAGTCTTGGGGTCCGTGACGTAGCGGATAAGCTCCAAGAGCGTCGCCTGAGATGGTATGGCCATGTTATGCGCCGATCTGAGAACTATGTCGGAAGGAAGTGCCTTGACATGTCTGTCCCTGGAGTTAGACCACCCGGACGCCCAAGGAAGCGATGGCTGGATGTCGTGACACAAGACATGAGAGCCAATAAATTATCCACTGAGGATGTTAAAGACCGTGCAAAGTGGAGTAGGCTCAGTCGGAAGGCAGACCCTGGCAAAAGCCGGGACTAATGCCAAGAAGAAGAGAGATATATATAAATAAACCTCTACCTACCTCTATGGAGGTAGGGAGGTACTTTCAGCAGTGGACGGCAATAGACCAAAAAATGAGTGTGTAAAAAATATGCTTAGAAGCTTTTTATACAAAACGCTTGAGCGTCAAACGGAACGAGTTACCAATATGACATTTGACATTGACAGTCGTCACCTTGATGAAACTTAGTCGCGTTTTTTCATATTTGACACAGTATTGTTCTGTTGGTCTTGCCGTTTGGTTGTGTTTCCCGTTTTGTGTTATTATTAATATCGTAAATGCCGTGTTGTGTTACTTTTTAATGGTATTTATGTGTTAAAAACAGCAATCATGCCGGTCTTCCACACTAAGATCATTGAAAGCATTTTGGAGCCGGTGGCTCAACAGGTGAGTCACGCTATATATAGAAATTACACTCTCGATTTTATTCCAATTAACCTCTTATTAGATCGTTGCTTTATCTGAAATAGGTGTATGATTGTACAATAAATATGTTTATCAATGTTATTTTTCAAAATGATATACCTATATAAACTTTTTGCTTTCTTTTAAAGAGCTCAACTCGAAAAGTTTAAAAAAGTAGGCCATATTTATATTTAAGATGCAGAATTTGTAAACAAAACAAGACGATATTTTGGACGTAATGTAAAATTTCAATTTTATTCACGTAGGTGTTAACAAAGTTTTACTGTTTACATTCGCTCACACTATCGCGTTCCTGCATTATGTCATCGTTTTAAAGTTATCTTGAACACATCGAAATTACTATATTTGGCATTGACACACTGCTGAAGGTGTTTTTTATGATTACTATTATTATTTTTTAAATATAGTTACCCATTGAAAAGAAATAAAAGAAGCTTTGCTTATTTTGACATTTTACCAATATTATTATTTTTTACACCCTTTTGTTATTTTCTCTGCATTAATATCTTTCTTGGTTGTACAATAAAGGATTATTATAATAATGTACCAGTAATAAATTTATTTATGAAATATGTTAAATGTAAGCTATAATATTAAAACTACTCTAAAAAATCTTAAAACTGAGTACTTTAAAACTTATTATAAGTTAGCCCAAGTCCAATTTTATAAAATTTATTTAAAAAAAAAAACATATATATATATATATATATATATATATATATATATATATATATATATATATATATATATATATATATATATATATATATGTATATATAATTTAGTCTTATCTACATCTACATGACAGCAAAGTCACAGTATTAGATTTTTATGGTACAATAAAATGTAGCGAATCAAGCTATTATTACTATTGTATTTTTGTTACCGCAGATTCTGCCTATCAAGATGTATGGCATGCTGCTTCTAATCTTAAATCTTTAAATATTACAACGCCAAAGAGTTTAGATATATAAATGTGCTAATTTCCTGAAGAACGGGTTTGAATAAAAAATTATATGTTTAAATGAATTAAAGAAAACTATATACTAATTAGAATAAATTATTTTAATGTAAACAGTGGATTACAACTGTTGTCAAGAGTTACCTCAGGCGCTTGAAATGTGTCATACACAACCTGTAGTGTCCATTTGACCATGAGAGTGTAGCGCCAGGTAAAAGCTGTTTATAAATATGAATATTTCCTGGACTAATATTAAAGAATATTTGCCTATTTATATTGTTACTATAAAACAATATTACTTATTTACTTTAAGAGTAATTAATTCTTTGAAATATAATAATTTTTGAAATTTAATTAAAACATTAACACAATGATTGTACTCTTAGTATTGTATTTTGACATTATTTAAACAAAGTGATATACAGGTATAGATGTTAGAAACTCACAGCCAGACTATACATACTGTTCTTTTTCTTCGAATTTTAGTTTTGGCCAGATTTGTAGAATGTGGAGAGACTTGTCACTAATAACTAGAGATTTGTTATTCTCCGATTCCAGTTTCTATGTATAATTTGCAATATATAAGAAAAAACAATCTGTCTGTTATATAAATATACAGAAAACTAAACAGCTGTTTGAAATGAAATCATATCAGCATAATGGTGAATATTTTATAGACCGTAACGTCTCGCCGACTTATTGCCTTCAAGCACTGGCACTTGAGTATGAGAAATTTTCTTTGTGTAATAAAAGAGATTTCATTAATAATTTTCTAAAGAGCCTTCTTAGAATTTCCTATTAACAGCTTATTATCTAGTAAATTCAAGATTAAATTCTTATAAAAGACGCCATCATGGCGCAATGCAGCGTCTGACTTATCTTCGTCTCTTTAAAGATGAAGGCGTAAAGCGGAGGATGCCTATCACATAGCTCTCTTCTGTATCCAGAAGATGCCCAAAGACAACCATATCTTTTTTTAATCTATACACAATCTCTATACTGCCCAACCCTAGTCCAAAATTAGCCACAAATGTTTAAATGTGCTATGAAAAGTTACATCATTCATTAGCATAAATAATCTCATAATTAATACCTACAATTTCTAGGGTAATTAGGTAAGGGCCGTGGTACAAAAGACGTAAGCTTTAAGACTGTGAATCGAGTACTGACTATTTTATTTTTGTTCTTGACGCCCTTCGTGTGTCGAAGGGAAGGTCGTTGTGGAGTTTTAAAATTAAAACTTTAGATAATTGTTATAGATAGGTATGGTACGAAATAAAAGATATTTTGTAATAAAATGTATGAAGTCAGGACGGAGAATGATGTGTTCTGACACTAGATTCTACGCTGACACTAGATTCTACGCTGACACTAGATTCTACGCTGACACTAGATTCTACGCTGACACTAGATTCTACGCTGACACTAGATTCTACGGGCTCGGTATGAGGCTGAAAACTGACATGATGAATGGATATAAGGATTTCAAAAAAAATTAGTATATGTGGCAGTTTGGTAGAAAAAGGCACACCTTGGGTTTCCGCCAACGTTTTCCTGACACAGATGGTGATCTAATAAAACAAAAACAAATCATTTTACACCTTCACTCGCAACTATTAAGGTGTCTTATACTTAATAATAATATTATAATTTATTATAAAATATTTATTAAATTAATATTTTATTACATAATGCTTATTACATATGTATAACAATTTTTCAATCTTACCATAAGCTCACGTATCTATTTAAACCGTAGAAGGTCACCAGTACGATCAGTTGTCAATCCACTATAATTTTTTTTTAGGCGCTTTGGCCCACTTATTCTTTAAAATTGCCCATAGAAATATAGCCTATACCTAAACATACATGAAAAACTTATAAATATAAAAAGAAATAAAGTAACAGGTTTTCTAAAAAAAAAGTATGTACTCTAGATGTATAAAAAAAATTGTAGACCTCAGTGAAAACACCGATGACGTTAAAAAATATTACGGAAGGTATATATAGGTAAGAAGGTAAATAGAAGGTAAAATTCTCTCTGTCCTCTCAATAACATCTAATATAATATAATATAATAAATAATAATATAATATATAATGTAATATATATTATATTATTATTTATTTTATGTCATTATTATCTAAATATAAAGCCACAAATTTAATGTATAATATAATATTACATTTTAACTTTTGTTTGTACGTTGTGTGTCTGTCACTTACTCAGTACCGGACAACTCTCTCTGGAAGTTTTGTAAATAAATATGTTAAAGATAGATATTTAACAATTCTTGGATATATATATATATATATATATATATATATATATATATATATATATATATATATATATATATATATATATATATATATATATATATATATATATATATATATATATATATGTATATATATATATATATATATATATATATATATATATATATATATATATATATATATATATATATATATATATATATATTCATTCAAGTATTCATCCATCATATATTATCTCAAACAAAGAGCAGGTAGGTAGTTCACGACATTGCTAATTCTACTCCCTGATTCACAACACAACAGGCCTCTCGCTTTCAGCGTTCTCCCAATGACTACGGGCGCCTATATATAACATATTAAACGTAAGCTTGTTTCGTAATCTGTACAGTTTATTTTGTTCACTCATATCCAGAGTATATATTATTATAATAGCTTGTCATATTTCTTCATCAGTACGACGACGGTCTGAGAGAGTGTGTTTCTTTTTAAATATACATATGTGTTACTAAAGTTACATACGGCAAGTTTAACCTGGATAGATATACACCCTTAAGTTATCGATTTTTCGTATATATCTGGAGATATTTTATATGGTATTGTAGAAAGATGGGAATCGAATCCACAACCATTGTATACAAACACACCCTAACCACTCTACGATAATGACAAAACAAATGAAGTACTAAGAAACAAGAATATCACAGGAAGTCCTAGTATTGTATGACAAAGCGCCGCCGGACCGCGGCACCGACGGAGGCAATTATCTTAGACTGCTCACTAACCGGTTGGACTCACCGGGAACCGACCGAGAATAGAACTGCAACTGTGCTAAATATATTTTATGTATGTATGTATGTATGTATGTATGTATGTATGTATGTATGTATGTATGTATGTATGTATGTATGTATGTATGTATGTATGTATGTATTATGAATCCTGTTATTTTGCTCTCGTAGCATTCTTAGAATGTTTGTTGGTAAATGAAGCAAAAGATATTACAACGATTTCTTTATGTTATGAGTTCAGAAATGTTTATATTAAAAATATTTTCTGAAATAGGCCAAATGTTCCTTATAAAATAGACTTTGGCAAGCATGTGGAGGTACGTGTAGCTACCACCAGCTCGGAAGGCGGCTCTGGTGGTAAGAGTCGGCAGCAAACTCAACAGTTGCTCTTTTCCACACAAATTTAGAATAAATTGTGGAATTTTATTACAACAATTAATGATTTTTTAACTTTTTGGATGCGATCATTTGGCGTAACAATCTTATATAACTTTCTTGTTCCTATAAACATAATGACGATATATATATATATATATATATATATATATATATATATATATATATATATATATATATATATATATATATATATATATATATATATATATATATATATATAATATATATGTATATATATATATACATATATATATATATATATATATATATATATATATATATATATATATATATATATATATATATATATATATATATACATATATATATTATATGTATTTATATATATATTGAAATAGAAACGTATCCAGGGCAAAGAGCCGTATCTTTGCCCTGGATACGTTTCTATTTTATTTAGACAAATGCCTCCACTACAAAATAGGGGAAGACAACGAAGATATTTTGTCATGGCCGAAGAATGACAAAGACATACAGGCGCCTTTGATGCACACATGACGAATAATAAACGAGCCGGTTCCACTGTCTCGAGGGTCTAGTGTCGTGATTAAGTCAAGTACTGGTTTAGACTTGCGAGTAAGCATTGCTGTTGCCTTTTTGTTTTTCATTTTTTAGTCGCGGGTTCGATGTCTTAGAGGATAGGTTTTGATTTGATTATATTTTTAGAATTTTATAAATTAAAATAAATTCATTTAGCTTCACGCTGTATCCCGCACACGGCAGGGTAGGCAGAGGGAACCGTAGGTATATAGAATTAGTGTTAAGACACTCCGTTCCCCGCTTTCCGCCGGTCGAGGCATTGCGTGTTGGGTGGCGGAACTAAACGCCGCGATTTGTTTTGTTTCCAGAGCGAAGAAAATGAAAATCATTTATACTCCCCGAGTGGGAATCGAACCCACACACCCGACTGCATACACGACACTTACAGACAGAGGCCATGCTTCTGCGCCACGAAAATAAACTAAAGTAATATTTTTTCGTTTATTCTTTGCTTTTTAAATTTTCTTTATATAAACCAGGATGTAGTACTACAGGCGGAAATGAAATTGAAATTCATTTCCGCAACCGGAAATCGATCTCACAAGTGTCGTGCTTACAGACAGGCGCTGTGCATTTTGTAAATTTCATAAAGAATATTCAAAATAATAGACTCACTATCATGTCTTCATTCGTGTGATATTTACCCGTGGAATAAATACGTTGCGTACTTATTTATATATATATATATATATATATATATATATATATATATATATATATATATATATATATATATATATATATATATATATATATATATATATATATATATATATATATATATATTTACACCAAGGCTTGCGGTGGCTTTAAATTATTCTAAGAGAAAGTACGTACACTACACACTGTCAATCAACAACAACTACAACAATACGTGCATACATCTGACACACGGTCACGGAAGTGCATTAAATTAGACCGATTGCATCGTTTCATGGGAATCACTAACAATGGCTTTGGCGTTTATATTCTTGTTGCATCGCCACGAGCCATGCCTTTACAATTTTGACTTGTATAAAGTAATTTTGCTGTGTATATATCACGACTATTTAGCATAGTATAAGCTATATTAATATTTTTTTTTTATTTTTTTTTAATTTTAATCCGTTTAGTAGTTTTTACGTGAAATTGGAACGAACATCCAAATCCTCAACAATCTTTCACATTTATAATATTAAAAAGAAAAGGATATACGAGTAATAAATGTACTAATTTAAATTGAACTAGAATGTATTGGATTACATATGTTTTTATTCTTGCATGTTTGTTTATATATATATATATATATATATATATATATATATATATATATATATATATATATATATATATATATATATATATATATATATATATATTGCTCATACCTACTACAGCTGATGCATTTTATTGTTAAATGTAAACATAAGTATCTCTGATTATTACTTGAATCACTGGTTTTTAATACTAAAAGTGTGTAATTCCTTTTTTTAAATTTAAAATACTGTAGTCACATATTGTGTGCAAAGCTTTTTCCAGGATTTTAGCGTAACCTAATGGAGATTTCCAATTTATTTGTGATTCTCCTTCCCAATATCCATATGATAATACATTTCTCGGTATGTTCTCGCATCGACCTCCGCTAGGTCAAATGTTATTAGAATATATTAAAAAAAAAATTATATACAGTGTATATTCTTTATTGCACACAGAAAAAGAAATAAAAGCACAAAATAAAATTATGTCGGCAATGGTGGGCTTATTTTTACAAGAAATCTCTATAAGAAATAAGCTTTAAGTAATATAAGAGCGAGTACCTAAGATATGTTGTTCTATAAGATTTATAGCGACCAATTAGCGTAACTGCGGTAAATGCAAACTCAATAGAATTTTTTTTTTATATTTCATTTGTATAGTCAACGATGTCTTGAATTTAAATAGAAATTGATGAATTCACACTGCTCTCCGTCTATACTTCCATATGCGGGTTACAGTGCGCGTGATGTGCGGGATATAGCGTGAAGCTGGAGTAGAATCATATTTTTTAAGTCGTTAAGTCTTTGCTTGCTTTGTGTGTGTGTGTGTGTGTGTGTGTGTGTGTGTGGGTTCAGATCAACAAATTTTTAGTTTTAGAATTTATATTGTAAGTGTTGGTACATTGAGCTCCAAAACACGAATAATATTTCCAATATAGTGCAAAGTCAAGTGACTTATGCAAGAAATTCGGAGCCAAATAGTAAAATTGCATTTTTATTTAGATATCAGGAATACGTAAGAGTAGACCTACTCGTATCTATTAAAACAGTATTAATTTAATTATTTTATTTACAGCTTATAAAACCTTATTTCGTAAAATTAATTTTATCTCACACTCACCTTGACTCCTTGGTAGATGCCCACCTGCACTAAAGCTCTCAACGCCGGCCGCCGCCATATGGCCGGAACACCCACGTGTCACACAAACTTGGCGAAATAACGCTTTTGTTTTGTGACACCGCGTCGCCGTCTTGTGACACTTTCAGCTTGTGTAATATTAATGCTAGGTTGTAAGCATTTTGTATATATGATTGTATTCTGACTGACCTTACTGACTGTGGATCCATATGTCTATCTGACTAGCTTTGACTTACAGCTGCGGCCCGTAGAAATAAAAAAAATTACTAACAATTGCTTTATATACAAATAAATTTTAATATTTATACAAATGGACTTTAATATATATACATATATAAATGGGCTAGCACAAAAATAAATATTATAACTGTACCTGAGACAAACAACTTTGACAGATTAAGTTATTTATTTTACTGTCCTTTTTTGGAGAGAAAAGTGAATAGTGACAAAATATTCACACTTTAATATTGATAAGTTTAATATACAACATAGTATTGATCAAATAGTTCAGTGATCAAAGTAAATCCAAAATACCATTATCTTGAATCACTGAACAGGGATGAATGTCTGTATGATCAAACAGACAGTTCAGATATATATATATATATATATATATATATATATATATATATATATATATATATATATATATATATATATATATATATATATATATATATATATATATATATATATATATATATATATATATATATATATATATATATATATATATATATATATATATATATATATATATATATATATATATATATATATATATATATATATATATATATATATATATATATATATATATATATATATATTTATATATATATATATATATATATATATATATATATATATATATATATATATATATATATATATATATATATATATACTATAACTTTTATATCAGAATTGTACAAAAATTATGCTTGGAGGACATAGAAAAGGAAAATTTGCCTGAAAAAGAATTTAAGTTTCAACTATTTTCCCTGAGAGCTTGGAATTTAGCGTTGAATTCATTTATTTAGTGTCTATTATTTAACACATATTAAATGATATGATGACACTCAACCAAATGTCCATACGTGTAATTTTGGAATGTAAATAATACTCCCGAGTAAAGCTATACTCGTTGTTATTATTTTTCCAGAAAAATGCCTTTTTACAGCATAATAAATAGAGAATCTACTGGCAAGACACTACGTACTGTGCTTTTTCACAGGATTCGAGACATTACTTTTTGAGTGGCCGAAATCAACGCCATCTCGCCGGTTACAATCAAGCGTTCTCCGAGTGAAACATAAATTTACATGTAGGTTTACTTTTGTTCGGAACAGATGTTACTTGTTGCCAAGATTTGTCGCAATACATTTACCCTTGACCTAAAGCTACAATAACAACAATATTGTGGTTTCTGTTTCACTATAATATTGTTTTAATAATATTTGGGGAATAGTTGTCGTTTTATTAAGATTCTGGTGTATCTGACTGACGATTCCTATGTCAAGCGAAGTTCGTTGGTTCAATATATGTATTGTGACACTTTAATCATAATTGAGGCCGTCCCATCCCATCCCCACTCGAGATTCAATGTCTTCAATTCGGACGAAAGGTGCAGAACGGAGTATCTTGCCACTAGGCTCTCTCTCTACTATATATTAGAGACACCGTTAAGCTGAAAAAATAATAATAATACACATACATACACCTCACGTTTAGTTAATTTGCAGTATATAAAGTACACTGTTAAACAAACCCACTATAGGTATGAGCATATACGATTATTAAGGAGAGCGTAAAGATTAGTCACTTGTGAAATTTGCATAGTTAAAATATTACCTATAGAAAAATCTTAATAAGATTTCGGTTTAAAAGAAATCACAGATAGGGCATTGATTAGAAATAAATTGTAAGGTTTTAATTTGTATCGTCTGTTGATGACTGAAATCATCCAAGACCTTGAACAGCCTTGACCTGACTCTGAAAGTACACTTCAATATAAAGCTTGAGTATATTAAAAAACAAAATATATTCTAGAAATCCATTATTTTGTATAAAATTATAAATAACAATATTAAAGTATACACGTGGTTGTTAAAACCTTGACAGACACTCTTGTTTTTTAATTAGGCTAAGTATAAGCTATAAAACATAAATATTAGGTTTTATCAATTCTATTATTCAAATATAATAGCTTAACGAGCTTCATGCTTTTTCTTGCATATACCAACGTTGATAGAGGAAGCCTAGTGTTAAGACACTCCGTTACCCAATTTTCGAGACACTTCGTTGAGTGGTGGAAGTCAAAGCTACCTTATCAAAACTATATAATGAAATAATTTATTCCCCCGAGCAGAAATCGAACTCACACCCGTCGCTATTAAATTGTGTGTGTGTGTGTGTGTGTGTGTGTGTGTGTGTGTGTGTGTGTGTGTGTGACTAGCCTATCTCTATAGGGAATATTTTATCCATTCCACGTAGCTTTACATTTGATGTCCATAATCTTATTGTACCTTCGGGCTGTATTTCAGTGAAATATTATACTACTCTGTCACGCAAAGACCTTTCCCATCCTTTCACATTTACGGCTTTTATGCACTTATCTTTGCTGTCTGACCTTTGAAAATGCCCTAATTCGAGTTTGAGCAAAAACTTTGAACTTTTTGTTTTAGTGAATCTTATTCCTTTTTAAAAAAGAGGTTTTTATTTTAAGCATTAAGTGTATACCCAGTTGTGAAACTATGTATTTAATGTATAGTAGACTACGATTTGATCTGCTTGCAATTACTTCATTATTTCTATTATAGGAAATACACGAAAGTAATAAATATGGTACATAATATGTTTATTTAATAATTTATGTTAGGAGGAATACATACATACATATATATATATATATATATATATATATATATATATATATATATATATATATATATATATATATATATATATATATATATATATATATATATATATATATCCATGTGACGGAATACCATCTTCTGTAATTGATAAATCGCAGAAATTTGTCTTACTTAGATATATTTACATATTGTCCATAATTTATTAAGTCTCTCTGGTAAGGAGATAATATCGCGGCGTTAGGTTTCGCCACTAAACGCACAATGTCTTTTAAAATTGGTGGTGCGTGAACACCATGTGTGGTGTTTAACACATGGTTCTCTCTGTCTATCCTACTTTATACGTAAAGCAATTTTTTTATTTTTTCTTTAGTACAGCACTACTAATATAATGTTTTATTCCTAAAGGACATAATTACCATGTAAAAAATGTATATAGGCGAATAAATCAAACGCCGGAACAAACAAATGAGTGTCAGGATCTCAATTAGACGAGGGGTGCTCACGCCCTACAATTTCCCCTTCGAGTTCGAGACTGCAGTGCTTCTACGTATCGTGGTTCATGTCCACTTTGTGCGACGATATCGCGTACGAAAGCTCGTAACAAAAGATCTCAAAAGAAAATCTTAAGCTAAACCTTATCCTCCTAGATCCTAAATAGCAATGTGACTTAATTATTTAAAAAAAACAATCAAATAACAGCAACTATAACAAAAAAACTATATGACTTTTAAGCTTACTACATCCAGTTTGAGAGTGAAGCGTATAATTTCTGTACCTATTGAAAAACAAATTGGTCTTCTCGACTTCTGTATATATTAAATAAGTTTTTATATTTTTTATTCCAATTTAGCATGATCTATCTAAAGGCATTTGATTACGGTCTGTTCTGATGACTTCATATTGAGATGATGAGGACCCTTATCAGCACGCTTCAGATAACCTTGTGTTATAACTTTAAGTTATATATAAATACTGACTTGCTGTAAGCAATATTACATAAAATGTTTTTTTCTAGATTTTTATCAAATTCAAGCAAATATGTATATGGTATTTGTAAAGGTGCATAAAATAACCAAAGACAATATAATAATACTTCTATTCTTTCTGATGAAGCTTTTAACTAAAATATTCCACATATTTTAGTTAAAAGCTTATATTTTGGCTTCCAGTGGCATTTTGAATTCACACTCGATTTACGAGACCAATAGAAGTACTACTTTAGATATATATATATATATATATATATATATATATATATATATATATATATATATATATATATATATATATATATATATATATATATATATATATATATATATATATAACTTGCCATGTCAAAAGCTGGAACTATTAAATGAATGTCAGGGAAAGGGAGGCTCGCCCTATTTCTGCGGCAGCCCAACCTTTGCGTCCGTCTCCAAGGGCGTAAGGCACTGCAGTAATAAATATAGCCTAAAGACTTAGGTCAATTGGAAATTTTGATAGACTTTAAAGCAATTTCAGGAAATAGATGTAGCGATATTTTGAGAACGTTGTTATGTTATTTAGTTCTTGTTTAGTGTATATATAAATTGTGATGTAAAAGAGCACATTGTAGCAATACCCCACTAGATATTAGATATTTAGCTTTACGTTTATTTGTACATATAATATTGTAAATATCTTATTTTCGGTACAGCTTTTAATTATATTTTTACATTTTTAATTTTATTTAGATATCTCTCAATTTTAACTTATTATTCTCCTCATTTTACTCAAATACAAATAAAAAAAAATAACATTCATCGTGATCGTGATTCATGGCATAAGAATTTGAACAACAGTGTAAGCCAAATATTTGTTAGATTTATTATCAACAAAGAATGAAAAGTCTATTATCAATGGATACGCTTCGAGCTTTCAGACTAAGCAGATCAGGTTGTAATGCGGTTTTCACTAAAAGATAGAGTAGGTAAGTGACCAGAGATAAGTGTACAAATATTAAATTAAATATTAATGTTGCCTAAGTGGACAAAGCCGCGTGCGGAACTAGCGTTAGATGTGAAATAAATATTTATATTTTCAAAGTAAAATTATCAAATGGAGCTTTTGGGACGTTTGCCAAATGGCTTCCAGGTACTATCAAGAGCAACCTGAAGTTTCTATCAAAAATATCTATTTTATGACATTTTGTACTACTACTTGTTTGTATGACTATTTTGAACTGACTGAATGCTTCAGACGATGCTTATGCTAAATTTCATGTGAAACTTCTTTATGATAACTACATACATATATATTGTTGTTATAACAGCTATATCTATATATAATAAATATGTAAAAAATCGCCGTCTGTACATGGATGGTATATTAAAAACTATTATTGGGGCCACTTATATATGTATGTTAATAGAACCCAAAACAATGATTTTTAAATACTTTTATCTGTATGTCTGTGCGTTTGTGAACGCTAATCTCAGGAACGGCTTAACTGGTTCAAATGAAGTTGGTTATATTACAATAAAATATGTTGGTTATATTAAAATAAAAGTAAAATTCACTTAATATTTAGATAGATATTCATAAATAAACAAGTTATATTAATTTAAACTATTTTGTACGACGACGAATTAAAGAACGGAATATGTTGAATTTTTAATTTATTTTTTCCACGTAGACAAAGTCGCGGGCGCAACTAGTTTATAATTAATAGTTAGTGACAAAGATATATAATAGATAATGTATAGTAAATGTACCTATATTTTAATATATATTCATTACCGTTCTATTGAGGACTGTTGTGGCGCAGAGGCACAGCTTCTGGCAACAAGGCAAAGCGCGACGTTGAGTTCCGCCACTCAACACGCAGTAACTCGAAAGGCTTCCTTTCGTTCCTTCCTTAAAGCGAAAAGGTTCCTTCAGCCTACGGTTTCCTTAACCTATCCTGCGGGATACAGCGTGAAGGTGTGTATATACATATATATATATATATATATATATATATATATATATATATATATATATATATATATATATATATATATATATATATATATATATATATATATATAATATCATAGTAAAAAAAATTATGTCGCTTATTTGTAATCTCTAAGGGAAATGTTTAATAATAACATTATTATCATCGTAAAAGCAATTTTTCTCTTATTTTATATTAAGAACGTGTATATACCTAGGTGTTTGTCAAACCGCGAGGTGCCTTCCAATAAATTATATTAAGTACATTATGACCATTTACCATGAATTGTTGTGAGTCATTTATTACTGATGTATGTATTTGAGTCATGGTCGTCATTAACAGAATTTTTTGAATGATATACATGCTCAGAGTCATTAAATGATACTATATATATATATATATATATATATATATATATATATATATATATATATATATATATATATATATATATATATATATATATATATATATATATATATATATATATATATATATATATATATATATATATATAATATATATATATATATATATATATATATATATATATATATATATATATATATATATATATATATATATATATATATATATATATATATATATATATATATATATATATATATATATATATATATATATATATATATATATATATATATATATATATATATATATATATATATATATAATATATATATATATATATATATATATATATATATATATATATATATATATATATATATATATATATATATATATATATATATATATATATATATATATATATATATATATATATATATATATATATATATATATATATATATATATACCTTTCTTCTAGTGTGATAATATCCCATTATTAGTCATATCAGGTGACCTTCAAATTCAAAATAATACTTTGAAATATATTTATTACTATAGAAGCTTATTTTTGATAAGTATAACAAATTACCAAAAAAAAATCCGGAGTTTTTCTATATATATCTATCTACGTATAATGCGAGATAATAGTAAATGTTCGGTCTGTAAACGGATGTTTGCCGAGCGCTAGTTGCTCTTCGAAAGTGAAAGCTTGTACAATGGCGCTTTATATTATAAGGAAGTGCTCTTTGTTGTTTTTGAGTCGGGTCTCGTTCGAAGGGAGTGTGTGACTACATCGATGGTAGCAGGTTCGATGGCTAGAACAATATTTGTTTTGAATATTATTATGCGGTGTTAAGTTACGCCACCAATCACTCGACGACAAGTGTCGGCCAATTGGAATATAGAATCGATTCACACTAAAACTGCTTAAAAACGAAAAACTCCAATAATAATAATACATATATAGTCTATGTATAGTATGTATAGTCTGTGGTGAAAAAAAGAGAAACAATAAAACAATAAAAAAAAATCACTCAACGCCCGTTAACATGCACAGAGTGATTTAACTCTACATCGTCATTACTCCACAAGTCTTGATATGCGTGAAGGTAACCAATGACATTATTGTCTTAGTGGGCGGAGAGTAGAGAATGCATTGATATATGAAATGTCAGCATGTCACGACTGACCCAGCATTGTATTTTGTTTTAAGCAAATCGATAATATAAATTTGATATAAAAAAAACACATATTAAATATTTTTTTATTGCACCTAATGTTGACACTAATACAGATAAAAAAAAAACAATTTCTGGCTAAAAGTATTACCTGTCGGGTATCCTCGTTTTAGGAGAAAATATGTTATATGTAATATATATGTTATATGTGATATATATGTTATATAAATATAATATACGACAGCTATTTCTGTGGCATCAATTTCTGGATTTATGCAAAAGAAATTTTATAAAATTAATAGACTATAGTTAGTTTCGGTCTGCTTATTTTGATTTCTATAGACATGTTTTGTCTACGTGATGTCATACTCATATGGGTTTCACTGTATGATAATGTTTTGTCTGTATAAAGGGGTGACACGGATCAGTACAGACCGACTGCTTGATTCTACATATATTTTGATTGATCTGTAGGTAAAGCTATTATTCATTATATTTCCAAAATAAAATTAAACGTTTGAGAACTGGCTTTCCAACTGGCTAGTGTTGATTCGCGGAACTCAATGCGGCGCTTTTGTCGTTATACTAGAACCAGGAAATGAAACTAACTCGTTCCCTCCAGTGAGAATCGAACTCGCAACCGTGGCGTGTATTGCAAGACGGCTTCAACGTACCTACTCATAAATGAAACGTATATATTTTAATTTTGTTATACAAAATACTTAATAAGGGTTATTCATTTCATCCTGTAAAGTTTAGGGCGCAAATGTCGCCTTGCCTCCGAAACTAAGTAGTAGCTACATTGAATCTGTTTCTGTCTAGATTTTAGAGACAAACGATACTTGATACATCAGATATATCAGAGAACAACTTACGGCAATGCAACGGCAAATTGGCATTTAATGTTAGATCTGAAGTAGGTCGCTACAATTGACAGGAATTAATGCAAGAATTAGGTTGCAATCAAAAAGACTTAGTATATATATATATATATATATATATATATATATATATATATATATATATATATATATATATATATATATATATATATATATAAGTATATGACGCGATATTTTAGTTGAAAAAAAATGCTAGCTCTGCCCTAAATATATTTAAATTTTATTTCACTTTGTAATAAAATTTTACATTCACATATTTTATTTTGATATTTTTTATTCAATGTTACGTTCGGCAATAATCCCTTTTCCTTTTTGTTCGTGTCGTTGCACAGTGCGACTGACTGACTGGACTGGAACGACTGGAAACACGATAATTGTAGGTTCGATTCCCAGTCTCGAGAATGTTTATAATTGCATTATTGTAATTAACCCGCTTTTGTAGACAATGTGCGGCGTTCAGTTAAGTTGAGCCTCAAATATTGGAAGGAGAGTGAGTGATACTCTCCCTCCCCCCTCCTTCCCTCTGCCTACCCCACTATGCAAAAATGCGTAAAGCCGCCTGTCCCCAACGTAATATATACGCCAACATACATATGACGTGACTGATCAATAAATATCAATGGTACTAGAAATCCTATCTCTGTTTCTTAGAAATGAAGTTCTAAAAATAAGAATCGTAAATAGGTACGTGATAGAATGTCCCACAAAAACTTGTGAATGAATGTGTTAGCCTGTATACGGTGTGTTGCGTACGCGCACCTAATATGGCGGCGCCTGCGCAACTGTCGATAACCTACCACACGTGGGTTGGGTTTTATGCTGACACATGTATATGATTTATGACTTTTTATTTTTTTAAAATTGAATTTGCATTTAAAATTGATATTGAAATGATTTCCATCGCAGTACAATTGATATATTTTAGATGAACGCAGTCGTTACCCGTTCCAATAGTAAATGTTTGAATATATATATATATATATATATATATATATATATATATATATATATATATATATATATATATATATATATATATATATATATATATATATATATATATATATATATATATATATATATATATATATATATATATATATATACATTTTTATACATATTAGAGTAAGTAATACCTACGATACACCGATATGTTTTAATTTCAAGGGCAAATGTAATTTAGTTATGTCATATCGTTTTAACGAACTTCATGTGTAGATAGACTCGTTTCTTAATCATGTACTAGAGGTTGCCTCATTTCGAGATATTTAATGTTAATGTTTTTAATTTGACATCAGTTTAATGGTTATTTGCACGCGTATACACACACATATATACACACATACACTATGCGATGGAACCCAGCACAGCACTTTGTATAACCAACACAGGGAAACATATTTTAATAAATATTATATTCAGCATAGCAGTTCGAACCCAAAACAATCAAATGCGGTTAGACCACGACTGACAGCGCCACAAAGACGAACAAAATTAATAGAAGACCTTCTAGATTAGTTCTCAAGCAGTGTAAGAGTACTTTACTACCCCTAAGATGGCTTTGTATCGTTTTTCATACACATAAACACCTTTTGTAGTATTCCCCGTCTGCTTAGCGTTGTGTAGAGTTGGCGCGCAGCCAGTCGCAAAGTGGGTACCCCGTTAATGTGAAATAGATCAAAAATTGGGTTATCTCCACAGCTGCATACTGCAGAACAGTGATTGAAGTAGACAAAGTAAGTGCAACGGAAAGAGCAAAAGCTGTGGAGCTTTCAGCTTGGAGTGGGTTGTGTTCCTGAACGTTGGTTTTAACTCGAGTCTGTCGCATGCTTTTAAAGCTAAAACCATCTAATAAATAAAGCTCATTTACATATAGTATTATATTACTGTTTGCATAAGCTTACATTTTTATTACGTCTAAATTTGGACATGGGATTGCAATATCTTAAATGTGTGAGTAGCTTTTATAAAATTATCTTTTATAGTGGTATAAAAAAACATAATAAATTTTGATATAAAATTCTCAAAGTTATAGTGAATGCGATGCTGTTAAGGTTCTTTAATGTACCAAAGGTGAGACCCTGATGATGCTGGTAACAGGTTGTAACTTACAATATAGGTGGAACTTAGTAACGGGAACTTTAGTCTTACTGTTAAAACGAATTTGTTGTAACTAATTTTAAATTTTGTTAGTAAATAATAAGTAATTTAGTTAGTAATTTTAAATTTAGTTTTTTGATATTTTTTATTTTATTAATATTAGTAGCATTGGATATTTTTAGGCTCAATGTAAGCCATTGTGACGCAATGCGATATCGTCTGTCTGTAAACGCGACGGTTGCGGGTTCGATACACACTCGACGTATAGTTATGTTTAAAATAATTTCATGAATGTAGGGAACTAAATACTAGGTTCCCCTCTTTATTTTGGGTTATTCACTTAACAGTGCATATAGAACATTTTGCCTTCAGTTGTCCTTTTTGATAAGTAAGTAGGTTAGAATAGATCAGTTCTGGTTTTTGACCTACTTAGCACAAGCGATAAATATTTGGTAATTTAAGCCATATTTTAAATATTAATACGTATGTAACGGGTTTGATTCCTGTCATATGTAAGTAAATCACTGGTTACGGAAAGTCTTTATGAATGAGATATATTTAATACAAAAAGGCAGCGCATTCAGGTGAAGTTAGTAAATATAGTTCAGGTAATTTCAGTGCCCGTTGAGCACACATCACTTCTCCAATAGCACTTTATATGGAGAAGGAAATTACAAATGAGTAAAATAGAGAAAAAACAAAACAATATATATATATATATATATATATATATATATATATATATATATATATATATATATATATATATATATATATATATATATATATATATATATATATATATATATATATATATATATATATATATATATATATATATATATATATATATATATATATATATATACCTAATGCCTTTTATGTACGTCTATATATTCAAAGTGGGCACTGAGTACTGCCCGTGTAATATACGAAATGCAATATTGAATGTACGCTACTAATAATTCCCCCCCTGTGTTTGCGAAAGCTTGCCCTCAAATAGCTCGAGTGCGCTTATGTAGGGTAATCTATATCCGTTTATATTGATCTAGTGGAGTTGAAAAGTATACCTAAGTCTTCTGATACCGTTCTGGTGCAGTGCTTATGTTATAAGTTAATTAAGTTTTGAGACGGTTATAAGTTCAATTCCAACGGGAGGAACTTTTCGATTGAGTTTGAAATATAGCTTCGAATTTCTACTACCTTTCTGGAAATTTATCGAAGTGGACAGTAATATACTCTCATTTTGAATTGGCAGAGAGGATGGAGTGATTAATCACTAGATTCCTTATGCCTGTTCCTCATAATAAAAGTGATGCTCGGTACCAGTTATATTTAAAAGGTTGAAAAATGTCTATTACAGGAAAAAGTATATTATTAGTTAAAAGCATTCACTTTATAATTTTGTATGTTGACTTTATAACTGTATCCCGCTCATAGCAGGGTAGGCAGAGGGAACCTAATGTTAAGACACCGTTCCCCGCTTTCCGCCTTTCGAGGAATTGCGTGTTGAGTGGCGGAACTCAACGCCGCGCTTTGCCCTGTTAATAGAGCGAGGAAAATGAAAATAATTCATTTTCCCCGAGTGGGAATTGAAGGCACTACCCGTCGCGTTTACATGTAGACGCTGTCGCCTCTGCGCCACGACGGTCCTCACGGTCTTTATAAACTTACTATGCAAAATCATGATATAAGAGACTATTTAGAGATTATGCTAGCAATAAAAAGCGGTTTTGCATACTAATATTGGTTACTTTATGGGGAAAAAAGAACATATAGATACTTTACTACAATCATTATAAATAATATTCAATGTTAGATTTGGTTTAGTACTCCATAAATACCAGTAGGGTGGCCCGTTCATATCCCATAGAAATTTTGATGTATGAGAATTTATTTTCGTATTGCAGTTGTTATTATACTGCATTGCGATTACTTTACACGATGGTTTAGTTTGGTGAATATAAAAAAAAAAAACTTAATCACTTATTTGTTATTCCAGAAATTATAGATGTTTTGTTCAGCAGAGTGTACACAAGGAGCCTAGTGTCAAGACACTCTGTTCTCCATTTATATATTTTTTAACAATAATTTATATAGCTATAGGTAGATAAGTAGGCACTGGATATGTTTTAAACAACTTTAACTAGAGACATCTGGTATTATTGTAATTTATAAAACGCACGCAGCTGTCGCCCATGACATGATTTGCAGTTAACTAGAGTGACGATTCTTGCATAGAAGAAATCGAAATGGCTCTGGTTATTAAGGCGACGGTTGTTGGTTCGACTCCTACTCGGGAACAATTAATTAATTACCTCGCCCTGGTATAGCTAGGCTAGACAAACTCGGCGTTAAGTTACGCCACTCCACACGTAATGTCCCAGAAAGGCGGTAAATCGAGAACGGAGTGTCTTAACACTAGCGTCTCACTACTTAACCTGTTACATGCTTAAGGCTAAAAAAAAGCGAAATTAATCATATTACATATACATTTTTGAAGTATAGCACTATGTCATAGGATCTTCATATAATATATATTTAGATCACAAACAATTATCGGTGATGTAATCGTTTAGATATTTACACCTAAATATATTTGAACGAACAGACGAATGACCTTCTTATAATATAGCAGGGTAGAAAGGACCTAGTCTTCATTTATTTGGTTTTCCATTTTTCGCCGGTTTTCTGGGGACACTGCGGGTTAAAGCGGAGCTCAACTCCGGTATCTGCTTAACTTCTAAGTACACTGATCGTACAATTATATATATATTTAACTTCTTATATATATATATATATATATATATATATATATATATATATATATATTTAACTTCTTATGTTCACCTATTTTCATTTTTTTTTTATAATGTGAAATAATTATATGAACACAAAGAACTGTTTGTGAACAGCTTTTAAAAATAATAAAGAATGCTTTTTTTTTTCAATGACTAACAAGTGGTCTGTGGCCGCAAGCGCTTTGCGGCTCCGTTTTGTAGGGACTTTGCCGAGTGTCAAATGTTTTTTTTTTAAATATATGTTGACTTATTTTTTTAAGTAACAGTTTTAAGATGTTATTGCACACTAAGGAAAGAAACATATTTTTTAGTAACGACGACGAATTAAAATAATAGATATCTTTATATCTTTGAGATATAATAGATATCTTTATATCTTTGAGATATAATAGATATCTTTATATCTTTGCCAAGCGCAGTGTTGAGTTCCGCCACTCAACACGCAACGCCTCGACAGGCGGAAAGCGCGGACCAGAGTGCCTTAACTAGGTTCCTTCAGCCTACGGTTCCCTCTGCCTACCCTGCTATGTGCGGGATACAGCGTGAAGCTAAATATTAATATAATATTTATATCTGTAATCGTGACGGTTTCTTAATATTCTCTTCGCTCTGGTAACAAGACGTTTAGTTCAGCCACTTAACACGCAATGTCTCGAAAGGCGGAAGCGGGTAACGGAGTATGTTAACAATAGGATCACAATAGGATCTGCCTATCCTGCTATGAGCGGGATACAGCGTGAAGCTACTACTGCCACTGTCTTTATATCTATATCTCCATCTGTCTTATATTTAGACAATAGTACTTGTTGTATCCTATTTAGGACAAATGTATGGGTATATAGGTAAGTTAGTTAGTTTCATTAACAGTCAGACGCTGTGGCTTCATGTTTTGTCATATAAATACAAGGATCTGGAACGCCTGATATAGAACCAGAATAGATGATGAGGTCAACTATAAAAAATGCGTAAAAGGTGTTTTAGTAAAAGTTATTGGGCGTAATAAGCATTTTTATTTGTCATACGGCAATCTTGGATGAATAAATAAAATTCTATGAATCTCAATAGGTAAAGGACGATAATAGTCCGTAGGGTGGCAAGGATTATAAAATCCACGCCAATGGAATTCTTGGCTTCTACTAATGAAAATTAATAAGAAATTATAGTAAAAATAAAGTTAAATATCGTCCCCGAGAGAGTAACTAGTTTAAATGTGTTTTTTTAACTACATAGCGTTTATTGGTTATTTATATATATATATATATATATATATATATATATATATATATATATATATATATATATATATATATATATATATATATATATATATATATATTTGTTTACAAAACCGCTGTCGTCTGCACTTGCAAGGAATGCCCTTAGATAGTAGGGTCAAGAATGCTACTGACATTGTTCATTGAAGGTTTGAAAATTATAAAATTAATTTTCTCATTATATATCTACATAGGTTACTTATCTATACATATACAAATATATACAATTTTTTTAGCCTTCTTAAGAGAGCATTTAGTAAGTCATTCTGCCACGTATTTTGCACTCCAGAATTAGATAGTGACCAAGATGTCAAACGAAATGGTTTCATACACTTCATGTAGAAATGTCAGCACTGTACTATTATGCAGATAAAGTACGGCGTTGAGTTCCGCTATTCGACACGAAATATCTCGAATATTGGTCGGAAATGGGGAACAGAGTGTCTTTACGCTAGGTTCCCTCTGCCTACTGCCTGCTTTGCGGATATTGGCGTGACGTTGGTTTTTTTTATGTATTTTAAATTGTCACTATAATTGTCTTGTAGTTTGACAATTTTATATAATTCTGTGAACTCCGTTTAATCAAAGAAGAGCCCAAGGTGAAACATTTTCAAGAACATCTTGCATTTAAATTAAATTTATTTTAAAAATGCTTTTAGCACATTTCCTCAAGTTCAATGTTAATTAACAATTCAATATTTGGATGATAAAAAGCTTGATGTATTTTACATATATCTCATTCTTTTCATCAGGTGTCTCGTCTGGTCATCCTCCACGAAGAAGCGGAAGATGGCAACGCGATGCCGGACCTGGCGCGGCCAGTGCAGGCCGTGTCGCTCGCCGTCAACAACTTGGTTAAGGTAACATGTTTGATTTTTCTTTCCTTTTATTTTTTTTTAAATTTTGGGTAAGTGTCCACACCAGAAGGTTGATATTTGACAAGCAATCTTGGGACTTATCTGATGCCTTGCCTTGTGTTGCCGATATGTTTATAGGTTAATGTTGCATTACAAAATCTTCTATCATTGTTATTCTGGTGTAGATTGGTTTTTCTAGATGAGCTTATGTGATTAAAGGACTTCAGCTTTCCTATAATGACTAAAAATATTATTTGTAGTTATGTTTATCGCTGGAGTTAGTAATAAAACTCATATACATATTTTACTATCTACATTTGCACCTTGTTTGTTTTACAAGGGAAATTAATAAAGATGTTCCAAGGACAAGACAAAGGATATTGATATTGGTGATAATAATCTATAAATCTCCAATAATGTTAAATAAATAGCGTTACTTACGTACTTACGGCATAACAACAGCGTTGGTGTTAGATATTTTATATATTATTATATAATATTACACTGAAATATTTTCGTATTCAACCAAGCCTATGATTTGTTTACACTAGCGGTTATAACTGATGTGAAGGTTATACCGAGTGCAGTCTAGTTACTGGCATATCTTTAATGCTTATACATTTTTTTATAATATGGAGGAAAGAAAATTGTATTTTTAGTAATTTAATTTTATAAAAAATTTAAATGAAATTACAGAAAAAAAATATGATTTTTTTTTTAGTTTACATTTATTAGAATTATATGATAGGGGTTTCTATTGAATATTTATAAATATACTTTTTGGCTTATCAGAAAACTTCTCCATATATTCTCTTTGTAAAGAATATATAAAAAAAACGCGTAATATATATAAAAAAAAATATTATGCTTCATTGATTTCGAATTTGATTAGAAAACTTAACGAGAAAGAAATAGCTGTTACAATCATTTTGAAAATAGCATGGTCACTTTTTTTTTCTTAATATTTTTAATTTTTGTCCAAAATTTGTACGCACTAAGGAAAAAATAACTCCAGCGATAGAAGATACCGTTATATAGGTATTTTCATTGATAAATTAAAATATAAGTTTTTATACCACTTCCGTGTGCACTATCTCTTACTTTTATAAGAGGAACTATGACGTAGCGAAGTAAATAGGATTTGTCCAGATCAAGATTCTTTACAAGTTGCCAAGACTGAGGGAAGGCTACTTATAGATTTACTGTCAAAGTTGAAATCTTTCTATTCAAACTTATTGAAATGTGAAAGAACGTATTTAATATATTTTAACTTTTGCTTTCAAAATGCGAAGAGTTCCAGTTTATCTTAGTGGGAACGAATTTATTTGGTGTTAAAAAAATGATTTCACGTAAAAAAATTATTAAGTCCAGTAAAATACCGAACGGTGCACAGGTCGGGCATGAGACTATAGAGTCGTCAGACGACCTGGTCCTTCGAGCCGACATGCCCGGCGCCTTGCGGAGAGTGGAGGGCGCGGCCACTCTACTTCAACAGGCGTCTGATATGTTGCGAGCTGATCCGTATTCCGGACCAGCTAGGTGAGTATTTTTTTTTTACTATAAGTATTAAGTAGGGTCTTTGTTATTCTATTACTTCTTCCACACTATTTTTTTTGTTCAATTTCACTTGTTTCTCACTTAATTAAAAAAATATATGTCGGGCATTATTTAAAATATTGTGTTTGGATGTGTTAATGGAAAATTTATGAAAGCAGATCAATGTAATCTTTTTTTTTTATATAAACCTTTTTCAAAACTGTGCGGAAGCCGCGATTATTTTCTAAAAATTGAACAAATCATAGTTGCACGTTAAAATTCTCTGTCTTGTCGTTTATTTCTGGTAACGATTTATTATTACAATACCTTCCCTTGTACTTTTGATATGCTATCTATATTTTACAGAAAGAAGCTCATAGAAGGTTCCCGCGGTATCCTTCAAGGCACGTCTGCGCTCTTGTTGTGTTTCGACGAATCTGAAGTTAGGAAAATTGTAAAGGAATGTAAAAAGGTACTATATATAATATATAAAGTACATATACGAAATGATTTTTAAGCTGTCGCAGCGTCACACAGTGACACAGCGTCTGACGGTACACGCTACAGTTATGGGTTCGATTTCCATAAGGGGAAATGCATTATTTTTATTGTCTCGCTCTGGTAACAAGTACCGAAAGAGTCAGGCTGAAAGTAGAGAACAGAGTGTCTTACCAATACGTTCCCTTTGTTAACCCTGGAGTATGCGGAGTGCTGCTTAAAATTATATAATACGTAAAATTATTTATTTTTATTTCTTATAAAAAATATATTCATATAGGATATATATATATATATATATATATATATATATATATATATATATATATATATATATATATATATATATATATATATATAGCCCTTTAGTATTTTTTTACAGCCATGGATGGTTTTTCTTTCGTGGTCCTTGTAAACCATTTTGGAAAACACACCCCACCAAAGCATTAGAAACATTCTGTGCCAGCGTTTATTTGGTATCACGGGTGAGGATACACTGTCACTAATAAAATATTATTTTATTTAAGGTCTTGGACTACTTGGGTGTAGCAGAAGTAATAGACACGATGGAGGACCTCGTCCAGTTCCTTAGGGACATCTCACCAGCTTTGTCTAAAGCTGCTAGAGAGGTAAAGTTTTATAGGTTTTATATGACTTTTTCATTTATTTTAAATATCCAATGAGAGAATGTATAGATTAATTCATATGAAATTAACTTTATACCCAAACATATTACTGTTATGTAGGTAATTTTTTTAAATATCACAAACAAAGAGTAGAGCATTTTAAGTTGTATATATTAACTTTGCTTTAAACTAGACCAGAACCAAATATAGATTGAAGTGACTATAAGTTATTTTGTTTTAATATTATTTTGTATGACACGTAACATTTTCTAAGTTATTTTCTAGTTATTAAATAAATTAGCTAATTTACATCGTCTTATTTGATACAAAAAAGTTACTCGAATCGGTAGTTCTTGGAGATTAGCGCTCTGAACAAACAAACACATCCGCTTAATAATATTAGTATATATTATTATTGTATTTCATTCATTTTCCATATGTTTATATTTAAAGTAATATTTCTTTCGTTTAGGTGGCATCTCGAGCATCAGAACTAACTCACCCTCCGCACGCGGAGACTCTGACGAGCTGTTTGGAGAGCGTGAAGAAACTAGCGCCCGTTCTCATTTGTTCAATGAAAATATATATACATATATTGTCTGAAGGTTTGTCTATTTGTAATACATAGCTTTGAATGGCGATTTTCCTTATTATTATTTTTATTATTTATTAATAAATGTTTGGTAGAGCTTGCTGTTCTTTATAGTTCTAAAATGATATAGTTAATATTGTGATGTAATATTTTTTATATATATATATATATACATATATATATATATATATATATATATATATATATATATATATATATATATATATATATATATATATATATATATATATATATATATATATATAAAATAAAATATTTTTTTATTGAAATTGTTTTCTCACCAAAAAACTGTAATCTGTAAATTTTTTAATAAAATTTTTTACATATTTAAAAAAATAATTTCTACAGATAAAGTTAACTAATCTATAAAGAAGTAGTGACTTTAAACTAGTTCATAGATTTATATTTTTTTTCTTTATTTGTTAGGTGGTAAGGGTATTGAGGATGCCGCTGAGAACAGGAACTACTTGGCGCAGCGCATGGCGGACGAGATACACGAGATAATAAGGTAATAAACGTACATTAAATAACATATATATATGTGACTGGATCACGTCTGGAACTAACTTAGTAGCATTTTGATCTGAAAAGGCCTTATCTTAATTTTAACATGTTATTTCTTACTAAGGAATGAATAGAAAAAAAAAAGTAAGTCCGATCGCTACGCTATACGTTCTCGCGTTATTATACGCGTGTTGCTTACTTTGGCTTATTTTCAGTTTAAACTTATAACCGCCGTAATGAGTCTTAATTAGCAGCGGATTTATAAATTTTCTAGATATAGGCTGTATTTGTTGATCTTACGTCTAGAATTTGGTATTGTATCCATTTTTAAAGAGTGCCAGTAAAAGCAGTCACAGAATAAAAAATAAAAAAAATACATTATGAGATTATTTCTAAGTTCTAATATATCTAATTTAAAAGATAGAAGTGACTAATAAAAGTGACTTTTAACACTTATAACACTTTTTAAAAATATCTGTAGACGAATATACAAACGTACAAACATACATACACATACTAAAATTGGCACACATTCTTAATAGATACTCATATACAATTCAATTTCAAAAATATAAAATACGTACAAATCAATGACGGCTTTAACTGTAGTTGTAGGTTGTGGGTTCGATTTTAATTCATTCATGTAACAAGACAAAACGCTGCGTTGAGTTCCGCCACTCATAAATATCTCCAAAGGCGGTAAGTGGAGAACGGTCTTAACACTAGGTTCCCACATGCAATACGTAAGGGAATGGGGAAGAGAGGTAAAGTTGATATGGTTACGAGCTCATATAGGGACGGCTGGAGAAATGAAAAGGCATATGAACTGGCCAAGTTCGCAGTTCTATCAAAAAGTCCCTACAACTACGTAAAAATACCACTGGCACATGTCAAGGCAACTATCCGGAAGGAATCCGTCCGAAGATGGCAGGATAGATACTCAACCTTCAGCACCGGGGCGACAACCAGGAAATTCTTTCCTGAAGTCACAAACGCTTTCAAAATCACCAGAAACGTAAGATACTGATGCAAATCCTGACTGGACATGGAGGCATAACCAGCTATCTATATCGGTTCAAGCTGAAAGAAACCCCAGGATGTGAGTGCGACCCCAACATCGGAGTGGCACATCATTCTAGAGTCTTCACGGTTCTCCTTAGCTCGTCTAAGCCTGGAAAAAATAATTAATACCAAGATAGAAAGACTAGGTTTAGCTTATCTTATGATGGGCAACATAAGACGTCCAGTTTTCCTTGAGTATTTAGAGAATATCTTCCACAGCCATGGCCAGGAATGGCAGCAAAATAGCAGCATCAAAGAAATCTTAAGGAGATAAGGCACTCACTTACCCACGCACTCACTCAAGCATCAAAACCTTCACAACCGCCGGCTCAATCATACAATATTCAACGCTTTCTGCTCAACGGACATCCCAATCCTCCGGGGCTAAGACTAAGACCATAGCCCTTTTTATAGATGAAGACGAGGAGAGACGGGTGTAGCTTCTGTATCGTAGGACCGAATTAGTGGGTCTACATCTCTCCAGGTCTAGCTGTTCTCACAAAGGGAAGTACCGACAAGGCCACAAAGAGAAGATTGGACTACCAAAGCTTGCCTACCATCACATTATTCGACTGGGAGTGCCGAATAGTGCGAATTAAAAACAAGAACATTGCAATATTTGATGGACGAGACGGATTGTCGAACATGTAAAGTTGACGTCATGAGAGCAGGTTACGATAAAGGTGCAGTTATTGATCTACTAGGAACCTTGATGGTTCCTTTGAGCTTTAACCAAACACAACGTGATTGTGTATGAAGACAGGAGACTACAACTACAGAGGACCTCAGAAGGAACCATTAGTTGCACAAGGGACGCAATAACTAAAATTCATACGATCGCATCAATTATGGTAAATGGTGTCTCGGAAGAGCCCACAAGGCTCGTGGACGAGACCTTAATAAACCATTTTGGGGCGATCGTAATGGCAACCATATTAGCAAAAGCCCAAACAATTACGCTCATCATTGACATTAACCAACTGCCCTTTATCGATCGATTAAACCTCTTCCAAATGCACTATATCAGTCCAAGCCTTGTAACGACCATCACTCAAGAGCTGCAAGATCACATAGAAGTCCATTGAACGTGACTTACGCGCTCAACGAGGTTTACGATGGAATCTATTCGGCACAACTCATGACTCGCTCCTTGAGAGATCGAGATACATGAGTGCTACCATTTCAACAGACTCCCCCAACACCCTGTAGTTGGTCCATAAGCAAGCAGAGAAAACGGTCCTAACCAAGAGAGGATATGGAAGGGGGGATATCTCTCGCACCCTAACTATAAACGAAGCCTAGAGAGTGACAGCGTGGAATATACACGACAGTACATCCCACGCTGTCGTCGCAATAATAAGACTCACCAAAGGATATATTTACTACTCTGACGCCGAAGAAGACACAATCGGCAGGTTCATTCGTCGAGCAAATTAAAGTTCGATGAATGATATAGTAGAACACATCATCAAAACTTCTATTTCCTATAGAGACGAGGAGGTAAAAGTCAGTAACGAGGTGCCTGGAAACGATAACATAAACAATGAAGACAACATCTGAAGAACTTGTCGATGACAACTGTCGGCCAATATGTCGGAACACAGAGAATCGATTCACACTAAAACTGCTTAAGACCGAAGAACTCCAATAATTATAATACAAATAAGAAAACCAGAACAACAATGGCACGGACGCCAAAAGTCTGCGGTGAACAAAAAAGAGAAACAATAAACACTAGGTTCCCTCTGTTTACGCTGCTATATGCGGCAAAAATCGTGAAGCTATTTTTTTTTTCAATAATTCTTATAAAACTTAAACTTCCAGAGTGTTACAACTGACCTCGTACGTAGAGGACGGCGGCGAGAAGGACAACGTGGCTGTTCTGAAAGCGCTGCAAAGTGTCATACACAGTAAGGTTCCAGCTGCACATGAGTTTCTAAATGTAAGTTGATTTTGTTCTTTTGATATTGAAGATGGCAACTCCTGGGTCCTTGTCGGCCCTTCTCATAAGATTTGTATTCTGAACCTGTTGAAGAGACATGTGTATACGACGCCTTTAAAGTGCTTACGGAGGTCTATTTGGATAAAAAAAGGATATTTAGAATTTAGTATATTAAATTCTTGTAGTCTAGTTGATCTATTGTGGTTCCACATCAGGTGTTCCAGGTCTTTAATTTTGTATGTCAATAGAAAGTGCTTGTGATGTTAGATAATTTTTATATAGTTCAGATATATTATCTGTACCCAATATTGTTTATTTTAAGTACAGCCATACTGATCCATAGTAATCAAGTCGCCCTGTCCCCAGGACGCGGCGGCGCTCCGCAACAGCGCGGGCGAGCGCGCGCTGCGCTCCGTGCTGACGTCGGCGCAGCGCGCGGCCGAGCACGTGGCGCCGCACGCCGCCGCCGCGCTGCGCGGGCACGCCAGGTCCGCCCTAACAATGCTGTGAGGCTTCATTGGAGAGCTATATGAAAGACTGTGCCAACTTGTGTGTGTGTTGTGTGTGACAGGTCTGGCGGATACAACGCGGACGTGTTGTGCGACGAGCGGCAGCACGGACGGGGGGCGGAGCCCAAAGTGAGTCTCGTATACGAACGTGTTTGTAATTATTTATATTATTAGACATCCCGGACTATAAATAACATTGTCGTGTCAACAGCTTACAGTTTGTTTGTGTACAATTTCTGAGTTGCCTCACGTACTGCCCTGGATTCCTGCAGAATGAGCTGACTGTATCTTGCCCTCTGGTGTTGTGGGTTTGGTTGGTTGGTTGGTTACTTCAAAGCTTTTATATGTGGATAGAAAGGTGGTAGAAATGTGTTTGATAAATCTCATATACTCGCTAGGGAAATCAGGTATATCCCCAGGATGATCCGCGAGGCTATTGAAGTACAGAAATATCCCTATTTCAAGCTTACTACCACCTATAAAAAAAACCACTTATAAAAACTTTAAAGTTGTATTTGCTTTACAGTTGCAACTATCCAATTATTTACACAATTTAGATACATTTTTTTTTCTTTCTTTATAATCTGTGAAATTTAGCTATTCTTCGTTATTTAAAATATCTGATTCCCCAGGCCCGAGCTCTGTCCTCCGAGCTGAAGCACCAGGTGTCGGACGTGGAGGGCATCGTCAACGAGGGGGTGCGCGCGGCCGACACGCGCGGCGGCAAGACCCTGGCGGCCAGGTGAGGCGCTATATTAATAGTATTCGTATCCGTACCCTTATTCTTCTGGTTTTCTTCTGTTTGTATAATTAGGGTTGGAGTTTTTCAATACGTTTCATACGAACTTTAAGTACATTGGATCTATTTGTGTATGTATAATGTACTTGTAACAGTCATATCTGGTACTGTTCCAGCTGGCCGACTGTTATCATCGGCAATATCTTCAGCTGTTGTATTTCCAGGTGCTTTGTTAGAGACTTTATTTGCCTCCTCTATAAGAAAAAACAATTTTGATAATATATTCTACTATATCAGTTATGGAACTTTAATTTGCCCGACGAATGAACCTGCCGGTTGCGTGTTCTTCGGCGTCTGAGTAGTAAATATATCCTTTGGTGTGTCTTGTTGTTGCGACGACAGCGTGGGATGTACTGTCGTGTATGACACTCTTGATGGTCTTTGTTTGGATGATCACTACGGACTCGTATGTTAATCCGCTTTCTCTGCTTGCGTGTGGATCAGGTACAGGGTGTTGGGGGAGTCTTTGGGAATGGCAGCACGATTATAGCCATAACGAGGTTTTGACTGATATAGTGCATTTGGAAGAGATTCAATGGGCATTCTATGGGCAGAATGATGATGAAGGTAAAAATATATAAGAATGATGAAGGGCAGTTGTTTAATGTCGCTGACGAGCGTAATTATTTGGGCCTTAGCTAATATGGCTGCCGTTACGATCGCCCCAAAATGGTTAATTAAGGCCTTGTCCACGATCAGCCTTATGGGCTTTTCTGAACCACCATTTACCAGAATTGATGCGGTCGTACGGATTTTGGTTTTTGCGTCCCTTGTAAACTAGTCTAGTTGCTACTAAATCGCTGTCAAGGATAAAATGCTTGACCACCCAGGTGGATTTGTCATCAGGTGTTGTAACCTGTCCCCTTTCATCCCTGGAAACTCTGCCCTTCCTTAATAGTTTTGCAGCGACTACAAGGTTGGCGTAGGTAGTAGATTATGAGTTTTTCTAGAATTCCAAAGATTGTCCGTTTCTTGGCGGATCTCGTGCGAACGCTCACCATAAATATGGTATACAGGTTTTTTTTTAGTTTAGCTAATAAATTTCAGTAGATGTATATCTACTACACCTTTTGCCCCCATTGTTTTGCAATATACAGTTTAGGCGTACAGTGTTATATATATATGGTAACAAACAGACTGGAGACGGCGCACAAGTGGCTGCTGCACCCCGCAGACGCGGCGGCGCGCGGCGACGGGCAGAAGGCCGTCAACAGCATCGTGGCGCAGGGCCAGATGGTGAGACGCTCTCGGCGTGAAGTCGGTGGAGATTTATACATTAAATTATACCATTATATATTATCAAACACACAAACACATTCGTCAAAAACACGTCCTCTCACGTGCACGACTTCTTACACACCAAGGCCTCTGGGTAGTACGTAGTAGTAAGTACTTATGAAGTACTTACTACTAGTAGTTAATTTTTTAGTATGCCACCGTATGCCATGATGTAGTCTTGATACACTTTCCATCCCTTCGTACACCAGATAGCGGACTACCTCCAGGGGCGGGAGAAGGCGGAAGTGCTGCAGCTGTGCTCGGAGGTGCAGCGGCTGTCGGACCAGCTGGCGGAGCAGTGCGCGGCCGGCCGCGGGGACGGGGAGCCCGCGTGCGCGCTCACCAGGTGGAACATATTAGTCGTCTCGATTTAGCGTTACTGTGTTAGCCATATGTATATTTGTCTGTCCGTCTCTTGAGACCCTTTTTTTAATAATGCTTTTCAAACTGAAATTAATATCAAATACTCAGTTAGTGTTCAGCCGATCGGAAATCGTCGCGTATTTGAAACCTATTGGGTACTTTTTCCAGATGTATAATCATGAATTTGGTACGGAACCTTCGGGGCGCGAGCACTATTCGTACTTGACTGGTATATATTTTCAATGAACTGACGACATATTCCTTCGGGCAGGGAGCTAACCGACAAGCTGCACGAGCTGAAGCGCAGCATGGAGCGCGCCGTCGTCAACCGCGTGGTCGAGGACTTCATCGACGTGGCGGCGCCGCTGCGGCACTTCAGCGACGCGGTGGAGGCGCCCCTCGGTGAGGACGGCGCTGCCGGCGATGGACGGATACGTGGAAAGATATCGTTCTTCATTGCATGCATAAATATAATTTGCAGGCGCTCCCAACCGCGAGGCGGCGCTGCAGGCGCGCGGCGCGGCGCTGGCGGCGTTCAGCGCGCGCGCCGCCGCGGCCGCGGGCTCCGTGGCGGCGGGCCTGCGCCACAACAAGCGGCTGGCCGACCAGCTGCTCGTCAACGCGCAGGAGGTAGGCGTGCGAGCAGTCCGGGCAGTCCGGGCAGTCCGGGCAGCTGACTCCAACACACTAACCGACGGCATTCGACATAAACTAACGTTTATATTGTGTTTGCCCATAGGTAGAGAAATTGTCACCGCAACTAATTTGCGCGGGAAAAATTCGCTTCAACTATCCTGACAGCAAAGTAAGTGTATATAATTCATTACATATTATTATTAATAAATTGTTCTAAACGAACAACTATAAGCACCTAATTTCATCAATGAAGGCGAATCCAACAATAAAATTATATAGTTCTATTAATAGACCACCTAAGGGTTTCTTCTCCATTTAGGGCTCATCATCAGATCAGCTCAATGTTACCATAATAGTTATAGTATTGTCACCTAATATTATAAAATTAAAGTTTTATAGTCATTTTAAAAACAAAAAGTATAATGAAATTCTTATCTTTTATTATATACTGAAGTTAATTCAAAATAAAAAAAAGTCTTAGTAAAATACCTTTATTCTAGAACTTATTAAACGAAACTCTTATCGGATTAATCACGTATATTTTATTACGGACTACTGCAACGTGATTCCCATTGGGAGGCATAAATTATTTTCACTTCCTCTCTCGAGTAACAAGACAAAAGCTCGATTTTGAGTGCCACTTCAACACGCAATGTCACAAAAATAAGGCAGTGTATGGAGAACAGAGAGTCCACCTGATGCCCTTGTCTACCCCACTATACCCATGCTGGTATAGCATGAAGCTATAAAACCATTATTTCTACCTCGCAGGTAGCAGAAGAGCATTTCAACAATCTAAAGAACCAGTACTCGGACGCCATACTCCGCTGCAGAGACCTCTGCGACCAGGCGGTGGACCCGCTGGACTTTGTGAGGACCGCTGGTGAGTTGCGCCCCGAATGGAACTTGAACTAACTTGGATAGTTAAAGAGAATAAAAAAAATAACTACAAATATGATTATTTATTTTAAATATTTGTCTAATGTCAATCATGAAAATATAATTTTTCTACAAATTATATTTTGTAACGAACAAATTGAGAATTACTGTTGCCACTTATAATAAATAAAATAACTAAAATTTATATTATAAAATTTTTTAGAGAAAACTTTTCTCAAATAAATTCACAAAATATTAAATGATCATAATATATATTTTAAGGTGAATTGATGCAGAAGCACACGTATCTGTGTGAAGACGCCATCAGGAACAACGACTCGCAGAAGATGGTCGACAACACGTCGGCGATCGCCAGGTACTGCACGCAGCAGCGTAGGCAGAGGGGTCTCGGTGTAGCCTAAACTCAGCGCTGCCATGTCTTCCCCACAGGCTCGCCAACCGCGTGCTGCTGGTGGGCGGCGCCGAGCGCGACAACACGGAGGACGGCGAGTTCGCGGCGGCGCTGGCGGGCGCGCAGCAGCGCCTGCAGGCCGCCATCGCGCCCGCCGTGCGCGCCGCCAAGCACGTGGCGCTCGGGGACGCGGCCGCCGCGCCGCACTGGAGGCGCGCCAACGCGGAGATCATCCAGGCGGCGGCGTCCGTGGAGGAGGCCTTCTCCCGCCAGCACGCGCCCCCGCCGCCGCCCCCGCCCGCGCCCGCGCCCCTGCCGCCCCTGGCCGCCCTGCAGCTGGGCGGGCAGCAGGCGCCGCCCCGGCCGCCGCCGCCCGCCCTCAACGCGCCGCCCCGCCCGCCGCCGCCCGACACGGACGACGAGGGAGAAGATATATTCAAAAGGCAGCCGCACCCGAGTCAACCGATTTTGGTAAGTTAAGCGTTATTTAGGTTTTCACAGCTTAGCTAAATTAGAATATCAATATGTGTGCCCCGCCCTACTCCCGCCTTCAAATCGCCACTACACTCGATAAGCTCCAAAGTCAACTGGTAATTTGATATATAACTAAAACATAAACAGACACTGCCTCGGGTCGACAACAAGCTCTCGCAAGTTCTCGCAAGTCGAGCCAAATACCACGTTTTCAACGTTCTTTCAACACTTGCCGAGCCGTGCTATGCGGGTAATGCACCATTGGGAGGTTTTGATTAAATAGTGTTTTATATGTAGAATATTAAGGTCACCAGCCAGGCTCTAACTTGAGCAAACAGCGAATAGTCTGGATTGGCACTAGGTTCTCTATCCCTACCCTCATATATACCCAGGATAAAGCATGAAGGTGTATTATTGACGATAATTAAACATAAATGGCATCGTGGCGCAGCGACACATTGTCTATAAACGGGACAGTTATCAGTTCTATCCCCAAAAGGGGACAATGGATTATTCAAATTCCTCACTCTGGTAAGAAGACGAAGCGCGGCGTTAAGTTGCGCCACTCCACACGCAATGTCTGGAATAAATATCTAATACACGAACAACCACCCAGGTGGCGGCCCACAACCTGCACAAGGCGGTGCGCGAGTGGTCCTCCAAGGACAACGAGATCATCGCGGCCGCCAAGCGCATGGCCATACTCATGGCGCGCCTCTCCGACCTCGTCAGGTCTGACTCTAAAGGTATGTCACTCCATCTTCACTGCTTTACACGTAATTGGACGCTATCTTGTAATGCTAAATATCTCGTCAAATGGATATTGTCATAATTCTAAATCATAGTTGAAAATCGCTTTCTAATCTGATATTACATTTGTATAAAAGATTCAATTTAAATATGATTCTTATATGTTATATCCACATTGTACAATTCACGATTTCATGACGTCATTGAACATATTACTCTAGCATATACTGGTACGGTACTGTAGCGTATACGATGTGGCCACGCCTTCATATATATAGGGAAAATTACTATAGCATATAAAATTAATACCGCTATATATATATATATATATATATATATATATATATATATATATATATATATATATATATATATATATATATATATATAATACAATCTAAAGTAAACATATGCTTGAATTGTTTTAATATTGCAAATAAATAAATATGTAAATTAAAGGCTTTTAAACTTATAGTGACTTTTTATATCATTAATCATTAAATTCATTTAATAAACGCTAATGTAAATTATTTCATATGTATATATCCATATATGTATATAAAAACGCTATGACTGTTGTCTGTCCGTTGCTTCATGGATAGAAGTGGCTATGAATCTATCTGGTAAGTTGTACATAGTATATATGTAAGTGTAAATAGTGCTTGCTATTTTTATTATTATATATAAATATATATATATATATATATATATATATATATATATATATATATATATATATATATATATATATATATATATATATATATATATATATATATATATATATATATATATATATATATATATATATTTTGGTTGGTCATATTAGTTAATTACTTATACATTTATATGATTTTTTTATCTAAACTGGTTTCAAATGTATTCATTTTGTATAATTTTTATGTATATGATCATTTTGTTTGTGTGTGTGTCATCCTACACCTCCTGAACTGTATTGGCTGGACTGATTGGAATAAAATTTTTGGTCCACAATGATTTGAAGAATAGAGAAATAATTATTTTCCTAAACAAATTCAACATTTAGTTCTATTTTTTAGTTTATCTCTTGATGTCATTATATGCACGGTGAAAAAAGCATGCTCTTACATTTCTAATAAAATTCTTATCATTTAGCCTGGACTACTTTTGCATATCTGTAGGTATACGATTTTTTTTTCTTCTGTAGATTTAATAACATAGACATATTATTAGGAGAAGTATATTATTCAATCCAAGAATATTATATGGATGTTAGTGTGTGGAGTTAAGTATTCTTGAAGCTCATTCGGAGAGGCTAACCACAGTTGTAAATATATGGTAAATTTACATTAAAAAGAGCAACTGTTCAGTTTCTCAGCAGCTCTTCTCAGCAGAACTGACCTCCGAGCTGGTGGTAGCTTCTTGAAGAACTTACAATACTGACACTTGTGTTAATTGACGATTCGACAGTGCTTGTAATAGCCTATTTGAATATAGAATATTTTGATTTTGAATATTAATCGGCACCGTGCAAGAGAGGAGAGGAGAGGAGTATTAAGACACTCTCTGGGCAAGGCCTTTCGTCCAATTTTCGTGACATTAAAAACAACTGGCAACATGGCAACTCGACATAGCGTTTTATCTTCTTATTGAAGCGAGAAAATGATAATAATACATCCCCTTTAATGAGTATCGAACCCATAGCCCTCGCAAACTGTGTTCATGTCAATTTTAATTTTAAATAATTTACGTACATTTTATATTTTTTGTATTATTTTGTATTATTATATATAATTGTCTCATTGTAGGCAGCAAGCGCGAGTTGATAGCGACTGCTAAAGCCATAGCTGAAGCGTCCGAGGAGGTGACGCGTCTCGCCAAGAAACTAGCTCTCGAGTGCACCGACAAGAGGATCCGAACGGTAATTTCAATTGTTTTATATTTTTAATTAATCTTTATTTGTAGATATTTATCATATATACAATGATATTTCATCGTAGCGAAAATGTATGGTGACTGTTGACGCAACGCGATTTGAACCTGCGCCTTTTGAAAACCTTCCACTACGACGATTGCGACCACTAAGCCATACGTCACTGTCCAGATAATTTATTTCAACATTAACTTCTTTCACACATGCAATTACTAACTAATAAAGCTTAAAAATAAGAAATATATTTAAATAAATACTTTTTAATCTGTTATTTATTCTCCACAATATTCTCCATCTTTCTAGAACTTGCTGCAAGTGTGCGAAAGAATCCCCACAATCGGTACACAACTCAAGATCCTGTCCACCGTCAAGGCCACCATGTTGGGTGCTCAAGGTAAATTAAAATTATTTATATAAAAAAAAATCTTTAGTACATTTTTTTTTCAATGTCAGCTGTTGTGCCATATATTTTGCTTCTATAAAGTTATAATAATTATAATTAATAATAATAAACTTATTTTTTCTTTAAGTATTTCTCGCTTCAAGTTAATTATAGAGAGAATAAAGCGACCTATTAGTCCTTTCTCGATTTACCTTTATTTATATATATATATATATATATATATATATATATATATATATATATATATATATATATATATATATATATATATGCACGTTACAAATTTAAGTATAATTCAATTTAATTTATTATAATAAAACTAATATAATATTGCTTCAACGCTATATATTGATGCGATAATTCTGTTAACGCTTATCGCAACGCCTCCAGTGGGTATGCCGGACTATAAAGGTAAATTATATACGTGTATGCTATGCTTTACAAAATATATATTATCTATATATCTATTTAGTCTGTCAATTTTGACAGCCGGAACTTCTTTTTACTGTTCTACATCTGTTTTTTTTCTGTTCTTTATTTAAAAAAGAAGTAAATTTCTGTTCTTTATTTAAAAAAGAAGTGAATTTTCTTCATTGTCTATTTTAATCACTGTTTATTATTAATATATAAAATATAATGAATGTCAATATATGGTTATAATATATGCACTGCATTTGTAAACTAACTTTATATTTACATGTCATATATAATTTTCTATTGGTTTAATTTTTTACTATGATACTTATAGCAAGTGGAAAATCATTTTGTTACTCGTGTTGAATTATCATAGAAAAATACTATTACAACCTTATATTAAATTTTTACTTCATACAAAATAAATGAATGCAACCGCAAATTTAAGTTTGTCAGCTTTGACCAATTGGTACGGAACACTCGATGCGCGACCGACTCGCACTTGGCCGATAGTTATTGCGATTTAAACTATTGACACTGACAGACACTCCTAGTGAGAAACGTTTCTACTATATACTATAATATTATAAAGCTGCAAAGTGTGTTTGGTTGAACGCGCTAACTTCGAAAACTTACAACTTGAAAAATATTTTCTATCGTATATAGATAGTCTATAGGCTATAAGCTATATTAAATCAAAATAATCATTTCAATATAAACCACTGGCGGATGATGAGAGGAACTTCAGGCATTAATATCGTCATCCCGGCTTGCAAGCAATGCTGAATGTAAAGCTACTACTTCCTAACAACATGCACACATTATAATATATTATATATATATATATATATATATATATATATATATATATATATATATATATATATATATATATATAATGTAAATATCTAATATGTATATATAAATGCAGGTAGTGAAGAAGATCAAGAGGCCACTGAGATGCTTGTGGGCAACGCTCAAAACCTGATGCAGAGTGTAAGTTAATGCCACTTAAATATAAATGGTTTTTTTAAACAATTTTGACAAGTTATTGACTTTTTTGCTTCCAATATTGGCGCAAAGTATGTAATCTCATTATGTACAATCAAATCGTTTGCTTTTTTGGTCTTTGATTTCTTTATTATATCGATGGCGTATTAAACGGGACGATGGATCGTTATAAGCATTAAGAAATGTATGAAAACATGTCTCAACATGCAGGTACTCGTAAAATGGCGTTTATTTGGGAAATCGTATTAAAAAGGAGGTCAGAGTTATCTCTGGCATATGGAATGTTTCAAGTATGGTAGAAAACTCAGTGCAATTAAAATATGCGGGCAAAGCCGCAGGTGTAAATATGTTATGTTTATATTTCCAGGTAAAAGAAACGGTGAAGGCCGCGGAAGGAGCTTCCATAAAAATAAGGACGGAACAAGGCGCCTACCGCCTGCGCTGGGTGCGTCGCTCGCCCTGGTACCAGATCTAAGGGCATAATGTTGTTTTACTATGAAAAATCACAATAATACACACTTTTCTAAAACTTTTGTATGAGCTTTTGAGGAGATGTTACCATATATATATATATATATATCATATGATAGTAATTTATTACGCATTATTTGACACATTGAAAGAGTCGATTAATAATCTGTGTACAGATATGTCAAACTGTTTATTTTTTATTGTAAAATTGCCTTTGAAAATGAGACCGAATACGTAAACCTATGTCTGTCCCTTTCTTTTAAATAGTAAATATTTTAAATTTCCATCATGCTATCTCTTTCTATGAAATATAAATTGTACAATATTTTCAAAGAATGAATGTATTGAGTATCTATAGTTCTATGCTAATATTATATAAAAGTTGAACTCACTCATCTCAGGAACTTTAAATTTAAAAAAAAATGTTTTTAGCTCATTTATCTATAGGCTATATGGCTATATATTTTAGGCTATATAGGCCTGACGTTAACTTGTCATATACAACACTCTTATATATTTCCATTGGAGTTCTAGTAATATATATGATTACAACTTAAATGTTAAGACATTTGTATGTTTTATAATTCAAGCTTTCTTATTTACAAAATACAGATTAAGATTTATATACAAGAAAAGTAAAACCCCAATACTACGTCCTAAGTAATAACACATTAATAAATTAATACTATATATAAATTATATATTAGTAAATAATAGATGTTTTTAAACTAATTTTCAATTTTTTTAATTTAAATTTTATTTTGCAACGAAATTTCTTAGAACTAATTAAATTGTGAAAGCGAGTGTGATTTTAAAAGGAAGTGCCATTGGCTAGTGCTTTATAGTAATACCTTTTAGATTAAGACATAGTATCTAGAATATACATATATGTATACATATATATATATATATATATATATATATATATATATATATATATATATATATGTATATGTATATGTATATGTATATATATATATATGTATATGTATATGTATATGTATATGTATATGTATATGTATATGTATATGTATATGTATATGTATATGTATATGTATATGTATATGTATATGTATATGTATATGTATATGTATATGTATATGTATATGTATATGTATATGTATATGTATATGTATATGTATATGTATATGTATATATATATATATATATATATATATATATATATATATATATATATATATATACTATCAGCAATTCACGCATATCCCGCATATAGCAGAGTATGCAGAGACAGTGTCAAAACTCTGTTATTATTCCAAAGTTGGAATGGAACTTGCAACTATCTCCTTTTATTATATTATATATTATACTTAAAATCCTATGTTGATACAATATTGTTTTTAGTTTTAATCACTTGAAATATTTTATAACAACAATATGATCGAATAACAATATGATCAATTATAAGATCGGCAGAAGAATTTATAAATGGATAACCAATATATGTATGGATTGGGAAGTCAGTGTGGCATTAACTGTCACTTAAAGGTTCAAGATTATTCGGAGAGTATGGTGTGTCAACACTGGGTCCTCTCTGTCTATACTGCTATATGGGATAGATATATAAAAATTAAAATATAAATGAATTTAATACAATTTGATTGCATCTACTCATTTTGTTTATTAATTTATTAATTAAGTAACCACAAACAATGTAAACACGTTATATTTTTGTTTTATTATCTGTAGTCATATAAAGCAACAAGTGTCATGATATATATATATATATATATATATATATATATATATATATATATATATATATATATATTTTAAAAATTATAACATTTATTTAGATATTCTCCTAAATGTTTTTAAATTCATTTTTGTCTAATGTAGACGCAGCTTCATTTTTCTATGAATAAAAAATAAATTAGATATATATTATATATAATGTAGGTTTAAAGTAAATTTTAGCATCACTCTCGTGTCTTCTTAGACTTATTATACCTTTAAATTTAAATTCAATATATTGTTCCTTATTCAAAATGTTAAATGTCGCCACCATCAGTTTAGAAGGCAGTTCTGCTGAGAAGAGCCCGCAACAAGTTCGACATATGCTCTTTTGAATATCAATGTCACTACATCATTTTATAACAGGCGGTAAATTAAATTTCTGTAGCGGCTAATGTAGAAAAGATGGCATAATTTTACTATTGATATCTATTCGGAGACTCGATAAATGTTTTAATATTTGTATGAGATATTTTTGTATGAATGAATATTATGTAGATAATATGTATATAGAATAAATATTTGATTTATATATTTACATATAAGATAAAAACCTTTTTGTAACCTTTTTTTTTTTTTGTATTTAACCTGCTGCTAATTTTTGTTTCTACGTTTTATTTATTTTAATAAAGCTATTTTTTATTATATTTTGTTTTTTATTATTTTATTTTAATTTAATTTGCTTTTTATAATTTTTTTTGTTATAATTGTCATATACATTTCTTATTCATATATTGCATTTAATGCAAATATTGTACAAAACTCGTAAAATTGTTTAAAATTTTAAAATATCTTCCAAGCTATTAAAACCTATGGTTTTAGAACCATCCATACACCATTCCAGTCTAATGTTGTAAGTAAAATTCATATATGTTTAAAGTTTAAAGAGCAATGAAAAAAAAACTTACAAACACTGTCCACTTTCTAAAATTATAGAACTAAACGATTTTTGTAATATTTTAAAAAGTACTCTTTAATATATGATTGTATTCTATTTTTCACTATTGTAGGCTGTGAAGATGTAACTTAGTATAGTCCTAATTTAGACATCCTTGTCTTTTGGCCTAGTTTTAGATATATATACTAGACATATATAATAATGAGGTAACATAATATACACTTTCCATTTCCACACTAATAGTGTAGCTTTAAATTATACTATATGAGTGATATATTAGACTAATAGGTTTATTAATGTAGCTGTGTAGATCACAAGCAATAGACAATGCAATATTTATTATATATAAATAAATAAATATTCTTCTAAACTTGATATTTATTACACCTTATTTTGGGATACCAACATTCATATTGTGTTTGTAAGTAGCACATATATAATTATGCTGATTGTTAATTTATAAAAATGTCATTTAGTAATTTATGGCTCCTCCTAAATTCAAATAAAATAAATTGATTAATAAAAAATATAATATATTTTTGCAAGGAACAAATGACAATTCCAAAATCATATATTAAAATGGCATCTATTAAAATGATTAATCATTTATTAATTATATTAAAATATACTTAACATAAACTGAGGGTTTTGCTAGTCAAGACGGAGATACGTTTTCTAAAAGCATATTATTCTTCAATGTCATTCACACAGATCATTTTACCAATGTTACACTTGATGGAGCTTGTACGTTTCGAAATTTACACAAGAACACGGTTTTAAACATACAATAAAAAAATAGATTTTCGACTATTTTACTGACATCAAAATTGGCGGCAAAACTTATCAGTTATCACAAAAAATAAAGATAAAATATATTGCAATATGCCTAATATATTTAAAAAAAAATATGAACACAATTCAAATAAAAAAAAATATTATTTTTAATAATCGTCCAAAATCTAACATAAATATCATCAAATAATGTAAATTAAACTAAAATAAAAACAAAATATTAGCATACAGCAACACTGGTTGCGAGCACCAATCGATTGCGACCAGACCGAGACGACGCGTCCGACAAACGACACGACGATATGTTATTTCACGAGAAATTAGACGTAAATCTAATAAGATTAGTGAGAGAAAATCCAGTACTATACGATCATAATAATGTTAAATATATGGACTTCAACACGCGAGAGGTCGCGTGGCAGAAGATTGGCGACGAACTGAAGAGGCCCGGTGAGTTGGCTTTATAATTTACGATTGGTTGTACTTTGTTCCTGTTTACTTGTGGAACTCGATTGATACTCCGTTGTAGTGATGTGTGGGATGAGGTTTTATGTTTTGTGTTATGTGTTTTGTGTTAAGTGTATTTGTTTTAATTTTTTTATACATATGCGAGTTTATATATACTTTGTTTTTTCTTTAAATATATTTTTATATACAGAGCTTTTTTGTATTTATAACAAACAATTTTTCAACGTCAAATCAAAAAACTCATGTATATAAAAATATATAAAAAAAAAAAAATTATGATAAAGCTCAGTGTTGAATTTACGTAATATTCTAAATTGGGGCAGAAAGTGGAAAACGAAGTTACTTGACAGTAGATTTTCTCCGCATACCCTGCTATATGCGTTGTGCAGTGTAAACCTGAAAAGCATATTTATTGGTTTATAACATGTGAAATCTTGTTACAGCTGCAGATTGCAAAGTGCGGTGGATCAACATACGCGATGTGTATCGTCGTATATTGAAAAGAAACTCTGAACAAGGCAAACGAACAAAAATGTATAAATATGAAAGTGAAATATCTTTCTTGCGACCATACTACAAGGATGTCAACATACAGCAGGAGGAATTCGAATCCGACGATAGAAGCGATGATGAAGCTCACGATGACTGCAATGATGACGGACATGACGACAGCTCGAATGAGCTTATAAAACATGTGAAGATTAAAAAAGAATTTAACACGTCAAGTGTAAAGAAAAAAAAGAAGAAACGTGAATCTCCAGAAGAAGCTGTTGATCCCATAAGTACATCTGCTTTTAGTGAATCCACACCCGCTGAATTTGATTCCGCTGATCCTATCGACGCGTTTCTATTAAGCATCGGTGCCACATTGAAAACCTTCACTCCATACCACCTGAATCTAGCAAAGAGTAAAATATTCGCAGTAGTGCAAGAACATGATCTTCAGCAGATCGTTCAAAAACAACATAATAATGACGCGACGCCTCACGATATCAAAATTTCCACTTCTGAATCGATTTATATGGAATAATTATTTTGAAAACTATATACAGACAGAATGTTATGGTAAACAATCAATTTTACAATTAATCTGTGAATCTTATTTATTAATACATGTTATGTTATTATAAAAGTTGATAGCGGTTTTAATGTTAGTTTTATTATTAGGTATATTAATAATGTTTTCTATTAAATATTTCCATAGGTTCCATAGGTTCCATAGATAATAATTTTATTACAAAGTAAATTTTTATTAAAGCTACGCTCTAAGAGTCATCATATTTTTTTATTTATTCAACCTAACTCAACCTTTAAAAAATAGGTCAAATAATAACTCATTGAAATATTGTTTTAAATCTCTCCTTTAACTTTCTGGTTTTCTTTACAATATGATATATTAAAATTTATTTATACTTAAAAAAAATAAAGAAACACAGCGTCATAGAGCTCCATCTTATATTTATTTTGCAAACAAATTTAATAAATCATATCCTACTCTTCTTTAGTCGAATTGTAAACAGTATAAAAAGCTTGAAATAAGACCACGTTTTCTCCAATTCTACTTGCATATTAAAAAAAAAAACAAAAAATGGAACGGAATGTCTTAACACTAGGATCTAGGTTCCCTCTGCCTATTTCTATCTACTAAGTGTCTTAACACTAGGTTCCCTCTGCTTACCGTGCTAAATGTGAGATATAGCGTGAAACTTTAAAATATGAGTTTCAATAGTAACGGTGTTTCCAGAACGTGTCGCGTCGGCACGATCGATCGGATAAGCTAAATTTGTTTCAACTTTAACGTTGGACTTGAAACGTATTTGGTTTGTATTGTATGCACATTCTGTTATAGCGGATTACTTGGTGCATGTCCAATTGAACACGTTTACACAAATTCAGACGGTAAGAGGTGAACGGAGTGTCTGGACACTAGGCTCTGTGCCGTATCCTTAAACAGGAGAAATTGTGGATTTAAAAAAAATGCTATTGTCGTGTAAATAGAAAATTATTTGAAATGTCATTGAAAAGCTTATTGTTAATGTCTTATTATGTATGTATTTAAAAGTTATAAAATCAGAATAATATTCAAATTAAGAGAACTTAGTTTTTTTTTTTAGTTTATTATGTCATAAAAAAATAAAAAAAAGAAATTTGTTGTCGTGATCTTTACCAGCCTAAAAGTTAACGTTAGTTGTGTGGATGGGTGTTGATATTATGATGCTATTAAATATAATATACAAATGCCAAACGAGAGATTATTTGGCTGTATGCCTGACATTTATATAGCAAAAATCTTTTTGTAAAAAAAAAAAACAATTATAATGAAAGCTATGCAGTTTCGTCAACTTGTCATATGAATGAGGTTTTTGATTTCTATTCAATAACAGAATAGATTTATAGCTGGATTTTTATATACAACATCACTCGAGGATATGGAACTTGCATATAACCACTCGAGTAGACTTGCACGTGTGTCGTCTTCTAGATGTCCCGAGATAACTCAACTAGTAACTCGCCAGTCGCAGGTACAGTGGGATATATCGAAACTATTTACGTGATATACGTCATCTAAAATACGTACTACGTTATTTAAAAAATGGATATATATATATATATATATATATATATATATATATATATATATATATATATATATATATATATATATATATATATATATATATATATATATATATATATATAAAAGGTTTAGTTAACCATCTAAATAAAAAAATAGAAGTAAAGGTCTTCTAGTCTACAAATACTGTTGAATAAATAATTCTTTAGTCTACATGTATAGCGTATATGGCGTCACAGTTACGCGACGTTGCCGTCCCGTGCCGAGCTCGTGTCGGAACAGTGTTGCCACTTGTGTCATATTTGCAACTTTGTGGGTAGTGTGCTAGTGTGATTTAGTTATTTTTTGTAGGCAATTGTTAAGGAACCAAAAGTTGTTAGCAATTTTTTTTTTTGTTGTGTTAAAATAATATTTAAGATAAATTAGTAAATTATAAAGCAAATATTAAGTTATCCAGAATGAATCGTTGTTTATATATGAACCATGTTTTACATTCTATTAGGTAAAGAGAAATCTAAATAATTTACACCAATAATAAGATATGATAATTAGAATCAAAACGTAAGCTTAACTCTACATTGATTAGTCAATCAATCAGAAATAAACACAAATATCTTTATATTAAAAATTTTCGTATTCAAATATTTCAAATTACAAAACATACATATTGAAAATTAATATAAAAAGAGAACGTAGCATGAATTATATACCTTCTTTATTTTAAATCTAATAGTAAATTATACTTCTATTAAAGTAAATATATAAATAAAAAAGTTACTGTACAAAACATCAAAAACAGGGACATTCACGTCCAAAGTGGCAACACCGCACGCCGCGTCGCAGTCGTCTCCCGCTCGTCACAGTCGACATGCCGTTGCCCTTCAACAAGACTTTGGATCTAAAATTACTAGCTCTAGTCAAAGAAAACCCCATCATTTACAACTCCAAAGACCCTAAATACCTGGACTTTGACACTAGAGAAGTGGTTTGGCAGAAAATTGGCGATACTTTGAATAGACCTGGTATGTTTTTTTTTTAATTTTAGAAGTGTTTATTATCGAGGCCGTCGTGGCGCAGTGGAGATAACGTGGAGCTGGCAAAACCCAAGGCTATGACTTTGATCCCCATTCGTGCTAAAAAGATATATTTATCATATAAAGTATTTACAGTAGTCTAGAATTTCATAAAAAAAACATTTACTTAAGTCAATTTTTTACAAGGCTTTTTAACACTTATTAAATATCGCGCTATGAAATTGCGTGCACTTTGTATTATCAAAGCGATGGAATAAAAAAATCCCATAAGGGAATCGAACCGACTACCCTCAGGACTACAGTCAGACGGTGCTCCACTCTACTCTTATTAATATTTAAAATATAATTAAAATACAGTAAGCTTGTTATTTATTAACATAGTGACGTATATTTTGAATCTAATTGTCACATGTTTGACAGGTAGCGAAAGAAAATAAATATACAGATAATAAATACAGATTAACAACTATTTACTTTTAACAATAGAAACTTCATTAACCGGACTAATTGATACATTGACATAGGTATCCGCATTCATATGCTGATAAATAAATTCTCCAAGCAAACATTGTTTTACATGTTTTATTACTGTTATATGTATTTTTTTCTAATTATTTCTTTCATACAGACCTCACTCGTTCTATGTATATCGGATTGATAATCTCGATTATTGCTAATCCGTATAACTGAGGACCGGATAATCGGGTTTCCATTGTACTGACTGACTATCTTAAGCTGAAATACCTACTTAAAATATAATAAACTAACATATAGCTTAATAGTTTTTTTTTCTACGTCTTTCTAGCTTATTACGTTTATAATATTTTTTAAAATTTATATATATATATATATATATATATATATATATATATATATATATATATATATATATATATATATATATATATATATATATATATATATATATATATATATATATTTTTTTTTTTTTTTTTTTTTTTTTTTTTTTTTTTTTTTGTTCATATTTCAGCACCAATCTGCAAGACAAGATGGGTAAACATCCGTGACATGATGCGACGAAAAATCAGAGATCGACTGCGGAACCCAAATAACAGGAGCTACGCCTATAAATACGAGGAAGAAATGTCATTCATGCTGCCCTACTTCAGAGAAACCAATTTAAACATGTCCAATGAAGAATATGCGGACTTCTTCGCTGATTCGCCAACATGTGAAGATGTAACGGAGACTTTTGAAGAATTTAGAGAAGGCAGAGAGAGTAAGCCAAATTTAAACTTCCCAAAGCATGATGGCGCTTCGTCCTCATATGCTGAATATCAAGAATTGAATCCATCAGATCCTTTGGACGTGTTCTTAATTACCATCGGGTCCACTTTGAGGAAATTTAGCCCGTATTATTTGAATCAGGCTAAGAGTAAAATATTTCAAGTGGTTCAAGATTATGAATTACAACAGATTGTTAGTAAAGACAATCCTAGTGGAAGTAACGATGGGAAAAGATAGTATTTATATATATGTGTGTGTGTGTGTGTGTGTGTGTGTGTGTGTGTGTGTGTGTGTTCTTCAAGAGAAAGTGTACCTTTAATTTAAGGTGTCTAAGGTAAAATGTCTATCGTTTGACATTTAAGTGCGTTTGGAAATTGGCTTTTGTCAAAGCTTTAAACAAAGAACAAGTCTAAAGTTTACATAACTTTTAATTTTCTATGTTATTTGAGAATGTATTATTTAGCTTTTTAAGAGAGTTCTTGTATATTTTCGTATATGAAAATTTATAATATATTTAAAGACACTGTTTATTGTAATTGGTTTTAGATCTAATTGTTGTAACTTATAGAAGTAAATAAAAACAGAACAGTACAAGCGAAAAATTTTAATAAAATAATCTTTATAAAAAAATATAATTTTTTGTACTTACTTACTAATAATTAGTATAAAAAAATTATATTCGAATAAAAAAAGTATTACAAAAATAAAAATGCATACAACCTTTGGTACTATACACATATTTAAACCTAACTAATTAAATGTTAATTATATTTAATAATCTTCTCAATTTTCGGCTCCTTCTCCACTTTTTCTTCTCCATCAGTAATAGTTTCTCCTTCTCCACTTCATTTTGTATCCTCTTTGCGACGCTATCTTAACGGAGGCGCTGGCAGCGGCCTTTACAACCTCTTGTACCTGTTTAAAAAAATACTACTACTTATTTTTATTTAACTTAGGGGCTTAGCCTCCTGTTCGCTTCGCTCGCCAATCCCCACTCGCCTCGCTCGCTTGATAATAAGACAAAGTAATCGTATAAGGATTTCATTTTGAACTTTCAAGTTACGGAAACCTATAAACAAAATGCAACGGTAAAAAAGGAGAGAGCATATTTGATATATACGTTAGTATTCTTTTATATAATTATATTATTATTATTATTTTTTTAGTTTCACGCTGTATCCCGCATGTAGCAGGATAATCAGAGGGCCACTCCGTCCTCCACTTTCCGCCCAATTTTCGAAGGTATTGAAACATTAAATGGCGGAATTCAACGGAGGTATAATATTGTTATAGTATAATATAAGAATATTTAAATTATTTGAAATACAAAATATATATATTTTTTAAATCACGTATCTACTTAATTAAATTATACACATTTACGTTACTGGCCATATACAGACAGTTATACACTTGTGTCATCAGTAGCTACATTCGTTAGAAACATGAGAATAATTTTTCAATTGTTTCTAATCACGAACTTACACTTGTCATTAGGTTCTGCGCGTTGCCGACGAGCGTGTTCATCGCCTCCTTGTCTTCCGCGCTATCTGTAAATAAATTATTATATATATATATATATATTTATATATATATTTATATATATATATATATATATATATATATATATATATATATATATATATATATATATATATATATATATATATATATATATATATATATATATATATATATATATATATATATATATATATATATATATCTTTTTCTTCTTCTTCTTCTTGGCATTAGTCCCGGCTTTTGCCAGGGTCTGCCTTCCGACTGAGCCTACTCCACTTTGCATGGTCTTTAACATCCTCAGTGGATAATTTATTGGCTCTCATGTCTTGTGTCACGACATCCAGCCATCGCTTCCTTGGGCGTCCGGGTGGTCTAACTCCAGGGACAGACATGTCAAGGCACTTCCTTCCGACATAGTTCTCAGATCGGCGCATAACATGGCCATACCATCTCAGGCGACGCTCTTGGAGCTTATCCACTACGTCACGGACCCCAAGTCTACCTCGAATGAATGTGTTGCGTATGCGGTCGGACCGCGTCACGCCACACATCCATCTCAGCATCTTCATCTCCGTGACGTGAAGCTCCTGAGTGTGCCGAGATAATGTTGGCCAACATTCGCTGCCGTATATAAGAACAGGTCGGATAATGCTCTTGTATATCAGTCCCTTGAGCTTGGGCGGTATTCTGCTATCGCAGACCACACCAGTGACCTCCCGCCATTTGGCCCAGGCAGCGTTTATACGGGCATGGATGTCGTGGTCGATGCCTCCAGACTCATGCATAACGGCTCCAAGGTACCTGAACTTCTCCGACTTAACGGCTGGCTCAGGCCCGATATGGATGGTGCTCGAGTCCGGGCTCCCACAAGCCATGTACTCGGTCTTCGACACATTCAGTTTGAGACCACCGTTTTCAAGCGCACCCTTCCAGGCGTTCACTTTACGCTCCAGCATCAGTCGGTTCTCATCGATGAGTACTATGTCATCGGCATACATCATCAGCCACGGAGGCTGGCATTGGATGTCAGCCGAGACAGTATCCAGCACTACATTGAATAAGAACGGACTAAGAGCTGAGCCCTGGTGAACCCCTACTGTAATCGGGAAGGGCTTGGTGTCGCCAACAGCGGTCCTAACCACTGAAGCGGAGTCGTTGTACATATCTATGATAACCCCAATATAGGCTTCAGGGATCCCCTTGGATCGCAATGCCCACCAGATACACTGACGTGGCACACAGTCAAAGGCCTTCTGCAGGTCTAAGAATGCCACATGCAGAGCTCTCCTCTTTTCCCTGTGTGCCTCCATCAAAATTCTGAGGGCAAAAATGGCGTCCGTAGTGCCTGATCCTGGCTGAAATCCATATTGACACTCAGAGACAGTACAGTACAGTTTCGCTGCTATGTACTCCAGTCTGTCTTCAGGAGAGTTGGAACGCTGCCACTCCTTAAATGCAGTCTTCTTATCATGAATCACCTCCTGTACCTTGTCATTCCACCACCATGTCTCCCTGTCGATGACACGCCCACCCTTAGTAACACCAAGAACTCGCTTGCCCGCCGCAATGATTGCTGAATGAGCTCGATCCCATGCAGTCTGAGCGGTCTCGGTGTTAGTCAGTAGATTCTGACTCTCCACCTCCGCCAAGAAGTCGGTCTGCATCGGCCCATTCAACAACCACCACTTAAGTCTAGGCTTGCGTTTCTCGGCTACTTTCTTTTTCGGGGTAACATTATAGTCCATGACAAGGAGGCGATGTTGGGCCGTCAGGCTTTCGCCGGGAATGACCTTACAGTTGGTCACCCTGCCTTTATGACACCGTCTAGTCAGCAAATAATCAATTTGAGTTGAGTGGGACCCGTTCTTATACGTTATAAGGTGCTGAGGTTTCTTCTGGAAGAAAGTGTTCACGATGGCCAGATCAGACGCAATGCAGGTTCTTAGAATATTTTCTCCCTCTGCATTGCGAAGACCATATCCAAAACCCCCGTGAACACGTTCATACACCTCAGCGACCCTATCCACGTGACCGTTCAAGTCCCCCCCAACTAAGATTGCTTCGGTAGACGGTATAGCGAGTAGGACCTCTTCACACTGCTCCCAGAAAGTCTCCTTTTCAGCCGCGCTACAACCTGCCTGGGGAGCATAAGCACTGATTAAGTTTGTGATTACGCCCTCGATCAGTACCTTTACCCGCATCAAGCGGTCGCAGCGACGGTCAACTTCAAGAAGCCCATTCTGAAGCTCTTCAGAAAGCGCTACTGCTACACCGTTTTTGCCCGTAGGTGACCCAGTGTATATAAGGCGGTAACCCTGCCCGATGTTACGAGACTTATTGCCCTTCCAGCGAGTTTACTGAATGAAAGCACACTGGACCCGACGTCTCATGAGTACATCTGCGAGTTCTCTGCATCGTCCGGTTAGAGAGCCAATATTCCATGTTGCAAAGCGGAGTTTCCGTCTGGGTACTGACGTCGTTAGCCGTGCCCGTACTTGACACGGTAGCCCTTGCCCACTTATCGCAGGTGTAGGGCGATGTGCCTGCGCGTCGTTTAACGGCGACGCCCTAGCCATACCCAGCTTTTTTCTAAATCGTTCCATACTAGTGGCGAAGTGGTTTTTAGTGGAGCGATTGCCATCTGACCTCCAAACCCATTACTGGGAGAAACCAAGAAAGGAAAGGGAATAAAAGGCAGAAAAACTTGGAGTATAGGGGAGGGACACCACTTACATGGATTGGATAGGGTTATGAAAGTGGTGGCTCGAGGCCCCGGGGTCGCGTACCCGTATGCCGAAAACCAAATATCGGACAGATAATTGGCTAGACACCCTCTGAGGGTTTATATATATATATATATATATATTTATATATATATTTAGCTTTACGCTGTATCCCGCACATAGGGTAGGCTGGGAATCGAACCCACCGTATGTGCCTGCACCACGACGGTCTTATACGTGATGAGGACGACATATTATGATATATTATGTAATTACTAGCTTGTACTTGCGGCTTTTTTCTCGTGGTAAATTGAAAATAGCTTAGAAATTTTGTATGACACACTGTGTGCTCAAGTTAACTCTCATATCAGTTACAGTGTGTTATATTTAAATAATTCGACGGACTTAATAAAGCCTTGGCAGGTGTTGACAAATGGACTGTCCAAAATTAAAAAAAAACCAAACTGGACCACTAGTTCCCGAGATTAGGCACTTTCAACTAGAAAAAAAATTAATCTTCAATATGTAAGTAATTTGTATTTATATACATAAATATTTTTTTTTACATATATACAAAATAGATTTATTGTACTTTAAAACAAAATACTGCATTATAAATCTTCTTTCTTATAGAGAACCTAATATTCTAGTTGATATTTTTGAGCTTCACGCCTGTAGAGTGGCGGTACTCAACGCCGCGCTTCACTTACCTTGGTGTCCCATAGAAGAGCCTTTGACTGTAGTCAACATCTTCAGTTGTCCACTGATGGTCGGTATACGATCACACACTTGTAGAAGATTCTATATATAAAAAGAAAGTTTAAAAATAAGTTTAGTCTGTGTATGACTGTGTATAAGAGATATTCACCAGGTACAGGGTGTTACGTAGAAACGATTACCGTCATGTAATATAGGCTATAGCCTCTGTATAGGCTATTATAGCCATATATATGCGTTTAGCCATATGCACTGTTAAATTCTTATGTATTTCCTTTGACCGTGGCGAGAAACCAAGCTAGTATCCTTAAATTTAATATAAAATTTTACAATTTCTTGTCGATTTATGAATTTTATCGGTTTTATTCAACTCTAGGTGCTCCAACAACTTTGTCTACGTGGATAAGGAAATTTGAAGTGTCAGCCTTCAATAAAATATTTATATTGTAGCAGTTACGTCATATAAACTCGTCGTACTTTATATAACTTTTTTATTGAAGAACCGATTGAAGTAGAACATATTAATTATTAAATGAAGTTTATTATATATAGTTGTAAAAACGGCATTTGAATCGGTTAACGCGTTCCTGAGATTAGCGTGCATAAACGCACAGATAAACAGGCCAAAATTTTACAAACTAAAATTTTCTATTAACATATCTTCAATATACGGACAGTTATCACTTATTTTTTTATTATATGTATAGATTTAAAAAAAAATACTTGCCGTCCTTATCCTAACATCAGAACACTCCAGCGCCAGTTTCTTAGCTAAAGCCGCGACTTCCTTCGACTCATTGACTATAGCGTTTGACGTGAAAATAAGCTCTTGTTTGCGATCTAAGGGAAAAAATATTGATTTAAAAATGGCGATTTGATGCTAATTTGGTTTTAAAAACATTGAAAAATAAGTAAATAAGTAAGAGCATATTTCATATATACGTTAGTATTCTTTTATATAATTATATTATTATTATTATTTTTTTAGTTTCACGCTGTATCCCGCATGTAACAGGATAACTAGAGGGACACTCCGTCCTCCACTTTTCGCCCAATTTTCGAAGGTATTGAAACATTAAATGGCGGAATTCAACGGAGGTATAATATTGCTATAGTATAATATAACAATATTTAAATTATTTGAAATACTAAATATATATATTTTTTTTGAATCACGTATCTACTTAATTAAATTATAAACATTTACGTTACTGGCCATATACAGACAGTTATATCTATTTAAAATTTACAAAAAAATAAAGGCATTCAGTTCCGCAACTTGACACGTGACATCTCAAGTTCTTTTTTTTATTAATTAGTAAACACACCACGGACATGAGTCTTCCGTGCTTTGTTGCATTTTGCATTTAATTTAATTATTGATGAGCATAATCAAGTACATCACTGTGTACAACAAAAGATTTAACACACTATTGGGTCTTGAAGAGGTTTTACTAGACTGGAGTGTCTCAACTTTAGACATTAGACATTAGACATACCATGATTCATATACTCGGACAGTCTTGCCATCAGCACCGCCATGCGCTTCGCGACGGCGACTATCTCGTTGTCGCGCGCCGACCACTCGCGCACCGCCGCGTGCAGGTCCAGGGCTGCTGCCTGTACATATACATACATACATACATACATACATACATACATACATACACACATACACACATACACACATACACACATACACACATACACACATACACACATACACACATACACACATACACACATACACACATACACACATACACACATACACACATACACACATACACACATACACACATACACACACACACACACACACACACACACACACACACACACACACACACACATACACACATACACACACACACACACATACACACATACACACATACACACATACACACATACACACATACACACATACACACATACACACATACACACATACATACATTACATATACATAGATAGAGGACTTGAATATCTCCGTTATTCCGTCTATTTGAATAACTTAAGTGTGTCCACAATGACGGCGAATGGCGCAAGATTTTTTATCAAAAACCTACACTATAATGCAGCTTACATTTTTATTTAAAGTAACTATGAGATATAGCATTGTGAGGTTTAGTTTAAACAATATATTTTTATTTGTCATTATTTTTATATATATTCTGCATCATTTTCACCAACCAGACATCAGTTCTGCCTACTGAGTCCTCGGTGAAAATTGTAAGAGCACTGGTATCCATAATATAAGATAAATCTTACAATGGATACCAGAGTTCATATTCATATTAATATTCATTATTATTAATAATTTCATTTGTTCTTACAAAGATGGGCTGGTCTGGTTCCGGTAGCTTCTTGAAGATGTTCTCTCCTCCCAGAACTGCTTCCACTTCACCAGTTCTTCGCATGAACTGTAAAAAAAGGACAAGGCAAATAATTGCCCAAGAAAAGTCAATTATTTGTCAGTCATCCTAGTGTTAAAATTAATTGGTGTATTTATTGGTACATTAATTTTGTAGTGTCTAGAATAAGAAGAAGTAGGTACATATTCTTTAAGAGTTTTTCTCTATAGACATTCTGTAATGGCGAAATATGATTAAATTTCTGGAATTTAATTAATGATATTTTTTCACTTACAAGTCTTATTTCACTTACAAACATTGATAATGTAATTAAGTCCTTTTAGTTTCATCAAAATAATCATAGAAACCGTCGCGGCGCGGTGGCTCAGAGTGTGACTGTAAACGCAAAGGCCGTGGGTTCGATTTCCACTCGGGAAGTATCAACTATTCAATGTCCTCGCTCTAGTAAAGAGGTCCCGTTGACGAACTATCTTAACACTAGGTTCCCTCTGCCTGCCCCGCCATACGCGGAATACAGCGTGAAGCTAATAAAACAATTGACTATCACCTCGGCTGTGACATCCCTCCAATCGCTAGCTTTCTTATCGTCCCTCCTGGCTTCTACCGCGCTCTTGATGTCTAAAAGAGTTTTCTTAAGTTCTGGATCCTTCTTAACATTCTGCGAGTTCATTCCGACATCGATAACTCTGTTGCATAATCTGTTGAAAAAAAAATATTGATTGCAGAACAAGGTGCAATGTCAATAAGAAAGATGAAGAATATGTTTGACACGTTCAAAAAACACATGAGTGAAGAAAGAATTTTTATCTATAAAAAGATATATGATAAGAGGCACTGCCACCATAGGTAGTAGACCTCGCACGTAAAAATGACCCCTCCGGTCATGTACATAGAGGTAAGGAGAGGGGAGTGGAGGGGAGGGGAGGGAGATAGTGGATGAGGTGAAAGACGTATGCAGATTCTCTCTGTTTGGGATCATATTTAAGATCCTCTATTAAATAAAATGGATAAATAGATAAATCGACTTATTTATAGAATAGATTGATATATATATATATATATATATATATATATATATATATATATATATATATATATATATATATATATATATATATATATATATATATATATATATATATATATATATATATATATATATATATATATATATATATATATATATATATATATATATATATATATATATATATATATATATATATATATATATATATATATATATATATATATATATATATATATATATATATATATATATATATATATATATATATATATATATATATATATATATATATATATATATATATATAATATAGATAGATAATCTAATATATCTTACCTTACTTGTCCTGTCACTTGATACACTTTAAATTACTTATTATTGGGTTACAAATTACATGCATTGGGTTAATGGCATCATTTAAATATACTTCATATATATTGCCTTAAATGATGTGATGATGTACAGTTATACAAAACAAAACAGCTACAACAAACAAACAAACTAACTGCTCACCTCATAATAATCTTAGAAGTGTGCACACTCCTGTGAGGATCATCTGAAGATTCTTCTTTAATGCGATACATTGTTTCACCTGGAATTAAAATTATAAATAAAAAAAAAAACTGTCAGCTCTTAAGATCTATGCACGGTTCACGGTATTTCCCGCATATAGCAGGAGAGGCAGAGGCAGAGGGAACCTAGTGTTGTGGCACTCTTCAAGACATTCTGTCTGGAGTGGTGGAACTCAACGCCGCGCGTTGTCTACCAAAGATAGGACATTAACATATGTGGGTTTTTTTTAGTTTTTTTTAATCAGACGCTGACCGTGACAAAGATAATTAGCGACGCTATTTGAAGCTTATAATTTTTTGCTAAGTGCTTGATAAATATAAAGCAGAGTAACAAATGGGTGACAATTTTTTTTTCGCTTCACCCCTTATCCCTTATGGAAGGGATGCTATTATTAAGAGACTCCATACCCCCCCCCCCCTCCTCTTCTTTCCGCCACTTGAAACATCGCGTGTGTGGCGGAATTCAACGCCGCGCTTCGTCTTGTTACTAGAGCGAGGATAGTGTAAATAATTCACTCTCTCTTTATGGGACTCGAACCCACAACCGTCGCGTTAAGTCACTCACAGTGCCGGCGTGCTACGACGGTCTCATTAATAAAATATTAAGGTTTACAAAAAAAATTACCTGCAGCCTGAGCGAAGTCGATCGGGTCGACGGACCGGTCGCAGAGCTCTCGCACTTTAGACAGAGAGTCCGCGTATTCCGCCAACAGCTTCTGGTAATGTTCTATTGCCATCTGGAAATATTATTTATTATTATAATAAATTTAAAAATATACATTTTACTACCTACGTTAAAGTAACTTAAGTAGTAGGAGCCTACTGGTGGCGAAGAGCTCATATAACACGATTCCAATCGACTTACCTTTATCTATTTATATACAAAATATAAGTTTCTATATACAAAATTCCCACTATAAATTAACTTTATGTGAAGCAATTTAAAACCATAAAATATTAAACTTCGTAAATTAGGCTCCATTTAATATTATTATGCTTAAATTTTTTTTTTTAAATTCTTTTCGTCTTTGGCTCACCTTCATAAAAAATTCACAATTTGCGGAAAAAAATTAAAAAATGTTTTTTTTTTTAGTAAGACGCATCTCGGAATCCACTAACAAGGTAATCAGAGAGTAAATATTATAACCGAAGTAATTGAAATATAATTATTTCCCTAAGAGGGAATTGAACCAGCACCCATCGTGCTTATCTCACACTGTCGTATTGCATTAGAAATACTAGCAAAATACAATTTTAATTTAAATTTAATTAATGACCTCAAAAGATAATAAAGCTGACAGTTCTCTTTTTATAAAAATCTAATCTCAGGAATTGAAACAAAAATCTTCTTGGATAGTTCATTAAACGAAGAAGGTTATAGGCCAAGGGCTACCAAGCGTATTTGTACTGTTACAAAGAGAACGTCACCTCACACCCCACTCGCCCACATGTGGGAGGGCTCCCTCCTTCAAACCTCGAACCTCGAATCAGAGTTACCTCGTGCATTTAGAATGCATCATGTGACATATACAATGTTTTTTTGTTATATTTTTTAAAAAGAAACAGACATACCTTATCATCCGGACGATGGATCCTTTCTTCTGCAGCTTTCACTAATGATGGCGCTAAAAGCTCCACCTAGAAACAAAATGTGTGTTTAGGTTTAAAATAAATACTTTTTGGAGCAAGAGCAATAATATAGTATATTTTTATTAATTTTTTTAAAAAAATTTTTAGAATAATATTTTTTCTACGTTGACTTAAGCTGTAAACTATACCATATATTTTTTTACCAACTTCCAAAAGAAGAAGTATTTAAATGAAGCTTGTATGTTTTAATTGGACGTTTGTTATGCGATAACTGCGCAAATGATGACTGGCTTATACGATAAGCTTATGAATTTATTTGTTAAGATACGTCATATTTTAAAGGATAAATATATAAAATATATAGATGTTTCAGTTTGTTCCGTTATATTAAGTTAAATTAAGATTTGTTTATACGTTGTTTTTTTTTTAATCAAATTTATATACAATTTACCTGATCACTGGTCTTCAATAACTCCTGCCTCGGAGACAGACCAGTGTCAGCCACGAACTTGGCTGTCTTAGTAACTCTGCCAAGTTGGGCTAAGAGCTCAGCTATCTTCTTCTCCAGTAAGAATTTTCTCTTTCTTTCATCTATAAAGAAGTATACAACAGATTTTTATATCCTAAAAATCGGGTTTTGAATTTTGGCCACATTTTCTAATCTAATCTCTAGTAATCTAAACTCAAAATCCGCTTTTTAGTTTTTTAACAAGTCTCTAAAAACTGCCAGTTTGAGTTAGTATAATCTATATTTCATATTGTGATTTTCAAGCATTATTTTAAGCCATACGTAATTTCTATTATATTCTATATCTTTTATATATATATATATATATATATATATATATATATATATATATATATATATATATATATATATATATATATATATATTATATATATATATATATATATATATATATATATATATATATATATATATATATATATATATATATATATATATATATATATATATTTAAAACATTACAGTATTCGAATCGGCAATCACATTCACTAAAACGCATGCCAATAATTTGAAATATTTGATAAAAATCTCCACATTTCTCTCTCATATATAAGGAAAGTCAATCTCATGTCAAGACACTCCGTTTCTCAACTCAACTCAACGTTCTCAACTATAGAGTTGAAAGCGTTACCATGTAATTTAATCACCCTCGAGATACGTATTTTGATCGGTATTGTATCAAAATTTTACATATATAAGTATAAGCCCCTGTGGCCTAATGGATAAGGCATCGGCCTCCTAAGCCGGGGATTGTGGGTTCGAGTCCCACCAGGGGTATTCTGTTTGCATTTGAGTTTCATTTTTATTTATTTTTTCATCTTTTTAGTCATCTGTGTATTGATATTGGGCGTTAGATAAGTTCCGTCCTCACTTTGATGTTTAATTTAATTAATATTTTATTGTTAAATGGCGGATAGACTAACGCTGCATGCTATTCAGCCTAATATTTTAAATAAAAAAGTATTTTCTATCTATATACATAATTTTTAAAATAAGTATATAAAAAAATATTCTATCGTTACAATTTCATTTATAGATAAATAGATACAAGTAAAGTTTACTAAAGTCTAATCAAATTACTCACCATTTTCCTTATGTAAGGCCTCGAAGTTGGCGAGAGGCTCTTCATCCAGGAAGTCTTCAACCACGCGAGTCACTACACCACGCTCTAACATCTTCCGCAGCTCCTTCAGTCGCTCCATCAGAAGGCTGTTTAGAATATAAATTGATAGAATACTTAAAAAGTATATCACTTTCAGGTTTAATATATTTGTATAAGCTAAAGGCAAGCTACTATACTGTAATAAAAATATATAGGCTAAAATAGAATTGAATTCAAATATTCCGAACTTTTGTACCTATTTATAGCTCTATGTAATTATTTATCAGAGTCATTTGTGGCGCAGTAATTGAATGTAAGTGCCAAGGTTGTGGGTTCGATTCCCTCTAGAGGGACCCAATCATTGTCATTTATCTTCTCTGACAAGACCAAATCAAGAGCGCCACGCCACGTAGAGGTCCGCCTCTTGAGCTTGAGCATCTTGACACTTTGTTCTCATTATATACTTTGCTATATGGAAAATATAGGTAGGTACCTAGGTACCAACAACCAAATAACGGAGCTCTATACGCTACGGTTTTAAACACCTCTTTCTCCTACACCTTATGCTTTTTAGGTGACCTTCCTTTAGTATCTTTTGAGGACCGTCGTGGCGCGGAGACACAGCATCTGCCTGTACCCGCTACGGTTAGTGGGTTCGATTTCCATGAGGCGAGAATTAATTATTTTCATTTTCTTCGCTCTGGCAACATGGCAAAGCGCGGGATTGAGTTCCGCCGCTCAACATGCAGTGCCTCGAATGGCGGAAAGTAGGGAACGGAGTGTCTTAACACTAGATTCCTTCAACCTAAGCTGCCCTCTGCCACCCTGCTATGTGCGGGATACAGCGTGAAGCTAAATATATAAATATAAAATACTATATGTATTTTCAAGTTTTTGTACACATATATACTTACTTGCTATATATATATATATATATACTTGCGTTTCGACAACGGGAAAAAACTTAAAATTAAAATCTTAAAAAAATTATCATAAATTATAATATTACCTCGCTTTAGCGCTGTTATATTTTGTTGAACATTCATTCAATAGCTGTTTAGTTTCAGCAATGACTTGCTTCATCTCATCTTTCTCAGCATCCTTAAGATCTTCGCACATCTGAAAATTAAATCATATATATATATATATATATATATATATATATATATATATATATATATATATATATATATATATATATATATATATATATATATATATATATATATATATATATATATATATATATATATATATATATATATAATATATATATATATATATATATATATATATATATATATATATATATATATATATATATATATATATATATATATATATATATATATATATATATATATATATATATATATATATATATATATATATATATATATATATATATATATATATATATATATATGGGCAGTACAGTGCGGGTTCAAATTCAAGTTAAGGGAGGCTTATAAATTGCATTTCGGGAGTCTGGTTATTCAATACATCACATTTTCCACTTTACGTCCAAAATTAATGTATTTTGAACAAAAAAACCTGGTAAAGCCTGGACAAAAAACCTGGACGCTAAATACCCATAAAAATAAAACAAAATTATTTATTGTATGTGCTGCCATCTAAGGAACTATATGAGAAACTAGTTATTTCATTTTACAGCTGAGCTATTTTATTCCAGATCTCGCTAGTGTGTTTTATTATGACAAAATTGTATGGAGATTAAGATTTTCTCAGCAGATCTAAGGTAAAATCACGATAAGGGTAGGGTTAAGTAAGGTAAAACATTGTCGCTTCACGCTGTATCCCGCATACAGCACGGTGGAGTAGGAGCCAATGTGGAGGCACTATCCTTTTAGGCCCAACATTGAAGATATTGCGTGATAACCTTGTTAGTAGAGCAAGGATATGCCAATAATTAATTCCGCATTTACAGTCATACGCTGCCGCTGAGCTACAAGGGTCTCGACGGTTTTATTAATATAGAAAAATTAAAAATATTTAAATTTTTTTTTTAATTTATTATATTATATAATAAAGTATATAATATAATAAATTTAAAAAAATCATCATATCAATTTTAATATTTCATAAAATTTCAAACAGAAACTTTCTTTTTACAAATTTACTCTATATACGGTTACCTGTTCGGCCATTTGTATTATATTCCCAGCGCTTTCCACTCCAGCTTTCTTCTCGCTCGCATTAGCCGCTGGTTTCTTAAGCCAGCTACACGCTGTGTCGGCTCTGAAAAGTAGTTTTTTATTAAAAAAAAAAACAAAAAACAAATGATTCCAGTTTAGACCCTAAATCATTGTTACTAATGACTAATTGAAGCCTGTAAATATGTCCCGCTGAGTTTCTTGCGCCGGTTCTTCTCAGGTCTGAGGCATTAGCTTTAGTGAACCGGTGGTGATGTTTATACGGTAGTAATGAAGCTTGTACCTTCTTGTTTCATATAAAATTGTATGACTTTCACTTTGTTTCGGAGAAATCATTATTCTCTACACGGAATGTCACAAATATTAGGCGGAAAGTATGGAACGGAGTGTCTTAAACTAGGTTCCCTCCGTTCCCTATTCTTCTATAGGCAAGATACACCGAAGAAGACAAAAGCTTATGATATGAGAAGTTCCACCTCGTAGGTAATATTAAACATTATTTCTTTATCTAGAACTTAGTGTCAAGAAATTCCACTCTCCACCTCATTCTTTTAACATTATTGCCTATAATATTGGAAGTCAACGCAAATTCAAATTCAAAAATTTAAAATATTCTTAATTCAAATAGACATTTACAAGTACTTTTGAATCGCCAACGGAATGGAAGGCAGTTCTGCTGAGAAGAGCTGGCAAGAAACTCATCAGTTGCTACGCAATGCCTTGCCACAAACGTTATGTGCTCGTATCTAGAACTAGAGCATGCTTTACAATGTTCTATTATACTGTCAGTATCTGTTAGTCAGTGTCTGTCAGTGTCTGTTAAGATTTGTAATCGAGGTCTGTGTTTGACAAATAGCTAACTTACTGCATTTGGATGAAACTCTTAGCGGGTCCATCAGGTTCCTGAAAGTATATTAAAATATATATATATATATATATATATATATATATATATATATATATATATATATATATATATATATATATATATATATATATATATATATATATATATATATATATATATATATATATATATATATATATATATATATATATATATATATATATATATATATAGTAATATGTACATAGAATAGAAATTTTCTTTATATATTTCACATTTATATAAAAGAAAATACCGACACTATTTTACTAATATCACAATTTTTTTAATTTTTTTAATCTACATTTAAATTAATTTTTAAATATTTTTTTATTACATATTGCTTTATTTGCTTCCCACAACTTTATTATATATACCTACCTATATGTTATAATTTGTAAAGTTTATAGCAATGGTACAAAATGCTTGACCTTAACTTACATTTTTAATTGGACCTAAGTATCCAGCTTCAGCTCCTTTCTCTCTGCAAATTAACGAATACTTTATGTATTAGTATGTAATTGTTAAAATGTTAAGATTCTCTATATTTCCGCTTATTTTTGAGACTCGTCTCGGGTTTTGCTTGGTATTATGGTCACCCGAGCGACATAATGAGCATAATTTAAATATTTCCAATCCACAAAAAATTATAATTAAGTACAATTAAGTATGAACAAAAAATTCTATTAGTATTATATACTCTGTGTGTGTCTAGTTAGTAAATACTATTTATTTACAAGACTAACTAAATACTATTTTTTGACTGTTGTCATTAAAAATGGTATTTAAAAAAAACCCTAAAAGAAATTTAAAGGACGAAATGTGGAGAACTGTTTTTTGAAACATATTATACATTACCTGATTATAGTCAAGAGAATTTCAAATGACTTGATGACTTCTTGACTTCCGATTGTCTTCCACGTCAAGGTCTCAGATTGGGAGCTGGCCCTCTTCACCATCAGTGATGTGGCACTTAGCAAGTTACTGTGAAATTATTGGAAAATATGCATATAAAATTATAATTGTAAAGGATATTATTCTTCTTCATTTTCCTTCAAGTTGTATTCCGTACAGTAACAAGCAGATGGAACCTAGAAGTGGGAACCTAGTTTAAGGCAGGTTCACCGCTTTCCCCTTTTTAAGACATTGTATGTGCAGTGGCGTAACTCAACGCCACCTTTTGTTTTGTTACTGGAGCGAATGAAATTAAAATAATTAATCTCGAATGTTAATCGAAGGTACTATGATGGCGTTGTGGATTCAGAAAGGAATCTCTACTTCATATTTACGTATGTATTTATGTATATATATGCCTGTAAAATTCACAGCTTATATATAATTTGTTTATTTTTTTTATTTAAATGAATTTGGAAATGATAATGGGGAATGTTTTACCCCCAATTCCCACTTGGGAGTGGAACTCCATGACTGCAAGAAAGAATCTGATCTAAGTAATTATGTTTTTGATTAACATGATGATAATACAATTTAAAATCTATACAAATATTGTAAATCTGACTGACAGAGTCTGTTGACGCGCTTATCTCAGGAACTACTGGTTTGTAAGAAAACATACTATATGTGTTGGATAGTCTATTAGTCCTATTAGTCCAGATAGACTATAGCCTATAGGCTATAGCCTGCCCCGCCTTAGACACTAAGAATATGTACAATGAAAATTAACATTAAATATATTATTGCTTATTAGTTATCTAAGTTATATATATATATATATATATATATATATATATATATATATATATATATATATATATATATATATATATATTTTTACCCAGTATTATCAATGATTTCCTTCGCCATCGCTTCCTTTTTGACATCCTTCTCGACTTCCGGTTGCGGTAGCGCTGATATTGTATTTTTAATTTTTTTGATGGCGTCCAAAACTTTCATGACTTGTGGGAGAGTTTGGATTTCCTTTTGGACAAATAAAAAACATACAAACCAGCTTCGGCAATTGATTTTGGTAGAACATAAATTGCAGGCAATTTATTAAAAAGAATGCTTTTTTTAGCTTTAAAATTTTAGCTTTAAAACATATAAGTCGGTCTTTAATTTTGGCTGAAACTGCGAATTTGGAAATTCTAATTTCTAATTCATTCAGTCGTTACTTTTATTTGTCGTGAGGATTAACACATGGCTTAGTGGTCAGAGCGCTTGGACGGTTTCCGTGAGGCGCGGGTTCAAATCCCGCTGCGTACAAATTTTTAAAGGTTTTCTCTAAGTATTTTTCTATTCCTAGTGTAGATTAACACTTTAAAATCATTAAAATAGTAACGTACGTACTTTGTACTTTGGATTCTTATAAATAAACAAAAGAGAAAAAAGAGAAAACTCACCGTGTCTTGGACAGATCTCAATTTTAGAGTATTATTGAGTTCTTTCAATGCATCTTTTAATCTATTTAAATTTGCCTTCAATTCCTTCTTGTGGTTTTCCTTAATTTTGTTGCAAGCGTCGTCTACAGCTTCTTGTAATTGGTCGGCCTGTTTGTTTAGGGTACTTTGCCGAACACTTATCTAAAAAAAAAAAAAACCATGTGGACATAAAGGTCTACGCACTAGTACTACTGTACCAGGCTAAGGGTAATAGTGTTAAGACAGTCAATTCCCATTTTCCATTTGAATTGGATACATTGTGCTTTAATAGGTGGAACTCAACGCCGTACTTTGTCTTAGCGAGGATAGGAGCAGGAAAAGGAGCGGGGAAAGGAGGGGGAAAAGAGTAGAGAAAGGAGTGGGGAATGAAGCGGGGAAAGAAGCGGGAAAAGGAGCGGGGAAGGTGTGGGGAAAGGAGCGGGGAAAGGAGTGGGGAAAGGAGCGGGGAAAGGAGCGGGAAAAGGAGCGGCGAAGAGAGAGGAGAAAAGAAAATATTCCATAAAAAACAAATATGGCATACATATTTATAATTTTGTATGAACGTTCATACAAACTTTAGATTTTAGATTTAACGAATATTAGTTTTTTTCTAATATTTTTATCTCTAAGCTATAAGCAATTCACTTCTATTAGTTAGTGATACTTGGTTGTCCTTAGTGTTCTTTTTTTGCTACCACATTTAGCTGGGTAAAGGAAGGGAACCGAGTCTTTAGATATTATCCTCACTTTCTAGCCAATTTTTGTGACTTTGAATGACTTTGAATAGCGGAGCTCAACCACACGTTCAGGAAAAAAATAATTATAGACTTAAACCATAGATAGTGTCAAGTAAAATAACAATAATGAAAACAAATAAGTGATGCGTATAAAAAGACAATAGAGTTGGTACTAAAAAAAAAAATATCACTGACCTCTTTACCGCCATCATTGCAAATGATCTGGAGGCAGGTGTCGTTGAGGCTGCCTGTCAAACTCTTCATCCTCTGCACGTCCACCAGACCTTGCTTGGATATATTTAGCTTATCATCATCTGATAAGGTTATCTGAAATTAATTTTATGGAATTTGATTAGCTCGTATATAGTACACACAGTACAGTACAGTATTTTTTACACACTTTCCAATAATACAGTAAGGATGGAAAAGTAAATAAACAAATAGCTTCACGCTTCTTCCCGCATATATCAGTACTTCTTTCCCTATTCTCTGCACAGTTTTCAAGATATTGCATGTTGAGTGATGGAACTCAACGCCGTTATAGCCATTCCCCTATAGGGAATCGAGCCTATACCCGTTGTGTTTACAGCCAGACGTTGTATCGCTGCGCCATAATAGCCTCCAAGTAAAAGTGTACCCTGCGGGGTTTGGACTTTAAAACAATACTAAAATTGCGTCAAAATGTATATGAAATAATGTACGGAAAAATTATAAATTTAAAATTAAAGGCACTTAATATAAAAAATTATCATAGCATATTTAAATTTTAACACTAGTTTTAAAACACGCCTTACCAGATAAGCGCTCTGTGTAGCAAACTCCGCGCTGTTGCAAATCGCCGAAGTAACGTAGCGCAGTTCACTGCTGCATTCTGACCGAGACATGGTGCTCTCTGATTGGAGCTTTACTAAAAAAAAATATATAATATATGTGTTAAGGATATTGCGCCTATACATAACGTAACGCGTGAGCGTCGGCCTGCGCGTCTTAAGCGGGGAGCGCTGGTGACAGTAAGACCACTGTGCCCTCGTCCGCAGCGACATTTGAAATTCCACTTTTTTACTTTATACGACTCCCATGTATTCAGTATCTTAATATAGCGCTAGGGCAGGCAGGTTTCTCTACCAGCCAGGCACAGGGAAGTGTCCCTAATAATATGAATAAATATAAGCTTCTTCTTTCGAATAAATCTTTAAAATTCGATCATAAGTAAGTAGAAATTAGTTGATCAGTTCATATTGAAATAAGTTTAGTTTTAATTAATTTATTTATTTTATTGTTATTTCAACGTAACCTTGTGAACTATTCATATCTTCTGACTTTAATTTGTGTTTCATAAATAACTAAACATATAGTATGTCTTTTTACGTTTTCGTCTACTATATACGATGAGTCTATATGTTTTTCTGAAGCTTTGTTACAAATATTTTGGCGAAAGATAATGCTATTAATATAACAATTTTATATACTTAAATTCAGGCATCAGGCGTTACATACCAATAACTTCTTTTTGATTCTGCAAAGCTTCCACACACTGAGCGTAGTTCAGAGAGCAAGAAGGATGCTCATATGTCAGGAAACTCCTTTGTAATTGCAAGCTACGGGAAATCTCGTTGCAGTCGCGTTGGAAACCAGCTGTGGTGGTTGCTCTAGCCTGATAGAATGATATATATATATATATATATATATATATATATATATATATATATATATATATATATATATATACGCAATTCATGTCTTACGTTCCGGAAATGCTTTGTTTTAAGCTCGAAAAAGCTGCATGTTAATGTAGCTTTTTGCGAAAAGAGAGACTACAGATAGACTAAAGATTTTCTAACAATGTAAAAACCAAGCGTATATATATATATATATATATATATATATATATATATATATATATATATATATATATATATATATATATATATATATATATATATATATATATGAATCTTTTGATTATGTTAACTTAAAACTTTAATTTCTATGTGCTCCAAGAGGCTATATATTTGGTCTGCTATTCTAGTAAAATTTAACACTACCAGACTAGATATTAGTAGTCTGGTGAACTAGTAGTTAGCTATCATTTCAGTTTAATACCTCCACGATCTCATGCAATAAGGGCTATGACAGACGGACACACAGATACAGATAGTATAACAAAGTCTCATAATGCCTTATTTTCTTTTCAAAAACAAAAATCAAAATTAAAATATTCTTAATTTAAAAAGGCACAAGCACTGTCGAATCGTCAATTAACATAAGTGTCAGTATTGTCAGTCCTACTAGAAGTTACCATCACTTTTGAGGGTTAAACCCCCATCAATCCCAGTCCCAATGGAAATCTATCGGTGCTGCCTTAGTAGGCCTCATGGGTATTATAAGCAGTTTAATCTATAATAAGTAATTTATATAAAGCCTTACCAAGTTGTTCAATGAGTCGTTCAACATTCTGCACGCGTCTACCAGTTTCCTTCTTGATGCTGATGAATGTGGTAACTTTGTAATGAAATAAAATTTTATTTTAATATGGAACGGAATGCAACTCTTACGAAATATATATATATATATATATATATATATATATATATATATATATATATATATATATATATATATATATATATATATATATATATATATATATATATATATATATATATATCTATATGTTTATATCAATGTCAATCAATATACTCAAAGGAAACATAAAAATTTGAACGCAGCAGGATTTGAAGCCGCGCCTCATGGAAACCGTCCAAGCCCTCTAATCGCTCAGCCATGCGTTCCAGATCATGCTGCATCGAAATCTTTATATGCTTTTTACCACTTATTAAGAACAATAATTTGGCAAGAGAGAGATATTTTTATTAAATGTTTTTTTTTTTATTAAATTTATAAAGTGTTAATCCACCCAAAGTTTAGAATTTTTTTTAATATGTGCGAAATATACTATTATTTGTTTGGATATACGTGCATGCAGCTGGCTGAGGAAAACTAATATTAAGATACTTCATTATCAACTTTCTATCCAATTTCCAACAAATTGGTGAGTAGCGTGGCGGAACTGAACGCCGCGTTTTATTAAATAAATATTTAATTAAAATACTCCATAAAAACATTGCTCACCTGACTAACCGACTCCGATGTCTTAAGCAGGTTGTATGTGGCAACACTCATTTCTTGTGCCGCTTCTTCTATCCTCTTGTTTTGTATAGGATCCTGGTGAGATGAAAAATATATATATATATATATATATATATATATATATATATATATATATATATATATATATATATATATATATATATATATATATATATATATATATATATATATATATATATATATATATATATATATATATATATATATATATATATAATAGAGACCTTAGTAGTCTTTAAATAAGGATCAGATTGCCCTTCAGGCCAGCCAACAAAAATAGTAATAATGGAAAAAGTTCGCCACACTCATCAGAGTTGACGACTCCTCACTTCTGAACATAATTCCTGACATTATAGACTATTCGTAAACATTTGCAACCAACTATAGAACACTGTGCTCCTTCTACTAGACGACCATTGTAGCCATAAAACTGGTAATAATCAGTTTTGGAGAGAAAATCATATATAACACACATTACGCTACAAATGCTCCAGCTTGTGGACAGCTTGTGGACAGGACATTTTTGATGCCAGAACTAACGTTTCCACGCATGAATGAGAAAAAATACTGGATGTCGGAAAACGGAATTGCTGGTTTGATCCCAGAAGCACTTATAAAAGTAGCTCGACTCAAATTCACTGGAACTTTTCTGATTTGAAATATTGGGCTGATATGACTAATATACCACAAGAACAAATAGAATTTTTATCGAACTAAGCGAGAGAGAAGCTGGCATTTCATCGAACTCAGTCGTAGAATAGACAGGAGCCTTCTTAAAGCACACAGGATATTGCTGTCGAATCAGATCTCGATCAACTTCTATCAGTCATATATATATATATATATATATATATATATATATATATATATATATATATATATATATATATATATATATATATATATATATATATATATATATATATATATATCGCCAGCCAAATCGCTGTGCCAAAATCAAGCTTAGTCGTATGTTTTGGGAGAGCTCCATGTCCAGCAGCGGATGAAGACCAGCTGATGATGACGACGCTTGAAAACTCTAAAAATTATATTAACCTTCATTGCTATATTTATTTACCTGATTTTTAAGTCCACGAGCAATAGAAGCCAATTGTATAGCACTCTCCAAGGTCGTATGGAGACTTCTAGCGAGGAATTCTGGTTCGTTGAAACTTAACGCTATAGATCCACTTGTAGCGCTTAGCTTCTTGATTTGTTGGTTGAATTTTTCTTTCAGTTGTCTAATTTAAAAAAAAAAATTGAACATACATTAAAAAAACAACTATTTTATGATCTTATTTATGATTCCTGTAGAAGACGATACATCCTTCTCTATAGCATCAAGTACCAATATATTATGCCTTTCTATCATGGCCCTCTCATCATGCCCAAGATCGAGATGGCATCTCTACAGCAGTCATCTTTTTGTGAATCACGTTTCGTTGCCATCAATAAATCTTATATGTCCTTAACCAATTTTCAAATATGTATATTAGAAAATATATTTAACTTAATATAAAAAAAAAATGCTAAATAAGTGACAGCATAAAAAGTCCTGTTGGGTTTCTTTCCGACGCAAGTTCTTCTCAGGCCTGAGGCATTAACTTTAATGCACCGGTAGTAAATTAATTATTTGACGTTCAAAAATTATGCATACCTATAGCTTCTTTTTTGAATACAATTATGTGACTTGACTTATGATATTATTATTCATATATTTATTTAGCTTCACGCTGTATCCCGTACATGGCAGGGTAGACCTCTGTCTACCCCTAGTATTCCCTCTGGAAACGTAGGCAGAAGGAACCTAGTGTTAAGACACTCCGTTTCCCGCTTTTTTGGAGGCATTGCGTGTTGAGTGGCGTAACTGAACGCCGCGCTTTGCTTTGTTACCAGAGAGAAGAAAATTAAACTCATTCATTCTCCCCGAGTGGGAATCGAACCCACAGGCCGTCGCGTTTACAGGCAGAGGCTATTCCTCTGCGCCACGATGGTCCTCTTATGATATTATACAATACAAATTCACTTACTTTTCATCTCCCGGTTCTGGTGCTATGTTTGTAGCGAGCAAACGTTTTATATCATTATTCTTTTTAAGTTGAATATCGGTGAGAGCGTTTTGCTTATTTTTAGTTTCTGGTACTTCCAAATTATTAACATAGCTTTGTAGTTCCTGAAATAAATTAAAATATTTTATAAATATTTATAAAAAATGTCTATAAGTGGAACATATTAATAATAATATTTTTTTTTTTAATATATATATATATATATATATATATATATATATATATATATATATATATATATATATATATATATATATATATATATATATATATATATATATATATATATATATATATATATATATATATATATATATTTCTTCTATACAGCACACATACACATTACATATGTATACATGTATATACAAATTAATTTCTTGTATTTACATTGACTTAAAATAAGTACAAAACAATATATATATATATATATTAATTTTGACTTGATTCCAAATGACATTTAATATGTACCTCCAAAATCTTTTCGGTAATGGTGGGTTCGCTTCCACCGCTGACATCTTGCCACGTCACCACACGCCTGTTCTTCTCGGCTATTTGAATTTTTAATATGTCTGTTAGGTTCTTCAAGTGATCTTTCAATCTGGAAAAGATTATAGATTATCATAAAAAAACATGAGAATAAAATGTAGGGGTTTTCGGGTTGATAAGGAGACTCTAGTGTCAACACATTCCGTTCTTGGCTTTTCACTCGAGTTTTAGTAATAACGTGTAGGCCGACAGAGCTCAATACTGCAGCGTCATGCATGAACGTCAAAAACTTGATTGAAATCAATCCATAAAATAAATTATTGATAACACGTTAAATACTTTAGTATGACATTTTTCAAAAACAATTTCGGACCTGACCATAATCACTTTTGTTAATAATACACTTAATAATCCACTTTTGTGCATAATACCGTCATTTGTCATAATTTGATAAGAAAGTATAGCTCATATAGGCCAAAGCCCAATTCATGGCGAGAGCTCTTGGACAGATTTTAAAAGGTGTAGGTTCAAATCCGGCTACGTGCTAATTAAAAAACCTTAATTTGAAAGAAGAAAGTACCTAGTGGTAAGACACTCCCACTTGACGCTTAATTTTTTTAACGAGCTTTGTTACCTTGCCAGATCTAATAAATGATAATTTATTCCCTAGAATGGGAATCGAATTCACGACTGTCGCGTTTACTTTTTAAGATATTGTAATATAAAAAAATAGTAAATATTTACTTGTTCTTCTTATCCTTGTCGCTGTGAAGTCCTGCCATAGTAACCGCGTATCTCGTGAGTGCATTCGGTAGTACATTTTCATTTCCAGACGCAACGACTGCTGCCAGAGACGACTGAGCTTCTTTTATAGCAGCCAAGTTCTCTTTGGTTTCTTCGATCTGGTAAAAAAAATAAGTTTAATAAGCTTATTTTCTTATCTATTTTCAGAATTGTCCATTTTTGTTCTGAATTCCAAGACATTGCGTGTTAATTTCATCAGAGGCCGTCCCAGATGATGGCCTCTTGAAAAACTTAGAATTAGAAATAGATTTAGATATGGAAAATAAAGAGGTTATATATATACAAAGTAGATTAATTCTTTTTAATATATACTTACATTTTCCAATTCTTTAATAGGTGCTAGGATATTTTCAATGTTCTGTTCAATTTGTTGAATGTTCTGTAAGCTTTCCTCCAAAGTAGCACTTTCAGTATTGGAGATACTGCTTTTAACGGCGAAGCTGTCAAGGAAAGATTAAAATCAAAAGTCATAAAAAAAAAAAATCTTTTTAATTTAAAAAAAAAAACAATACATATATAACTGAAATATCTGGTTGCGATTTTAAAATAACTGTGCTTTTTCAAGTGCTAATAGTACGTAGTAGTATCTACACATAAAACTTTTTTAATTTTTTTTTCTGTCTGTCTTTCCGTTTGTCCGGTCTAATCTCGGGAACAGCTCAGCGGAGATTTTCATCAAAAGATAAAGATTACGTCCACATAATATGTTGCATATTAAAATATATGTTTTTATCGACATATATTTAAAAATGGCGCCTTAACATAACTAGTTCAATTGCTGCCACCTAGTAGTGGGTAAATAAAATTATATATTAAACAGATAGATATTTCAAAAAAAAAATAACTAACCTTAGTAAGTCACAGCTGTCTGTAAGTGTTTGTAGCTTATTTTGCAGATTTTTCTTTAAAGATTCATCACCGATGTTATTGATGATTGCTTTTAACTTCTTTATTTCATCGTCAGCATTCTACAAAACAGAAAAACTAAGTTAAGAGTTAGTTTAAAATAAATAATAATAAATAAATTAAGTAAGAGTAAGTTTAAAATAAGTTTTAAAATAAGTTTAAAGTAAGTTACCATTTTAAAATAAGTTTAAAGTAAGTTAAGATAGTATAGAATAAAGGCCAATAAGGCTAAATTGCATTAGAACTGGCGCTTGTGGTTCCGATAATTAATTAAGGGATAATGATGTATTGTATTGGATACTCGGTTGACCTTCGAAGATACTGGAGGAAGGTCACGTAAGAAGCATGAGGACCCCCCGGAGGGCATGTATGAAGAGGTTAACGACAGTGGACGAAAGAGGTATGCAGGGACCTCCGTCCTCTCTGGCTAACTCGCTAGGGGTAATATAGCGTGAAGCTATGTATGTATGTATGTTTTGTATTATTGCACCTGCAGCAGTGCTTCTCCATAGACTTTATACTCCATAGATATTATAGAAAGTAATTACACAAAACTTTTTCATATAACAGAAGAAGAAAATAATGTAGCTTTTTTAAATGAAACAAATATCTAAGAAAGCTTAGAGATAGTCATAAAAAAACCGGTGACAATAATACCGTAGTAAATCGTTCTATCTGCAGCGTGTCTTCAAGCATGTTGTCATCGCACAAGTTTTGTTCGTTAGAGTTAGATAATTTTGATGCATTTTCTAATATTTTGTGGCATTTCTTTTGAATTTTCTGTAAAATTAAAGATTATTATGATTTAAATCCGGTTTACATATTAACGATTCTGCTTCTGTCGTCCAATAGAAATTTGAAAAAATACCTTTAAATATTTCGTACCAGCTCTTAATTTTGATAAAATGCATACATACTATATATATATATATATATATATATATATATATATATATATATATATATATATATATATATATATATATATATATATATATATATATATATATATATATATATATATATATATATATATATATAATGCTAACAATGTAATATATTGTAAAAAAAGCATATAAGAATTTCGACACAGCGTGATGAAGAACGCATGGTTTAGTGGACGGTTTCCATGAGGCGCGGGTTCGAATCGTAATATGTTTTTGATAACAAGGATATAGAATTTCATATATACCTGTAACGCATCTTTCTCGTTGTGCTTAGTATCCTTAGTAGCGTTGGACAAGTCGTCCGCCGCCGCTGTCACATCGTCGAGGAACTCCTTAAAACAATATAAAGTATATTAAGAATCATTAGTATAGCTATATATATATATATATATATATATATATATATATATATATATATATATATATATATATATATATATATATATATATATATATATATATATATATAGAAGAAATCTAGGGACATATCCTATGTTTTTGCAACAAGTAGATTAATTTCATGAGTCATACATACATATACTACAAATAAATTTAGTGTTCATCATTCGCCTTATTATAATGACAATTGCACTATATTTTGCCTAATATGGGATTGAGAATTGCTGGTATAATTTGAGTTGATTCTTATTAATTTCCATACCATAGAAATAAAATAATATTTACTTAAAAAAATCAAACTCACCATTAAATCTACAATATTATTAACTTCCCCCTCCTTTTGCCGTGATTGAAGACATAGTATCTGTAGATTCAGTATTGCATTCTCTAACTGTAGCGCTTTTTCTTGCTTGTCCTTTGCATCCTGAAATATTATATCTTGTTTTTAGTTATATTTTAGGCTTCACAATGTAGTTTGAGCATAGCTTTATCATATATGCTATATGGTCGCCCTTTTTCCACACAACCGTGGTCATCAGAACTCGATAATAACTTTTGGTCTTCTAAGCTATTCCTATATTTGAGTAGCGTTGCAACACCTCGCTTCTTGCTAAAGGCAAAGAAATTTAATATGGTAATCTATTCTCCCCTAGTGGTAATCGAACCCTCTACCGTCGTTAGATCCATATGCTACCACAAAGGCCAATGCTAGTCTTTTTTTTATATACAAAAACTTACGAATGGTGTATCCCGACATTTAGCGTTGGTTATGTCCAGCCTGTTGATAGCGTCTGCCAATTCGTTCGCAAAACGCGAATACTTTTCCCGGTCTTTTGGAGATAAGTTTGTGGATTCTGCTTTACTCTGAAACAATATACGGAGATTATTTAACAAAAACATACCAGATCTTATGGTATGGTATGGCTTATTTCTTCGAGTGAGAATCGAACCTATAACTGTCGAGTTGTCAGAAAAACGTTGTGGCTCTGCTCCACGACGACCACAGATTTTAATTTAACATTCATAAGTTTAAAACAATTGTCGTTAACTGTGTATGACTTAAAGTTTTTTTTTATATATATATAAGTAACGATTTAAGTATTTCTAAATAAATTTAAATAAACAATAGCACAAACCTTGGCAGATTCCAGTATCTTTGAAGCCAATCGCCTCAGAGGTGTATCTTCAACGAGTAAACGTTCGGCACTCTTATTGTTCTTAACATCAGAAGCAACATTCCTCTGTATATCGTCTAACAAGCTGTCAATATCTTCCATGTGAGGTTTCTAATAGAAAACATGTGAGTGGTTTTCAAATCATGATTATTATTTTTAAGACGGTGAATAAAAATCATGAGCAAATAGATTACGCTAAATTAAGATATATGGACCGAAAGAACCTCGAGAGCCAATGGACTAACCACTGAGGATACTCAAGACCGTGCAAAGTGGAGTAGATTAAGTAGGAAAGCAGACCCTGCGAATAGGCCGGGATAATGCTAAGTAGAATAAGGACAGGAGGAACCTTGTGATAATTTACTACATCCATTCATTGCTTGATAAGGCTTGATGACATGATCCAGAAATAGCTTTTTTTGGTTTATACTTTAAGCAGAGAGAACCAAGTGACACTTCTCTCTGCTCTTTAAGTGACAACTCAATGTTGCGTTTTTCTCTTTTTACTAGAGACCACATATATTACATTTACAGTCAGAAGCTGTACTAAGATGGCGTCAAATAATTAACTGAAGTGGAGGTGTACAGTACTTAATTAGTACTAACTTAATTTAGGATAAATAAAGTAAATTTATATTCATCAGTTTATTTCGCTATTCTATTTGGACAAAGTTATGTTAGTTATTAGGAAATTTGGTTCAGTCACCTCAAGAGGAGGTTAACCTCAGGTAAGGAACGTAGTGCCTTATACTTAGACGAATCCTGCTAAATTATCCTAAAGCATTTTATTATGATAAGATTAAATGATGTTTTGAGCATTTTATTAAAGCTACTTACAGGTTTTGGTATTGGTTTTTTAGATTTGGAGTCAGCTATCTGTTGTTGCTGTGCATCTATTTGGTCAATTATATCTAAAAAATATTGAAAATTACATTATTTTTTACTTTAAAATGTACCTGTACTCATAATGTAAAAAAAATACATATTTCATATATATATTTCATTTATTACAAGTAGGCATTAAATGAAATATCCGGTCAAACATATATATATATATATATATATATATATATATATATATATATATATATATATATATATATATATATACATCTTTATCTTATCACTACAAAAGATATATGAAAAAAAAGGAATATACCTGAGTTATCATGACAGCTTTCTTTTAATCTATCTAATTCAGAGTTCATAAGATTTAGGTCTCGTATTAATTGTTCTCCAATTTGTCGGTGCTGAGGTTGGTGTATTACTGGCGTCCAGATCTTACCAAGATTTTGGGCAAGCTTGCCAAGTCTGTCAGCTGAATTTGATAAGACTGCTTGGCAATTACGATCTTCTATCGAAGGGCTCACTACCTGTTAAACAAATTGAAATATATACATATAATCTGCGCCTCTTAAAAACGCTCTGACATCGAAGCCATACACCCTCATCAAATTCACACTTTAAAATATAAAAGCTTATATGAAATCCGAATAATTTCATGATATGATCATGATCACCTGTGCACCAGAGAACAAAGCGTACGCAGCATCACCAAGTTGAGCTCCGGAAATACTCATGCTCTCTCCTTCCTTGCCTCCAACGCTCTCTGCCAGACGAGACACTCTGGACAGCATGAGGGAAGCTCTCTCACAGACAGAACGTGAAATGTCCAATATCTAGATATATTTAAAAGATATATTGTTATAATTATAATATATTAAATAATATTTGATGATATAAAAAACAACGCATTTGCTAATTAAGCTTATATAATTAAGCTTATTAACATCTCGTATTATTCAGAGTAGAAAAAAAATCGATTGAACAGAACATATTGCAATCCATTATCAAGATAACATAAAACAGTGTAGTCTTAATAATCGAAAACTTTTGGGCTTAAGTAAATCCTGGATAAATAATATAAATATATATATATATATATATATATATATATATATATATATATATATATATATATATATATATATATATATATATATATATATATATATATATATATATATATATATATATATATATATATATATATATATATATATATATATATATATATATATATATACATAGATAAAGACAAATCAGCGGAACTTACTTTTTTCTCCTTATTAGGATATGAACGTGGACTGACAATATAACGTAGCTTGCCAGCTGATTGTGCATACTTTGTCGCAGCATTATTCAAATCCTAAAAATGGACAAAACAGTATTAAAACATTTTATCCAAATAAAAATACGCTTGTCTTCTTTTAAAATATGGACATTTTCTTAAAGATAAGGTGTTGGAAGTTCAATTTATTTCACGTTTTATCCCGCTTGGAAAGAACCTATGGGTATATAAGTATATAGGTATCATGAAACTCTGCTGTCCGCTTTCCGCCCAAATGCTGCGGGTCTCGCTACACTCTTGTCTCAGAACGGGAAAAATTATGAATTGGAAGTGTAAGTAAACCCATGCTGCGCTGACGCTGTTTCATTATTATTATTGGAAGTTACAAACTTTTATATTCAATCACCATCTTCTTAATGATATATCATTCTCGTTTTCTACTTTCTGCATAATTTAGAGACACTGTATTTTGGGCGGTAGAATTTAAAAAAAATATTTGAACAATACCTCTAAACTGTTATTCTCCACGCTGGTGCATATTGCTTGACCAGCATCGCATATTGCTTTAGCTTCTTCGAACATTATACGACCGGATTCTTCATCCAAATTACGTTGTAAGGCTATCGTTTCTATTGAAATATAATAATTTTGTATTAAAAATTATTTCCTATAAAAGACAAGATTACGTTTGGTCTTGTTCAAAGGAATTTATATATCCCTTACTATTGTACCTATACTGAAATAATTTCTGAAACGTCTATTAAATGTTGGTATTGTGCTATCGAAAGCTATTATTGACTCAGAAAGTATGTTAGCAAGTATTTTAAGAATATGATAACTAGATGATGCATTAAATTTTGGCAAAAAATAAGTTGATGTAATAGGCAAAGAGCTTAGATTTTAATTTTTTTTTTCATTGTAAAAGTTATGCAATAATATTCAAAATTACGTTACCTCGTACAATTTCTGGAGTTAGTTTTTTGATGACGTCTACAGTAAGTTCAGCACTCTCGTAATCAGGGTTTTCGCGATCTGTAGACAGAAAACTTTAATAAACCAATCTTGCACATCTTTTGATTTATACATGGGAACAATATTGAGGCAAAGCTCTCTAAGTGTATGCTATGCAACAATACTTTGTTAAATTATTAAAATAATCACTTTTCGACATGTCACTAAATAATTTATAAAGAACTGTAGAAGCTACCATGGCATTTGTAAATTCCAATCATGCTCAGGTAAATTCGATTAAAAAAAACTGCAAACACTATTTGCTGGAACCCATAGACTTACCTAACATAGCCTGTAAGAGTAGGGCAATGGCTTCATTTAATTTTGCAAGTTTCTGCGACAGGTCAATTCTTCTAGCCATTACTGGTTTTTCATTTGCTACTGGAGTCTGAAAATATCCGAACATTCATTACTAATTTTCCATCTTATAATAATTCAACCTTAGGTTATCGTATTTACGTAATTTCAACAGAAGTATTAACTAAGAAATATATAGGTATGGTATAATGATCATTGTTACTAATAAAATTGACTTTAGTTTCATAAATTCAATGCACAAACTTGATTCCTTGATTCTAAAGCTCGTTGCGCTATGCTGTCCTCTGAGAACAGCTCTTCTACTTCTTTTATCTTCTCTTTTGCTTCAGAAATGTTCTTGAGTAAATAATCAGGTTTTGAATCTTTGGCGTCTTCTGTAATAGTATGAAATTCATGTAGTTAGGCTAAATGACAATTTTAGATCGACTGTTACATAAAACAAGGTAATATCATTATACCCAAATCTTGACAGGATTTCCTAATTTTATCAAGCGTAGCATTAACAATTTTGGCATTTTCCTCGAGCTGGTCTCCAGTGGTGAGATGTTCTGGTGTCTGTACTATTGGTTTCCAAGTCTTCTTCAGATCTTCAATATGGTTAGTAAGTCGGTCTATAGATCCTAACAGACTTTCTTTGCAGTGAATGTCACTTATACATGGAGATGTTATCTAAGAGACGAGCAAAATGAGTATATAGATTTAACTTCTTTATAGTTACAAGAACTCTTATGTAAATTTGTATGAAAATCATATAAGTAAATAATATATGCATGTAAATAATATATGTGAATACATTTACATGTATCGTAATTTCACTACATATTATAGGTACTCGTATATTGGGAGTGAAAGGCGAATAAATTATATTATCATCCTAACTTACCTCAGCTGTTTTTAAGAGTACTTGAGCTGAGCCAACAACTTTCACTCCAGCTTGGTCTAATTTATCTCCATCTTCACCACTCACTTTCTCTGTTAAGTTGTATATATTGGACAAAAGCAAGGATGTTTGTTCTACGGCGCATCTTGCTAAATCTTGTATCTATGAACGAAATTTATGTCAAACATATGGTTATGAAAACAAATGTGAGAACGCATCCATACCAAGAACAGTAATGATTTCAAAAATATATTGATATAACAAAGTTAAATGTAATCTTAAGATAATTTAATACATCTAATATTTTCAAGGTAATTTTTTGCTGCAACGGAGGAAAATAATACTTTTACTATACCTCATTTTCTTTCTTAGCATTCCTATGTGGATTGAAAACGTAGGTAAGTTGGCCGGCTGAGTTTCCGAACTTGGTTGCAGATTCATTAAGAGCCTGTTAAAGTAAAATAATATATACTAAAAGTCTAATAAAAATTTAAAAAAAAACATACTGTAATAAAATAACTTTAAGTATCCATACCTGAGGATCTTCCACGTTGTTACAAATATCATTTGTTGTATCGACCATCGCCTTTAGATTATCTAATATAGTCTTCCATGATTTTTCTTCTACAGCACCATGCAAGTGTTTTGTATCTAAAAATAATCATAGTATTACTATAACGATTCATACGTTAAGGATTATTTGAAATGTAAAAAATAAATATGGAAAACTAATTTCACCTTTTACAATTTGTGGTGTAAGAGTTGATATATTGTTAATTGCTTTAGAAGCTGCATCATAATCCTGCCTTTCGGAATCTGAAGATGATAATTGAAAAATAGTGCTAATGTCAATTAAAAGAACATGTCAGTATTATAATTATTATATTTTAGTTAATAATTTGAATAATTGCGTTATTCTATCAAAAATTAGCCATTGTTGTTAAAAACTTGGGATCTGATGGCAAGAATACAATATATGAGTTATAATAGTACCTGATAGAGCCTGTAATAAATCAGCAATAGCAGCATTTAATTGTGCTAATTTTTTGGATAGAGACGTTTTCGCTGTAGGAACATTGTTTTTATCAATTGGTTTTGATGGCTGTAAAGAAATGATTGATTATTGATACATATATCCTTATATGTATAGAGTGTTGATTATCAAAATTGTTTTATCTACGTACATATATTATTAATTCTGCAACTTAGGACCAAAATATGTTTTTTGAAATATATAAAATTTATGTAATCATAAGATAATTCATAATTACCGGTGGGGTATTTAAACTTTTTAGTGCACTATGTGCATCATTTATAGCACTCTTAGCATTGGGGAGCGTTGAAACAAATTGAAGCCGTTGTTGTTCTTGATTTTCTGCCTGCAAGTCTTAACAGAAAGTCCATTTTATCTCATATTTGCTTACATAAGTTTAATTATTATTCATTTCATTTGTTTCAGAATAAAAATCATTTTGATTATTCGTAGTTGGCAAATTTTCGTTAAAGTTTTTAAAATTTTATTTTACTTACCCTTTTCTAAACATGCGTGTTTCAATTTATCTAAAGTACTTTCAACTTGCTTTAAGTTAACATCAAGCTGTTTTCCAGTGTGACGAAGTTCAGGAGTATCTGTGGTAGAACTCCATGTTGTCTGCAAATTTTGAGCCTTATCTAAAAGGCCATCAATAGCTGAAATCATCGCTTGTTGACATTGTGAATCTTGTATGCTCGGTGCTGTTACCTGTTCAAAAACATTTTCAAAATATCATTTATTAAGTGACTTTAAATGAACACACTTCAAATGTTAATTGTTAATATTTATCCCATATTTTATTTTTATTCATATATATTTTTTTATTTTACTACGGATTTAATCTTTTTTGCTTCTAATGTTTATATAGATGAAATATTTACTATCACAATTTCCAAAGGACTAATTAATATTTGTTTTACTTCATTATTTTTGTATATTACTACTAAATTGTAAATTGGACTAAAATCAGGACGTACTTCAGCAGTTTTAAGCAGAGCTTGCGCAGATTCAACTACGCTGACTCCAGCAGCATCTAACTTTTCACCATTTTCTCCCCCAATTCTCTCAGTTAGTCCATACACGTCGAATAATAGAACTGATGTGTCTTCTACAGCGTTCTTGGCCAAATCTATTATCTGTTATTAAAAAATATAAATACTATTAACCATTCAAAGAGATTAAGTAAAACGGAATGCAAATGTATTGTAAATGGAAAGATATTAGAACGTGTGAATGAAGTAGACCTGGGAAGTATGTTAAGTAGAGATGGAAGACACAAAATAGCTGTGGAAAGGCCTATTGTTGCCGGTAAAAGAATTAACGGCTGCATTGTTGAGATGGTGAAACGTTAGTGTAGCTCAGCTACACAGTTTAAATAGTGTAAATAGTGTACGGCTAAACGTGTAGGCGTTTGGTCGTACACAATGAAGTTCTGGTGCTGACGCTGTTATATGGCAGGGCAGTGAAACGTGGGTATTACAGAAGAAGGATGAAAGATAGATGGATGCTGTGGTGATACAATATTTTCGAAGGATATGAAGAATCAGTTTAACTGACCGAAAACGCAACGAAGAGAATGACAACACAGAATGGTAGGTACCAGCGTGGATGTCATAATGAGAATGAAGAAGGACGTGGTCAAGTGGTTTGAACGCGTCGAGAGAATGAGTAATGAAAGAATTATACAAAGAAAATATGAAGCAAAAGTAAATAGTAAGAGATGTAAGAGGAGTCCTCGGTTGACACGATATCGAAGATACTGGAGGAAGGTCACGTGTAAAAGCATGTTTGAAACGGTCAGTGACAGTGGACTAGACGAAAGAAATATGCAGGAGCGTTTGGCCCTCCATTCTCTCTGACTAGCCGGCTAGGAATAAAGAGTAACGCTATGTATGTATGTATGTATGTATGGCTTCGTCACGTGATCAAAACAAAATTACTATGAGTAGTGACACATGACAAATTCTAAGTACTCGAGGTAAATCTGACCGCAAGCAAGTACATAAAGTAATTATATAAATACATTAATAGTACCTGATTTTCCTTTCTTGTATTTTTCCTTGGATTTAAGATAAATGTGAGTTTTCCTGTGGCCTCTGCAAACTTGCTTGCAGAATTCAATAATTCCTGTAATAAAGCGTGTTGAGATAACATAATTATTGGACTATTATGGAGTACATACGTGTTGTTGATAAAACTTTTAAACTAAACTAGCAATAAAACTAAGTTGGAACAAGCGGCCGGAGATCCATAAGACCATAACCTTAATGGCAAATACGTTCTAATTTTAATACGTTTTCTTAATGTTTCATTACTTTTCTGCAGAATAATACTTTAAAACATACATTATTTCCTTATGTAATATTGCGTTACGCATTTCTAGACAAAAAATATGAGCAAATTTGTAGTGTCGATAATAGTAATATAATGATTATTGTCAGAAAAATAATTTAAACAAATGACAAATGATATTAAACTGATCTTAATTGGCCATAAGTATTTCCTAAAATCAATAATATATTATTGCTTATTTCTTATTTTATGAATGTGAAAAAGTCAGGTACCTTAGGGTTTTCACTATTAGCACAAATTTCACCAGTTCTATCAAGAAGTACTTTAAGATTGTCTAGAATATTTTCCCATGATTTATCCTCAATAGTATCTTGAAGTCCCTTTGCATCTATAAAATTAATTATTATATTATAAATTTATTATAAATCTGATATTTTTTGATATTTTCGTAATACTATTTTTTTTAACTAAACTATTTTCATGGAGTATGGATCCATGATCATAAATTGTTTGGATATTACTGAAAAAATTACATCAATTTTTTTTAAATAAGCAACATATTTCTCTTTTTTTACCTTTTACAATAGCTGGAATTGTATTATTAATTCTGTGTACTGATTCTGCAGCTGCATCAAAGTCTGGTTTCTCACGATCTTATGAAAGAAGAAAGTAAATTAAACTAGCTTAAATATTAAAAAAGTCTAAACTTATAATATAAGTACAAAATGTATAAAATAAAGCGTATGAAACAAAATAAATTCGATGAAACAAAATATATTTGTTTAGTAATATATTATACTATCTATACTACATAAAACAATTTTATAGGTTTACCTGATAACGCCTGAAGTAAATTGGCTACTGCAGCATTCAAATGCGCCAGTCTTTGGGACAGTAAATTCTTCGTCTCAGGAACGTTGGTTTTATTTCTGGACTGAAATATATTAAGAGAATAAACAATTTGTTAATATATCTACATTTTCATATTCACAGTGATTTTCATATTATAAAGTGGTCATCTATATACATACATACTAGCCTACATGAACATAGTAAACCGGTTATAAGTTTCACAAAATATTCATATATCATAAAAATTTTGTTTATATACCTTGTCTTTTGGTGTGCCATAGTTGGCATTCTTTAACTCCTTTCGTGCGTCATCTATGGCTGTTGGTAGCTTCGATATATGTTTGAGGAAGAATTCTTTCTGTTTATTTCTTTCTTCTTCTTGTCTCATTCTCTCTTCTTTTTCTTTCTGTCTCTGTTCTTCTTCTTCTTTTTGTTTTAATTCGTCTTTTTCTTTATGGTGATCTTTAAATAGATTGGATCTATAGAATATATCTATATAGATAATAATGGAGAAGTTACATTTTGTTTGGATCCAAAACCTCTTAATTTTAATTTTTATTTATATGAATTTAAAAAAAAATATGATTCAATATGTAATTTACTTTATATATTTAGAAAATCTGTGAAAAATTTTTGTTATGCTGATAACGTTTGAATATTTAGAAGACAAAAATAGAACGAAGTAAATTTCATACCATTTGCTTGACAAATATCTCTTAATTTATCTAAAGTCAACTGAACTTCGGCTAAATCATTATTTAGAATTTCTCCAGTTTGACGATATTTAGGATCTTGGATGACAGGGTTCCAAATACATTGCAGACCCTTCATCCGGTCAGAAAGATGGTCTATGGCTGAGATTAATGCTTCTTGACAATATTTGTCTTCCATGCTAGGCGCAGTGATCTGAGAAAAGAATATGCGGTATTAAGATAAGAAAGTTCCTCTATATGTTCTTAGCTAAACCAAAATATTATACAAATGTAATAAATATAGTCTGTCCAACGCCACATTTTGTCTAACTAGCCTAATATATAGTAATATATAATTCTTACAAGATATTAAATAACATAGCATATTTATTTATAATATCAAGATAATTTATATACAACTGACATTATCTGACATTAACCCTTTTATTAAGTAGTGAAATTTGACGAGGTAAATTTATAATGTATATGTTTTTTGCGTAGAGACCCATCGCAGAATTCTTGCGCAAATAAATGTGATCGATATATTCATACGATATATTTAGACTTATACTTATTTGGCCCAAATTGGCGTAATTGAAACTTCAGTTAAGCGTCAATCAAACTTAAGCGTATTTAACAATATCATATTACATATATAATATTAAGTTACATACATAACATATTATATATATATATATATATATATATATATATATATATATATATATATATATATATATATATATATATATATATATATATATATATATATATATAGATATATATATATATATATATATATATATAATATATATATATATATATATATATATATATATATATATATATATATATATATATATATATATATATATATATATATATATATATATATATATATATATATATATATATATATATATATATATATATATATATATATCATTAAGTATACCTCCGCAGTTTTCAAAAGCATTTGAGCAGAGTCCACAACTTTTACTCCAGCTGTATCTAACTGCTCTCCTTGTTCTCCGCCAACTTCTTCTGTCAGTCGATAAACATTAGATAGTAAACCTGACGTTTGTTCTACAGCACTCTTTGATAGATCCAAGATCTGAACGAAAAAAATATTTAAATATAATAATGTATGTAAATATTTTACTTTAACTTTAACCAAATTTTTACGTGTTTTCTTTTATTTTGTTAAATTTCTATTCACTATAATATTAGTTTTAACGTATTTACCTCATTTTCCTTGTCTGGTTTCTTTCGTGGATTAAATATGTACGTCAGACGTCCTATGGAGTTAGCAACCTTCATAGATGAAGCAGTTAGCTCCTGAATATTAAAAGAGTGAAAAATTTATCATAATTTGTATATTTATAAAGTGTTCCTATTAAACAAATGTTATATGGAAAATGTTAAATACAATATATGGAAAATGTTAAATAGTAATTAAGTACAGAAAAACAGTATGTTGCTAATATCAAATGTATCTGTATATGTAAATGTATAAATATAAATTATATTTATATGTTTTATTTAAAGCTTTGAGTCCACAAGCTTTTCTAAATGATATATCATTTGGCAATGTTTTTTTAAAAAGTAAATTATTAGATAATTAATTTTATTCAAAAATAATGATTCTTTAATTATTTACCTGAGGATCTTCAGCATTATCACACATACCACTCGTTGCATCAACTATAGATCTCAAATGTTTCATAATATCTTCCCATGAATTATCATCAATAGAACCTTGAAGTGTCTTGGCGTCTAAAATTTATTAATTATTGGCGTAAACGTCTTGACAAATATTGCAAACCAAAAATTTCAACTTTAATATTTTCAACTATACCTCTAATAATATCTGGAGTGATGATGGAAATTGCATTCAAAGCTGCAGCGGCTGCATCCAAATCAGGTTTTTCATTATCTGTATGTAAGAAAACGTATTCATTATTTTTAACTAATATGGTTTTATTGTTCTTTATTTAGAAATTGGTCAATACATTGGTGGAGCTAATACATAATGGTTGCTGGTTAATTTTAATGCAAAAATGTTTTTCTATACATAATTTCACTTATACTTCTTTGAAATAATAAAATGTCTGTTTTATAAATTTAAATTATATGCTTGAATTATACCTGACGTCGCTTGTAGAAGATTAGCTATAGCGGCATTTAGTCGGGCCAATTTTTCTGATAGCAAATTTTTATTCACCGGTACGTTAGCATGACTTCTTATTTTAGTCTAAAAAAATAATATTTTTAGTTAAATTATGCGCAATTATTACGCAATAACATCATTTTTTACTCTCCTTCCTTAACGAGACATGGGGTAAATATTTGGCCTGCCTTGCGAGAGCTTGCAAGAGCTTGCTACCGACCCGGGCCAGTTTTGGCTTGTGTTTGTGTATCACTTCAAAACCACCATTAAATAAAACCATTTAATAAAAAATTAAGAAAAATAACATTCGTAATAAATTTGTTATTACCTTCTGTAATGGTAAGTTATTATCACCTTGGAGCTCTTTGTCTGCATCAGAAATAGCACTCTTTGCTTTTGATAGCGTAGCGATGAATTTCAATCGTTGTTTTTCTAGCTCTTCATTGTTCTTGTTTCCGTCATCTGTAAAATTAAATAAATGTGTGCAATTTAAAATATGATTATTGCGTTAAAAGAAAGCAAAATGAGCTAATTCCTAATATTATATATTGATACGAAAAAATATTTAAGGCAATGAAAAAGTTGTAATAAAGTAATAATAGTATTTCTTGTCTGGCAGGCAAAACAGATAAAATATATAAAACATATAAATATAATTTATATTTATACATATACAAATACATTTGATATTTTTTCTGTACTTAATTACTATTTAATATTTTCCATATATTGTCGACATTTGTTTAATAGGAATACTTTATAAATATATAAATTATGATAAATTTTTCACTCTTTTAATATTCAGGAGCTAACTGCTTCATCTATGAAGGTTGCTAACTCCATAGGACGTCTGACGTACATATTCATATATTTCTGTTATACAGAGGACCTTGAACTATAATAAAACTAAGTTATCAGAAATTCAGAATTCCCGCTTCGATAAGTCTCATTAGCTGGTAAGTGGACAACGGAGTGTCATAACACTTTATCTACCTGCCACAAGATTCAATAGCAATGGCATGGTTAAGCGTTGTGTGAAACTACTAGTGAAGTACAAAATATAAAATCTATGCGTACCATTGTCTCTCTGCACGGTATCTTGAAGCTTGTCAAGAATGGATTGGATATCTGCTATGTCTCGAACGATGTCATCTCTTGATTCATAATGTTGTGGAGATAAGTGTTTTAAACAATCTTTTAAGCCACGAGAGCGATTTGATAGACGATCTATTGCATTAAGCAATACTGCTTGGCATCTTGATTCCTCAATACTTGGCGAGGTGACCTGAAAACGTAAAAATATTAAATATGAAAAAAACGTTTGTTTCTCTATTTTCTCTATAGATAGTTCGTATATTTTTCTATCATCTTGTATTTTAAGAGGGCTTAACAGACCTGGTGTTAAAACACTCGGTTAATAAGTTTTGATGATACTAATTACCACGAGAAATTTGACGTTCATTTTTACAGAGCAAATTCACATTCGAGTTCAAATTTAGAATATACTTTATTCAAATAGACTTTTACAAGCACTTTTTCGTCAAATCAAGTGCAGAATACAGTCCTGCTGAGAAGGGCCGGCAAGAAACTCTGCAGTTGCACTTTTAAATATCAATATTACAATAATAATTATTAAGTACAATGGTAGTAGTATCCTGCATAAAATCAAATGACATCAACTCCACACATTTTTATCATTTCAATATTTCCGAAAAGTGGAACTTTACTCACGAGCAGTGTTTTAATATTTTCTGTAAATTTCTGAAGTAGCAAATTTAGAGGACATTGCGGATACTTATTAAAGACGCGTATATTATGATAGAATAGACCCATAAATTATTTATTAACATTTTGGAGGCAATGACTAGGTGTAACATACTTATCTTTATTTCTTTTTCCTATCGTATGTCCGTCGTTGGTTCTATTGTTACTGACGAACAAAATATTATAATATACATATTGCGAAAAAGTTGTTGGAATACCTGTCTGCTTAAAAACATCTTGCAGAGAATCTCTAGCTCTTAGATTATAAATCAATCTTACGGCTCTTTTATGGAGAATAAAAATAGAAATTTACATTAGTTATTGACATAAAAAGAAACGTCATTGATATAAAGTACAAATAAAACGGGACCAAGAATAGATCCTTGTGGAACGCCCAATGGTAGGTAAGATCCAGTCGACTTCAAATTATTTATATTTTTTTTTTAGATTCTCTGCTTTAGATATGAGGCAATAAAATCAAGAGCAGTATTATTCACGCCATAATGATGTTATTTTAACATTAGAGTTTCATTGTCTCCACAGTCAAAGGCTTTGGATATATTATAAAACACTCCAACAGCATTTTGCGATAAATATTCCAGTAAATTGGAATCGAACCCATTACCGTCACCACTCCATAACATCGGTTAGAATCCGTTCAATTTCTATTTGACTTCAGTTCAGTTCCATATGAAATTTAACAATATACTACGTCTTATATTTTTATAAATTACCTCAGCAGTCTTTAAGAGACCTTCAGATGCGTTTACAGTTTCTCTTCCGGCAGCTTGTAGGAGCTTCCCTTCTAACGGACCAATGTTTTGAGCCAGTGGTTCCAATTTTGATTGCAATTGTGAAGCTTTTTCAACTGCTGAATTTGACAAGCCTAGAATCTGAATAAAAAATAATGTTTTATTTATTCGAATGTTTATATAAATCTTCTTTTCATTTTATTCATCCATGTGTATGTACCTGAAATTTTGAGTATTTTTTTATCCGTTATATTAATGATACATATATATGTGATACATACCTCATCTGCCTTCTTTGATTTGCCCCGAGGACTGATTATGAAGGTCATTTTACCAGATGCTTCTGCCACTTTGGATGCAACGTTGTGCAGCTCCTAACATTAAAAATAATATTATTAGTATACAAATGTAATTAATTAGAATATTATTATTATTCTGTTTGTAATTATTTTGTTCACTCGGACGTAACGTTCGGATTGGACTGTAGTAGATTACTTAAACTTTCTTTTCCGAGAGACGAGTTTTAGTGGTTAAATCCATGTAAAATATATTAAATAATATTTTTTCATTTAGTCTACTTTGTTATAGGAGGAAAAGCGTAAATCTGCTTTCAATAATGGTTTCTTTCTGTTTTACACTTATACATTATGTGATGCATCTAAATTATTATACCATAGAAACGTAACGTTTGATCTAAAATTTATCACCTCAATGTCACCATTCTCAGCATTTACGGAAACATTTTGGATCGCATCAAGTATTTCTTTAAGACTTTTCTTTATGTTATTCCATGAATCAACATCAACGCTCGCTTGTAGTTCTTTTGTATCTAAAAAAGTATAGAAGAAAAAAAAATATATTATTATTGATTTTTAATTTATATTAAATGAATATTATATTGATTTCAATTGTTATACCACTCATGAGTTTCGGTGTCAATTTGCAAATTGTGTCTATAGCACCACGAGCCATATCAGCATCAACGTTCTCGGGATCTAGATTTATATTAAATTATTATAGAAAATATGCAAATAAATAAAAAATGTATTTATAGAAATTGAATGGTAACATATTATTGGTATTATATTAATAATTCAATAAATAAATTGAACATTATAAAGTATATAATTATTATAGGATATATTTATAATATCAAAATATTACCAGCAGTTGCTTGAAGTAAAGATGCAATAGCAGCGTTTAATTGGCCCAACTTTTGTGCTAGTAAGCGCTGAGCTTCTGGATTTTTGAGTTTATTAGATTTTGTATCCTGAGCAGTAAATATATAATAAATCATTAAGGTTTTTCAGTCATTTTATTACGTGTTTAAGTAGTATTCACAGGTCCAAAAATATATATAGATATATTAAAAGCATACTGGCAAGCATGATGTGTCAAGTAAGTAAAATTTATCGTCGAAAACCGTCGAAAATGTAAAACCGAAAATTAGTAAGCGAAAAAAATTCGTTATAATAAATGAACAAATCCAAGATATATAAAATAATTATTATATATATATATATATATATATATATATATATACATATATATATATATATATATATATATATATATATATATATATATATATATATATATTATATATATATATATATATATATATATATATATATATATATATATATATATATATATATATATATATATATATATATATATATATATATATATATATATATATATATATATATATATATATATATATATATATATATATATATATATATATATATATATATATATATTATAGAAGGCTAATTTCTAATTTCCAAATTTTATATTACTTTTTTTACTCACCGGAGCTCTCATTAAATCGTGTAATTGATTTTGCGCAAGTTGCAAGGAATCCTTTGCTTCTGTCGAGCCAATAATGAATTGAAGACGTCGCTGTTGTTGCTCTGCATCGTCGTCTTCATTAATTTTATTATCACCTTAATAAGTAATAATAAGTTAATATAAAGATTTATAAAATCATTCGCAAATGATTTACTATTTTCACTCAATTATAGGAACGTTGGCTAACAAAATCCAAAACGGATCTTTTATGAGCTTAATGTAATAATTCATTTGGATCGTAGCAAGAGCCATGCTCTATATTGTACTACAGCACTTTTATGAAATAAATCATTATTATTATTATTAGTATATATGAAAAACAAAAAGATTTTAAACTAACAGTACTCACCGTTCATATTAGCATAAATACTCTTCAGTTTATCCAAAACTTTTGCCAGATCAAAAGATTTGTCAGCTATTTGCTTCGCGAATCCATGACGACCAGGTTTCTCTACCAGTGGTTTGCAAGTCAAAGCTAAGTTTTGAATGGAAGATGATAGGTTTTCTGCCGCCGCTGTTAATGCACTTTGACAATGCGGTTCTTGAATGGATGGTGCTGTAAGCTATGTTGGAATAAATTAAATTATGTTAAATACTTTTTATGTTGAATAACATTTATTTGAATGAACAATTTCAAATCTAATCAAATAAATTTATTTTGAAAAGCCATATGGATAATTATCTTATATCATTACCCTCATTTTTGCATGATACAGAAGAGGTATAAGGATACCTCCCTACCTTGGTACAGGTTAAGAATCCTTGTAACAAATCTGCGCATTTCTCTCTAGCTTTGCCCATGTCTATGGTTTCTTGACTATCCGGGTCGTAGTTCGCCAGCTCATTTGATTGTGTCAATAAGGACGATACTAGTTTTTCCACTTCATCAGCCAATTTCATTAACTAAGACAAAAAAGTAAAATTAATACGTACATTTATAAATATGTTATTGTTTGTAGTGAAACAAGTTTTTGTATAGATAATTACTTATAATTAATAAATTTAAGATACATTCATGTGATGATTTAAATTTTTTTTTCTTTTGAATAAAATACAGTGGTCAGATTCTTTATCTCTAAGCTTTTATGTGAATAGTGGAGGTAAGGTAAACCAAAATGCAAAAATTCATACCCCATTTTCTTTTTCTTCAACATCACTGTTATCTCTACCATCACGATTGGGTCGTTTGAATGTAAAAATAAGTTTTTTGGACATGTCAGCGTAGTCATTTCCTATGTCTCGCATTTTCTATGAAAATAAATATTATCTATTAATTATTTAACTGGTAAAAAAAATTAACAGCTTAACGCTTTTTTCCACATATCGAAGGGTAGGTAAAGAGAAATTAGTATAAAACACATCGTCCCCACTTTGGGTCCAATATTCAAGAGATTGCATGGCTGAAATCTCGCCGTGCTTTGTATTCTTACTAGAATGGAGAAATTAAATAATGAATTCTCCCGAATGGGAATCTAACCCACAATCGTCGCATTTTCAATGAGACGCTATGCCGCTACGCCACGATGGCCTGGATAGTAGCATAATAGAAGTGTCTAGCTGTAAACACGGTAGTCACGGTAGTGGATTCAGTTCCTCACGGTGGTGGATTCATTTTCTATATTAAGAATTTATTAAAACAAAGGGTAATCAGATATTTAATATCGTCATTGAATATATTCTGATTGGAACATAGGTCAAAAGTGGTAATAGAGCGCTTTATATGCTACATGAGTGGATTGTAGTGAGAAAGTATCTGGTTGTAAACGCGAATTGTAATTGCGTATTCACAGAACAAGTGACCACTTATTGGCGAAAATTGCTGTTTTTTCCTAGGTCTGGTAAGAATAAGTGACAAATTTATGATTTTAGATTCTTTCCAAAGCTGAAAAAAATCCCTCAGAATGTGCTTTCACATACACAGCGATAGTGTTCACTAATCCTCTTATAAGAGAAATAAAAACAAAAATTTGTACTTAATAAAAAGATAAGTAAACTTATTCATAAATGTGTAATATATACTCACGCTTATATCATCAGATCCAGTCAGCATGCACATAGCTCTAGTACCGTTAAGTATTTGGATAATTTGGTTCCGCAGTTTTCTATTGGCGTCTTCATTTCCAAGAGCAGTTAATGGCTTGGCATCTAAAATTGAATATAGATTTAAACTTGTTCTTTTTTTTTAAATAATTCAGGTATGATAGTCTTGAACTTAAAATACCTTTAATGAAATCCGGCATTATTTCGTTAATCGTCTTCATCGAATTTACAGCCATTTCATAGTCAATATTCCTGGGGTCTGGAAAAATTAAAATGAGGTCTTCCTTATTATATAGATTACGCAAAAAATAAATTTATTTGTAATAAGTTTATTTGTAATTGTATAAAATAAATTTCTTAGAAGTCTATTCTAGAAATAGTTTTAGAGGAAAAAGAAATAGTTAAAAGTAGTATATTTAGAAAGAGTAGTAGTAATATTGAAGATAAAAGAAGAGGATGACAAGTGACAGCAATAATATTTTTGGAATTACGTCCTCATAATCATTGGTTGGTTAATTTTATTCGAAAGGTATATTATCATAATTACCAGCATGAGCATTCATGAGTAGAGCAATTGCTGCATTCAATTTCCCAATACGAGCTGCTGTCTTTCTTTCCAAGACTTCAATTTCTTCTGCACTGAATTGTGGACCGTGGTAGTCCTAAAAAAACGGTATATAGACATAAATTTTTTAATTAATATGACCTTGAGGATATGATCTCATATCTCCGTTATCCCTCTCTTTGTCATACTTTAACATCCATTACCTTTTCCTCAAGAGTGAACGAAATTATATTTTGTTGCAATATATAATTTTTCTTCTAAATTTATTATAATATTAAACGTACTTTTCAAATGATTCTTAAAGACATTGCTGTGATATTGTGAACTGTGATATTATGACGGCAGGATTTACTAATATGATATATTAAATTACCTGGTCCATGTCAGCTTGAGCTTGTTCCACTGCTTGGCAGGCGCTATCAGTTGCAGTGAGGAAGGAAGCTCGTCTAAGGGAAGCTTCTGTTTTCTCGTCCAAAATGAAGCTTTTGCGAGATCGCTTTAAATAAAAGTTGACAATTACTTTGTGATCATATCAGAATAAAAATAAAGTATTCTAAATATTAAAATATAATTTTCAATATGATGAATAAGGTTAGCTAGACCTACATGATCCAATATAATTTTTGATTATTTTTCTAATTCATTTCTAATAAAAAATCATTCATTCTTGAATGATTAGTGAGATTCAAGACTTACTGAAAGAATTTTGCTGCATCTCTTTATTTTTGGATCAAGAGCGAAGCACATCTGAGTTGACAGTTCTGCAATCTTTCTTGCAGCATCTTGAGCAGTCATCAAATTGTCTGGATCGTGCTAAGTAAACAATATACTTATTTGAAAATACACTTCAAATGATTATAATTAAGTTATGTACAATACATGTACGAGTATACCTATAATATTATTATCATTGCTATCAATAATAATTGATATCATTCAGGTTAAATAAATCTTACCAGATCACTTTTCTTTGTTGTAGCAGCTAAAGTGGTCATGAAAGCGCACAAGTCATCCAGATCATCAAGAAGCTTCTTTGATTCATTTTTATTTAGACCTGCAGCTGCTTCATTAGCACCTACACATAAAAATAATAAAAATATTTATATCTATATTTATATTACAGCCTAATTTATTTTTAAATTGTAATGAATTCGTTTAGTTTATGTTAATTTACATAAAAAAATTAACTTTACCTTTCATCACGCTGGGAAGAGCATTTTCGAATTCGGCCACAATGTTTCTGACTTGTTGAATGTTTTCATTTGTAGGATCTGAAATTAAAATGCAATTCGATTAACTAAAACAAGTAAAACGAAAATTAAGGCATTTTAATTAATCCATCCTCTTTAGAATGTTTTTTTTTAAATATTCCTACTGAGGTGGTGACTATAAAAGTTGGACCATGAGGTAAAAGTGGTAAAATAATATTTTTTTTTATAGGAATCATTAGATCTATGTTATTACCCATTTTATATTTAAATATAGTTTATAATTATTATGAATTTTACCTGATAGCAAAACAACAGCTTTGACTCCTTCAGAATTAAGACGGTTTAATCTTTTACATAATTCATTCGATGAACCACTGCTCCTAAATTCACCTCGCTGAAAATTAAAAGTGAATGATTTATCATAATTTGGAGGTTAGAGCAAATTTGGGACACTGAGATGTTCTGACCAACTCAAAAATCCAGGCACACCGAAACTAGGCTACTATTGTAACTGCCAGCCTTTAGAGATAGTTCATCCGTTCCAGCATACCATGATCACCAACTTCAGACATAAAAAACTTATCACAGAGAATATGAGAGAGACTTTAGAGAGAGACTGAATTTTATTAATAATCCAAAATATTCTTAGACAAGATGCGGTTGTTGCTAATCATACGTATTTTGCCAAATATATAGAAAATATGTTACAAAGATATAAATATATTTGTTAAAATTTAACTTACCATTCCCTGTTGACTTGAATTTGTGCTTCTGGTCGTTATCATTTCTTGGACTGTAACAATTTTTGTGCCGTGCTGAGATTGCTGTCCTGAAATCAAAGACAATTGTCTAATATAGTTTTTAACATGAAATCCCGTTTATAATCCATAATATAGGTATAATTAAAATTAATAAATTCTATACAATATATTAAAAGTAATTCGTTTTGTTAGGAGTTTTTAATATAAATATTTCAGTGTGTCGCGATTACAAAACAGAGAGAGAGAGAGAGAGAGAGAGACGTGTCAAAAAGTTCTATATAAAATTCTATAATAGCAATTCAATAATAAAAATAGATCATTTGGGAGCTAATGCTCTCATCATAAAAAAAATATAAGTATCAGTATTTCAGCAACTTACCCTGGCTTACGGAAATTATTTGATTTGGTCCTACAAGAGAATGCTCTATTATCTTGGAAGGCATCACAGTCTGCATCATAGTACCTCTAAGAAGAAACAAGACATCATATCACCTTATCATATTTTTTTTTAAATATACATAATAAATAATAACTAATTAACTTCTCCTATTCATGATTAGGAGAAAGGTCTTTCGGAAAAATTTATTCCAAGAGTATCTCTAACTCTCTAACACAATACTAAAACATAAGAGCAACGATACGAATCACATGATGAATATTTTTTGTTTCCAAATATTTGGGCTACTTAGTATCCAACATGAAAATTTCACACATTGACATATGAGTGAAAGTGATATCAGCTACATAACCATAAGCTTCAAATACTGACCGTGAAGACTCCACCATATCCTCAACGATCGCTTCTCCCTCTGTATAAGGAACATTGTAAGGTTTAGCGAGACGCTTGCGTATGATGTCAATGTATCCTTGTAGTATGTCTCTAATACGAAACGCGTCGTTTGTCTTCACTGCATACTCTTTTTCACTGAAAATTTGAAATTACTTTGTTAGTACTACGACTATTTGTCGATACCAAATAAATTGGGTAGTAAGCAGATAGGTCAAGATTTTATTCATGTAAATCTTAGAGCCAAATCTGTAAATATATATATATATATATATATATATATATATATATATATATATATATATATATATATATATATATGTGGAGCTAAATCTACTAATGACTACAGGTGAAATCTGGCTAGAAACTTAATCACAGGGCGCTATATTTCTTATGTTGTTTATGTTGTTAGCTTCACATTGTATCCACTGCATTTCTCACTTTCCACCCAATTTTAGAGACATTACTTCTTGAGTGGGGAACTCGACGCTGCGATAATCTTAAGATCTAATTTATATGGACATCGTACCTGTAGTCACCAAAGTTAAGTGTGAACGATTCACTACCAGCTCGATATGATTTGACTTGCGTTAAAAGCCATACTTGTAAGATCTCTTTTGTTTCTTCATCAAGACGTAAAATTGATTCTGAGTTGATTCCCAATAATCTGGGCACAAGCTTCTTCTTTCCTTTATGTTTTTCCTAAAATGTTAATATTAAAATTTGATTATTGAATACCAGAATCATATATAACTTTATATATATATATATATATATATATATATATATATATATATATATATATATATATATATATATATATATATATAAAAGTGGGGTTGTAACATGAAATCAAAAAAAAATTAAGCGACAAAATCGCTGGAACTTCGTTGCTTGGATTTAATATTTAAGCTACGTTATTGATTTTAAATACATAACTGCAAATATATGATAAAAATATACATTATTTTTTTATATAGATATTTTCTATTTTCATTATTTATGATTCGGTACATGAAAAAGACGTCCAGTGTTGCCAACCATCTACTTAATCTATAATATATCAGAATATGAACACCATAGTGATTTATTAGCATCTATTCGTCTACTCCATTCACTGTTTTCCTCCCAAAACGGAGATATTGTGTATTGATGACGGAACTCAACGCTGCTATTTGTCAACAACGGATATCGAACCCACACTCATCGTGCATAGTAGTCAAAATTAAAACAGAAAAAGAATGCTTACCTTAACCAAGAAAAACGTAACACCATAAGTCGGCAACTCCCTTGCGGTTTTAGTATAGATATGTTTAGCTTCGATCTGACTCAGTCCAGTATATTTGCGGTGCTCTTTAATAACTTTCTTCTCGATCCCCCACGAGTTGGCGTACTGTTCTGGTAAGAATTCCTTTAGGCTGAAAGAAATAATAATGAAGCTATCAATTTTAACATTGTTTTCACAAATTGGGCGGAGAATGGGCTAAGTATCCTAGCATTAGCACTAAAACCTATAAGGAATACAGCTTTGAGCCGAGCTGTATTTAAATTCCAGTCAAAACTACATCTCCTGCGTTATATGTTTCATTCTCTGTTCTTTGCTGATTATTTAGAACCCCACTCTTCATTTTCAACCTATTTCTAACATTGACTTCTGGATGAATGAGTATATTACCCAGTAAAAGGTTGTGGGTTTTATCCCCACTTGGCAGAATAAATTATGGTTATTATCCCGCTCTGGTAACACAAAGCGAGGCGTCGAGTTCCCCAAGTCAATAGGCATTAACATCTCAAAATTGGGCGGCAAACGGAGAGCTTTAACACTAGGTCGTTTTAGGTCTAACTATTAACTATTTAAAAAAAACAATCTAAGTATTTGTAAAAGCTTTTATCTAAATCACAGTAATCTATATGATGTAGATCACCATGACAGAGATCATACGTTTTTCTTTTTTTAAAGTAAATAAAAAAGTTCTTACTTCTCTATAAAGCCTGGCTTATGCTTTTCCTCAAGGAAATCACCATACTGTATTTGACACTGTATCCCAGCAAATTCGGCAGCTGAAACACAAGTGACAATCTGTGGATACCAATTTTGGAACGTAAGATAAAATATCATTTTTTTTTTATTTTCTGTTGAAATATTTTTGAAAATTTTAATATGACTTGGAGTTCAACGATTTCGTTTGCATGGGTTTTAAATCGAAGAATCTCATACTATCCCGTTTCCTTCAGCCAAATTTCTGCTTTTTACGCTCAATGGTTTTGGCTGTGCGTTGTTTACCAGTCACTTAGTAACGCTACTTTTATATATATGTAGATTGTAATATTTTTTTTTAATTTTTAAATATATATCTCTTATATTTTGTGTACAAAGAGAGCTTAGTAATGTCTATTTATTATAGTTCTATGGCTTACGTATAACTTTGGGATGAGCGAAGCGAAAAAAGTGAAGGTTAATTTCTATTATAATTTTAGATATATTTTTACTTCTTATTAAATAATTTTAACTGGTCATGATGCTTTATATTAATATTATAATATTATTAATATTAATACTATAACAAGGTCTATGTGTCATAAGGAAAATGATAGAACGACATAAATGTTCCTAAAATAGCAATGGTTTATATCCATGGTTATCCGTACATAATATTTTAAAGTGATGAAAATGAGTTCTATAAAGGAATTTCAAATTAATTAACTAGTTTTAGAAGATTTTATTATTTTTAATAGTGTTAATCCACACTAACTGTAAAAATAAAATATACGTTTACGTTTAAAAAAAAAAAAAACGTAAAAAGAGGTTATATTAGATAAATCGATTCAAATCCAAAACTCGCTTCGACAGGACACGTTGTGGCTCAGCTTTAAGTGAAGCCAACGTAAGTTATTTTAAATGTATGAAGTCATTGAAAAGTATTTACAAAAATGTCAAAACAAACAAATATTTACAAAAAAGCTTCTTAGCATTCTATAGAATCACCGTACGGAGCTGTTTCTAAAATTTGGAAGCCAAGTACCAGGTGTAGGTTTAAAGGACCCACGCTCCCACTGTCCTCCTCTTCTCCCTCTAGCTCCTCTATCTACTATACAATTTATTTTTTAAGAAGAAAAGTCAATTTTACTTGAGTAACTAATAACATACCTTTATCCTCAGTAACTATTTGCTTTCCATTAAGAATGGCATCTCTAGTCTGAACGTATAGCAGGTTCAATTGTACTGGATCTCTAGAGTCAACGTTACGGTCCGAATAGAAGAGGCGACGTTTGAAAAGTAATGTTTCTTTAGCGTCAACACCACACTCTCGCAAAGTCTTATGTTGATCCAACCATTCCACTGAAATTAAAGAAATGTATAGAGATTTAAAGAGTATATAAAATATGTACTTTAAGTATTTTTAAGATTCTGTACTCCAATAAGTGAAAAGTGAATCTTTATAGAATCACTTTGTTGGCAATCAGTCTATCTTTCTGTTACTGAAGCTAAAATTAATATCCAATATCCAGGTCTTCAACCTAAAATTACAGCAAGAAGGAAAACTTACAGAATGTGTGTTGTAGTTAATTTTTTAAACTAAAAAATTTAAATTTTCACACTATTTCCATAGTTTATAGTTAATTCCTACGCAATTTCGAAAAATGTAGACAGACGGACAGTCAGAGAGACAGACGGATAATAAAGTGAAGTGATTTTCGTTTTAGGTATACATTACTTTTATCCAGGGGTTTTTTTGGTCACGATGGCGATGACTGATTGGCCACGTATGGAAACAGGAGACGAAGTTTAGTCTATTTGGTTGCTAGAACACTTCACGTATTTCGCAATATTATAAGGCAATAATAATAATAACACCAAAAAGAAATTACCATTGTCATCGGTTTTCAGTTTCTTGCTCAGCTGTTCGAGCTGAGCGTCCTTCTCTTTGGTCTTAGCCTTCTTCCTCAACGTCAAAGTTCCCGTATTTGATTTGGTATCTTCTGCTGTTTCAGAATCTTCGCGACACTGACGTAATAATATTAAAATAGTTTTAATTTTGTATATATTATGTGCCATTGGAGTTTGTATGTAGGGTTATTAATAATTTAGTGTATTAATTAACGCGAAGGTGATATGGATGAGGTCCTTATAAATTGATTTAGTCCTATAATAGCTTAAGCGGAATCACATCCATCCTAGGATATCCTCATGTTTGTTTTTTTTAATACAGAAAATATATTTTATAATATACATATTAAGTATATTATATATACCAACCATGTGATGATTTAAATACAACTCACCAGGCCATATTCTTCATGATTGCTGACACCGATTTTGCCACAGATGTAAACTAGAAGTTCTTGAATAATTTTGGATTCGTCAACTTGAAGGGTTTTTACAGTTCCTGTAGAAACAATATACATTCATTATAACTATATGAGTTTTGTGTGTTTGTTTTTTTTAATTTTCTCTTTGTTTTTCTTTTCTGGTAAAAGTTACAGTAGTTTTACCTCGCGTATTGACTGATTACTCCCGCGGATAACAATGTAGGCATAAAGAAAGTAGAGTCAAACACTATGTCTATGGTACCTATGCCATTATATTATGATTTTAAATTAAATAAAATAAATAAATAGCTTCACGCTTTACACCGTATATAGCAGGGTAGGCAGAGGGAAGCTAGTGTTAAGATATTCCGTTCTCACAGTTTCCACTCAATTTTCAAGACATTGCGTGTTGAGTGGCGGAACAATGCCACGCTTCATCTCGTTACCAGAGCGAGGAAATAATTCAATCTCCCCGGGTGAGAATCGAACCAATTACCAAACCGTCGCGTTTAAAGTCATACGCTGTGCCGCTGCGCCACGACGGCTTTTAGTTGCAATTATATTTTTTATTTACATTCTTTATTGGGAAGAACTCAACGATGCTTTGTACTTATTGTGACTGAATCTGAATCGGGGTGTAATTTATGTATAATTCATACAAATATTGTGCGCACTGTGCGACTGCGCACTACGTGCATTGAACCAGTAATTTCTATAAGATACGAGTACATACAAACATACGTCCATACATACATACATACATACATACATACATACATGCATACAAACATACATACATACTTGAGCCTATCTACCCGTCTGTTGTAGACGATAAAGACAATGACTATTGTGAGTTAGATACAGCTAACCTAAATAGCAAGGTATCAAACCAGGTCCGAACGTGCAACTTCCTCTCAGCTAAGATGGTTAATACTGAAGGCGTTTATGTCTCGCTCCACGCAAGCTAAATCATAGCATGGGCTTCCCCACTCTTCGATGCACATGCCCTAGCCTACGTAGCCGTCTTTGCTTAAGCAACGCTGTGAAGCCAGGCAGTCCAGATATTTCTAGAACGCATTTATTCGTCACTCTATCTCTTCTCTCTTCTTCTTGGCATTAGTCCCGGCTTATGCCAGGGTCTGCCTTCCGACTAAGTCTACTCCACTTTGCACGATCTTTAACATCCTCAGTGGACAATCTATTGGCTCTCATGTCTTGTGTCACAACATCCAGCCATCGCTTCCTTGGGCGTCCGGGTAGTCTAACTCCAGGGACAGACATATCAAGGCACTTCCTTCCGACATAGTTCTCAGATCGGCGCATAACATGGCCATACCATCTCAGGCGACGCTCTTGGAGCTTATCCGCTACGTCACGGATCTCAAGACTACACCGAATGAATGTGTTGCGTATGCGGTCGGACCGCGTAACGCCACACATCCATCTCAGCATCTTCATCTCCGTGACGTGAAGCTCCTGAGTGTGCCGAGATAATGTTGGCCAGCATTCGCTGCCGTATATAAGAACTGGTCGGATAATGCTCTTGTATATCAGTCCCTTGAGCTTGGGCGGTATTCTGCTATCGCAGACCACACCAGTGACCTCCCGCCATTTGGCCCAGGCAGCGTTTATACGGGCATGGATGTCATGGTCGATGCCTCCAGACTCATGCATAACGGCTCCAAGGTACCTGAACTTCTCCGACTTAACGGCTGGCTCAGGCCCGATATGGATGGTGCTCGAGTCCGGGTTCCCGCAAGCCATGTACTCGGTCTTTGACACATTCAGTTTGAGACCACCGTTCTCAAGCACACCCTTCCAGGCGTTCACTTTACGCTCCAGCATCAGTCGGTTCTCGTCGATGAGTACTATGTCATCGGCATACATCATCAGCCACGGAGGCTGGCATTGGATGTGAGCCGAGACAGTATCCAGCACTACATTGAATAAGAACGGACTAAGAGCTGAGCCCTGGTGAAACCCTACTGTAATCGGGAAGGGCTTGGTGTCGCCAACAGCGGTCCTAACCACTGAAGCGGAGTCGTTGTACATATCTCTGATAACCTCAATATAGGCTTCAGGGATCCCCTTGGATCGCAATGCCCACCAGATACACTGACGTGGCACACAGTCAAAGGCATTCTGCAGGTCCAAAAAGGCCACATGCAGAGCTCTCCTTTTTTCCCTGTAAGCCTCCATCAAAGTTATGAGGGCAAAAATGGCGTCCATAGTGCCTGATCCTGGTTGAAACCCATACTGAGACTCAGAGACAGTACATTCTTGGCGGAGCCTGAGGTCGATCATGCGCTCGAAGAGCTTCATGGTGTGGCTCATAATCTTAATGCCCCTATAACTACCGCAATCTTGAACACTGCCCCTTCCTTTGTAAATAGGGATAATAAAGCTTTGCCGCCACTGATGTGGCATCTTTCCAGTATTCAAGATATGGTTAAACAGGTCAGTAAGTATAAGCACACCAAGAGAGCCCAACGATTTCCACGCCTCGATCGGGATGTCGTCAGGTCCTACCGCTTTTCCGTTCTTCATGCGTCGAAGACAATTACGAGTTTCGTCACGGGTTATTGGAGCAACAAGTCCGAGGTTAGGAGATAATTCAGGAGGAAGACTACAAGACTGCTGAGTGTTCAGCAGCTCCTTAAAGTAGCTTCTCCATCTCTCCTTCACAGAGGCAGGCCTACAAAGCAACGTGCCTCGAGAATCTCTGACGCAAAGACATTTTGTAATATCTTGCGTCGCTTTATCTCGAGCACGAGCCAGTTTGTATATGAGCTTCTGCCCCTCCACAGTTTCAAGTTTATCGTACAATGGCGACAAACTTTCTCTGCGGGCTCTGGCCCTCTTCGCTGCTATGTACTCCAGTCTGTCTTCAGGAGAGTTGGAATGCTGCCATTCTTTAAACGCAGCCTCTTTTCCTGAATCACCCCCTGCACCTGGTCATTCCACCACCATGTCTCCCTGTCGATGACACGCCCACCCTTAGTAACACCAAGAACTCGCTTGCCCGCCACAATGATTGCTGAATGAACTCGATCCCATGCAGTCTGAGCGGTCTCGGTGTTAGTCCGTAGATTTTGACTCTCCACCTCCGCCAAGAAGTCTGCCTGCATCGGCCCATTCAATAACCACCACTTAATCCTAGGCTTGCGTTTCTCAGCTACTTTCTTTTTCGGGGTAACATTATAGTCCATGACAAGGAGGCGATGTTGGGCCGTCAGGCTTTCGCCGGGAATGACCTTACAGTTGGTCACCCTGCCTATATGACACCGTCTAGTCCCCACCCACGTGACCGTTCAAGTCCCCCCCAACTAAGACTGATTCGGTAGACGGTATAGCGAGTAGGACCTCTTCATACTGCTCCCAGAAGGTCTCCTTTTCAGCCGCGCTACAACCTGCCTGGGGAGTATAAGCACTGATTAAGTTTGTGATAACGCCCTCGATTAGTACCTTTATCCGCATCAAGCGGTCGCAGCGACGGTCCACTTCAAGAAGCCCATTCTGAAGCTCTTCAGAAAGCGCTACCGCCACACCGTTTTTGCCTGTAGGTGACCCAGTGTATATAAAGCGGTAACCCTGCCCGATGTTACGAGACTTATTGCCCTTCCAGCGAGTTTCCTGAAGGAAAGCACACTGGACCCGACGTCTCATGAGTACATCTGCGAGTTCTCTGCATCGTCCGGTTAGAGAGCCAATTTTCCATGTTGCAAAGCGGAGTTTCCGTCTGGGTACTGACGTCGTTAGCCGTGCCCGTACTTGACACGGTAGCCCTTGCCCACTTATCGCAGGTGTAGGGCGATGTGCCTGCGCGTCGTTTAACGGCGACGCCCTTGCCATACCCAGCTTTATTCCAGATCGGTCCATACGAGTGGGGAAGTGGTTTTTTAGTGAAGAGATTGCCATCTGACCTCCAAACCCATTACTGGGAGAAACCAAGAAAGGAAAGGGAATAACAGGCAGAAAGACTTGGAATATAGGGGAGGGACACCACTTACATGGATTAGATCAGGTTATGAAAGTGGTGGCTCGAGGTCCCGGGGTCGCGTACCCGTATGTCAAAAACCAAATATCGGACAGATAATTGGCTAGACACCCATCGTCACTCTATCCTTCCAAGATATTCCGAGGATGAGGAACAAAGATTGCGCATAGGAAAAGCGTTTAGTCTGCGTTCCTGTTTACTGTATGTCGTCCAGATTTGTATCATCGAATTAGGTAGTGGGCGGATATAGCCCAGTGTCTAGACACTCCGTTCTCTGCTATTCACCCAAATTTGAAGTATTTGAGGACTGGATATTGAGGACAATGCGCCTGACACAGCGCGCGGGCAACGATTCAAGCGTCTTTAGGACGCGTACGCCAAAATTACAGTAGGCGTGGGCTTTCACGGACTTACAATATAGTCCACTTATTATTTCACTTCACTTATTAAAAACTTATTATAAATACAGTCCACTCGCTTAATTTTCAACTAGCTCTTCGGTCAGAAGTACTAAGTAAGCACAGGGAAGTCAACAAAGCGCTTTATTATGCGAAAGCAGGATCATGAAAATAATTCTTTCCCCCGTGTGAGAATTGAATCCTCAACCATCGTGTTTACTGTCAAGCTGTTCCACCACACCCTGACGGCATCAATTTAAAAATATTCCAAGAAAACGTATAACCTTAATGTTTGTTATTACGATAATTTTTTTTGACCTTGAATGTCACTAGTGACGTAACCATGATATGTTTAATAACACCGGGTCATAGATTTATGTGTTAAATATAAACATTGATGAGACATAGTGGCTTTATAGGAATGTGTTTGACTAAAGCATGACTGTATAACAAACACCTTTATATAATTATATTATTAATAACCATTTCCTAGATCTAAAATAAGATTGCTTGGAATTCTATGAAAATAATGTAATAGACAGTGATCGTTCACTACTTTATATATACTATAAAACTCAGGATAGCCAGAGGAAGACTTAGAGCTAAGACACTCTGTCAATTTTCAAGACATTGCGTGTTGATTGATTGGTTCCAATGGAACTCAACGCCGCGCTTCGCTTTGTTACCAGAGCTAGATTATCAAATTAGCTTATTCCCCGAGCGGAAATCGAACCCACACTTATACATTATTCCACTGAACCACGACGGCCTCAGTATTTAAATCATTTGAGTATTTCAATTTACATACAAAAAAGGCTATCGAGCCTCCTTAGTACGTGCTCTATCTAATACTATGCATATTGTAAGACCAATGTTTTTGAACCATACCTTGTTTGGAATCCAATGTGAAGCGAGGTCAAGATACATTTGTTGATATACCAATATGTGAGAAAATAAATTATAATATTATTAGTCATTAGTTTTCTATTGAATTTTGTGATCTCACTATGAAGTCTCGAGGCTTAAGTTAGTTGAAGGTGTATTAATTAAATTTTTTTATTGTACGTGACGTTTGTTCAATTTTTTATATTTATGTCACCGTCATGGCGCAGCAGCACAGCAGCTGACTGTTCGGACGGTTGCGGGTTCAATCCCACTCGGGGGAGAATGCTATATGTGTGTGAGTATGTATTACGGGTGTGAATATTTTAATCTTTCTCGCTCTGGCAACAAGATGAAACGCGGCGTTGAGCTCCGCCACTCATAAGCTCAACATGAAATGTCATGGAAGGCGGAGAGCGAGGAACGGAGTCTCTTATCCCACGTTTTCTCTGCTTAACCTGCGATATGCGGGGTACAGTTTGAAGCTAAATATATATATTTATATATATAAATTTATATATAAATATATATGATACTCACCGTCCAGCATCCGCAGTCTAATATTCCTTACTTTATTCAGATAATGTACGGAATCCCCATCGCGCAACATATAATACTCCAAGGTTTTATCGCTGTTTAACCAGACCCCAGAATTGTCATCATCAGCTGATGTGAGGAAGAAGCCATAGTCTGTGACAAAGGGAAGAAAATCGTAATTAAATAAGAGCTAAGTGGTGTAATTTAACGTCGTATTTTTTTTATAGAGGCAGAGAAAATCCGCTGTCAAGACAAAAAAAATTGCGTGCCAGAAGAAGAAAAAGCAGCGGAAATTGGCATTTCCCTGAGTGAGGGTCGACCTCACAGGTCACGTAACCTTACTTGACAGCTTTTAACAGCATTATTTAAAGTTTATTTAGTAATATTTACTTCTATCAGGGTCCAGTGTGAGGATCTTCTCTCTGACAATGAAATGGGCGTCCCAGACCTTGGTAGTGGTGTCGAACATGATGGTTCTGGTGACAGCACCCTCGTCCAGGATGATCTTTAGAGATAGCGGCGCCATCCTGTATAATATAATATGATAACATTTATTAACACTTCTGAATATATAGAAATGGATTTGTAACATTGTGGTATACCGTGATATATATATATATATATATATATATATATATATATATATATATATATATATATATATATATATATATATATATATATATATATATATATATATATATATATATATATATATATATATATATATATATATATATATATATATATATATATATATATATATATATATATATATATATATATATATATATATATATATATATATATATATATATATATATATATATATATATATATATATATATATATATATATATATATATATATATGCAAAAAGAGCAACTATTGAGTTTCTCGACAGCTATTCTCAGCAGAACTGCCCTCCGAGCTGGTGGTAGCTTCTTGAAGGACTGACAATACTGACACTTTCAACTCTTCAACTAACATGTAGTTGAAGATTTGTGCTTGTAATAGCCTATTTGATTCAAAATTGTAAACGTAATCACATCTAGTTTTAAGTAATATCTAAAGTAAATTTTTCAATAATCATAAAAAAAAGCAAATATACTAACTAACTAAAGTAAAGACCGTGTGTCTGTAGTGTATGGAGCTGGTGGAGGTTAGGCATATAATATTTAAAAAAAAAACAACAAAAATGAAATAGAATTTGAAGCTATAGCCATCATAAGTATCAAACAAAAGAGTAACTTAATGAATATCGGGCTTAAAGCTACTATTATAATTAAAAATACAAGGGGATGGAGTGTCTTAACACTAGGTTCCCTCGTCCTATCCTGCTACATGCGGGATACAACGTGAAAGTATAATAAAAGTATCTGCTCTAGTATTATCTTATAAAGCTTTTTTATCGGCATCACGTTTTTCCAGCTTATATAAGTCAATGGAAATCTATTGTCAAAAATCCCACACAATTTGCATAATATGCCGTTTTGAGTGACGGAGCTCAACCGTTGAATATCGTCTTCTTCAAAATAATAATAATAATATTTCAAAATTAAATATTACCCCAACCGGGAACAGAACTACTTACCATCGTATTTAACAAAACATACAACAGATAGAAAAAGAATCATAATAATAATACATATAAACAAAACTGTAACCGGTTTCTTTTTTACGATAAAGCTAAAAGCCATATTTGATTTATCTTTAAGAAAAAACTAAGCTTGTAACAGCTATGAACTAGTTTTTATCAATAAATAATATTGGTCAAGTGCGAGTAGTACTCGCGTACTGAGGGTTCCGTACAAATTTCATGATCGTAGGTCAAAATTGACAAACTTAAATTTGAGGTCGCATCCAATCATTTTGTATGAAGTTAACTAATTAACACATGCATGTTTTTAGTGGTTTATTTCTGTGTTAATCTTATAAATTACCAATTTTCTGACATTTTTCTTACTGTAAGTTCTCACTTCTTGTCAAATTCCAAAAGTCTAGATGATGTATCACTTATAAGAGTCGACACACTTAAATTTGCGGTCGCCTACGTTCATTTTGTATAAAATGAACTACATGTATAAGTTTGTAATGATTTTTTTCTGGGACATACCTACAAATTAAAAAAACATCGTAAGTTATCCTTTGTCTGTACTCAAAGATATTGCTAAATATCATAAATACACATCAACCTGAAGCAGGTAACCCTGTAGGTTTTGATTAAGGGGCGATTTTCATACAAAATGAAGCATAAACAGCATGAAGCATTTGAATTTGTACTGAGACTTTGAGAAAATGATCTTGACAGACAGACATACAGGCGGACACTGACATAAAAGTCATCTTATAAGGGGCTTAATTCTTTTTGAGGCACGGAACCCTAAGAACTACTTGTTTATTGACTATATGTATAAGTATAAGCTGTTAATAAACAAAATGTTAGTTAAAATACCAAGACAGTGGTTCTACTGGTAGATATATAAAATGTTATATATTATTATATATATTCTTTCTGTACGTAGGTTACTCATCCTACTTCTCCTAAAGCAATGGGTTTATATGTATATTTCAATAGGTTTTTTGGGTGGTGCAATTAGACCTACCGGGTCTAACTATATTTGGACAGTATGCAGTGGTACTAGGCTACCAGGCCCGACAGCAATCTATATAAGTATATATTATACTGTTCATTAGCTAATGCTATTAACTATATACTATTTCCATTTTTATATATATATATATATATATATATATATATATATATATATATATATATATATATATATATATATATATATATATATATATATATATATATATATATATATATATATAATATATGGAATGGAATAGGTTTTTTATATAAATACATATCTATATTAACATATGTTAACTTTTTGAAATCGATTAGCTATGACGCAACGGATGTTAAGTCATAAATTATTCCCCCAAATAGGTTTTGAACTTATAATCTACGCGTACTTTAAGACTCGTCCCAACTCCACTAAGACATTGCCTAATTACACGAAAGGTGATAACAGATGTACCAACAAATCAGAAACCCATTAGTTATCTAGCAATACTGTTTTCATTTATATATAAAATTAATAAATTACAAACTAAAATATGAAAAAATCTATAAGCTCTTCGATGTAGCTTCGTAATATGGTTTAATTGTGATACATGTTTAAACGGTGAAGAAGAAACGGGTTCGAATCACACGCCGATTAAAAAAAATCACGTTTTCATAAAAAAAGAAATAACCTGTCCTTACTGTGAATGTGTATAGTGTGTAATGTGTTTTGTATGACACGCACACACACACACTCACACATATATAGCCCATCAGTCATATAGTCAAGTAGTATCTGACTAGTCGGATAGTCGGAAAGTAACCAGATTCGAAAAGTAACCAAAATTAATTTTATTCTCCAGCTTTAAAATTTAATTAAAATTAAACATATATAAGGATAATAAATAATTAAATTAATTTCAATACTATCGCAGTATAAATACACTTGTGACAGCAATAATCGTAAATATTGTATATTCATTTAAGCGATATCGTATTGTTTATGTATAAGGAGAGCGGATATTGTTTTTTTACTTATCTATATATCTAATTGGCTCTATGGACGAAAACAGAGTGTTCTCTCACTGAGCCCTTTTTCTTGCTTGTGGAGAAAGAAGAGAAAAAGCGTGTAGCTTTCAAGCTTGTACTGATAACAGAAGACACCTGTCATAGTGCAGTAACAAGTACTTGATGTCCACTATATGTGGATATAAATAAAAAAAAATAGCTGTATCCCCCATATAGCAGGGTAGGCCGATGGAACCTAGTGTTAAGACACTCCGTTCACAACTCTCCACAAAATATTCGATGGATATAAGGACGGACGCTTTATCTTCTAAAGTTACAATCGAGTGAGAATCGAGCGTCGAGAAACTACCGTCGTGATTGCAGTCACACGCTGTGCCAGTGCGCCACGACGGTCTAATGGCATAGTGTTTAGAAAAAGAACTTTTAGAAGTAAGTTTTCGTTAAGAACAAAGTTCGGGTCTTATAGAAATATACGGTTATATTAACAATTACTATAGACTTTGAAATTATACAAACAAAAGGCACCGTTATGTATGTATGTATGTATGTATGTATGTATGTATGTATGTATGTATGTATGTATGTATGTATGTATGTATGAATGTATATAGTACTATATATGGGAAGTATAATAATAACAGAACTGGCGATAGTATGCGTACTGTGGTTCAATTTCTAGCGTTTCTATTAAGAATATTCTAAACTCGTGCTGGTATTTTAACTTTACTATACTATATTTCTTTTATATGTTAAGTGAAATCATTTTAGAGAAATATATAAACACACAAATATACAAACACACACATATATATATATATATATATATATATATATATATATATATATATATATATATATATATATATATATATATACATATATATATATATATATATATATTATATATATATATATATATATATATATATATATATATATATATATATATATATATATATATATATATATATATATGTAGTTTGTTATTTTAGCTTATTTTTAACTTAATTAAACATTTTACGTTTATTCTAATTGGATTCGAATCTACAACTAGCTCTTGCTCACGTTAGAGCCACCAACCAGCCTTTACGACCTTTCTACTGTGCCGGAAAAAAAACTTTAAAGTACTATAAAATATCATAGAATGGAATTGGTCAGAGCTAGTGTTGTATATGAACTTATCGTGAAGGAAATATATGACTCATACATTCTTAAGGCCGAAATCTTTAATGACACACGCTACAACACTTTACTTAATTTTTTTTTTTTAGATTTCTCTAATCCTAATTCACTATATTATATGTTATACAATATATAGTGATAGTGACAAATCACTACGCTTTACAATATTCTATGTATATTATAGATATAGCAAATATTAGTTTGATAACAAATATTTAATACTGTTGAAGTAAGCTGATAATTTTTTTAATATATTTAATAATTTTTTTTTAGCTTCAAGTTTTGTCCTGTATATGCTGTAGGCAGATAATGCTTAGTGTCAAGACACTTTGCTCTCCGCTTTCCACCAGAATACTACGTATTGGATTACTACTAGAGGAGAGATATGAAAGTATTTCATGATTTACAACAGTTTCATATTTAAAGCTTTAATTGATTACATTGATTTAATTGATTATGTATATACAAAACCATTAAGATGTTAGGAGTATTTTGATATGATGAGAATATAGTATAAAGAAATAATAAATAAATTTATTAAAAAATAAAAAAAAAAAAAAAAAACAAAAAAAAAAGTGAACATCGAACCTGTACCTAAGCGTTCACATCTCGTTGGGCCACGACGGTCTAGCGACAGATGTGGCGAAAGTATTTAATTGAACTGTCATTCAAAGGAGGAAATATGGGGTTCGATTTCGTTTTCCTGTTCGCCCAATGAGGTAAGGTAATATATGTTACAAAATACAATATGTTTGTATGGAAATATATTTTATTTATGTGATTAGTATGACCACGCCTTAAAAATCAATTTACTAAATAACAGGCCATAGACTAAATAACAGTTTAAATGGTTTTTTTGTCACACACACACACACATATATATATATATATATATATATATATATATATATATATATATATATATATATATATATATATAAATATATATATTGTATGTACTATATCTTTGTAAGGTTTACTAGAAATAATGGCGTCATTGGCCAGGGCTCCTGTGCAGGTAAATAAAAGCAGCGGGTTCGAGTCCTGTTATATACAAAAATTTTATATTTTAAATGCCTCTAAATTAATAAAAAAATTAGAAAAAGTAGTGTCCTAATTTTACGTCATTTATGTGTCACTATTAACAGCACACTCAATAAGTGAACATGATAAAATTAAAAAAAAAAACACACTGTGTTTAATCCATCCTTCAAAATGGCTTGATTTTGATTTAGTAAAACTTTTTGCTACTATAATATATACTAATTTATTATTTTTTTAAATATTATTCCACACTAAAGAAAAAAAAATACTTCCTTTTTTCTTTTTCTCTAAAACTATTTAAACAACCTCATACCTGTTTAAAACTAATATCGAATTTCAAAACTTATTTGAGAATACACTTTAAACTTTGTACGTAATTTTATCGTAAAAAAAAAAAAACTACACTTATATTATCACTAGCACATGACACTAAAGAACACTACAAGCGACAGACTTCACTGACAGTCTGTTGGTGACTGACGTTTTTCCTGTTGAAGTGACTCAACTATTAGTTACAATGCGGTTTCATACAATATCGTATGCAATATTGAGTTTAATTTTAATTGTATTTGTTTTATTAATCATTATATTTTATATTTAGGAGCTGCGTCATAACGTCTGGCTGTAACGCGACGGTTCTGGGTTCGATTCCCAGTTGAAGAAAGTAATTACTTTCAAGTTCTCGGTCGAGTAAGCACGAATTGTCACGAATTGTGTAACACTAGGTGTCTGTCTATCCTGTTGTAAGCGGGATACAGCGTGAAGGTATTTTTTTTCTATCGACAACCTAATTGCCTAGTGGTATAGTGTTAGGTTATATACGCAATGGTTCCCGGTTCGATTCTCACTCGGTTGATTTTTTTCACTATTATTTTTTCTCGGTCTGGTGAGACTAAAGTCGGCGTTGGGTTCCGCCACTTATCACATAGAGAGAAAAGAGAACACTAGGTACTCTATGTCTATATATATATATATAAATATATATATATATATATATATATATATATATATATATATATATATATATATATATATATATATATATATATATATATATATATATATGTATATATATATATATATATATATATACATATATATATATATATATATATATACATATATATATATATATATATATATATATATACATATATATATATATATATATATATATATATATATATATATATATATATATATATATATATATATATATATATATATATATATATATATATAATATATATATATATATATATATATATATATATATATATATATATATATATATATATATATATATATATATATATATATATATATATATATATATATATATATATATATATATATATATATATATATATATATATATATATATATATATATATATATATATATATATATATATATATATATATATATATGTATATATATATATATATATATATATATATATATATATATATATATATATATATATATATATATATATATATATATATATATATATGTTGTTAGACATCTATTACTAAACTGAAGGTCGGGTGTAAGGAGGTCAAGTTAAGTGACTATTGGATGCGATGTCTACTCAAAGGAATAATTGTATGAACCTTTTTTAGCTTCACGCAGTATCCCGCATATAGCAGGGTGGGCAGAGAGAAAATAGTGTTAAAACACTCCGTTTCTTGCTTACCGCAAGGTTTTTGGGATATTGTGTGGAACTCAACGCTGTGCTTAGTACTAGAGCGATGAGATGAACACAATTCGTTATATAAAGATATAAATTAATTAATTCATTTCCACAATCTCGCAGGGCAAAGGGCCGCATCGGTTTCCGCCATTTAACACGCACTGTATATTATAAGAAAGGGCATTAACTTGAGAACAGAGTGCATCATTATACGGACTTGTTTGTTGCTAAAAAGATCTTATTTAAAAAAAAAATTGTACATATGTATAAGATAAGTATTGTAATAAATTTCAAATAAAAGAACATTACAAAAAAAAAACAATAATCTAAGCAATTGATACTTATATATACGTATTAATTTTTCAAAATCTGTTATTTTTGGACTCAATGCCAATATGAGTAGTTTTTTTGCTTTATTTCATTAGCAATTAGAAATTAAAAATTAAAAAAAAATATTATTAATTTGGCTGGCATAGAGGCTGACAACACCCGAAGAAATTTAAAAAAAAAATACAAGTGACAGAAATCGATGGATAATACATCAAAAATTCTAATGTCACAAATAGAACCTCATTCTTAGCAGTCGTTTAAAAAAATACGCATTACCTTGTCAATCGTATCTCAATACTATTAAAATGCCACACAAATTGAATATTCGTCCGAGATTTGAACCCTTGACCTTGATGCAAGTTCATTGACCTGTGACATCATCGATATGAAGACAGTTTTTGACTGTGTTCCTAGTTTTAAGCGAAATTAGATCTTAAGTTGATTAAATATAGAAGTTAAATTTAAATGGTAAAGTCTTTTTTTGTGTTTTATTTGCAAGTGTTATTTTTACGTTAAGGGCTTTTATAAATAAACGAGCGAATTTATATGAGCTTAATATAAATTTAAAATCTCTTTTTTTTCCCGTTCCTGGTGGTTTTTCCGGGTCACCTCTCTTCTCTTCCCTACGCTCCCCAATGACTCTCTACACTCTACTACTCCCTTACATCCTCAAGCCAAATTTCAGATTTCTATGCTGCATAATTTCCACTAAACTTCGTCACTCAGTCACTCAGTAATGATCTTTTAAAGCATAATATATATGTATACATATATGTATATGTATGTGTATATATATATATATATATATATATATATATATATATATATATATATATATATATATATATATATATATATATATATATATATATATATATATATATACATATATATATATATATATATATATATATATATATATATATATATATATATATATATATATATATATATATATATATATATATATATATTTTAAAATATTCATTACATATTAAATTCACGTTTAATTTTATATTCTAGTTCTTAAATCTTATTTTTTTGTGTTTGCACTATCTCTTACTGCTATTTGTTTGAATGTCACTCACTTCCACTGGTTGGCTGGAAGAGAGTTCTTTTAGAAATAAGCACACCATTGCCGACATATTTTTTTTTTACGTTCTTGTATTTTTTTTCTGTGTGCAATAAATAATATATATACTTTATGGGCAATTTTATCGTATAGCTATAAAAAACTGTCGAATGAGAGGTGCGGGTTCATAGAAGTTCTACTATATTCTATACAAAGATTATGAATATTTTAAAGATATTTGTGTCTCCCGCATATGGAGAACGGATCTCCACCTTTCCAGAGTGACGGAACTCAACGCTGCCCTCTGTCTAACTGAACGGAGAAATGGAGATAGCGTTAATTTAAATATGATGACCTCTTAAGAATAGAAATTATATTTATATAGTCATGTTAGCCTTGTTTTAAGTAATGGCATACCTCTTTTGCCTCGTCCACTATTCTCTCTTTAATATGACATTAAACATAATATATATTTTTTAATAATATATAACGCTGTGTTCCGCTTGTAGCTGAGCAAGCAGAGGGAATGTATAGTTGAGACACTCCGTTCCGCTTGCCGCTTAATTTTCGAGAATTTGCGTTTTTTGTTTTTACCAGTGCGAGTTACCAGAACTAGAAATATAATTCGTTGTTCCGTGTGGGATTCGAACCCGCAACCCTTGCGCTTATAGCCTGTTATAAATAAAAAAAATAATAAATAATTTATTCAATATATAGTATTCTTTATTGTAATCAAAATATGTTGAATTACATACATAACAAAATATAGTTCCAAACGGTGGACTTATCTCTAGAAGAGATTTCTTCCAGCCAACCTGTGAAAGTGGGTGAAAGCAGTAAGTAGCGAGATGACAGAAGAAATGCAAAGATAAAAATTTACATAATTACATAAAAATGAAAATATCTTAAATAAAAAAAAATCCAATACACAAAGCATACAAGATATACATACATACCAGTCATAATGTTAAATAAACATATACTTATACAAATACATATAAATACATACCTACGCTATAAAATATATAAAATTTCAACACAAAAAAAAAATAAACACATAAAAATATAATATAAATAAATAATATAAATAAAATAGTTAAGTTAAATAATTTTCAGATACTGTTAAGTTCGTTGATGAGATGTTTTTTCAATTGCGACTTAAAAGACAAGATTGATTGGCTCTCTTGAATAGCCTTGGGGAGTTTATTCTAAAAGAGTGGAGCCTGTACGGAAAAGGATTTTTGGAGGAATTTGGTATTGCTCTTTGGAATGTCCAGCATTGGCAAAACACAAGACCTCCTCGAGCGTGTAGGAGAGGGAAGGATTTTAAAACGGGAACGTAGATAAGGAGGGAACTTTTGGTAGTTGACTATTTTAAAGAGAAAAGAAAGGATATGCATATCACGGCGAAAACGAATAGGGAGCCAATTAAGCTGAACTCGAAAATGGGATACGTGGTCGTACTTCCGAAGACCGTAAACAAAGCGTATAGCGAGATTTTGTAGACGCTCTAATTCGTTAATATGCTCCTCAGTCACATCCAAATAGCAGACTTTAGCATAGTCAAGAATTGGTAGCAGAAGACATTGCGCTAGCATTATTTTTGTTTTATGTGGAAGGAAGGAGATTCTAATAACTTTGTGCTTTCAAGAGTTTTAATTATAAGTATTGCGATTTGGACATATTTAATTTAGCTTACACAAATTTCAAAAGTTGTGTTAAGAAACGTAATTTTAAGTGTAGTTAAGGTTTTAGCATTAGTCAATTTTCATTGTTTCGTTGTTGAGTGATTATTTTTATTTTTATTCTTAGTGTTTTTAGTTTGTCTTGTACTTATATTATTATATATTATTATATATTATGTAATATATTGTGTTCTTTATACATAACTAGTGTTTAAGATGTGTACGTGTTTGGTAATTTGTGGACACTTAATTGGTCTTTATTTTTTTTTTATGTGTTATATTGAAAATATTTTACTGTACTGTATGTTTAAAATATTAAAAAAAAATAAAATAAAAAATAAAATAAAATAAAAAATAAAAATAAAATAGATAACTCATTAAAAAAAGATAAAAGAAAAACAAACTTAAATATTTAATTAATATATCTTTATTACTCTTATTGTTTTAATACATTGATCTAATAAAACTTTATAAGAAACAGGCTTTATAAGGCTGGTAACAGACTAAAGACAGACGACTTTCAACTACGACAGATATAAATAGCATTGTGGTAACTTTAGTTTGTTACCAGCCTAAGTTTTTAAGGCATCTGATTTGGTTGATCTTGAAACTAAAACTATGTGGAGATTCAATTAGTCCACGGATTATTTACTTTTTTCTTTTAATCTGGAAAAAAAAGGATAAAAAATTAATATATATAGATTTTTTTTTAATTTTTAAAAATGTTTTAACATCTTAAAACTAAAAGCTGAAATTCAATCAATACTATATCTTTCATTCAACGATAATCTTATCGTTTCTTAGTAGCTTTAATTTCAAGCACTAATTGTGTTATTATAACATACTATATGCACTGTACATACAATAATATAGTATTCCAAATCTTTATATATGTAAGTAGAAAAAAAAAATTGATTATAATCGGATTTTTATGACAAGTGCAATTTTCTAAAATCATCCACCTCATTTGATAAAACAAAACCTATTTTAAATGAATTAAAAAAAAAACCCATAAAACTCAGAAATATAAATAGTGACATACCATTTCCTTCCTGTCCACATTGACGCAAACAGAGCGCACCCTGAACGGGTCCACGTACGTGCATGTACACTGCTGGTCCAAGGTCTCCTGGAGAAGGCGTGCCACCACCGACGCGGCGGCGGTCGACACGAACTGCTTCTGTTGTTGCGGGTTCAGCTTGTGGAAGTTGTTGGAAATGAACGTGACACTGTCCGTCTGCAAAAGTAAATAATAATAATTATAAGTAAGGAATTGGAAAAAACTAAACTTGTATAAACCTAAGGGAATTGGAACGGAATGTAAAAAGCGCTAGGAGAAGTAGCTCGTGCTAAGAAACTTTTAGCACTGGCACGAGCACTTTTCTCTTATATGCCGGAAATTTAAAAGAAATATCTGTCAACTTAAAATTAAATATAATTATCTGTCAACTTGAAATTAAGAAATAACAAATAGGGGCTATAAATATTATTCCTATTTATGTATATCCCTCTAGTGGAAAGCGGAAACGGAGTGTCTTACATTCCCTCTGCTCGCTCTGCTACAAGCGGAATACATCTAAAAAAAATATATGAAGTGAGTGGTAAAAGAGGTAATACGAGACCTCAGTCCTCTATATCAAAATCAACATCTGCTGAACCAATTTTGTGATTATTTTGTAAATTTTAAAAGTGATGTTCTTTTTTTGAAATCATTTCAAAAGTCAAGTCAATAAATATTTCTCTATAGTAAGATAATTTTCATTATTATTATTGTTTTGTGATAGAAACTATATGCTTACTTCTTCAGCGAATTCTACGCAGCCGTCGTCTTCCGGTACATCCAGAGTGTCTCTGAGGCCCTTGTTGTCCTTCTGCTTCTTGTCACCGAGCAGTATCACATTGGATTTGGAGAATCCTACAAAAAAAATTAATAAAATGAAATAAAAAGTTAAATTGAATTAAAAAAACATCATTTCTTTCATTTCATTTTTTAAAAAATGTAAGGAAAATGTGAAGTTTTGTGTAATTCAAGTGAAATTAATTTTTTTGTTATTTGTCTATCGCTACTGGCGTAATTTGACTAACATCATGTAGATAATGTGAGTTCTAATTAATAATACAAACATACTCTCTGGAGAAAATAATATATTAAAAAAGATCAGTGACTTATTCACAAGTCCAAAGACCAAATACCAAAAATCATATGGAAAAATATTCCAGAATAAAATATTTTTCACCGAACCAAAGTGAAGCTGCAAGCTGCATATCTTACCAACAACTTGTTCCACGGATTTGCCGCTTCCAATCTTCACATCCACGTCGGTGATGAGGGAGTGTGTGAGGCCGATCTCCTTAAACATCTGGTCGAGGAAGATAGCGCGAGCCGCCCTCAACTGTAAAGACGAATCATTATTGAAATATCATATTAAGTAGACTAGACGATAGAAAGTAAGATGGTTTGTGGGTTGGATCCCACCTGGGGAGAATGAATAATTTTCATTTTCTTCGCTCTGGTACAAGGAAAAAGCGCGGCGTTGAGTTCCGCCACTCAACGCGTAATCCCTCTCAAGGCGGAAAGCGGGGAACGGAGTGTCTTAACACTAGGTTCCTACAGTTCCTACGGGTACTGCCTACCCTGCCATGTGCGGGATACAGCGTGAAGCTAATAATAAAAAAAGAAAGTAATGAACTAAATCGTGATATATTTGGTTGAATTTGGATTTCTTTTGGGTAAGTTCTTCTAACATTAAGTACGTTGTAAACATGATTTGACTCATCATTGTTCTATAAATTAATCATAGCCTATTGTTTATCTAACGCTTGAAATATACTCATATACATAGATCTACATATATACTAGACAAGCTCGCTAGTTGATGATAAATCTATCATTCTACAAATTATAAGTTTCCATTTTGTTTATAATATTTGTAGCACGAACAGAAAGAGGAGATTATAATTTTTTATCTAATTAATTAATTATTATAATCCGATTTAATTGAATTTTTTTATTTTTTAATAAATTTAATTTATTTTAAAGATTTCATGAATATATCTTAGTAACTATAATAATAATTAATACTTACCAAGAGCAGCTGAGGCTCGCACTTGGTGCCAACGGCACTGATGTAATGCTTGACGGCGCCAGGTCTTAGAGGAAGGTCGAAGATCGAGCTGTACGTGGCCACGATGTTTTGGATTCCTGCACATAACAATGTATTAGTCACACGATGAAGACACTCGTATCTGATTTAAATTTGAATTACAATATTCCACACTAAGTAACATAGAATGCAAATAAAGTGAAAGCTTTTGAACTTAATAGTGTCTGGCCTAAATGTCGATGACTATTTACTAATGAAGTGATGAATTTACATTTTTCCATTGTATTTGGTAACACAAAAGGCGGCGTTAAGTTTCGCTTCTCAACACTTAATACAGAATGCAGTCAATTTAATAGATAATTTAATTGAGTTCCTTGCTAAAATTGTTTATTTAAGTTAAATTAAAAGAAAAGTAAGGTAATAGTGTAATACCGAGAGAGACTTGCAAATAGTTGACACCATCGACGAAAGCCTGTTCGTATTTGTCCAAGAAGTCGTTCTTGAAGTTAATGGGCTCGATCAGGTTGTATCGGCTCTTGTCGTCGAATTGGATTTTAGCGCTCTTCAGTCTCACTGGAATAAAAGAAAACAGGATATTATAAATAATCTAAATCTGACTGTTGTGGGATTTACTAACTAAATTTTCAGATTCTAGCTAAATATAGCGCAACGTTTAGTTCCACTACTGTTGAGCAGTCGTAAATTGGGTAGAAACTCGGAACGGTGTGTCTTAACACTAGGTTTACTCTGCCTTCCCTGCTATATGGGAAGGAGCGTGAAAGTAAAATAAAATCATTCTATACTCACAGTCAGTATCATATAGCACGGGGTACGGGAACTTAGAGGTGACACCTACAAGGTACAGCTTGACGTCTGTAACGCGTTGGCTCTTCAGTTGATCTATGATCTGGGACACTAGTGGCACTACGATGTCCTTGTAGTTCTTCTCATTGGCCTGTGGATGTGATTGGAGTTTGGTACTCAGATTCTATTTTCATATACATAATTATTTGATCTGTATCCATGTTTTTTTTCATAAGACAATATTTTGACTTAATGTTTAGATTTTTTTAGAATGAGAGTATTGTTAGCAGATAGGTACTGTACGATTTGTGATAAAGTCATTTTTCTTACTGACTGGAAGTGAAAACTAGAAGGATATTTCACGACACTCGTCTTTTTCTCTCTGGGTTTAAATAAAGATAAAAAATATAAACTATCGATATGAATAAATAAATTGAATATCTCATTACGCTAATCTTAATTTATTAAAGAAACATCCAAAAACTACTCACGGCAGTAAGTTCAACAGAAACAACAATATCCGCCTGCTTGCCCCTCATCTTCATCTCGAACACGTCGCCAACTTCTCTTGGCTTGTCGGCATCCGTGCACCGTACGCAGGCGGGCGGGAGGACGGCTGGCAACAGACCGGTGGCGGCGAGTGCAGCGTAGCCCCTAGCGAGATCACATGCTTGGTGGAGGTTGTTCTCGGAGTCGCCTGAACAGGCGTGGATACAGGCTTGTCTGGAAAGGGCATGTTATGTTTAAACCCAACAAGTGAAAAATGCGCTTGTATAGCTTGTTGTTGCGTATTGACACAAACGTTTTGTGAATACACGGAGATTAATAAATTGATATTATAATAGTAATTAGTGTACAATTTATACAAATTTTTATAATACCTATATTTGTTTTCAGAACTTCCCTCAATATTAAAATATAACAGCGAAATGAAAAACGGTCACATCGTTCATCATCTTCAGCCCGTTTGGAAATTTTATTATGTGACGAAATCCAAATATTAAACATCAAGTGAACAGAAATACCATTACAACACAAATGAAGTCTTAATTTGAAGAAGAATTTTCTCAATTTGACACGATGATTACTTTGAAAACTAACAATAATATTGAACCAGCACTAGCATACCTGAAAGGTTTGACATCCAGCAACAAAGACAAGGGCCTAAGAGGTGAAGCTCCACCAAACACGGCCTCACACGCGGCTGGTAAAGACGAGTGCATCTGGTGATGAGAGTGTTCGGGTGCATTCACTTGAGGACAGCTTCCGGCTAGACGGTACGCGTTGCCGAAATCACTTTCAGAGTTGGCGATCTGTCGGAATAAGTTGTGGTATGAATATATTGATTTCCTTAATCTTAGATTGATTAAATCGTTATTAATATAATTAACCCTAGGTTCTCTCTGCCTATCGTGGAGTGTGCAGGATACAGCATCAAGCGTGAAGAAATGTTATATATATATATATATATATATATATATATATATATATATATATATATATATATATATATATATATATATATATATATATATATATATATATATATATATATATATATATATATATATATATATATATATATATATATATATGTATATATATATTAGTTCTTATGAATTAATTTTACTCATACTACCATAGATAATTTACTACTAATTTAATTATATTTTTAGAAGAAGGCAGAAAGAACCTTTTGTTAAGACACGCCGTTTATCGAAAAACATTAACTGAACTTTCAACAAATTTCAAGTGTAAAATGACGTATTAAACTATCACCTTTCCGTTGGGTAGCCTGAAGTCATCGAAGGGCTCGTTGTTACCATCTCCGAGGAGACCACGGATCTTGCCAAGGTAGAAACCGTTCACTTCTATGTAGCACACCTGTATAATAAAGAAAAAGAAAAGACAGTTGAAAATATGATCGTTTTGAAAAGATAAAGGGATTGTTCAAATATGAACTTTAATTTATTTAAATAATTCTAGAATTGATAAGAACACAGTTTATATGACAAATTTGAATAAAGTTTATTTAAATAAATACCTCAAGTTTGCTAGTACAGAAAGCCATAAGTCCGTACAAGGATCCCAATCCGATGCGTCCATTTGGTTGTCTGAACGCGAACACGTCTTTTTCAACGACTGGGTAGCCGTGAGAGGCGCCGTTCAAAGCGACCTTAAAACAAATATAAGCACTTAGAAATAAAAAAAGTTCAGAACAGTCAGTTAGAAAATCAGTCAAATAATGTGACTTAAACTTTGAAGAGAAACCTAGGTATAAGTAATTCCGTTTTCCTATGATATTTATGATGATAACATAGTGGCGATAGTTTTAAAGTGACAGGTGAATGAGGCGAAATTTTAATAGGCAAAGTTAAAGTACCTGTCCATTCTCCTTCAGTTCAATAGTAATGCCGCTCTTGTCTTCAAGGATGAGGGCTTTGGGACTGCCGTTGGCAAGTTGCAGGATAAGAGTGAAGTTCCTGTCGACGTGGTCGTGAGCCAGTACGTAGCGGCATGAACCAGGGAAGGTCAAGTGACGGCCGTCGAAGGTGAAGATGTGCTGACCATTGACGACGACACCACGCACTATGGAGCAAGTGGGTTGTTTAATATGAATTAGCAAAGAGAGATGCTAGAATAAAAAAAAATATATATATTTGAACAGAAGCTAATTTTTCATTTTGACTACGAAAATTAATAATAAAAATCAGTTTGCAATAAGTTTCATATTCGTATTTGTTTCTCTTACTTTTAGCTGGTACTTCGTCTAATGGGTCCAAGCTTCGGGGTCTGTAAGCTTGGATCAGTTTTAAGGGGTCGGCGAAGTCTCCGTCAATGAGCTGATTGACGAAGCTCCAAGCTGCTGATCCTCTGAATGATGGGAGAGATATTGGGCTAAATCCAGGCAGGCCAGCCTAGTAAAATAAAAAGAAAAGATTTATAAAAATTATGAATTATTATGTATAATTTCATTATTTTCAATTTTAAGTATATGTATATATACGAGTATATGCCAATTAAAATGAATATTATAGATGATTGCACACATGAATATTTTTTAGGTTATATATATAATTTACTAATGTCATTTAAAAATTTAAAAAAGCAGTTCAACGCTTATTCCTGAATAGCACTGCTACGACACTGGTTCCATACTTTGCTACTAATTTTCGAGATATTCCATGTTAAGTGGCGGAACTCAACTACATCAGTCGTATTGACAGTCAGACACTGTCCCAGTGCACCATGAATAGTGCATCCCATGATATATATATATATATATATATATATATATATATATATATATATATATATATATATATATATATATATATATATATATATATATATATATATATATATATATATATATATATATAAATAATACTTACTTCAGACATGGACGGATAGGCGAAGCCCCCATCACCTAAGTGTGAACGGACGAGCTTCACGACGGAACCGACGGCGGACACGAGCTTCTCGTAAACTGATCTTAGTTCAGCGTTCTCATCGAATTTCTCTTGGCGAAGTTTCTGTTTCAAATGATTTTACAATTAATATTATATAATATTAAGTTTAAATAATAAAATAAAGTGTAAAGCAATATTATTTTACACCTTACTTTCTTAGAAACAGAGATAATTTAATAAAAAAATACTTTTTACTTTATAGTATTGCTTAACGCTTGCTTTTGTTTTAACATTCTGGGGACATTCATTGCACGAATAATCATAACTCTCTTGGGTAGTTCTAAAATTTATAACTGGGTCTCCATTTATATAAAAAAATTAAGAAGATATTTATTCAAATGATAATACAAACCTTTTGAGAGAAGCTGTACAGAGCGTCGAAGAATATTTTGAGTTCTTCAGTAGGTAGGACGGTGCGTAAAGCTTGGTATCCTTCTTGCATAAGACCCAGGAACTGGTCTGGTACGGCCAGCTCTTGCCACTTTAATGATAATTAATTTTATAAATTATTTGTACCAATTAAATTTGAGGAATCATCAATATTTTTTTTTTTTTGTAAATGGTATACTTACAAAACTATTTATGTCCTTAGGAATTCAACTCAAGTAAGTAAGTATTACAAATTTTATTATTTAGTTTAAGTTTTAAAACGTACCTTTTCTTTAATTAATCCGAGGATGGGCATTTCCTTGATTTGTTCGATGATGTTGGAGAAGATCTCTCCGGACTTCACGCGCCATTCTTTCAGTTGAGCGACGATGATGCGAGTCAAGTCTATAATAGTGAAGAAAGGGGTGAATAAATATTACATTTAAATTAAATTCTCCACAAATTTTTACTTTAGATGTAATTAATTTTTATCTTGTTCTACGAAAAAATTAATTGTATATGATAAATAGAAGTTCTAACAAGTAAGAGAAATAATATCTATTTTATTAAAATAGTTGATATATAAAAAGACCAAATTCAAATTTTAACCTTTGAAGATCTCAGTGAAGACGTTGGCGAGTTCTTGCAACTCAGGCTTGTGTTTCTCAAAGAAGTCGATGACAACTGCGGCGATGTGGGCTGCGGCGTCAATGATGCTGTCTGTGTACTCTTGGAAAACAGCTGCGAAGTTCTCGTAAAGCTCCTTGATTTGTGGCTCCAGCTGGAGTAAGAGGATGTTATATAATTTAGGGTTATATTAACAGTCAAGATGATTGATTTAGAATCATTTTAAATCAAATGGTTATTTGCAGTACATTGTTGTCTTACATTACAGATTTTTTATTTAGAGTAACGATTAAAATACTGCTGTACTGCTACATCTTAACTTTTTGACAGTTATTGATTTTGTCTATATCAAGTAGACAACTTGCTAATCCTTGTATATTCTAAAGTATCAACATATTCTTCTTTTGATGATAAGAAAGTCTATATATAACGACTGACAACGTACAACTCAAATTGATATATTGGGACAATTATAGCTTCGTATGTATGGAGTATACATACGAAGCTATAATTGTCCCAACGGGAGGGGGAGTGTGGGGGAGAATGGGGAGTCTAATTGGAAAATAACTGAATTTTTCATATTCGTTAAAATAATACAATACAGTATTAGTTATATTTACGAGTAGATTACCTGTTTCTCATACATATCGATGACCTTCTTGCTTATATCGTTGACAGCGTCGGCGATCTTATCAGCAATAGGCTGAACTAAGTCCTTGATGTCTTCGAATATCTTCAAGAACGCTTGGATAATGTGACGACTGGATAAATGAAAAGAATATTATTGTAGTTTTTTATGGATACTTCTAAACTTTATATTTTTGAAAAAAGTAGTATTTAGGAAATATTATAAAACTCAAACTCAAAATAAAATGGTTTGGTTAATACATAGATAATGATAGTGAATAGTGAAAACTTACATAGATTCATAAGATTCTTCCATTGATTTGGCGAGCTCCTGCAAATCGTTGCGGAAGCTGCTTAGGTCTGCTTCGTACGCATCTTTCAGTTTCTTGTAAGTGGGTTCGACTCTCTTCAGCGCTTGCTTGAAGTCATTGTTGGATTTCTCCCCAACATCCTTGGCTCGCTTTTGTAACTCAATCATATCTTTCTTCAGAGCTTTCTGTAGTAAGAGGGAAGGTAAATTAGACTTTTATCGTATATGTCAATTTTGGTAAACTATATGGAACTAATAATAATTACTACAAAATCGATCCATTGAAAATGATCTTTAAATACATTTAAAAAGCTCATGTTTATGTATTTTTTTTAACATTTCTCATTATAAAAAGTATATAACGGTATATGCCTATACTTACAACAAAATTGTCATAGTTGTCCCGGGATACTCCATATTCGCTCTTGACGAGATTATTTTCGAGGAATAGTGCTCCATGGGCGATGTTGTGGGTCTTCTGTCCAGGCAGAACGATATCGATGGAGGCATCGACGCGTTTCTCAGGGTCTAAGTGGCTTGTAATTGACAATCTGTTTCCGGAATCACCTAAAATAAACATTTTTATCATTTATACAGTAATTTTTCTTTTTTTGCCATGTAACAAGATACAAATTTATAATTAAAATAAAGGATGCATGATATTACTTATGAAGTTCGACTATTATATTATATATATATCAATAACCAAAACTGGACGTACACGTATTGTTTGGCGAAGTTTTCAGATATCCCCTATAAAGAAGACGAGTTTTGAAATAGAGATCTAAACTTACCACTGTAGCCAGTAGAAAATTCGTAATATTTGTATTCCTTAGCCAAAACATGGACTTCAACTGGTTTGCCTTCCAGAAGACTAAATTTCAGATCTCCACTTTGAATGTCTTCTTTGATAGTAGAAGATCCTTCTAGTTCAATAATCTTGACAATAGGTGTGTTAATCTAAAAGTAAAATATTTCATTAAATATTAAACATCACTGATATGTATGTGAACCTAAAATAGATAAAGCTAATACCTTTGAGACACCTTCGAGATTGCGTGTTGACTGGTGGAAATCAATGAGGAATTTTGTCTTATCAGAACAAGGAGATTAAAATAATTAATCCCCCGAGTGGGAATCAAATTCACATCTAGTAATAGGTGTAATAGGGTATCCTAATAGGTGTAAATCTCTTGTATCACATCTTAAAAAAAATCACACTTACCAATAATTTGATAGCCACTGGACTGACTTGCAAGTAGAATTTGCCTTGACGGTCCTGAGAGTCAATATAAATAAAAAAAAATTAATAAAAATCAATCACATAAAATATTGTAGAACTTTGAGAATATAGAATATATTTGCTATGAATTCATCCCGATCCACGTCAAACAATTGCCAGATCTTCCATCACGAGGCGTACATTATTCAAAGTTTCAACCACTTAGAGGCGCTTTATCTTATTTTTACTTTGTGGATGGATGGGTGTATAGGAGTTACATGAAAGGTAATTAATTGGGACTCACGTTTCCGAGGCAGTTGTGTGAGATGACACTCGATGTATCAATGATGAAATTGTATTCGTTGGGCCTCTCGATCTTTCCGTTGAACTTAATTAATGCTTCCTGTTTAAGAAATACCGTAATTAGTTGATACCAAAATACTACACAGAGAAAAATAATATAAAGAGTTAACAAATATTAAAAAAAATGTGTACTTAAAGAAAATATTTAAAAATTTAACCCAGAGAATTCTAATCCTATCGAATCCGTCATGGAAACCATCCAAGTGCTCTGGCCACTAAGCCATGCGTTCCCATCAAGCTGCGTACAAATTCTTATATATTTTTTATTAAAATCTACGTTGAAAATTATTTGATAATTTCAAATAAATTAAAATCAACTTACCCTTCCAATTCTCGGGTGGCTGAATCCTAAAACTACGGAAAGCTCTCCTTTTTCGTCGCTTTGCACGGATCCGTCAATGTTAAGCCTGAGAGCGGTCTTGGACTGCGGCCTGTTCTTGTCAGGGTACAAATTAAGCTCCGCCTTAATTGGGAATGGCAGAGATTTGTCTGTCGGATATTGAGTCAACGCTTCGATAGCAACAACTCGTTTAGGGAACGATAAAACGATGCCAGCTGGGAATTCTGAAACAAAATATTTATATTTTGAAAAATATTTTGAAAATAATGCTTTTCATTATTGAATTAATTTACTAATAATTTTCTGGTTTTTGAATTATTGGTGGAAGATTTTGGGGTCAAAATATAAATATAAGTAAATTTGCTAAGAAAGAAGCTAGAATAAATGCACCAATAGGTAGGTAATAATATCATTTTCACATAATATTCCGTTGCATATACAAGTCTTTAAAAATAATGTCTACTACTTACTGCCGGGTTCCGGTTGGCTGTAGACGTGGAAGTGGAACTTGTCACTTTCACAATTGACATGCAGGTTCAGGTCGTATTGGGGTAAGTTCTTGTCTGAGAACTCATTGTTTACTTGAAGACCAAACTCTGTGGCCATACCCAATTTGCGAAGATCGAATCCAACATTGAACTGGTGTTGAAGAATTCCTGGCTCTAAGGAATAGATTATTCATTATAATCATGAAATCATTAATAAAGGATTTTGGTTTATGATAAGTTATACTATTCATTACATATCAGTACATAAATTATATCAAATATTAAAAAAAATCTTATCCAGAAATAAATGTAACATTTGATGATAAATGTATTAGCGGTATAATTTTTTGCATTTTCTGTGGTAAAACATAGCAACACTTACTGCTAGTAACGAGTTTGGAGTTAACTTCGGCGTGTGCGCATTGCTTCTTCTCCTCACAATAGACATACGATGCTTTGTATTCCATGTTAGTGATGCGCGACTCAGCGACCGTATTCCGTTCGCCAAGTGCCAAATTGATGAACGTCTATATAACCAATAGTAAATATAAGTAAGTATATTTTTAAATATAACAATAATGAAAAACTGCGATCAATGGATCGAGTTTATGTTGATAGTACATGATATATTTATTAGTAGTATAGTTTCTCTTTTTGCTTAAAAACATTATTTATTTACAAAATTATTATAAATGTTCTACTCTCATGATTTCACTTCTCATGATTAATTAATCTGGATATTTACCTCAATTCCTTGTTCATTTCCTTCAGTCAGGAGGGTGCGGATGTATTTAAAGCTAGCCGGTTTTTGTTCGTCCCTAATCTTCACTGATCCTGAACCTTCAATAATAGTTTTGGAACCCTCTTTCTTACTTATGAATGATGTGCTGTAATCATACAATTTATATATTATTATTTAAGGCTTTTTGCTATGATTTTTTTTATTTTCCGGTCAATTAGAGGCATGACTCCGTTTTTAATTTAAAAAAATTAAGTCTAGATAAAGAGTCATATCACGAAATGGCCATAATCACTAAATTGACAGAAATTACAGAATAACGGAACGTCATGTCCAAGTCAAGTAACTTATTTTGTTACTTATATTGTATATATTGTATTATAATATACTTATATTATACATAAAAATATAATCTATAAAAAATATTAATCTCACCTTCCACTCAACAGATTTTTGCCGTCATTAACTGCTTGGAATTCCAATCGTTTGCCATTACCAGAGTCCTTGCTAGAAATATCAACCTTGTAGTTTTTAAGTCCAAGTTTTTCGGAGTTGGCCTGGTATTTGATGATTATATCCTTTTCCACATTAACTTCGAGTGAAGAGTCTAAGTTGAAGTCTTTTACATTTTCTATCTTAGCTTCAGCGCGGCCTTGGTTGGAGCCAATAGCTACACCTTTGAAGTATACCCTAAGTATGTAAGGACACAAATTACTAATGGTACTTGTAAAAATTCTGTTTTTCTAATGTGGCTATTAATATAATGTCATTATTCAATCGGCTAATATAAAGATAAATGTACTAAAATCTTAATACATTTTTTAAAGATTATAACTACTTTAAAGTAGATAAATTTTCAATCATGGTGTCATATAAATGTGTCAAATAATTGTAAAGCAGTTTTTCTTATGGAGAAAATGATTAACACTGTTAGATAGCTTAAATCCAAATTAGATAATTTGAAGATATTTTTTGCTGTAGCTTACCTGATTTTAGGAGATGAAGGGCTAGAGTACTTAAGGTCAAACACTGGCTGGGAGCTGGAGTACACGGCAAGATTCTCCACCTTGTACACACGACCATCCGCTTCGATCACCACCAATGAGTTGTAGTTGTCAGGAGATGGGTTCTGTTGAATGGAATACACATGAAATAGAAATTAAGGACAGAATAGATTCGAGGATATTTTAGACTACTTATTACTTCAATATAATACCCAAATAGTAAGAACTTTCAGACAATAGTGAAAAGTTACACAGTAGATAGTTAATAAAAATATACATAATTTACCTTTGCTTGTAAGCTCAGTTCGAATTTCTTAAGTTTTTCATAATGAGGAGTGTGAGACCCGATCTTCAGATCGACGTAATTATCTGAGGATACGCCTTCAATGGAAAGGGTGGATACTTTGCCTTTGCCATACTGAGCCTTGAGGTTGACATCGCCAGATATTTTGTCCTCTGTAAAATATAGGGTTAAGTTAGAAATTGCTAGTGTTATTCCAAGTATTTTAAAAAATCAAAAGAAAGTAGTCTGATGGATGCTTAGTTATAGCAGCATCTCTTAATATTCTCCTTTTTTAAGATATTTAAATCATTCTTAAGTTATAATCGTGCAAGCAATTAACTATAAATTTTAGTCTGATTTATTTATACTATTTGTGTTAATGGAAAATATGTTATGTATAATTGAAAAAATCTTAGATTAATATTGAAATGATATTTTTAATAAGGTATACTATATATTTAAATTTTAGTGTATATGCTCAAAACTTACTTTGTTCGTCGAATTTGTAGCCAACATCAACAATGACGGGATCAACGTGTGGCACCAGCACCTTGACTTTGGTGTTTCCTTTTGTGTCTTCATATTTGCCATTTGATTCAAACTTGTATAAATCAGCGTTAATTTGAACTGATTCAACAATTGTTACCTATAAATCAATTTAAACATCTTTAATATATGTTATATATGAAATAAGATTTTCATGTTCAATAGCATATTAAGTGCATTTAGAAGTATAGGTTGTCGTATGTTAAGATCATCATACCTCTGAAGCTTTGTTCTCTGGTTCCAAGAACAGGAAGGATGATACCCATTTAATGTCATGAGCCTTTTCGAACGGCAGACGGAGTGAGACGCTGTTGTCATATACATATCTGTGTAAAAGGAGAATATTTTTTTTTTATATTTTTGTTCTTACTAAATACTTTAAAGTGTGGTACTAGAACAAAATTACTAAAGGCTTTTTTTTTATTTATTTCATCATGACTGTGTTAATTGTTTTCTATAGTTAATTTAAAATTATTTTTACCATAACACTATTATCTACAATAACTTAAACCACATTTTGCATTTTTTTTGTTTTTAAAAATTGGCATTTCAAGTTAGTTACAATGAAAATTAATGAATAACTTACTTCTTTTCTCCCTTATCGGGCCATGCTACTACATTGGAGCCAACGATCTCACTGGTGAGGTCGTCGCCATAACTTGCTTTGAGGCGGTATTCACTGTTGATGTTCTCTTCAGCGTAACTCACACTAGCGTCTAACAAAGCCTTCTTTGGTATCATGTTGCCACTGATTTCCGACTAAAATAAAAATTTTGTATTAGTCATTTTTTGTTTGCAAAGGAAGCCTAGTGTTACGACACTATGTTCCCAATTTTCAAGATATTTTGTATTGAGTGGTGAACCTCAACGCCGCACTTTGCTTATCAATCGGCGAATCAAAATAATTGAAAGCTGAATTATTTGTCTAATTCATATTAAATATTTAAGTTAAACCAATAGTTGCATTCACTATACCAACCTTAAATGAAAAGTCACTCTTTTCTCCCTTAGGAATATTCTTGAAAGAGAAGACGTTAAGGAGATTCTTGCCACCTTTAAGTTTCAGCTCAGCTTGTCCTTCGTAATCAATTTCCACTTTGTCCAAATTGGCTTTAGCCAATTTGCCCTTGTAGCTGATGATGGATGCTGGTCCACCGCGCTTGGGAGCGTCAGAGAAAAGTACTTCTGCATGGCCGTTGTATACCTATAAAAATGGTTTATTAAGTAACGGAAATAAAGGAAATGTAGATAAATATTAAATATATGGTGTTTCAACGTAATATTGTATATTTGTTTTTAAAACCAATGTTGTACAAAAAAGCAAATTTATAATATTACACTACGATATGATGGTGCAAAATTAATTTGCCTAATACATATGAGAATGGAAGTGGTGGCTTACATTTTCTTTGAGACTGACATCTCTATCAAATTTGAAGTTCAGGCATCTCTCGTCAGGCAGAACAACCTCAACATTGACATTCGATTTGCCAACTTCTTGGAATTCACCGTCCTTATGTACATTGACTTCACTTGATTTTCCTGCGTACACCAATTTGTTCCTGAAATTCAATTATAAATTTAAATCATTGATAAAGTGAAGTTTAATTAGTGCTGTGTTTTTTGAGTCATTCTATTGAGTAATTGTGATCGTTGATAATCCTTACTTAACAAAACCTATAGGTATATTAAATAAGTTACTATGTATGCAATAACTATGGGCAGACATACCAATAGCTACAAAGTTGTCTCTGTTTTTAATTACAAGATATAAGAACTTGTAATTAACAATAGAGAGAACCTTAGAGGATATGATTTTGATAGGTTAATAATGGAATAGATTGAAACACAAAAAATATAATACTTACTTGCTGTCTACAAGTTTTTCTGTTACTTTGTTGTTAGTGCTAAAGTGTACTTTGTCGTTATTGTCCTTGTCGAAGTTAAGGTAGAGGTCCACATCAGCATTGAACACCGGATCTTTAGCAACGAATTTGACATCGCCCTTAATGACACGTTGAGCCTGTTTGCAAAATGATTTATAAATAACAAACACAGCCATAGCATGTAATTTTATAATTTTCGAAGACATTATTTTATTTTAGTTTGTTTCTTGTTAAGTTAATAAAGTAAGATAATATTACATTTTTTCTATATATCATACAAAAAAGCACGAGTAAAGCACAAAGAGCGCCAAATTATATATCTATAACTATACAAGCTTTGAAACATTACTTTGAAGTCAATTTATTTAATATCTACTGCATCTTTATACCTTCTTGAAGTGAATTATGAGGTTTCCGCTTCCTTTTCCATCATTATCAGCAACTTGGTACTTTCCGTTGGCAGCGATAGCATCCTTCAGATTAAACTTGAGTTGTCCATTAGAATTGCTGCCGCTGTTGATCTTCAGTAAGAAATCCAGGAGTTCTCCCTTTGACGTTGAAATGGTTGCATGGGAGGAGCAAAGGCTGGCGGTCTCAATCAATCCAATATCGAATCTAAGGAATGGAATTATTTTAATATAGCTCTTTATAATGTTTTAACCATATATATTTAATTGAATGTACTATCGACAATCCAACTAGCGTAATTATGAGATTAATAATAAGAAATATCAGCTATTGGACTTACACGTCTTATAAGAAAGCTTTGTAGCATAAAATAATACTGAAATGCATGTTTTTAGTAAATGTGATTTTTTCCAAGTGTGCTTATATTTGAAAATAATTCTACTTCCTTCTTTTAAACTAATCTTACTAATTGAGGATGTAGGATTTATGTATATTATATGTACACAAATTACCTAAAGAAAATGATAACTTACTTGATATCTTCGTCCTTTCCGCTGCCAGAGATCTTCAAATGACCAACAGCACCAATGTTAGCGTCATTTTCTTTAGCTTTATGTAGAACTACACCAGATAATTCGTATTTGCCGATGTTCTTGAAGTCAATATAGTTTTCTACGTTAGATTTGTCCGGAGAAACAATATCCCTCTTAATAAGCGCTTCAACTGCTTGGTTATCAGCATTCAATACCCATTTAATGCGATAATCGCCAGCTTTTTTAATATGAGTGCGAGCATCAATGTTTAAGTTTCCTTTTCTTTCAAAATAAAGACCTCCAACATCCAAATCAAATTTCTTGGGATCAGATTCAAGGTTCAATTGCGCTTTGAACGGTAACGAATGAATTTCAACTGTAATATAAAACAAAAATGTTTAAATTGCTTGTTATAGATAGATAGAGAAAAATGGAATCTGCGTAAAAGATATATTGGCAAAATAATGATTCCAATGCTTCTAGTCTAAGGAATCTACAATTCATTTAAATGTCAAGATGCAATTTTCTCATTTCGCTTTTCATATATTTTAATTACAAGGAATAAGACAAAAAGGGATATTTACTTGTATTTTTGGTGATAATGTTAAAATCTTCAGAAGATATGTAATGACGTTTGTATAGCTGGTTGATAGTGACGCGGTTCTGTGGGTTGCGACAGTCTCCGCTATAGTACAGGTCTAGGTCATTGTGTGAGCTCTGTAAAATGAGTAATATTTAAAATAAAATACTTAGTTAATGCACTTAAATAATGTTACCTTATAACTTTAATTAAATATAAAGTTAAAGATACTCTGATTTCAAATAAAAAGAAAGGTACAATAGACATCTTTTTTATATTTCTTAATACTTTTAATGTTGCTATTTTTATTTTTTTATCAAATTAATAATTAAGTACTCACCTCGCGGCTGTTTTCAAAATGACCATTCATTCTGAAGTTGACATACGGATTCAAAGTGTTGCTGAATTCAATCTTGCAGTCGTAGCCCTTCAGGGAACCACTCAGTAGCATATTTTGCTGACCCCTCTTTATCTTTATATCGGTTTCAACTAACTTTTGGCCGCTGTTGAAGTGACCCTCAACGTTGATTGCCTCATTGGAGTTTGGAATATTGAACTAAGGGAGAATGCTTACAATTAGCACTATATTTCTTCATATGCATGTATGTTTATACATAAACTATAAATATATAAGCTAATAGATGATATATAAATAAATAATATGTTGAAATATACTCGTATTATTACCTTGACTCCATCAAGTGTGTATTTTGTGTTATCTCCATTGCGCTCTTTAGTTATTTGTCCATCAACGTTGATGTTTTTCTTTGCATCACCAGGAAGTTGGTATTCTAGTACTGGCTTGTAAATAGATCGCCTTTCGTTGCCTGCAATAGATACTCCAACTCTTCCGTAGTACACGAGTTCATCCATTTGAGCATTCATCATCAATGCATATTCATTTGATTTAGTGAAAACAGAAAATTGACCGTTCAGTTTTTTGATGGGAGAATCCAAAGATGCTTTTATGGTCTTCTCTTGGTCATTATCAATAATTTCACCAGAGAACTGGGTGCGGCGGTTCTTAGATCCTATAAAATATTGATTAAAAATTATTATAATTGCTTTCAACCACAATACAATAATAAATAAAATATAAATAATGAAATTGTAGGAATAGATAATATAGAACGAAAATTAAAAAGCTTTAAAATTCACCTTCGGCGTCGAATAACAGCTCAATTCCAAGGCGCTTGTTTGGAGCATTGTCCCGATGGAACACTCCTTTAATGTGATAGCCACGGAGATCATTTTTTTCTAGAACTACGTTCACTTTAGATGATCCCACGAGTGGGAAACGGTTCAAGTAGTGTGAAAGAGACTTATCAGACTTTTGTCCTGTATAACAGTAATAATAATATTAGAAAAATAGTACAAACATTAATTAAACGGTCTGATTTTCTAAATACAAATTGGATTAGATTTTTGTTTACTTACCAGATAATGAGAACGGCAATGAAACCTTTCCGCAGAAGGTAATGCCCAGCATTCCAGAGAGCTGGTCGAAACATCCAGAGTATTCGTTGCTTTCAGATTTGACCGGTGTTTGCTTCTCTAATTGACCCTTTTCAGCGCTGAAGAATACCATTTCGTTTGAGGCACTTAAGATTTCCTGTTTGTCGATTGGTAGACCCCATTGGAGATCGAATCCTTTGCCATTTTCAATTATTTTAAATATTACATGTCCACCAGTGGAGGAGTGGAGGTTTGTCACTATTTTGAGACCTGTTGAAAGGCAGTCAGCATCGACGAGCATAACTAAAGACACTTCCACATCTGAGCTTGGAACCAATTTAAAGTCAATTTTAGTGGCCTCAGGGGTCTTCAGGATTTGGCGGATGTCCACACTTGAGGATATTTCAAAGCGTCCAGTAGCAGAACCTACAGCATCCAGTTTCAATGGAAGACCAGTTGAGGTTGGGTAGGCGAGTTCGGCATCCATGAACAGAAGATGTGCGCGGAGCTCATGCTGTTTACCATAAAATTATAATGATATTCAAGAAAATCTTATATCTTCAAAGATATAACTTTAAACGACACTATAAATTTAATTTAACTGTATCTTAGATATTTGATATATCGTATATAAGTTAACTTTTATGTACATATTTGATCAATAGAATCATACCTGGAAGTGTTTAATTTTGTTTATTCCTTCATTAGCAAACTTAAGTGATTCATCCAAGAAGTTGTTGAAGTCGTAGCCCTTGTCGTCTCCAAGCGATAGGAAGACGGCATCAGTACCAAAGAGTTTGACATAAAGGTCGAGATCCAATTCATTGTTGTATTGTATAGCTTCAGCTTTCACCTAAAAATAAGCGTTTATATAACGTTGAACCATATAATCCTGTTTAAAATACAATAATAAAGTAAAGATTTTGTTATAATTTTATTGATATACTCACTTGCTTATCAAAGTTATCAACTTCACTTTTGATGGATCGACGTCCTCGTACACTTTTCTCAACTTTATCGTAAGATTCGTCAAATTTGGCGCGAAGGGAATCATATATTTCCTGAGGTTTTTGCGTGCGTAAGAAACTCTTCGGTCCAAGGAAATGTTCCAACACTCGATCCAAGTTGCCTTGACGACCACCAACCTGAAAACCATTATCATAATTAAAACAGAAAGCAGTTAAATTTCATTTTAATTGTTGAAAATTATTTTTGCCACATACATGGCTAAGAAGTAACAATATGTAAATATTCTTCAATATTGGAGGAGGGGATGTATAATAGAATACAGTTGAAGCTTTTAAGTGTTAGTGGTATATTCTCACCTCAAGAACGTTGACACTATGTCCGAACACCTCCGCAGTTAAGTTGAGGTTTACAGATCTCGGGACGAATGAATCTTGAGAATAGATTACGGAAGATTCAACGTTGCCACCAACACCAAGGGCATCTACATTGTAGCTCATCTCGCGGTAGAAGGAGTATTTCCTATTATATAAGTTATATAGATTAGATTTTAATACTTAAAATATGACTATAATTTAAGCTTTAATTTTCACCATTTTCATTCTTGCCAAAGAGCGAAAATTTGTGATCAGTATTTTACATGAATGTGAAAGTAAATATTATATTACTATACCTATCATCGACGTTAAATCTGCTCGGAATACCAATAAGGCCATAGTGGTGACGTGCGAGTTGCTTGTCAGGGTTGGCGGAGGCACGGATGTGGCGGAGGGATGTAGAGATGAAGCGGCCAACTGTAAATAAATATTACTCTTGAATATAAAAGAGTTTTAAATGATTACTAAAAACGACTTAATTACATATATAATAATTAGTAACAGTCCTTTTATAAAACGTGTAAAACTTGTCTTTCTCATATAGACATTATTAATAAGCTGTTTGTATTGTTATATTTGTTATAATATTGTTTTATATAATATGTAAATTTATGAATGTAAATATTTTTATTATATTCTACATCTCTGTACTTTCGTATATAGGTATAACGTACACACGCTGGGAGAGCCAAATTTTACGTACAATTTTGGTTATTATTTATTACCTTGGTGGACTGGCTCAGATTCGAGTAGGTTCTTAATTTCGTTCGCAGACTTTCCGCAGGGACAGTGGATGACTGCGAGATACGCCTTAATACGAATTTCAGAGTCCAATTGTTTGTTCTTCAAAATATCTAGAGCGGCCTTCTTCAGCTACAATTAGAAATTACGTATTAGACAAATTAAATTTACGGCCGTGGCGTAGAGGCGTCGGCGTGAAACCGCGACGGTTTGTGGGTTCGATTCTTACTCGGGAAAAATGAATTATTTTTCATTTTCTTCACGCTGGTATCAAGGCAATGCGCGGCGTTGAGTTCAGCCACTCAAAATGCAATGCCTGAAAAGGTGGAAACCGGGTAACGGAGTGTCTTAACACTAGGTTCGTACGGTTCCATCTGCCTACCCTGCCACGTGCGGGATACAGCAGTTATAAATATTTATACTCGTAATTAAGGATTTTATTTTTTTTGGATATTAATTATAACTAACAATTATTTTATTAATTAAAGTAATTTTATAAACTATACTTGTTTAAAGTATTGTAATAATGGTATATAGTTTCTTACCTTGGCGGCGCAAGCGTCACCTTGGAAAGCTTCCAAAGCGTTAACTCTGACACGGGCTTTGACATTGTTGTCGGCGGCACAGTGCACCAACTTGTCAATCAAACTGTCCTCCAAATGCCTGATGTTACGAATTCCTTTCAATACTGCAATAACCTATAAAAAAAAATACATATAAATGAGCTGGTTAATATTTTCTATAGTTTCCATTTTGTTTTTTAAATAATAATTTTGAAATTAGGAGAAATATGGTCACTGGTTTTAATTCTAAGTAGAAAATTAAAAAAAAAAAGTGCTGCTTAGCAATTTTCTTAATAGTGTCAAATAAATGTTTGCTCTTTTGTACTCACGTTGTCCTCTTCAATTTTAGATTTGGGCTTGCAATTCTGTAATTTGGCTCCCAGTTTCTTGCTCAAGGCGATAATGCCTTCGTTCTTCTCATTATGGCAGTTGTGGTCCCGGCAGTAGATGCCTGCGAGAGCACCAACTCCCAAGTAGACTCCTTTGGGCAGGTGTGGAAGATCCAGAAGACCCTGTTATAAAATTTCAAATAAGCTATGTTTGATTTTAATATAAAAAATGAAGTAAAATTATAAGGGTTTCCGAGGGTAAAATTTTTACAGATGAAACGCAATTATGTGACACGAACGATGCACGACTCATCGGATTACCTTATCTAAATCTTATAAATACATTAATAAATACTAAACCACAATTATTTTGTAAATTTAAATACTAAATAAAAATAAAAAAAAATATCATTATAATTTGTATTAATTTTCGATACTTTTATTATTATCATTACAATTCATAAGTCCCGGAAATCACAAGCTTTAGATTAGTATAAATATAAATTAATTAATTACTTATTAATTTATTATGTTTTTAATGGTTTGCTTATTTTATTTACTCACAGCAGCAGCTTTAATAGCTTCATTAGTGACGTGTCTCGCGTTGCCTAAAGACAGGAACACTACTTTTTCTTCTAATTGTGACAACTCTTTGCTCTTCAAAATTTGGATGGAAGCTTCAATGCTGTAGCCGGTTCCAGCCCGGAGAAGACCATCAAGGAAGACGCGCCTGAAACAGATGTTCTATATTTGTATGTGTGTAGGTTCTCCCTTGGAACTGCTTTTCTTATATCATGAGGAATAAAACAGAAATATATTTTCTATACGGATTCCGACGAGAAGCAAAAATTACTTACTTTTCTAAGTTGTTGCCTTTGATTTGGCCGAATACTTTCAGCAGATCAGCTTTGTTGGCAGAGCGGAAAATCTGAAATAAGAAAATATTGTAGTATTATGCTTGCGTGTGACAGGAAATAATGAGGTTCAAAAAATATTTTTTAATATTTGGCCTAATTATATTGTAAAAAAATCGTACCCTGACTAGTTGGGCGAATGAGCCAGCAGATTTGGAGCTGGCCTCACTACCGAGGGACTTGCAGACTTCCTTAACAGCATTGAAAACATTCTGGTAACTGCTGTGACTTGCTTCAGCGTCGTGAGGGTTCTCGAAAATGATGGAGCGCCTGACGGGGCAGTTGCCTGAGGACATTGAATTTAAATAGTTATTTTATCATGTCTTTTCATAACAACGTACCTAAAATCATCTATAAACTTGTAAAGTCTTATAGTTTTATCAATTTTCATTTAGAGTACACAAGTAAAATTATTCAACTTAAGGACATAAATTATATTAATTATATATTATGTACCTGCAACGGCACCCTGGCTGGATCCACTCAAAGAAAGCTTTGTGTTGACTTCAGCCCTAGCTCCATTCTCTCCGACAGAGAAAGGTTTGTATAAGTACTGTTCGACTGCGGATATCTTTTCAGGTACTCCGTTGTTGACTTTTGATTCGACATTCAGGACCGATTGGAGGAGCTGAGTGTTTTTGATTTCCTGTGAGCAAATGTATTAACTTAATTTTGACAGTAGATAGTTTTATGTATTTTTATATTATATACATTAATTTGAGTAATTTAAACATTTACATAATTATATAAATTAAATTATAAATATTCATAATATTTATCTGTAATAACAACAAAGATATACTTACAGCACTAGGATTAAAGACAGTGGTGATAAGTTCATTTTTAGTTTGTTCTCGGTGGGCACATCTGCTCAGATCACGGCTTCTGTGTAATAACATAGCTGACCCCTCTTGTGATGAAGACACTTCAGTAGGGCAAGCGCCGAAAACATCGATCTAAAGTAAATTTAATAATTATCATTTGAAAATTACCTTACCCTAGGTAAAGGTAAAAAGAGCTATTATTTTTTAATATGTACATGCTAGGAATATTATTTTACCTGTGTGGACGCTTTCTGTTCTGTTTGCAATAAGGATATAATGGCTCTCTTGATGTTGAGAGATGCGCGGGAGTCGTCTGCCTCAGCGCAAATGTCAGATCCAACTCGGCCATCTTGAAGGCTGAATTTAACCACCTTTTCGATACCCTTCGGTGCTGGATATTTCTAAAAACATAAATTAATTTATATTATGTTTTTTAATTTATATACAATAGAGAACTAAGAAATACGGAGAAGCACATGAAGTACTATTTTGTTTTCTAAATTTGACACAAAGTATACGAAATGAGATATTTGTCTAAATAAATCCAATCTTCTTATTATTTTCAGCACCAAAAAGCCTTGCCCTTTAGATATAAATAAATAGCTTATTGAGCCAAAATGTTCAGATCTTCATACAATCGCTACGAGATCGCACCAGATCCAATCATCGATCAAACTATATCATAAAGCAATTATCTAATTAGAAGCTTAAGAACTAAATAAAAAAACAAAAAAAGACGTATCTACCTTGCTATCAGGACCAGCAATACCCAGGGAGTTGACTTTCAGTGACAGAGCGCAGTTGCCAGCTGCAGCAACGGACACCTGACCGAAGATCTTAACGTTGGTCTCTTGTTTGTCTGCTCCTGTTAGATAAATGGAGACCGAGCCTTCGACTATATAATTGTAGATGTGACCAGCTAAGAATGATGGGCTAGATGAGGCTGCAAAATAAGAAAAATAAATAAATAAGAAAATAGTGCTTTGAAGGTAAAAAAAATAAAAAATTGCCGCTCAAAGTCAGATAGATAGATTTTAAATTCTATGTGTAATAAAGTTAATAATAAAAACTTTGTATTCTACTTTACATAATAAAATTGAATTATTGATGAATGACAAATATACAGAAAGTAATATTTTAATATTATAACTTACATCCATGGCAGGAGATTTCGCATTTATCTGCAACAAACAAAGTAATATAATTAATGATGAATAATCATATCGTTTACGGACTAGCAATGAGACTGATAATTCTATAAACAGATAATAATGACATAACTAATATGAGAAATGAAATGAATGTCAATGTGTGGAAGATTCCGTTCTTCTGTTGAAGAAGAAACTGGTTGTAAATCATTTAATTGCAACTGCGATTGGGTGATTTATAAATATAAAGCTTCACTCATTCTTATTCTCCTTATAACGAAACTAAGAAAAATTGGGCACCGGATTTTCTGTCTACAGCGCTTAGATAATAGCGAGCTGTAGAGAAAAAAAAACGAATATAATGATGCCATCGCAGATCAATCAGAACATTTCTTTGATTTAAATATGATTTTGGAAACTGATATTTTAAAGAAAAAAATAGATCACAAAATAATAATAATTGTTAATTCAATAAGCAAAATATTACCTACCAATAACAAAAGTAAACTTCCACACAAAGCTGATGGAACAAACCAATTAACATATTTACTCATAATATCAATTACTAAACAAAACTAAGACAAAGTTCAAAGTATAACAGATAGAGAAACTTAGTAAGGGTTTTAGATCCTGGGTCATTTAGATTATCGCACAAGCTAGTGATTAACTAATTGTGTTTACATTGATTTTGTAAATAATGTTTAAATTGTAAGAGGTGTTTTGTATTTAAGTTTGAAGTTATTACTGGCAATTTGTATAAATAAGGAATTTGGTGTCATTTTTGAGAATTTCTATTAAATGGCTGGCGTACTTCAAGGTATTACTAAAAGAAATTCTTATAGAGAAACGGAAAATGAGTATAAAATTTACATAATTAGATAAAAGTGATTAAGATATTATAACTATCTAAGTAATATACTATTACTTAGATAGATCAAAACCTTTGTTGACTATACTGCTACAACTATTAAGACATACCATTATTTTTGTAACTTACATATACCCTCATGTATTCAAATCATTACATATTTTTTTATTTGATTTTTTTTTAATTATAACAATTTACCTACACCACAGATAATTCATAAAATGATCTATTTACTGTATAATATAAAAATGGTAAAAAAGAAAGTGTATGTGTCACGTATTAGTTCTGTCTCGTCAGTCAGTCTCGTGATCAGCCAGCACTTGAGTACAATTACCCAATTTATTTAAATCACTGGGGTCTCGATTGTCTGTATAGCTTATTTGGGGATTGGACGTTCTCGTTGGTTCTAGATGGATCTATTGTTTTTATCAATTCTTAGATAAATTCAACGTATCATTCTGAAATTTAAGTCCATGTTTTGGAGACCATGTTTCATCAGATCAGGGAAATAAAATCTTTTTGAATATATTCATCTAATATATGATCATCGCGTGTCGCTACAGCATCCCAAAATGTATGGATTCGGTCTTGCTACATATTTTCTTATCGTTATGCAACAGTCAGTTACTTGAATGGGCAAAGAAGACTACAGAAGATGATCAACTTAATAATGAAGCAACTCGAGAAAGGCGAATGAACAATTTTCATTTTCTCGCTGAGATAACATGGAGTTATAAGAATAGGTACCCTTTGGCTATCCTGCTATATGCGGGATACAGCGTGAAAAGCTTCACTTATACATACAAATAATATTTACATAGTACGCGCTGTACGGATGTCGCAGTTTAGCGTGATAGAAATGAATTAGTTCACATACGCCATCCGCTCTCGTATTGAATGGATTAAACGTGGGAATGCTCTCTAAGTGTGCTACAGTAGAGAATTTTGGAGTTACTTTTTTCCTTGGTTTTATTATTTTTTTTGGATTTTATTTTTCCACTTTGGTGGAGATAAAGTGCCGAGTTAAATTTCGCTATTATTTAACACGGAATTCCCCATACCACGTATTTGGGTTGAAAATAGAATATTTTGACTCTATATGCTTCTATGCTTATTCTGTTATGATTTTTTAGCTAAATCTTTTGTAAATGTTTAAAATAGACACATAGAGCTTTATTTACCTAATTACTTAAATAACAATGTTTATGGAAAGTCATATAAATTTTTGTTGTTAATTTTGAATAAGTTGCTACAAAAGTATAACGATTTTGACGTAGCTTAGGTTGATGTAAACGTATCGTAGCAGTCAATGTGCTTTGGCGGTATCCAGGAGGCGCGTGTTAAAATTCCGCTGCATTAAAGTTTTTATACGTTGTGTAAGAATATTTATCTTTCCTGAGTGTGGAATAGCACTTTTAAATAATAAAAAAACTTAAATAATATATTAAAAAACAATAAATAGAAGTAATTAGTTTAAATAAAATACCTTTTACTTAAAACGTTGCTAAATACAAATAAAGATAGTTTCAATGATTAAATATCTAAAAACAAAGGCCCAATGTAATAGTATTGAAATAAACATTCGATAAAGAGGACAAAGTGCAGAAGTTATCAATTTACATAAGACAAGCATTCATTGCCAAGGCGAAAAATTCTAATCTACAAGTTAGGTAACTTAATTCGCCACAAGGTCATTTTGATAATGAAAGCTATCAGCCATATTTACTCAAATTTTTCCAAATTTATTTTAAATATTTCCATCCACTTAATCTATATTATGGAAATAAAATTAATTGAGATTCTCTTTTTTTGTCCTTCTCAGCTTTACGCTCTATCTGATCGCTTAATACACTGTAGGCAGAGAAAACCATGACACGTCATGACAAGTATCATACACGTTTTCGGTTTTTTTTTTTTTTCTTTATTCAAGACATCAGGTGTTAAGTGGCGGAACTCAACGCCGTACTTGCCTTGTGCCGGAGCGAAGAAATTAAAATAATTGATTCATTTTAGTGAGAACGAGCCCCAAACAATTACGCTTAATAAATCGTCCCCTAAAGTTAAAGTATTTGTAAAATTTAGTTATACATATGTTATAATTGATCAACAAGTAAACCTACTGGTAGATACTGGTAGACATACTGGTAGATATTAGGTGCACATGGGGCTTGTGCAAAAATATTTTCGAATAGTCAATAAGGTTCCGATTTCTGCAAAACTCCGATTATGAAAAATGAGAAGGTAATTGACAATTGCATTCTTGTTTTATGCATCCTTTGATAAGTTAAACTTAAATTGAAAAGGAGAAGAAATTGAGTTAAAAACCAAGTGTAACTCATGGAATCAAACCCAGTGCTTTCGTATATAATTATGGACATCCTGAGGTAATATTGAGCATTATTAATTATTTGATTCAAAGAAATGGTTATAATAAATTAATACAAAGGAATTATTCTTTCGCTGTTGTCTTTGGCTATCATTGTTAGTGAAATATGATAAATTTGCAATAAACATAGCAGATACGTGTAACCCTCGACCTCTGATTACATTATCAAGTAGATACAAGAGCTTTCGAAGCAACTTTTTTATTATGCGAATTGTAATCTGACTTTTTTTTAATTTTTATTTTTGGCTCTACATTTTAAACATTGTATAGTGATAAGAACATTTCGACGTTCTTGTTGAATTGTGAATAAAATATTAATTTTTCACTTTTTGTAGAGTATATAAACTGTGTTTTTTTTGCAAATTTAAGCTAATCATAGGAATAGGAGCTTTTCTTCTAACTTTTTTTTTAGAATGCGATTTTATACTCTTTTCGGTGTTAAGTTATTCAATGACTTTTTAAATATTTTTTTAAGCTCACTGTATAAATAAGATATGATATGATATGTTACGTAGATATGAACGTAGGCAAAAAATTAAGTGATAAAAATTACCTATAGTAATAAATACCTATATATATTTTAAAATATTCTCCTACTATTCTCTGTTAATTTATACTTTACATGTTTAAATCAGTTAAAAATGTTTAAGCCTTATTTTCTATTCTTTTGGAGGGTTGAAATGAAGCTTCATTGTTTAGAATTCTGGATGTTGGAGAATAATTCTCCACATGCCTGAAAAAGCTTGAAAATGAAGCAAAAATCAAAACTCTACAGTAAAGTTTTTGAGAAAATTATTCTTCCGACATTTTTCTTAAAAACTCTTATGAAAGAGCGTTCTGTTAATACTATTGAAAATTTGATATATTTTAAATAATAAATATTTTAACTGATAATGCTTATTACTAGAAATTTAAAAAATTTATTATATTTAGAATTTTCTACTTTAATAAGTCGTTATCTTTTTATTGTTAAATACAGTATTTTGTTATTTTATCAGGAATTTTAGGATTTATGTGAGTAATGATGTTTTAAAGTAATAACACGTGTCCATTTATCATTATATACTGTCGTTGAAAAGTGACAAACAAACTGATTTTCTTATTTGTAAAAATAGCACCCCTTGGAATAGCACCCCTTCTTGCTTTTGATGATTAAATTATATATATATATATATATATATATATATATATATATATATATATATATATATATATATATATATATATATATATATATATATATATATATATATATATATATATAAAAGTATTTCAATACATGAGCGTTAGGTAAATTATTTTAATATAAAAAATTATAATCGAATATTTTTTAAGGATATTAGTACATGAATATATATCATTATTTTAATGAATATATATATTCCATAATTATTTTAATTAAAAAGATATGCCTCCAAAATTTATTCGTTAATTAAAAATACTAGATCGATTTTAGTGAAACTCTACATTCTGCCATACAAACTTACCATTAGAGAGAGCCGGGGTCCATAAAACTGTGAAAATTACTGCACTAATCAAACTTATACTATAAGTCCCCATGATTTCGGGGTAAACACTTTAGAATCAGTCTATATAACAACTTATTACTAAAAATACTACAACACGTTGAGTCACCACCACCAGTGGATGGTAAATGCAGAAATTCAATCCCCTCTCCCCCTTATATAGGTGCAACGACTCGTTCCGACCAATAAACGATCGACTTATATAATATATTGGTTTTGTAAGTTTGTATATGGCTCTATTTTTTTTATATATTTAAAATGACAAGTTAAGATGTTATGTTAATGAAGTATAATTTATTTGCTTGGTCAAAAATTAAGTGTTCATTTAAGTTCCATCTATAACGATTATTATATTTTTTTATTCTAATATATATATAAATAAATATATATATATATATATATATATATATATATATATATATATATATATATATATATATATATATATATATATATATATATATATATATATATATATATATATATATATATATATATATATATATATATATATATATATAAGGCTTTTTGGTTAAATAAATAAGTAAATATAGACTTAGTACATTTATAAAGATATAACAACAGCTCGTTCAAGAGTCAGTTAATAATCATTTGAATAATTTTATTAAGTTAAATAATTAAATATATATTAGTCGTTTGAGTTCGACTCTGACGCGAGGGAAATTTGTATTTTCATTTCTCGAGTTAAAGTAAAAGAAACGAAGAACGGAGGGTTTTGGCACTGGAGTACTCCCTCTGGACTACCGTGTTACATGCGGGATAATGCGTGAAGATGAGAAAATAATTAAATAAACTAAATTAAAGTAAAGCCATATACAATTAGTTGTTATAAAGGAATGTTTACGCACAGATAATGTGCTTTTAGGCATAGCAAAGGTCGATCATAGATTCGATATATAACGGAAATATATTAGAAAATTTAATATAAATATTATTCATATATTTCATTTCTAATAAATAACACTACTTATAATATAATAATTACTACGACAATTATTGTCTCTCTGTTTGTTTGTTACTATTTTATTGTAAAGGTTCGATAAAGTATATATTAATACACTAACTTTCATATTATATTAATATTTTTTAAAATATGAACACACACACAAAGGAAAGCTACGCTACGTTGAAAAAAAGTTGAAAAAAATTGAACGCAGCAGGACTAGAAGCTGCGCCTCTTTCATAAGAGGTACAGGTTCTGGTCTAGAAGTGTTTCTACTTTATACTCGTATATATATAGTCCAAGTTTCAAATCCAAGAGTTGCTGGTTTATTCCTACTATATTGGACGAACGGTTTGTATTTTTTATTGAAATAAGATTTTTAGTGCTTTTTTAAATGCTATGCTATATTTAAGTTATTGTAAAATTTGGCATGTAATATCCTTGGGGAGTGTAGGGGAGAAAATGCACAAAGAGAGGATTTCTCGGAATTCCAAAGGGATTGCGAATAAAATTGCCGTCTACAGTCAAATATAATTAACCTGTAAAATAATTAGTGTTACTGACATTACGCCTAGTATGGGTCTATATTATTGGTCTATTATATATCCTAATCTTAATTGTATTTATTTTATTAAATAATAAGGGAGTTTGTGACATGGATGGCATTGGATGGCATGACTGCTTTGTCAAAGGATATGACTTCTTTCATATATTTTACAAAAAACTTAAAATTGAGCGTGGACAGTAGAGGTGAGCTTTAATGCGCATGTCTGCGAGATATATATATATATATATATATAAATATATATATATATATATATATATATATATATATATATATATATATATATATATATATATATATATATATATATTTATATATATATATATATATATATATATATATATATATATATATATATATATATATATATATATATATATATATATATATATATATATATATATATATATATATATATAGGGATAGTACAAAATGGAAGGAATTGGGGTAGGCTCATACCCAGAAGGGTCCCACATTGATGACTTAATATAGAAATAAAGACTTGAAATAATTAAGCTTTAGCAAATAATCGTATTTAATATAACTAACTTAATTTATGATTATATAATAATTTAATCGCAAGTTAAAAAAATAAATATACCCTTAAGTTTTCAATGGCGGAATATTTAATTTATTAATATTTTATAAAATTTTATTAAATTTATTATTAAATTTAAGAGCCTTAAAATTAACCCTTTTTGCTACAGTGCTCAATTTGTGAAAAAAAAATTATATTTTATATATATATATATATATATATATATATATATATATATATATATATATATATATATATATATATATATATATATATATATATATATATATATATATATATATATATATATATATATATATATATATATATATATATATATATAGGGATAGTACAAAATGGAAGGAATTGGGGTAGGCTCATACCCAGAAGGGTCCCACATTGATGACTTAATATAGAAATAAAGACTTGAAATAATTAAGCTTTAGCAAATAATCGTATTTAATATAACTAACTTAATTTATGATTATATAATAATTTAATCGCAAGTTAAAAAAATAAATATACCCTTAAGTTTTCAATGGCGGAATATTTAATTTATTAATATTTTATAAAATTTTATTAAATTTATTATTAAATTTAAGAGCCTTAAAATTAACCCTTTTTGCTACAGTGCTCAATTTGTGAAAAAAAAATGCTAGTTAAACTAAATTTGAATATTTTATAATTTTTTTTTATTACTCAGTCTAATTTTTTTTTAATAAAACCAGTGTAGCCACCAAGCGCTTCTGGCACTGCATTGGGTTTTGAGTGAGTTATTCAAAAAAGAAAATGCTTATATTCAAGCCCAATAGAATAAAAATATATGTTTATAGTTCCATATTTTATATAACTACTATGCGCTACAGACCTACAGTACGTTCCTTTAGTTAAGTATTTTTTATTTATTTTATTTAATACATTCTAGATGACATTCCTATTGCCGCCCAACTTTACATATAACATATAGCTATAAGCTTGTTGTTGCCAGAGTGAGAAAGTGGTAATAATAAATACATGTTGTCCCCCGAGTGGGAATCGATTCTTTATCATCATGCTTACAGTCAAAAGTGAAATACAATTCCACTGCGGCACGACGTCTTCATTCTTCATTAAGTCATAAATGTGTAACACATATATATATATATATATATATATATATATATATATATATATATATATATATATATATATATATATATATATATATATATATATATATATATATATAGAAAAATTACAATTCCCTTTCCGTAGGCAATCGTTCGAAATAGAGATGAACGACCTCTCGCAATAAACAATATTATCATATATTACTACATAATATATTATAATATATAAAATCTTTCCTATAAAGTAGGCATTTGTGATAGTGCTGTATCCATAGTGATGTTACGTGTGTGCTTTGAATTTTTTCGTACATATTTTGATAATAAATTTCGTCTCCATGTATTATCTATATGTAGGTATAGTTTTAGCTGTTCCTGATATAGTGATGTAATTTTTTGGGTTCCATACATCAGAAGGAAAAATTCTGTATATCCGTAGTATTCATGTGAAATTATAATAAAACCTTTATTTATATTACCAATACTACCAAAAAATATAAGCGTTTATTCTTCATTTTGGCGTATTCCGTATGAAATTCGTTGCATATTTAAAAACTTATAGAGTACTTCTCGTTAACCTAGAGTTATGAAAGTTGCCAAGAAAACTAAGAAAAAGAGATACCTGAAATATCAAATGGATCTCTGTGAATTGTAACTGACAACTCTATCACGTCAGTTTTTTTTAATAAAAATGACTTAATTCGTTTAATAGCTACGAAGCCACAGACAGACTCATGGACACTCGCCAGAGATGAGATGGTAAAGCCATATTACCCGGTCGGAAGTTTAGATATTGGAAGAAAATGCCATAGGATTGCCCACAGAGGATGTTGAACACCGAGTAAAGTGGAGCAAGCTTAGTCGGAAGACAGACCCTGGCAAAGGAAACCGGGACTAATACCAGGTGGACGAAGAAGAACTCAGAGCAAAAATACTGGACAAATGTACAGAAGCTTAGCAATGTCTATATAAATATGTTTCTATCTCAATGTGATACACAATATCTTATCCTTCTCAAATCCTGCTTCATTTAAAAAAAAAAAAAAAATTTTGATAAACTTAATGAATTTTATATTTAATTTTTTTTACCTATAATGAAGTAGACTGATGATGTTGAAATACTCAGTTCTAGGAAGCTCATTTTCGAGATAATCTACTATTCAAAAAAACAAACGACGACTTTTAATTTCGACCGCTTCGTAGATTTTCGCAGATTTACTTCAATATTATTCATATGCCTGTATTGAAATATCACAATTTCATATAAAACTTTTTTTTTCCAGACAGACAAAACTTTTTATATTTATATTATTATTACACAGTTTTCTTTAAATTACAAACTAGCAAGTTCTTTAGTTTTACTTATATGTATGTATATATTATTTTGAGTAGTCATTCTCTTGTATAGATATCGAACCTGTAACCATCGCAAACAGCCAATCGTTATCCCACTGCACCTCAACGTCCTCTATGTGATGACATTTATTTAACTATATTTATTATATATATCTACTGTCAAATGACTTAAGTGTTAAACAGGAAATTCATGCTTTTGAATTTTGAGTTGAATTTGAACTTAGATCAAATTAATTTGAACCTGTAAAAGAAAATTTGATGTATAAGAAGATAAATTTGAAGTTCAAAACCTTCAGTGTAATACATTAGTCCATAGTGTGGATCCCCATACGTTGGTTGGTTAAAATATCAGAAAATGCATACAACGCCACTCAACACGCAATGTCTCAAAAATTGGCCGGAAAATGGAGAACGGAGTGTCCTAACACTAACCTTAACCTTAACTAACCTTTGCCTACCCTAATAATTTTTAACTATTAAAAAAATATATAAAAAAAGCCACATAAAAGCATAAAACTGATAGAAGCGTCTATAATTCCAATATAAAATTTACTTGATAAAATGATTCAAACAATCATACACGTGGACATCGTTTCCGTTTGATAATATGTGGCATTATTAATACAATGTAAGCTTTAGCCTCTCGATGGTCGCAAAGATTACTTCAAAAACATGACTGAGTCCTTGACATGAGAAATGGTACTGATAAACTTTTGTCATATCCGTAATTATTGGATCCATATTGGATATTTTTAATAGGTGAATTAATACTGAAATACGAAATGAATAACTAGTAAAAAGCAAATATTTGGCAAACACGAGTATATCAAGTTTGTCACTGATGGGAATCGATAGGGATAGTTTAGGCCCCCGAGACTCCCAAGGAAGCGATTGAAGATTGAAGAACCCATGGATTGTCCACTGAAGATGTTGAATACTGAGCAAAGTAGGGCAGGTTCAGTAGGAAGGGCATAACTAAAGCTATAGAAAACAAAGCTGGGACTAATACCTGGCAGAAGATGAAGAGGCGGCAAGATCAGCTTAGCAATAGCTGGCTTGTAAGGTTATAGGTTATTCTTAGATAGAGGTCTATAGTCGCATCATGAAACAGTTAGTAGTAGTTTCTTTAACAAGAGCATAGACATGTACAAAGAATCTTTTTTTAAATCTCCTTCGTCGTTTCCATACAAAGTCATTGGACATCTGGCGGACTCTCTTAACTCTCTCTCCCTTTCAACTAAAAATAGCACTAATAAATCAATCAATGGAAAAGAGAAAATTTCTACAAAAATATTAATATATATATATATATATATATATATATATATATATATATATATATATATATATATATATATATATATATATATATATATATATATATATATATATATATATATCGTGACTACTTATTGTAATTGTATTAAATAAGGTTGAACCGGTAAAAATGATAGTTCTACGGAATTGTCATATTTTTCCTACATTTTTTGGCGTCTGTGTCATTGTTGTTCTGGTTTACATGTCACAAGATTCACTTCGATGGTCTCCCTTACGACTGCCGCGTACCCAAGGAAGGCATTGTGCGTATGTTGTATGGCTTCGCTTGCTAGTGTTTCCAAGTCAGGTGTTGTATTAATAAATAGTAAATTTCATCTCATGCTGTTGAAAACTTAAGTGAATATGTAAAATAAATTTAAGAAAACGTTAGTCGCTTTCGGTATTTCTTACGAATATTCCGAATACAATCAAACGAAGCTCTATTATATTATAAGAATAACTATTAAAAGTAAATGAGCATAATAAAATAATGAAATGAAAAGTATAAAAGTATTTATAAACATTAACGTGAGGTAAGAATCGAACCCATATGCATATCCTAACAACAACTAGACTGTCGAAATGACAGCAAGTAGATTTTATTTAATTTAAAATTAATTGTGCTCAACTGGCACGCTCGAAACGCCATTACCGTAGAACAGAACATAATTTAAAATTTACTTGCTGTCATTTTGACAGTGTATTCGTTTTTAATATATATATATATATATATATATATATATATATATATATATATATATATATATATATATATATATATATATATATATATATATATATATATATATATATATATATATATATATATATATATATATATATATATATATCTTCTTTTGTATTCATAGAACACATTAAAATATACAACAACAAACACAAGTAATGGACGTACTTAGAGAGCTTAATTAGCATTTAACTGACAATAAATCGTTAAAAATGATACTTGTACCGATAGCGGCAGAACGCTATTAAGTGCTTAAATAAAATAAAAAGAAGTAATTGACATTGATTACTTAAATGTATAGGAAAAAAAATGAAATATACAATAATTAACAGCACTCAGAAATGTCAATAAGAGACTAATCGATATTAAGTGCACCTTAAACGCTAATCGTTAATTCAGTGACGGGTGCAAGTTATTAATAGCTTAAAATTTTGTGATAAACGAGTATTAATGACTTGAAGATAAATAAAAACAAGATACTACAATAATTAGTTAACAGTGTCTATATTTGTATTGATATTTCCATAAAGCTGTCATATGAGCTTTATGAAATAAAATATAACAGACCAAGTCACTGTAATCTGTAAGATTTCGAGACATTGTATGTTGGATTTCGGAATTCAACGCTGCGCTTTTTCTTACAAGATCATAGAGTCAGAGTCGTTCACGTCATCTAGAATAAACACGTATTTTAAAAGCCCAGGGTAACTTCAATCGCACTCTCGATAAATAAGCTTTTTCAATTGAAACCAGTTATTCCCGATTTTAATGAGTTTAACCTAAAAACCTCTTCAGTTTTATAACATTAGTATATATTTAAAAAAAATTAAAAACATTAATAAATTTCATGGGTAATTTCATTGAATAGAGCACTCGGTTGGTTTCCAACATATGGATTCAAGTCTCGCTACGATTAAAGTGGAAAGCTCAATGATATTCGTGATTAAATTTTTATAATTTCCATCTTAGTTACTAAGCTCGTGAGCTCCTCCACCAGAGGTTTATTAGAACGGGCACGACCTTCAGGAATAAAGAAGACGATGAAGAAGAAGAAGTTACTAAGCATCAATCAGTGTCCTTATCTGGACAATTACTAATGGATTGATTGATACTTTGATTTTGGAGATGGATACTTGGAGATTGGTCCCAGCTCCGATGAGTTACAGTGAACTTAATGATTATACAATATCACCCTAGAGCAATCTATACGAATTGGATTTCATATGAACCGTATTGCAACTCAAGCCTTCTAAAAGGCTACAGTCTGGAATCTGGTCTTTTAGAAGGTCCTTCTCTCCGGTCTTTCATCTGGATGAAGACGAGAATTATTAATGGGACATAAATAACTATTAAGGAAGCGAATAAGAAATCGGAATTCGACGAACGTTTCGAGCTTTTTTATTAAAAAAAATCAGCATACGTAAATATCGATTGTTTTTATTCATAGCTGAAAAGTTTATTGATAGATGGACTACAGATTTTCACGTATATTTATTTTGATCAGAAATACCAAACAAAAGGTATACTATACAAATAAAACTTAAATTAATATTCGTTACACATTCAGTTTCGTTATACTGCCACCATGATCGGCTTCTTCAATGTTGTCCTTTCTATATAAGTATCTCAGTCATTGCGAAGAAAAAAGAGAGAGTGTTGAGACACGTTCCTTTTAGGACACTTGTGATTTAATATTTTTAATTCTAGGGGAAATTTTAAAAAGTAAGGAAAGTATAAGAAAATTTCACTTGTTTTTTGGAGACAGCTGCTGTTTAGTATGAGAACGACTTCATACAATTTACTTAGGCTTTTTCATTTACACAAAATGCATGTATATATACATATATATATATATATATATATATATATATATATATATATATATATATATATATATATATATATATATATATATATATATATATATATATATATATATATATATATATATATATATATATATATATATATATACATATATATATATATATATATATATATATATATATATATATATATATATATATATATATATATATATATATATATATATATATATATATATATATATATATATATATATATATATATATATATATATATATATATATATATATATATATATATATATATATATATATATATATATATAAGATAAATTGAAATTTATTATAACAAAGTAATATTTTAAAAACTTGGAAGCGACAAACTAACTATAGGAAATTAACGTCTTATTTATTCATTTTGTAACAATAACTTAATTAACTTGATTAGGTTTCCGTAAGCTTTTTATGGTAAATTCTGTACAAGCAATAATCTATATTTAAAATATATACATTTTATGACTCTGATAAGATTTTACCTTTGAATACATTCAAATTACAATAAAATATCACAGTAAATTAACTTTAAATCATTATGTGTTTGTATATTTTTATTCATATACTATATATATATATATATATATATATATATATATATATATATATATATATATATATATATATATATATATATATATATATATATATATATATATATATATATATATATATATATATATTTAAAGAAATAAATATATATGTATAATTAAATTTTATCTTATAAAGTTGGCCTTATCTCAAGAAGAGATTACGTCCAGTCAATTCGAGGAAGTGTTTTAGTACAAAATAACAGGAAAGACAAAATGATGTAGATTAATGAAATATATATATACATATATATATATATATATATATATATATATATATATATATATATATATATATATATATATATCTTCACGCATCTCCAGCATAGTGTTAAGAGGAAACACGGCGTTTAACTCAGTTACTTGCCACATTATTTAGTGTTGTTCACTCAACCTTTTAAAATATTAGTATTGATAACAACTTATATCGTGGAGTTACAAGTTAGCATCTATACTTATTTTATAAAGCTAAAGAGTTTCTTTGTTTGAACACACTAATCTTATAAACTACTAGCTCGAATTATAAAAATATCTAAATGTTTATTGAGGAATGCTATAAATCCATAGGTCGTAGCGACAAACAGTACTTGTGGTCAAACTCACCTCAAGCACTTAGAATTTATCATACAATACACAACTCTTAGTCATTCCATGTGACCACACAGACGAAGTCGTAGACGAAAAAAAATATTACATATATACCTATGTAGTTTATTACATATATCATCAATCCGCAAAATTAATTTTGTCAATTTGTATAAGTAGTATTTTTGGACCTTAAAATAATAAAATTGATACGAAACTCTCGTTACACGAGGCCAATTCGCACTTAACCGATATTCTGAGCATATAATACTATGTTTTTAATTGAGAAACAAAAATCTAAGTTTCTAATTTATAAGGGACAAGTTATATATATGTCCCACAATATAAAACGCCACAAAGGCGTCTAATATTGATTAATTACACTTAAATATGTATATTTAAGCAATTTAAAGTATAATAAGTTCATAATTACAACGAACCGTGTTTACCTATAAAGAGCGTTTACCCTATTATCGCTCGGTAAACTTTGAACTCGCCATATTTACACTTGTTTTCAATACAAGATAATGGCCGTGACTGATTAGGCATCATTTGTGATTGTATATTATTTATTCGTTAGAATTGTTATTATTATAAATAATGTAGCTAGCTCTCTGTCAGTTAGTAGATGCCATGTCAGTGTGATAGTCTCAACTGGCGGATGCGAGTTTGATTCCTTTTCGAGAACGCTTGTTAGAAGGGAATATTTTTCTGGTTTGGCAAGACATAGTGCGGCGTTGAGTTCCGCTATCTAAAAACTTTAAAATTATGAATTTGTTTATTCTAAGTAATTTCTATGTAATGTAAAAGTAGACTAACTTAATCTTATTTTTTAACATCACGCTGTATCACGTATATAGGAACGCAGGGTAGGAAGAGGGTACCGAGTACTGTCACATAATCTACATTGTAAAAATCTATAAAGAAAGCTAATATTTAGCAATATGTTTGAAATGAATTCCATATTAGAAAAAGAGTCAAATGAAAAATCAAGACCCTCTTTTGTTCCATGGTTTATATTTGATAGTTTCTTACCTTAAGTTTACAAAGTAAAAAATTGTGTAAATTATTGATGATGATCTAATTCTATAAGAAAAATTTCAATTATGTAATTTTTCTTATAAAATTTTTTCTTCTTTTTTTTTACAAAAGTTTTTTTTTTACATAAGAAGTTTTCTTTACATATCACTAAAATTTCAATAAACAGCTGGGATGAACAAATAATTCAACTTTATAGTCAAAATTATACAAATATATATGGTAAATTATACAAAATTGCATATAGATTTCATAGTTTTTCACGACATTCATGGTAAATTAGTATTTTATACTCAAAAAACATTTTTTGTTGTTTATATGTATATTCAATAGTTCTTTCGAACGATCATCTTTTATTAAGAATTGCTACTGCATGGAACTACTACTAGATTTCGTTCCATGGACGCATAGATTTGTAAACATTCAACGTATTCTGTCATCTTGTATCACCATCCAGATATAACCATCAACCACCACAAATCGAATATGTGATGGAGAAATTTTACCTAAGTCAGATAATCTTGGCCGTAGACCAAATGTCTAAAGAAATAAATAAAAGAATTGCTTCATGCTGGAGAAATACTAAGGTTAGGTCTCCCTACCCTGTATTATTTAAGGATGTAAGACTTGGCAATTGACAAAACACCAAAGAGAAAACCTGGCCAGATGTCAAATGACATGGAATGGAGCATATTCGGAATAAAGCTGAAAGACAAAATCGGGAGCAGTGATAAGGACAATAAGATGGGAATACGGATTCAAAATGTGGGTGGTGTGGTGGGTATGGACAAGAGTGTCATCAGACCAGGAACAGTGGAAGGGATTGGACGAAGTTGGCAAAGCCAAAAAGCATACTGAACGGTGAGGCGATTATCTTCAAGAACGTACAAAATCCAGGCTTTTATGTGTTTCTAGTAAGCATGTTTATTTATAAATGTGAATCTTTCAGTTTATTGTGATCAGAGTGGCAATCCAGATTGAATCATGCTGTATATGACTAACGGTAAGGCTTTATTCTTTAAAAAAAATGTTCTGGACCAAACTTCTGACAGGAAAACTTCTTAAACTTCTTCTTCTTCTTCTTAACTTCAGAAGATAAATAAACCGTACATGTCCCTAGGTATACCCATGTATAATAAAATTCCACAAATACTTACAGACTTACCCTTTGAGCAATTTAAAGTCAAGATTTAAAAACACATTAATAGGGAAAGTATATTATTCACTCCAAGAATATTATACGGATGTTAGTGTGTGGAGTTAAGTACTGTTGGTGCTCATTGAGAGGCTAACCACAGTTGTAAATATATTGTAAATTTACATTAAAAAAGAGCAACTATTGAGTTTCTCGCCAGCTCTTCTCAGCAGAACTGCTCTTCGAGCTGGTGGTAATTTCTTTAAGGAATGACAATACTGACACTCATGATAATTGACGATTCGAAAGTGCTTGTCATAGCTGATTTGAACAAAAAATATTTATATTTGGATTTTTTTTATTTTTACATTTCGATATACTTCAACATAAGAAACTACATTACTGCACGATTTGTTTTTGTCATCTATACCAAACATACCATCAGCTGCCACTTAACATACGTCTGTCAGAACCTTGGCGATATCAGAAAAAGACAAGAACGCACTGATACTCAACTTGGGTGCAAATTTTACAATTATTTTACTCGTCGAAGCCTGTAAGATATATGATATATACTGCTAGAAAGCTGAAAAAAAGCGAATTTTCCAGAATTTTTTTTGAGAAACCTTTTAAATTTATTGATCTAAATATTTAAACATATACTATGGTATCTTTTAACAATATTTTCAGGCTTAGTACTTGTAAAAATATTTATTTGGACAGGAGCTACAGCTGATCTTCGGGAGCCCCTCTCAAAAAAGACGTTTTGCGGTGACCACTATATCTCTGAACTGGATCCTCTGAAATTAAAAAACCAAACAGATTTTGTTAAAGCAATGTTAAATCTAGTAAATTACGGACGGAATATTCTGTAAGATAAAATTTTCGATCAATTACTAAAAAATATATTTAAGAAGCTTCAACCATCGTGCTTATCGTCAAGTACAGAAGCACTAATACTTGCAGCTATAATTAAAATAATAAACTTCGAACCTTGACTCAACATGATCACGTCAATTGAGCCATGTTGCATTTCTATAATCTAAATTGATCGTTATTGAGTTCCAACAACTTCCGATAGCCCCCTTTAAACGTACTGCATAAGAGGACAAGACCTCACTTTGAACTAAAGGATATTACGATATCATTATCTTGTTCTTGACATGAATACTATATATAATAAGACAATAATATTATTTGATTTGTAGGTGTTATTTATTGAATCATTATTAAGTAATAAAGTTATTTAGTAATAAATTAATAAAAAAAATTAAAACAATACTCAAAGAAAACATATAGAAATTTGAACGCAGCGGCATATGGAATGGATATAGGGATTTTTTTATATTTTATACATTTTTATATTTTTATAAATTTTTATATGTTTTTTTTTAAGTATTGTTCTATACTAGTGTGGATTAACACTTTAAAAATTATTCCTGTGAGTACAAATTTAAACCGAAACTTTACAATAAGAAAATAATTTTTTTTGTCATTTTAAAATAAAGAAAATTAAAAAATCAATTAACTAAGTTAGGTATTGATACTTATATAATTATATAATGACTTGGCTTTTGGACATATTGTCTCAATTGGGACGCCGTGCAGAGGGATTGCGTATAGCAAGCGATGGCTAAAAGTAATTAAATTACGTAATATACTTAAATTATTTCGATCTCCCTTGTATAGTCCCTGGTACAGATTTTCCATTGTAGCCTAGGAAATATGTCCGAAGATATTGCCATAATATGCCCTGGCGTTAAGCCCCTAGACACTTAAGGAATGAAGGTTATGAAGTAAGTTATGAGAGCCAGTAGACCAAACTCTGAGGATGAAGGAGAAAAGAATAAGTATGGACACCAGGTAGAAGAACATTAAATGAACATAGTGTTTAAACATCTTAATTTTTTAATAATATTTTTTGCACAGTAGTAGTTGCATACTAAGTATATATATAACCAGTAAAACCATAAAAATAAAAATCAACAGACATAGTTAGAACATTGAAGGAAATGCATCAGATTTTATGGTGTTTCTATGAAATCTGATTAATTAAATAATATACGCTGTTCTCACCTCATGACTATCTATACTAATACTATACAAATACTTGATTGTTTGTTTAACGGGAATAGGTTCCGTAACTACTGGACAGATTTGAAATTTTTTTTAATATTAGAATTCTACATTATGTTGATGAACATAGGTGATAGAATATTTACAAAAACGTTAGGGATCCGTAAGCATATAGACAAAGCAATAATCAAATTATTTATAATAATTTGTTGCAAAAACGAGCAGGCTTAAAAGTATTCGTGCCTTTAAAACCTACACTTGGGTGCAAGTCCCAGACGCTGCTCTGAGCTACTCTACTTACAACGCCATGAATCCATGGAATGCTAAGAAGCTTACTCTCAGGTATAGCTGTTCTTTTTCAAATTTTTTGGACAAGTGACAGATTACGGCACCTAGAATAACATGTCAATGTGAATAGAATTTTTTTGTTGAAACCGCTGTGGAAACCGTTCAAGTTACGCAATAAGTATATATGATGAAATTTTCCTTTTGGAAAAGTTCTTAATAAAGACCCCGCCAGTATATATCTATGACGCAAATACCACTAAAGGCCATAAAGATTTAAAATGCAAAGATAACGCGAAGAAAATACAAAAATAATTTATAAGCTTTAAAAATATTGAATATTTTTTTAATTAGTTAATAATTAATTAAAAAAATAAATGTAAGTGCCTAAAGAATTCTTTCTATACATAATAACTATTAGTAAATTGATCTAAAAACAGTACACGAGATAATATTTTATTTTTAGAATTATAGATTACGCAAAAAAAAATAATATTCCTAAAAAAATTATAATAAGAATTACATATAAAATTTGTCATTATATATCGGTATGCGATTTGTTAGCATCTCAGTAGAGAGATTTTTACAAATTTCTGGTTCCCAAAGATTATTGCAGCATGCGTGAGGAAATGATAATTTATTAAATATATTTATTATTATTAAACTTAACCACACTAAGGATAAAAAAATACTTAAAGGAAAACGTATACAAATCTGAACGCAGCGGGATTCGAACCCGCACCTCGAAAGCTCCATTGAATCTTGCGGATTCGATACAATCGACATCTTTCATGGGACAGTGTGTATGTTTTTATATACATACAATATATACAATATAAAAGAAGAAGAATTCTATATATACAATATAAAAGAAGTGTGAAAATATGTTTGTGTGTTAAAAGCTTATTACCCAGTTAATAATAATATGCCTTGGGAATGAAATTCTCGCTCCAGTCTATTTCAAAGGTATCTTTGTCACTATATGAAGAATAGGTTCCACAGAGTGTCTTGCGTCGGTTCTTCTTAGGTTTGAGGTTTAGGTTAGTGAAATGGTGGTAAATGATTGGACGTTAGAAAAATGAAGCTTATACTCGCATCATTTTATTATGAATTCTTATTATAAAATTGGCTTTTGACTCTAACTTTGTTTTAAGCTATAGTTATATATATTTATAGTAAGCTATACATAGCAGGGTAGGCAGAAGGAACCTAGTGTTAAGACACTCCGTTCCCCGCTTTCCGCCATTCGAGGAATTGCGTTTTTAGTGGCTGAACTCAATGCTGCACTTTTACCTTTTTGCCTTAGCGAAGAAAATGAAAATAATTCATTCTCCCCGAATAGGAATCGAACCCACATACCATCGCGGGTACAGGCAGACGCTGTGCCTCTGCGCCACGACGGTCCTTTAGTTATAAGATATCTAAACTTCAAATTGTTGAAATAAAACTACATATTTGCATAGGGATTTATTTTCTAGAATATCAGTCAGACATAACTATCAACGAACACACGGACAATACTAGATAAATATCTAGTCATAAATTTAAACATTATATCGATTTCGAAAAAAGCTTTTTATTAAAAAAAATATACTTATACAAATTCTTAATAACATATAAATATTTACTTAAATTTAAACGGATCGGAAATCGAATCGGAAGCTTTACTTAGTGGCGCGAAATTGGTAACAATTTCCAACCGGATAAATAAATTGCAGGATGCGGGGAATCTCGGCTTCTGGAAAAAAGAAAATATAATTTATTTGTATATATATATATATATATATATATATATATATATATATATATATATATATATATATATATATATATATATATATATATATATATATATATATATATATATATATATATATATATATATCATCCGGCTGAAACAATTATATTTAAATTATTTTGGCTTTTTGTAAGCTTCACACTGTATCACGCACATAGCAGGATAGAGCAGGATAGACTGAGAGAATCTAGTGTTAAGATACCCCGATCCCCGTTATTCGCCTTTCAAGACCTTGCTTATTGAGTTGTGGAACTTAACGTCGCGCTTTATCTTGCTATTGAACGCATTACCGCCACTGCACTACAATGGCCGCAAATTTGTTCTGCAGTTCTGCAGAGAGTTAAAAGTTCTCGCCATGTGGGCTTCGAACCCACGACCGCCGCGTTTACGTCTACGAAAGCTCCATAGTAAATTTATTGTACTAGTTTACTATATGTGTTTGAAGATAGATTGTTAATAAGTATATGTAGGTAGTTTTGATTATTATATACCTTAAGTTTGTTGGAAGGTAACGATGCGACTGATATTTTTATATCTTTAAACCGTAAATATAGATATAGATTAATTAATAAAGTACAACACTATTTTGAACTAGAGTTCTAATTATAGAACATTTTTTAATCTCCCAATATTGAGCAAAAGGTGGAGAGTGTAGTGTCTTAACCATATATGAAGGCAACTAAAACAAGTTGAACAATAAATAATCCTGTATATTATTATATAAGCAATACTTCTTCGTGCAAGTGGAAGTGTTTAGTGACAAGTGTATTTAAGTGAGAAAGTGCATTCGAAAATTATGGACACTACGCCAGAATACACTGCCAGAATAAGGATAAGTTTAATCGATAAGTAAGTACATTTTTGTATATATTTGAAACACTCTCATATATAATTGAATAGATAAAAATAAATTAGTGTTAAATAAATTAGTGTTAAATTGTATTCAATGGAGTGTTAAACCACCACACCAACTCTAGGTTCATCAACTGTAAAATATTTAAATGGCTAGACAACTCTCTTCAAATATTTTTTTTTTAGAAAATGTAGTATAATATTGAGAAATTCTTCTTCGGTGCTTTCCTACACTCAAATTTAAATAAACTAAAATTACTTATATTGTGTCAAATGAAACTCTCTAACCGAGTTCTGTAGCTGGAACGCAACGCATATAGACACAGCGTAGTATCTGCATAAAGAAAAAAATTCTGCAAACTTCTTTAGGGACGGGAAAAGTCGAAATTTTGTATTTTATAGTTCTAACAAACGACCTCGCGGGCTACAACTAACATATGAAATATAAAACATACTAACATAATATTATATATATATATATATATATATATATATATATATATATATATATATATATATATATATATATATATATATATATATATATATATATATATATATATATATATATATATATATATATATAAATTGACTATATTTTGAGTATACACAAGAAATCCTTAACGTCAAATGACTCCGTTAGTCACTATCCACTAAAATTCATTACATATTAAGAAGTAAGAGAGAAGAAGAAGAGATAAAAAATAATTGCCCCGACTGGGGATTGAACCCGCAACCACCATACTCACGCAAAACAAACTTATTACAAATAAATGTATAAGCATTGGAAACGTAAACGTAAAAAAGAAAGGTCATTGTACACTGTGAACAAGTCAATACACTGTAGACCAGGCGGCGGTCGCTATTTCTTCTTTCTCTTCAAAATTTACTGTTCCCGTTCCGAAAACCCCGGAACGTATTATTTTACGTCTTTTAAAGTTCCAGTTTACGATTTTCAACGCCCGACGTATATAACTAAATGTGCTTTTTTTTTTTGGGAATTTCGTAAAACACAAAGTAAAAAATTCTTAATAGCGTGGTTTGTCTAAAAGTATTGTAGATATTGAAGTTGATGAAAAATATTTTATAATAATAATTTCACATATATATATATATATATATATATATATATATATATATATATATATATATATATATATATATATATATATATATATATATATATATATATATATATATATATATATATATATATATATATATATATATATATATCTTTATAATATTTTCCCATATGTTGTAACGAATCGTTAATATACAAACTATTTGAGTTTAAATGTAATTTATATTTCTAAATTCCTTTTTTCTATCCACGCACAGCCAAATGCAATCCTGTGATTTATCCTTTTAATTCGGGTCCGACGTAAATGGCCGAGAAGCCGTTATACGTCTACATTAATACGAGCGATTCAACAATAATGCTAGAGCAGTTTTAAGTTTAAAATTTTATTGTCTCCTAAAGGCATAATTTTGATATATTACCTACAATTGTGGAGTCTAGTGAAGTTGTGCTGGTCTGGATTTAATATAATAACTTTTTTTGTTATAAAATAAGTATGTACAAGCAAGTAGGATATTTTGTCATGTTTTTCACATCAAACATATTTTGGATAAGTGTACCGGAACTGGACTGAAGCTAGCTGATGGTTTTATATTTGAAGTCAGCTTACGTTAAGCTCACCTAAACGCTGTATATTTTGAATAAAATAACACTTTGTCGCTATGTTCTCCCTGCTTAGTCTAGTCGATTTTTTACAACATAAAAGTTTCAAATAGATGAATTTCTGAAAATTTCTTTTTTTTTTGTAATATTTTACACATATTGAAAATTGAAGATGTTAATTTCATTCATTAAAATCTAATATATAATATATTTTGTCCACATATGAAATAAAATTCAAATTATATTTACCTCTTATAGTTTCGTTTGATCTTGAGCATCGCCACAACTCTATTGTATCATCTGTAATATAAAACAACAAACAATTTATTAATAAACCTCTAGTACTTAAACACATATTATATTAAGACGAAAAATTGACGAAACATTTTAAGCTATTTAAGGTTTTATTCTTTGCGCTTTTTATTATATATTTTTTCTACTTTAATGTATACACGTGAAGTGTCAGGAGCTTCTAAGGCTAATCAAAGCTTGAGCTTTACTTCAACTTAAATACAAATTAAATATTCCTATATACTTGCTCATCCGAGTCATAACCCTGGCTTTATCCGCAGTACTCTGCCTACAAACAATAAATTTGGAATAGCAATGCACTATGTCAAGAGAAAATATATTCCACTCTTAAATCTTGCATTTTGAGAGTTTTACGTCTTGGCCGCGTCAGTTCCGAGGATTAATGTCGAAAAAAATATATAATGTCGCAGATTATAAACGCACATAATAAACATAAACATAGACTTGATTGCCAAGTGGGATAACCAGAAACAATAAATATGCAGTCCTTGAAGCGTTGTATTTTTAACTGAAACTTGGCCGCAGTAATAAATTGTGAGAATGAACGTGATTGTTGAACCGAACCGCAAAATTACACAGAAAGGCAACCCAATTTTTAAGAATATAAATTTGACGTAGTTTGAATTCAATTTTCCGTACGGGTCAAGGCGATTTGTTTATGAAATAGATTTAGGGAACTTGTTTCTTCACTTTACATCCAAAAGATCTAATGTATTGAGTGGCTTAATCCAACCACATCGTTGCTTTTGTACTTTTAGTAAAGCAAAGTAAATATATATATATATATATATATATATATATATATATATATATATATATACAGCAAATAACTATATCACAATAACGTCATACGTGTATACTATAGGAATATGTATAATAATGTATCTAGCATACTAAATCTTAACATACTAACATACTAAATTTTACAATCCTTATGATAAAATAGGATAGTAAACTTGTATTTACTTTTCTTTCTTTTGTGTGATTCAAAATTACAACTAACAACTAAAAGTATTAAAACTGACTTTGTTCAACAAACGAATCCACTACTGAGACTCAGAAAGCTTCGTAAATTCGCCACTGCCCCCTGTACTATGTCTGGCAAGATCTCTCTCGGTCTATACTTTGGCAACATCCCAAACGCTATGTTGCATAACTGTTTAAGGATGTTATACACATATATATATACATATGTACACGATTATTGCATAGCCAAGATGTCCTCTAGGCTATTTAAAATTAACTGTTTCCATAAAAACACTTGGCAGTAACTACTTTATGGGATTTTTTGCCATTAAAATCTTAATATGTTGGCATTTTAAAATAATGTTATAATGTAATAGTCGAAGCGCCCAGTTATAAAATATCTCTGAAAACCAGTTTCTATATAAAATGTATCTAATAGACTTATTTAGAACAATATAGCAGTAGTTTCTATTATTTAGTTCCATAAATGGGCGGTATAATAGGAAATCCTATAGCTTATTCCTTATTTATAAATCATAATTATTTATAAATCCTATAGTTTATTCTTTATTTTGCTTTATAGTCTATTTATCAACGAAGGCTATATTATAGGCTATATTATATGACGTGAATGGCTTTAATGTAACCCGTTGTAACTTCGGTCAGAGTTACTTTGTCCGATTAGAATGTGGCTAGTGTCGCTTGAGCATAGATAAAGCTATAGGCAAATGCTATCAAATTAACTAAACATACTATTAATAAAAAAGAACATATATTATCAAAGTTAATATCATCGTTCAAGAATGAATTATACATTATTGTTTGTTATAAAATTAGACTTAAACTAATTATTAATTTATAACTTAGCTTCACGCTGTATCCCGCACGTAGCAGGGTCCCTCTGCCTAGAGGGTACCGTAGGATGAAGGAACCTAGTATTAAGACACTCTGTTCCCCACTTTCTGCCTTTCGAGGCATTGCGTGTTGAGTGGCGGAACTCAACGCCGCGCTTTGTCTTGTTGCCAGAGCGAGGAAATTGAAAATAATTCATTCTCCCCGATTTGGAATTGAACTTTTTACTTATATGCCTGTTTTTTTTTTAACTAAGTAAATATATGCCTTCATGAAAATAGCGCTTATTCTGCAGATCAACTTTGTTGCTGTTAATTATTAATAATTTTATATTACACTTTAATTTATAATGAACTAAATTTGTTTTAAATTAAGGATTCAATTTAACATAGCAAGTTTTAAATACAGACCTCGGTGAAAATTTGACATTATAATATAAATATATTATCTGGCAAGAAGTCAGAACAAGTAATGTCTAGAACATTGGACGGTGAGTGGAGAAATGCGGTATTAACAACCAATTCCCTCTACCTACCCACACATAGCGTGTGGGAAAAGGCGTGAAGCTACCGGCTTCTATCTATACAGTTATTATTTTAAGCTTCACAATATACCTCTCAGGGTATTCAAAATCGTTCAATATTGATGAAGCATTCCGCCCAAATTTCATTTTCAATAATTTTCTGCCTAAACTCGAAATTCATCACTGTATTTTATCTTAAATTAGCGGGTAAATGAAAAAAAAAATCATTCTCTTGAGTTTGAATCGAACACGTTACTACCGTTACCGTTATAAAATGATACAATAGACTAATAAGCTTGTATACCTATATATATATATATATATATATATATATATATATATATATATATATATCATCTAAAAGCTATAATAATTAAGCTACATTTTAATTTCTTTGTCTGTCTAAATCTGTATATGGACGTTCCTTAAAAATCAATATCAAAATATTCTTCATTCAAATAGGCAAGCACAAGCACTGTCGAATCGTCAATTAACACAAGTGTCAGTATTGATATATATATATATATATATATATATATATATATATATATATATATATATATATATATATATATATATATATATATATATATATATATATATATATATATATATATATATATATATATATATATATATATATATATATATATATATATATATATATATATATATATATATATATATATATATATATATATATAAAAAACTATTTTTAACATATAAAATATATGAAAAATCGATTTGAACTCGCGCCTCTTGAAACGAGTCCGAGCGCTCTGACTACTAAACCATACGTTCACATCAAACTACGTGACATTTCGTATACGCTTATTACAATTTATTTAGGAATCTGTTCCCGCCTCAGGTTACAAGGCGTAGCATCTAATTGTCATTTTTTATGAGACCTTTGAATGGCGGAACTCAACGCCGCGCTTTGTATAAGCACCTGGCAAGGAAATTAAAATCATTATTTTTCCCAAATGGGAATCGAACCCTTAACCAACCTGATTACAGCCAGATGATGTATAATAACATTAATTCATGCTTATACAATAAGCATAGAGCTCATAGAAAAAATATGAGATACTCACATTTTGTACGACATCTGGCTCCCCGATACTGAAGTCTATTTGGCCAATATATAATATCCTGAAAATAATAAAAAAAAATATATTTTATAAAACTTCATAGTGAATCTGGTAACACTTTCTCACGAGATTTTATAAAAATAAACTGACTCTATTTCACTGTAAATTCGATAATTGTGATTTTTTTTTTCACCTCTCCCTTAAGACGATGTAAACCATGACGTTCAGTTCCGCCACTCATCACACTATATGCTATAATTTTTTTTGTAGGATCTGAACCGACTAGTACTACAAGATATAAGAAAAAAACGCCTTTACTGAAGGAACCAAGTTACTCGCTTCTTTCTTCTTATATGGAGACCATTCTACACAAAAATTCTCTAGCAGGAATCGAACCTCCTCCACCGTCTCCTTGCGTTCATTTGTTATTCTTGAAACACGTATAGGCTATTTTTGACGATATTTACGATTATGTGTTTATAAAGTATACATTTAGAACACACGACTTATCTTATTTTTTTTCCGCTATTATATGTTTGTGCAGAATCTTGTTCCTAATATAGTACTCGTATGTCACGTGAAATCACGTCATAAGCATAATTTGCGTCAGTTTCGCCTATATTTTGGTGAATTTATTACGAAATGAATAATATTGCTTTGGATGTTACTTGGTTTTATTAAATATTGTATAGATAGCACATGGCAGGGTGGGCAGAGAGAATCTAGTGTTAAGACACTTCGTTTTACGCTTAACTCAACTTGTCTTGTTACCAGACCATGAAGAAAATGAAGATAATTCATTCTCCCCGAGTGGGATTCGAACCCACAAGCCCTTGCGCTTCCAGGCGGACCCTGCGCCTCTTCGCCATGACAGTTCTCAATATACAATTGTATTATCATTTATTAGTATGTATATACTACTACTACTGTATACGCACTTCTTGAGCGTAGTGTCAAAACCCTCCACTCTACACTTTCCAGTTGAATTAGAAATATTGGCAGAAGTCAGTACAATAATAACTAAATAATTTATTATTTTATTATATTATATCTTCCCCTGTATAAATATTGTAAAGTTGGTAGCACTATAAGTCACTGTATTACATTTTTAACTTATTTAAATAGAGCTAACAGATTTAAGTAAGCACTTAGTCTAACAACCACAGGCCATATAGCCTAGACTAGCCTAGGCTATAGGCTAGCCTAGGCTATATTCTAGCCTAGACTAGACTATAAATTACAATTAAACATTAATAATACTTACACACTATCCAGCATCCACTGTGAATTGAACCTATTATATCTGTAAAGAGTCTCATAGCAAATTAAAGTAGCATATATTATTAAAGATTTATTTTAGTTTTAAAAGTCATTTCGCCGTTTGAATATTAGTATAAAGGTATTACATTTAAATCTTTCAGTCTTCACCCTTAAATGAGCGAGGTTTTTTATAAGAAATATATATATATATATATATATATATATATATATATATATATATATATATATATATATATATATATATATATATATATATATATATATATATATATATATATATATATATATATATATATATATATATATATATATATATATATATATATATATATATATATATATATTTTACATAACTCGCTTGTATAAAAGTTTAGTTTACGTTAGTTTTGTTATAAATATTAGCTGCAATACATTAAATAGAAATTAATATTAAAAAATCAGTTTCTTTTGCCGCTTTCGTAATTCTAATCAATGTCATGACATATTAGGCAGAAAGTGAACAGAGTGCCTAGACTCTAGGTTCTCCGTTTTCTCCGTTCTTTAAAAGAAATATTTGTCAAAATTATTAAAAAAAAAAAAACAATAAATACAGACACCCAATGATTAAGCAGCCACTTATTCAAAGGACATCTAGAAAACAATAAAATAATAAAAAATAATAAAATAATAAGAATTCAAAAATTGTTTCAAAAGTAGAAAAAAAAAAGTTAATATATTTATATTATATGATACGATTAGATACGAAAGGTCATTGGTTCAAATCGAGCATAAGATTGTTTATGAAATGTTAGTTTATTCTGTTAATATTAATTATTAAAAAAAATAAACTTGAAGCCTATTAAATACTACACTTCAACTACGGATTCGTTCGCGTGAAAATAACTTGATATATATATATATATATATATATATATATATATATATATATATATATATATATATATATATATATATATATATATATATATATATATATATATATATATATATTTATATATATATATATATATACATATATATATATACATATATATATATATATATATATATATATATATATATATATATATATATATATATATATATATATGTATGTATACATACATACATATATCTTCTTCCACTTAGCATTATCCCGGCCTATTGCCAGGGTCTGCTTTCCTACTTAGTCTACTCCACTTTGCACGGTCTTGAGCATCCTCAGTGGTTAGTCCATTGGCTCTCATGTCGTGCGTCACGACGTCCAGCCATCGCTTCCTTGGGCGTCCGGGGGGTCTTACTCCAGGGACAGACATATCAAGGCATTTTCTTCCGACGTAGTTCTTAGGCCGGCGCAAAACGTGGCCATACCATCTCAGACGACGCTCTTGGAGCTTATCCGCTACGTCACGGACCCCAAGACTACCTCGAATGAATGTGTTGCGTATTCGGTCAGCCCGAGTAACGCCACACATCCACCTCAGCATCTTCATCTCCGTTACGTGAAGCTCCTGAGTGTGCCGAGATAATGCTGGCCAACATTCGCTGCCGTATAGAAGAACTGGTCGGATCATGCTCTTGTATATCAGCCCCTTGAGTTTGGGCGGTATTCTGCGATCGCAGACCACACCAGTGACCTCCCGCCATTTGGCCCAAGCAGCGCTAACCCGGGCGCGGACATCGTGGTCGATGCCTCCGGACTCGTGCATAATGGATCCAAGGTACCTGAACTTCTCCGACTTAACGGCTGGCTCAGGCCCGATGTGGATGGTGCTCGAGTCTGGGTTCCCGCAAGCCATGTACTCGGTCTTTGACACATTCAGTTTAAGACCACCGTTCTCAAGCGCACCCTTCCAGGTATTCACTTTACGCTCCAGCATCAGTCGGTTATCGTCAATGAGTACTATGTCATCGGCATACATCATCAGCCATGGAGGCTGGTCCTGGATGTGAGCCGTGACAGTATCTAGCACTACATTAAACAAAAGTGGACTAAGAGCTGAGCCTTGGTGAACCCCTACTGTAATTGGGAAGGGTTTGGTATCGCCAACAGCGGTCCTAACTGTAGAAACAGAGTCGTTGTACATGTCTCTGATAATAGCAACATAGGATTCAGGGATCCCTTTGGATCGCAGTGCCCACCAGATACACTGACACTGATATATATATATATATATATATATATACATATATATATATATATATATATATATATATATATATATATATATATATATATATATATATATATATATATATATATATATATATATATATATATATATATATATATATATATATATATATATATATATATATATATATATATGTATATATATATACTGTTTCAGTTGAAACCAAAAGTTAGGCTTACATATCGCCTGTCTCTATCAACATTGTCTAATATAATTGATTAATAATAATCTATAGTAAATATTGTTCATAAAGATTGTACAAGAAGAAGAAATCATCAATAAAATATACTAGAAATCGTATAAAAATTTGAACGCAGCAGGTTTCGAACCCGCACCTCTTGAATACCTCAGCTCAGTAGCTATTGTGTTCACTATTTTCTCGTATGATTAAGCTTGAAAATAAAGCTTGTTGGCTTGCTTAAGCCTACAAGCTTTATTTTCAAAGGAACAAAAAAAAGAAGCTTTTAAATGAAACTCAACTTCATATTCTTGTCATAATTAAAAAAAAAAATAAACAATGAAACTAACACAAGTCATTATTAATTATATTTAAAGGACTTCATTTTTATCATTTTCTTATATGTCATTGATATAATATGTTGGAAAAAAATAAATAAAGGTATGCTATTATGGCTAGACCAGATTATAGATTTGTCTAGAGTTGTCTTTTCTTAAAAAAAAAAACGCGATTTAAAATGTTGCCAGACGGTGATGAAGCAAAATTAAAACAAATGTATGTGCCAATACTGGCAATTCAATGTAATAATAATAAATATTAATAATTTGAGTCTATTATGATACTGTTAGGTTATTTTAATATATAATATTATATGAAATGTTTGTTCTGAAGTTTATTTTTTTTTACTTTTTTTTCTTTTCCTTCTTGCTACTGAAACACTAACCGTATTTATTATTTTTATGACGATATTATCTACCTTGTTGTGTGTAAGAAATTAATTACATATTTTAATTGTATGCTTAAAATAATAATACTTTACGTTGAGAACCCTAATTACATATTTAGAGAGAATAGTCGAAACCCCACTACGTCCCATGAAAGCTGAAATTAAATTAATATATCCCCTCGAATAAGATCGAACCCACGACCTACCTCGTGCTAATATGACAAATAGGGACAAGTACCCACCCTTCTATATTTTCTACCACTTGGGTAACAAAATGGTAAATTTTCAAATTATTATTACATTAATACAAAATAATATTTACCTACATATGTTTAATATTTATACACGATTTGAACCTTGTACTATCATTGGTAATAGATATTTGGACTCCTTTGAGAAAAAAAAAAAAAAAAATTAAAATTATAGTGAAGTTTAGTTTTAGTTTAAATATAAAAATTTAAACAAAATGTACGGAAAATTATATTAAAAAATTAAAAAAGTAAAATAATATCAGTAAATTTAAATAAAGTCTCCATTATATCAACTGCAGCTTATATTTACAAATTTCTTAAACGAGAAACAGATCATATTTTAATGACTTCTAGTGGGATTTGAACCCACAGTCATCGTCAATCTGTCATCGACAGTACTCCACCAACCTCTATGTGCTATAGCGATAATTTCTCGCATGCTTTGTTCTGGTTCTGGCAGATGCTCGGGCTGGGGGTCAGCAGCTCTCGCGAGGATCTGTCTGACGACGTCACGAGGAGGCGCCCCTAAGGGTGTGGGCCTTGATGAGAGACCCAGCTGGAAGTAATTTGTTTGTGAGAAATTGGTAATTATGGTAAATGTTCATATTGGAAAGTTTGGGACTAAGTCAATTGTCTTTGTTCATTTAAGGGGTGGAACCACTTGAATTCAAACATTTTTTTTTATATTACAAACCTTGAATGACTATTATATTATAGTCAAGTTATAGGTCAGTCAAACACCAAGTACCACAGAGTACACAAGACTTAAACCCCTTTATATTATTTTAACAATCTCGCATTTTTACAAAACTTACGATAATGTAATCGTAACGGAAGAGAAATTAAGCGGGGATACATAAAATACATGTGGAATGGAGCTAACCTTGGCAAGTATTTGTGTCTTGATGTGCTCGAGCCTTGGTTCCGGCAGGTGCCTGTGCTGGTGAGCTGGCTGAGGCTGTGCCTGGAGCTGTGGCTGAAGGTGCGAGGCGGCGGCTCGCGGCCGGCTCGGCGCGAGCGCGAGCGCCGCACACAGAAAGAGGCAGGCGCGCATGGGCGCCTAGCCGAGCGCGCTCAGCCCGCGCCATCTGCACCTCGCCCGAGCGACATCTCCGTGCCTGGGGGGGGGGGGGGGGATGATATAAACATATATTTATATTTTAGTTTTAGACACTTTGTCTCCCCCTTTTTGCTTTTCAAGGAATTGTGTCTTTAATGGCGTGAATCTGTATGGCTATATCTTGTAGCCAGAATAAGGTTGATGAAGATAATTCATCCTCTCCTCGTGGAAATCGAACCCACAATCGTCGCGCTTACAGACAGACGCTATTTCAATGCGTCAGAAGGTTGTCAACAATAACAATTATTATATCTTTAAGAGCACAAGCTCCTAATAATTTAATAATAATATCATTTAAGTTTGTGTAATCATGCCATTTATAATCTATGTATATCTTTGTATTATCTGTGACCATTTCCAATCATAATAGATTAAAAAACAAAATTAGTAGTGCAGTCGTTAACTTCAAAATAGCACGTTATTTAATTTCACTGTATTTTATTAATTAATAAATAAAGAAAAACTAGTATATATGTTTTATTTGTAAGTAACATTTCCTGCTCTAGCGCGACCGAGTGCGGTGTTTAGTTACGCCAATCACCACACAATCGCCTTTAATTCGAGTGGAATGGAGCGTACGTAAACAGCGGAAACTTTTGACACTAGGGTCTCTCTACTTATTAATCTATGCGGGAATAAGCATTTAAAAACAAATAAGTTAACTTAAAGTGCAATTACAGAAATTCAATTTGTTTACAAAGTCAAGTTATATGTTTAAAATGAAAAAAAGTAATAAAAAAATAGTAGATTTCAATATAACATTGTAAGTATTGAGTATTGTATTTAATTGAGCCGTTTTATATCACAAAGTTCCTGCTAACATTGTTGACTGTGATGAAGGTTTTTTGTAATTAGCATTTGTTTTACGATTTCTCTCGACTCTTCTTCTACTTGCTGGTACATTTTAGCTGGACTGTAATAAAATTTACTTTGAGACGATCGTGTACCAGTGGTTGTCTGCAAATGCGCTGGTTCTGGGCTCGATTCCTGGTGGGGCAAAACGAGTACCAAGTCTATGGAATTGTTTATGATTTTTTATATGTTTTTTTTTACGTATTTTTCAATGAATTGTTCTCATTTTCTCACCCTGGCAACATTAATGTTCTATAATACATATATCTAAAATTTGTATTTATTATTATATTTAAATTATTTTTGACGGAAATTGAAAAAAAAAAATATTTAAAACTCGAGATGAACTCGAAACCGCATTCTCTTGGATAATTTTGTATCCAAAAGTTTATGCCAAATTAAAGTACCACTAAAGCTTACAAAATACATACAAACTTGCAATGCACTTATAGAGACTTTCAGTAAGCAAGTTTAGCTTGAGCACTGTCTTTCGCGTATAGCACGGTAGAGGCAACCTAGTGCTATGAGATTCCGTTACCCACTTTCCACCTACTTTAGGCGAAATGGCATGTTGGGTGACGGCTCTCAACATCGCGTTATATCAATCACAGAGTGTGATTAAAATTAATATTTTCCGGAGTAAGATTGGAACAAGCTACCATCGCCACTGAGCCACGACGGTTTCAAATATAAAGATTCCTTACCATTTATTTCCTGAGGACGGCAGAACGGTTTTTACAATAGTTTCCGTTACAATTTACAATAATAGTGACATTTATTATTGTAGCTCGGGGGAAAGTTAACCCTATTCGCGTGGTACATTTTATGAGCGGTTTTAATTTTTTATAATTATTAATAATAGCTCGAATTCCTTGTTAATATTACAATGAAGGAATAATGTGAAAAATTAAAAAAATATTTTGTACGTTATTAGTATGTCTGTTATTTAGTTTCGGGTTATTGTATTTTTTTTTTCTTTAGTAAGTGTAGTATTTATATTGGTCTTCGCTCTTCGTCGATATATGAAAGTTTATATATATATATATATATATATATATATATATATATATATATATATATATATATATATATATATATATATATATATATATATATATATATATATACTCTGTATACAATATAGTAAATCGCTTATAACTTGTAACGCGAAGCAATTTTGATCCACCTACACAACTTCCGGCTCAGTTCATAGTTCAAATGAAATATGGAGCTCACCTGTTAAATGAGGTCTCAGTTAATAGCTCGGTGGGTATACCAGGTGGTTTAGTTTGTAACTTTAGGGGGAAAATTAAATAAATTTTTTCACTAAAAGTTAAATTGTCTCTGATATAGAGGCAAAGAACTTAGAATTTCCAGAAAGAACCTAGTGTCCAGACACTCCGTTTCACCTGAATTTTATACATTATATGTAGAATAACGGAGCTTAACGCCGCGTTTTGTCTACCAGAGATAAAAAATGAAAATAATTTTAATATAATATTTCCACAACTGGGAGCGACAGACAGTCAAACGTCACATTGCGCCATGACAGCCTATTGCCAGGGTCTGCTTTCCTACTTAGTCTACTCCACTTTGCACGGTCTTGAGCATCCTCAGTGGTTAGTCCAATTTCGCTCATGTCGTGCGTCACGACGTCCAGCCATCGCTTCCTTGGGCGTCCGGGGGTCTTACTCCAGGGACAGACATATCAAGGCATTTTCTTCCGACGTAGTTCTTAGGCCGGCGCAAAACGTGGCCATACCATCTCAGACGACGCTCTTGGAGCTTATCCGCTACGTCACGGACCCCAAGACTACCTCGAATGAATGTGTTGCGTATGCGGTCAGCTCGAGTAACGCCACACATTCATCTCAGCATCTTCATCTCCGTTACGTGAAGCTCCTGAGTGTGCCGAGATAATGCTGGCCAACATTCGCTGCCGTATAGAAGAACTGGTCGGATCATGCTCTTGTATATCAGCCCCTTGAGTTTGGGCGGTATTCTGCGATCGCAGACCACACCAGTGACCTCCCGCCATTTGGCCCAAGCAGCGCTAACCCGGACTCCCAATATAAAAGCATTATTATTATATTAAGGACAGAGCTTTCCATTGGGCCGCCATTCTAGAGTAGAGTGGTATTCTAGAGAGAGAGGTAGAGTGTTTGGACACTGGCGATACGTAGCGCTATAGTAAAATATTCGTTAATCATTTTGTTTTCTCTTTTGTTTTTTTTTTGTACTTTTTTTGGTTTTCTCTCAGAGAAACTAGCGCGCCCTGTATTGCTTTAACTGTATGATAATTTATGTTTGATATATTTGTTAAATAAATTACGTTTGTTTTGAATTTTTTTTTATTTTTTTTGTTGTATTTATTTATATCTAGTCACAAGTATAGGTAGTAGAGAGTACACACATAAATACTCTATTTTTTTTCCTTTTTTTTAATAATATAGCCTTATAATTTTTAACAAACTATTTAAATATACAAGTTGTATTTAAATAGTCTATAAAGTAAAAAAAAAAATAAAATCGTAACACGCAAACATTCATAGTTTAAAATTTTTTTTCTCTTTTCTCCGTTTTCTATTTTTTTACATCACGCTGTAGGGTTACACTTAGAAAGAGAATTATGTGCTTAGATAGAAGTGCGAGTTCGAGTCCCAAAACACATTTAGTGAAACAAGACTTTAAAAATACTAAAAAAAAACCAACTATTCCTAACATATCGGAATATTTTCTATATTCTATGGTATATATGAATATATATATAATATTTGATAAGGCAATAGGCGCCTTCGTTGTAGTGATTGATGACATTGATAGATTTGTGATAAATGATAAGGGGATGTGGAGAACACCAGCTACCCTAATTTACATTTGTATTATTATATGTATGTATGTATATATGTTGTTATCTTTACTGTACTGTACTGTACTGTACAGATTTTACACTTGGACTGTTATTACGATAGTAGCGGGTGCGATTCTCGCTCAGGGGAGTACATTATTTTCATATCCGCTGCCACTATTAAGAAGTATAGATATCAAGCTATATAGTTTTAAAAAAGCTCGTCGATTTACATGGGAGAATGATTTTTCTTCGCTCTGGCAACAAGGCAAAAGCGCGGCGTTGAGTGCCACCACTCAATACGCAATGATCTGATTGGTCGGGTAGTGGGAAACGGAGTGTCTTAACACTAGGTTCTCTCTGCTTTCTATTCTCTCGGTTTACCCTGTCATGTAAAATGCGGGATATAATAGCTTGAAGCTAAAAAATGCACTTAAAAAAAAACTGATCTTCGACCAGCTCTGTAAAGTTTTAAATTTTTCATCGCAGTGGGATCTAACGTTGTGTCTACAGTCATACACTGTCCCACTGAGCCACAAAAATTCGCAACTAAATATGTTATTATCTTATATAGCTTAGAGGGTAGGTAGTGTTAAGGCACTACGTTCCCCGCTTCCAACTCAATTTGTCGTATCTAGAGCGAGGTATTGAAAATATATGATTTCCCCGAAAGAGAATTGAACCCCACAACCATCACATTTACAGTCAGTTAATTTTAAATTATCCAAAACGATATTTTTATGTTAGTATGGAAAAATATATTTATTTCATTTTACGTTTAGGTAAGTATTAAGTAAAGTCCCCTTGGACATTCGATTTTTAAATTTTCACCCGATTTACGACATTGTTTATTGAGTGGCGGAACTCAACACCGCGGTTTATCTACAAGAGAGAAGAGCCGAAAGTAATTGATATATAACAGCTCTGCTGCTCTATGACAGCCACGAGATATTTACAAGAGAGAATTCAAATTTAACTTATATATATATATATATATATATATATATATATATATATATATATATATATATATATATATATATATATATATATATATATATATATATATATATTAAAAATAAAAATATATATAGCTTATATATTATTTATAACTGGAATCATTTAAAAAATGTTAGTGGTATTTTAATAAAACGTAGGTTCAAATCCCGCTTAAGATAAACATTTTTAACTTTTTAAGTCGATCATTAGAAACAATAGTAATCAATCTAAATCTAAATATCACTTACGTTTTTTTTTAAAAAATATATTCACTAATAAAAAATCACTACGAAAAAATGAGTTTTATATACACTTGAAGTAAAGCTAGTACTATATATGTTAATATATATATTTATATATATGAACCTCTAATAATGGAGCTAATTTCTTATCAAAATTAAGGTGAAGACTGATAAAGGATCTCGTGATCTCCGTTTATATATAGCATTGAGCCTAAAAATGAAATACGATGGGATCAATAAAGGTCAAATTTTCCTTTATAAATGGAAACTGTATTATATTAGAGATTTATATTAGTTTCTTTCTAATATTCCTAATTTAAAAATAGTTATTTCTCTTTTCTCCGTTTTCTACTTTTTTTACTTCATGCTGTATATAGGAGAGGTAACTTAGTGTACAGACACTCTGTGTCACTTTCTAATCGAATTCTATACATTTTGTGCTGATTTGAAATCTTTAACTTTCAAATTATAAAAGTATATTCTTTATTGTTTAAAAGTTATGTTTAAATTATTTTATTCCAAGTGAGAATACATGATATATATATATATATATATATATATATATATATATATATATATATATATATATATATATATATATATATATATATATATATATATATATATATATATATATATATATATATATATATATGAATGAAGATCAGTACCTACGGTATATTTTTGGATACTTTAGTACAAATAATATATATATAATAAATATTGTATGTACCTCCGTCTTCTCAGAAACACCCACGCGCGTCAATATTTGTTATATAAAGGTTCAATAGACTGTATTTTGAGAGGCTCTATATATATTGAATATCTAAAAAGAATCTTTTTGGGGATGGAATGGAGATCCTTGGGGTTAAGTCTTTAATTTATATAATTTTAAGATAGTATAGTGAGGTGTATATTGAATTACGATAAGGAATTACATGAAGAGGCTCACGCAGCTGTATGAGACGGTTGCGGGTTTGAATCCCATGAGGGGGAGTGAATTATTATAATTTTCCCCACTCTGATTCAAGATCAAGTTTGGCCATTCAATATACAATATCTTCAATTGGGACGGAGAGCCAAAAACGGAGATTCTAGATACTAGACTTGATGATGATTATTAATATCTACTTTTTTAATAATAAAATGACCCTGGTATGGATGTGAACTGATATCCGTCGTGAGTTCTGAGTGACACGTAGAAGCTGTACCATGCCACAGGAATACCCATTAAGGCTTATTTGCCCGTAACTTACTGACTATCAATACTAATATTTGCAACCTGAAGAGTTTGTCTACTGGTGACATTCAAGGACTAATAGTTTAGTTTAAAAAAAAAACTTGTTATGTGCAGTTTACTTATCGACAAAGGCTATAGGCTATTTTAAATATATATACAACTCTATATGGCTATAGATAAGTCTTGGTCATTTCCATTTGAAGAAGAAGTCGCAAGTAACACAGCATGTCAACGAAACTCAACTATTATTAGTAACTAATTATTAGAATGCTTACATAGCTTCACACTTTATCTTCAGCGGGGTAGCTATAGCTACCTCTTTCGCCTCGTCTACTGTCATTAACCTCTTCATACATGCCCTTCTCATGCTCTATACATGACCTTCCTCCAGTATCATCGTAACTGTGTTCTTGAAGGTCAACCCAACCTCTCTTACCACGGACTCTTACATTATGTTGTTAAAAATACATTAAACCATCATTCTGTATCAATAAACAACAATGTCAAGAAAAACAACACAAAATAAACAACATTTAACAATTCTAGAATATTCCCTTGTATTTAAAAAAAAATGTCTCATCAATACAAAGTTGAAAGTTGGCGAATAATTCACTAAGTGGGAAGTTTTGTAACTGGGTTAATGGTGGCGAATGAAGAATGAAAGATATAAGAACAACAATATATATATATATATATATATATATATATATATATATATATATATATATATATATATATATATATATATATATATACGTTTACGATTGTTGAAAAAAAAAAGCATTTACATTAGTTATTAATCTTTTGGAGATTTTAAACTGGGTTTTTTTGGATGTTTGTATAGTTAATATTTGTCTATGTAAAAGTGGATTGAAATTTTGCATATCAGTGCCTGTAGTATGATTGTGGGTTCGATTCTCAACTGAGGGAAATCAGTATACGCTGTGGTAAGTTAAAGCGCGAAAAATGCCTCGAATTCGATCGAAAGTAAAGAACCAGACGAGATGAACGGTGCTTCCAATCGAGCATAGTGGAAGGAAATGCAGAAAGTTAATCCTATAATCAGATGAGAGTAATAATGCTAAGAAAAGAAAGATATCACATATATATATATATATAGATATATATATATATATATATATATATATATATATATATATATATATATATATATATATATATATATATATAAGATTTCTTCCAGCTACCTTGTGAAAGTGGGTGAAACCAGTTAGTAGCGAGATGATGCATGAGATGCAATATAAAGGTTATATAAAAAAGAAACTTAATTAAAAACACCAATACATAAAGCATAGATGATACATACATACACATAAAAGCACATATAAATATATGCATACACTATAAAATATATAATTGTGTTATTCATATACCAAATTTGGCCAAATGGACCAAATTTGGGTGCAAATCGGAAAACGGAGTGTCTCAACACTTAGCTATATCTGTCAATTTTTTTATGTCGAATTTGCGTGAAGCTTAAGTAGTAAAAAATATACTGACTTTCGTGCTTATATGCAAGATATATCAGAGTGGGGAGAAGAGGCCTGGTGTTAAGAGACTATAGGTATCAGAATTTTTGGGCCCTCGTATGTTGAAAAGCGAAACTGAGCGCCGCGCTATATCTCGCCACAAATAGAAACTCACATCCATCGCGTTTACAGTCAAAATTTGAGCTACAACGGCCTTTTAGATAAACAAATCCGCCCATTTTAGACAATATAATTAAATTGATATAAATGATAATAATTAATATGAGAAATCTCTGAAATTTTCCATACTTCTATACAAATTTCAACTTTAACCTTTACGCCCACGCGTTCTCTTAGAAATCTGGTAATCTTTTGTACAGTACACTCTAACAATGACGGACTAGGGCAACGAATGATGAAGTAGTATTATTATGGAACATCTGGGAAGACCCAAAACGGTTTTTCGTACTTTTGATGATAAATTATGCCTTAAATGTATTAAAAGATATATTTTCTTAATGAAATTCTTAAATAAGATTGATCGCTTCTACATTTACGACGTTTCGTACTTGTAGCAATTGTCTATAGACACAGGTGAAAATATTTTTGTATTTAGTTCCTTCACTTAGGACAAGGTGGGTAGCTTTTTGCCAAATGCCTTCATTGTTGTTTAGACGTTATTTATGATAGCTTATCTAATAAGTTAAAGTAAGCAGGTTAAAATTATTATAAACTAATTTCGGTTTGTACTTGAAGCAAGCAAGGGAAAGTTGTATTTTGTGTAAAATTTTTATGTATCTACAAACAGAACATATTATTCCTCATACTAATATAAACTTTTGGCTTATTTCCTTGAACGAAATGGACGAAAAAAAAATATCTAGATATTTTTGTATGATATTACCTTAAATATATAGTGACTATGGCCAAAGCTACTTCAGTCATTCTCACTCATTTAGAACTCTTAATTTTTTTTGTTTAGCCTCACGTTGTATCCGGCATATGGCAGGGTAGGCTAAATGTAGTAGTGGCATGCGCAAGCGATCCTGCAGCATCTCATATAGGTGGAGAGGGTTTCCGCTGGATTTTAGTGGGTAGTGTCTGGTTCGATGAGTCCCACAGTACCAGTGTCCTCTGTAGGACACAAGTGTCCTACTCAGGGATGGTCTGCGTTAAAGCATTTCCCAGCAAAAAAAAAAAGAAAATAAAAGGGTAGGCTAAATGAATCTAGTGTTAACACACTCCGTTCCCAGCTTTACGATATTTGATACATCACACTGAGTGGCGGAATTTAACGCCGCGCTTTGTCTTTTTATTCAATATATATATATATATATATATATATATATATATATATATATATATATATATATATATATATATATATATATATATATATATATATATATATATATATATATATATATATATATATATATACGGGTTTACGGAGTTACGGGCGGGTTACGGAGTGTTTAAACACTAACTTCCCTCTAGCTTCTCTCTCTAACCTGCTACATGCGGGATACAGCGTGAAGCTACTTATTTATATAAGATGATCATGATAATAGCAGTATCAGTGTTATTAAGGCGCGGTCTTTATTTATTCATAGAAGGGATAATTCCGTCATTGCTGAAAGAAATGTATCTGTCTTAAAGAAATGCATGGAACGTTTATACTAAACAAATATTTATTATTTTAAGTTTTTGTTTAAAGAATTAGTGAATGAGGTCCGACACGACGTGGCGCAGAGACGCATTCTCTGCCTGTAAATGCGAGATTCCCCGTCGGGGAGAATGATTTTTTTTTATTTCCTTCGCTTTGGCAACAAGGCAAAAAGCGAGGCGTTGAGTTCCGCCACTCAACATGTAATGCCTCGACGGAAAGCGGAGAACGGAGTGTCTTTACGCTAGGATTCTTGAACCTATACGGTTCCTGAGTCTACCCTGCTATGCGCGGGATACAGCAAACAAAAAGAAAAAATATATATATATATATATATATATATATATATATATATATATATATATATATATATATATATATATATATATATATATATATATATATATATATATATATATATACATATATACATATATATATATATATATATATATATATATATATATATATATATATATATATATATATATATATATATATATATATATATATATATATATATATATATATATATATATTATATATATACATATATACATATATATATATATATATATATATATATATATATATATATATATATATATATATATATATATATATATATATATATATATATATATATATATATATATATATATATATATTATATAAAGTTATATGCCAGTAGTAAAAGAGGTTGGGGGAGACTTCGGTTGACGTTACGTTCGAGAACACAGTGTCGAAGATACTAGAGGTCACGTAAAAACATGAGGACCGCCCGGAGGATATGTGTAAAGAGGTCAATGACAGTAGAAGAGTTCTGTAGAGTAGAGACCGCAGCGTTTAGAGCTCCGGTCTCTCTGGCTAACCCATTAGGTGCTAGGGATAAAGCGTGTAGCTATAACTTTTATCAGGCTTTATCTCGATAACTGGTTCGGACATATAGAATCTAGTGTCCAGACACTATGCTTTTCGCTTTCGCTTCGCTTCGCCCAAAACGATATTAAATTAACAATTGGAGCTAATCACATTATTTTCTACATTATTTACCATATTAGGTTTTTATTTGATATATGTGATTTTATAGAAAGAAAGTTTTAAGTTTTAACCCAAGTTACTGTTTGCTGTCAAGCGATTTGCCCTAAGTATTCGAACTGGATCTCACTTAGAAGGTAATAACGTAGCTTGACTGCTATTTTACCGTTTTATTTTGTTAGTTCTACATTTGTATGAGAGATAAGTTCACTACTCAAGAGTTACATTGTAAAATAATCTATGTAGCTGCATAAGTTTTTATGTTAAATAGATTATGGATTTAAGAAATGAAAAGTATTCAAAATAATGTGATTAAAAAATATTATGTTTTTTTTTTAAATCTAAATAAGTAAATTGCTAAATTATACATAATTAATATGGTAAAAGAGATTCATTTGAAAAAAATAAATTATAAAATTTTTTGTTTACAAAAATATATTGCACAATTATAACATTAATAAATTATAATAATATAATAAAAATAATAATAATAATATCTTTATAATTTATTTATGTTATGTTGTATAATATATTTTTATAAACAAAAAACTATGTAATTTTTTTACATAATGATATACATATGTGTTATACAAAAAGAGATGAATGATGGGAGTGGTTTGATAAGAAATGATATTAACACTGTCAGAAAACATATTACACACTGTCAGAAACCATATTACACACTGTCAGAAACCATATTACACAGATTGTGTTATGGCGATCAGACAATTGACATAACCAGATCAGGATTCAGAAAAATTTGCTTGATGTATGTACTTTGACCCTAGCCAGAGTCTCGCTGTCGTCTAGTCTCATTTCAAGTTAGGACTAAAAAAGTTTAAATATATTAAATAGTCTAGGAAATGTATGATAGAACCTGCGTACTTCTAACATCCTTCCGCTTGAATTGGATCAGGTGAAGAGGCTCACAGATAAGATAATACTTTCCGCCCTCTCCATTTTCCGCCCAAATTCAACTTTCTGTAGTGAAACTAACGCCGCCTAACCAATGTAAAGCAGATAATCGAAAATATATGAAATATTTTAGGAAACTTATAAAAATTTGATATTTTTTCCTCAATGTAGGTTATGTTTTATAAGAATTTAAAAAGAAAATAATATAAATATAACCATAATAGGGTTAAAACCCCCACTGAGGAGGATCCCAATTAACCCTAGATCATCGTTTACGCTCACGCTTTATCCCTAGCGGGGTAGTCAAAGAGTATCCCTGCATACCTCTTTCGCCTCGTCCACTGTCATTAACCTCTTCATACATGCTCTCTCATAGTTAAACTCTGTTCCAATTCTCTTTAACTTTGGCCTGAATATATTGATGTAATACACATAATGTGTTTAATCTTATTTTCTTTAGCAGACATAACTCATTTATAGGTAGTTACAGAGTACATCAAGTCAGATGGTATTTAGATAATCTATCGATTGGTCTGTCTGTCCGATGACCTAGAAAGTTAGTTAGGTTTTACGTCCGCAGATCAGTGTTTTATTATCACAGACAGAAAATTACATTTTTTTTGTGCCAGTTTTGTGTAATTCATGTATTTTTAGCTTTCGAGCTTTACGCTGTGTCGAGTAAATGGCAGTATAGGCAAAGGAAATTTTGTACTAAGAGACGAGATTTCGAGATATACAGTGTTGAATGGGGTAACTTAACGGAGCGAGCGAACCGAGCATATCATATATTTCTTAATTCGTCAATATTTATATATATTTTTTAACCATACATTTCCAGGATATTCTGGTTTATGTTTTAAGTGTTGGCTGAGCTAAGAGACAATTTCACAACAAGTGGAATAAAATAATGTATGCTAGTACGTAATAAATATTACCAGAAGATTTATATATAGAACTTAACTTAAATTACCATAAAATTATTCATATTTACATCAATATCTCATAACTTACATGAAATTATACTGAAATTATAATTTTAGAGTTACGTTACGTCTATACGAAACGTTTCGAAGTTTTTGATTTTTTATATGGTGCTGGAATGTGCTCATCGTCCTGAGCAAAATCTTCATAGTTTTGCTGTTCTATTGTGACTCTATATTATCATGTGTTTAAAACTAGTTACTTGTCAGGCCTAATAGTTATATATATATATATATATATATATATATATATATATATATATATATATATATATATATATATATATATATATATATATATATATATATATATATATATATATATATATATATAATGTTTTGAATCATCTAGAATTCGGTCTAGACGTTTCGTACGACGTAAGTTTGAGCACTTTCTCTTAGAAGATCTTCTAAAAATATTTCCAGCTACCTGAGTTTGGTTGGTTCTGATAGTTTATTTTCAACGTAGTTTTATCAACAGCTTTATGTGTAACGAACGTTTTATAAAGCTTTAAGCTCTATCATACATATCGCTAAGTAGCCATTTTGTTTTTCGCTTGACATCCGAAATGTATCATTGTATGGTGAGTGGCGGAGCTCAACGCTACTATTTATCTTATCAGAGCAGTGCCATGACAATAATTCTCAATTCCAAATACGGATTTAATCCTCAATCGTCACGATTCAGTCAGATGCTGTTGCGCTGCATCACGATGGTATCTGATGTCCAATAAAGAAAGCGAAAATGTTTTTAAAGTTTGCCCAAAGCTCAAAACAATGCGTGTATAACTGATTCATGGCAAAACTGAACACAGAATACAGTTAGTATATTAAATATTCATTGAAAATTTACAACTTCTGTCAAATTTGTAAAAAAGGTAGTGTTGCCCCCTACGCCGCTCTCTAGCTAGGTGTAAAGAATCATGCTCTCTGCTTCTGGTGTGAGATAGCTAGAGTGTAGTGTAATAAAAAAATCTGTGAATCTTCTTAACAAAATCAAAAAATAATATATTTTGAATACTATATATTGAATATTATATAGATTTAATTTCCTTATATTTGATGCTAAGATCAAAATCAAAAGTCCAAGAAATAGATACGGAACAGAGCTAGATAAAAAACCTAGAGTCCTTAACCTCGAGCCTCTAGACAGCCTTGGCCGGCGCCAGCGTGTCTGGACTAGGGGGAGAAGTGTTTGGGTATGCGAGTGCATGGTATGGTGTTTTATTGTACCCCTTTTTCGGAGGGAGACCCCTCCCTCCGAGAATGTTAGGAGAGAATTTAGTGATAAGACACTCGATATTTCCATTTTTTAAAGTTTCAGGAACATTCACTGTTTCATACTGGGAGTTAATTTTGTTACTTGATATTGCGTAAGTGGCGGGGATCCAAGTATGGACTTCTTTTGTTTTTTTTTGTCATATAGCCCATATAGGCTATATCACACACACACGAATGTACATGGTACTCAGGCACCATGCGAATGTGTGATACATTTTTTTATTATAAAACTACCCTAAATAATGTAATGTGTTTAATAATGTTTTTTAAAATATTTTTTTCTTAAACTCGCTAGGTGGTGAGATTCTTATTATATAATTTATTTCACCAAATGCCATTTTGAAAGTGATTGGTTTGTACGCAATAGTCTGGTATAACTGTAAAGTCTCTATATAATCTAAAAGATCTCGGCCTATCTAGAACTATCTCCAGCTCATGTCTAGAACATATCTCAAATGCGGTATTTGAAATTATTATATCATTTCAAAGTTGGCTATGTAGAAAGAAGAGATCTTTAATTTATATTTTAAAGTTTACATTATATTCGTAATATTCAGAGTCGGTAGAGTCCTGCTTTCTGCCAAATTTTCACATATTGCGTGTAGAGTGGCCGAACTCAACGCTGTACTTTGCCTTAATACCAGAGCGAGAAAGTTAGGATAATCAATTACCCCAAATACGATCCAAAGTAACAACCGACGCGTTTACAGTCACAACTGATAAATCTTTAGAAAAAAGGCAGTACACCATAACCTCAGTATACTCCATGTCCTCGAAAATAATCAGTCAAAAGAATCCTTCAAATAATATCGCCTCTAAATAGTGGTTTAAGTGTCTAGATGCTGTCTGGTCTAGATAGCCATCTTAAGCACCAACTGAACCCCTTAAGTACCGTGTCGGGACGTCGTGTCGACTATTGACCTAGTACGAACAGTCTGCGGTGATAATGAAACGTACAGGCTATAATATTTATGATTACTGTAATATAAAGAAAGATAGCCTTTTTAGATTTGTTTTTAAATATGTTGAAGTGGTTGGCGTCAAAATTTGTTCAGACATTTTGAGATTTGCTTCAGGCGAGAATCGAATACGCAAACGTTGTTAAGTATACTCAAAACACACATACTCTTAGAAGAGATCTTCCATAAGTTACAATACAATTAATTAATATGTCAAATTCAGTATATAACTTTCATGATTAAGTTAAATTAATTATATATATATATATATATATATATATATATATATATATATATATATATATATATATATATATATATATATATATATATATATATATATATATATATATATATATATATATATATATATTCATTTTCATATTTTTTTGGACTTTCTGATAATTTTAATTGATCTGAAATCAAAAAAGTCTTAATTGCTGGGCGAAAGAGCTTAAGTTCAATTTTATCTAGAAAATCTTTCTGGATATGTATTATTATTAGCAATACTCTGCCTTGTCAATTAAAATATGTTTTTTTTATGTATTCTTATATTTCCAAGATATAAAGTGAGTTATCACTTCGCTGTTTACCCTGAAGATTATATGATATATCCAAACTCTTAGATATAATCCCACACTCACAATAAAAATTCAATCTGTGGGAAATCACGATATAATAACAGAAATAGTTATAATTAAAACACCATTTCCCAGATTTACGTTCATTTTTCAATTTGAATGCCGAGTCATTGCGTGTGGGGTTTCTTGAGTCTAGTTACCAGAAGTAGTTCCCTCTTGTGGGATTCGAATCGACAAGCGCCGCATTTATGCGATGCTATACCGCTATGCCATGACTGCCCCTACGAATAACGTTACATTAATACTATCGAATTTTTATTAGAATTTTTTACTACACTATTTTTAGTGTTTTTTCACTATATTTTTTATTAGTACATCATATATATATCTCACCAGGAACGACCAAAAACAAAAGCAAGCATAAGCTATAGATACCAAATGATTACAGACGAACAATTTTAGACATTGATAAATAATAAAGCCACCCCACAATTTTTGTCTCGTCGTATTTACGACGGAGCGAACTTTACGATTATTTTACTGTATTTTTATTTGCACAATCAGATAACGGTATAATGGATCAACATCATCACGCATATGCACATAAAGCATGCGACTATAAATATATTGTTGGTATAGCAGTATGTATATATTATCGCTATATTATATGGCTGAAGTTTGTTTGCTTGAACGCCTCTATCTCAGGAACTGTCTGTTCGAAATGACAGTTTCTTCTTGTATTGGATAGCCTATTTATCAACCACGGTGTTTTTTTTGTCATTCACAACTCGTGGTTGTTCTAATTTGACTAAAATTTTATGTAAATGTAAATTTCGTTTGCCTTAAATTCACGGTTCTTGTCATATATTAATGATTTATATTTCTTCCATATAGCTTTAGTTCCGGCAATGATTGCCAGGGTCTGTTTTCCAACTTAGCCTTATCCACTCTACTCGGTCTTCAACATCCTCAGTGGACGGTCTGTTAAAGTATGTAAGTTTCAATAAAAATTGGCCTAAAGCTTTAAAGCTAGTGGTTTATATTGACAATCAACAAGAAGTATATTCAAAATTGTCCTCTTACACATAATATCTCTACAATTTCAAACTAGAGTCTTAAGTTTTGGCGAAGATAAAAAATAGCAAAAACTCTATACAGCTCGCGTGATCAGAAAGCTTAAATTTGCTAAGGACTTTTGCATACGTGACTAAATTACAAAGGTATTTATTTGGAATTAAACGACTTTCTTTAAGGCTTCACGTAATAAGATCTGAGTAATCGAGTGTGAAAACCGTAATATATATAGTACTGGCTATAATATATGCTATACCTTAGAGGCAGTCCTTGTTAAAAGGGGTTGCTACCTCATTGTGTGACACAGTAGTAAGACTTTATTATATTACCATTTCCCCCCTCTAGTGTTCATATCCAGATATGTAATCTGAGTCTAATAATATAATGAGATCTAATATAATCTTAAAATCTTATTTTAAGCTAGATTTCGAACTGCGGACTTACCACAATATGGTCTATACAACACAACACATATAGCCGACCATTTTATTAAAATCACTTTTTAATAATATGAACCGTTTAAATGGGATTTTTCTATGAATTCAGTGTTCAAATATTCAATTAAAAAAATTATAAAAATAATTTGGTAAATACCAATATTATTTAATTTAAGTTTATTCTTATTTCAAACAATCTCTTATTTCTACAAACAATCTGTGATGAAAGAACTGTAAAAAAGATATATGAAGCAAAAATGTGTTGTATGAGAGGTTAAGGGAGACCTCGGCTGATCTTTGAAAATACAGTGTCGAAGATTTGGCGAAGAATTGGCGCTCCGCTCCCTCTGATTACCCCGCTAAGGATAAAGCATGAAAATGTCTATGCATGCATACATGCACAAACGAAGTCAGCTAAATCTAACTATATATATATATATATATATATATATATATATATATATATATATATATATATATATATATATATATATATATATATATATATATATATATATATATATCTTCTTCTTCTTCCTGGCATTAGTCCCGGCTTTTGCCAGGGTCTGCCTTCCGACTAAGCCTACTCCACTTTGCACGGTCTTTAACATCCTCAGTGGACAATCTATTGGCTCTCATGTCTTGTGTCACGACACGACATCCAGCCATCGCTTCCTTGGGCGTCCGGGTGGTCTAACTCCAGGGACAGACATGTCAAGGCACTTCCTTCCGACATAGTTCTCAGATCGGCGATATATATATATATATATATATATATATATATATATATATATATATATATATATATATATATATATATATATATATATATATATATATATATCTATATATATCGTTTTTTTTTACTTCACCGTACATTAGCTCTATAATATAATAAAAATATATAGAAATCCAATTTCCAAAGCACACAAAGCTTACGGAACCATGATAAATCTTTAGAATTCCGTTACACAAGAACCACAAATATAATGATCAATACTCGAATTCTCTCGCTAGGAAATGCTTTACATAAGTGATATAATCGATGGTACAAGTAATAGGAATTTATTGACTTATTTTATTATTATATTTTTTGGAATAAACCGAGAGAATCAGGTGTTAAAACACTCCGTTCTCCATTTTCCATTCACTTTATATATCTTTTTTAAGTTGGTTCGAAAAGGCTTTCACTTCACTTTCAAAACCTTGAAAGTGTTGAACGGAATGTCTCAACACTACGATTTTCCACTCTCCGCCATAAAAAATCCAGTTCCAGCTAACATTGAATAGATATCATACTAGATATGAGCTAAATCACTCATATATTCAAGTATTTAAGAAATAAAAAGATATGAAAACGTAATATAAGATATGGAAAGATAAAAATTAATAAATCATAGACCACTCAACGCGCTGTATTATGCCAAATCGGCCAACGCGTTTTAAGTTTTCGGTTAAAAATAAACGGACGCAATCCATGGGGTAGGGCATTCCGTTAAGTTGATACTTTGCCAGAACTGGGGGAGCTACTATCGTTTTATAAATATCTCTATAGGGACGGTGGCACTAATTTTCATATTTTATATTATATAATTGTTATAAAAAGCGTTTGCTTTTTTGATCATGATTATTTCATGATTATTTCAAAATCATGAGATTGAGATAAATCATGATTATTTCGTAGAAAATTTCTATGGCTATTTGTTTATTTCTGTTTATATATTATTGTTTTTATTATATCTAAAGTTACCGTTTTTGCTTGAAATTAAAATATTTTAAAAAATTAGACATAAAGTTTGGAATTTATCGTTCAGGAGTATACATTAAGACAGAGAATTTTCCGAAATATCAACAGAAACGGAGTAATTTCGATTCGAGAGATTGGATCTTGTATAACTCACGCAAACAAAATTGTAGGCTACATGCACCTCGTAACTACATATAAATATATATTTTTAATTATAAAAAGTCATTTTTTATTATTAAATAATACTACGATTATATTAAATAAGCTGATTCTATTATTTATATTATAAAAAACCAATAAAAAATCAGACTTTTTGTATTTTGGCTAATTAAATAATAATAGTTAACCGTTACCTGCTACATGAATTTTAGTTCTCATATTACAATATACAAAGTACGACAGACCCTGTGTTATGTATAATTTGACTATTTTCTGATGAAACCTATCGCTCACTTGTTACGTACTAAATAGTGTCTCGAATTTTCAAATAGAAAATAAAAAACGGAGAGATTATCCGCTATTAGTGTCATAAAAATTTCTATGTAATTGTATGTATGTCGAAAGTCCCTAGAGGGAATCAAATTATTTTTTCTTTACTTTTTATAAATTATATATTGTTTTGGAATTGTCTGTAGCAATCTTTTTTCTAATAGTACATTTCTTTGACCTAAACATATAAATATGTAACTAAAACATTTCTAAAATCTTTTGGTAATAGGTATTCAAAAAGATTCTATAAAGTACCAAAAAATATACAATATATTTTATAGTTCTAGTAATAATAAAAATTATATATAAATAAAGCAAAGTACATTTCTAACAAAAAAAAACTTTTTAATAAAAATCAACTACACTGTATTAATAAAAACTAAAAGAAACTAAACTTTTTTTGTCCTCAGCTGCCAGCCCTAGACTAGGGACGCTAGAGCTCTATATATATGCAATTGTGCAGTATTATTGTAGATTTAATGGCCTCCGAAGAAATCGTGACTCGTATGTAGGTTTATATAGTTTAACTAGAGACCCGCCCGCGGCTTCACCCGCTTGAATTACACTATTATATATTTAATAGTAATATGAAATGCATTTGTTTATCGTTAATTATATAGCCTATATCTTAATCTGATATATAAGCTATATTACTGCAAAGTTTAAACTAAATCCGTTTAGTAGTTTTTGCGCGATACCGGAACAAACATACATCCTCATGAACTTTCATATTTATTATATTAATAGAATATTAATTTTAATTAATGTAGAAATTTAATTTTCTAGATTATAGTTAAAAGCTAGTTTAGCTTTTCATTTACAGCTTTCCTCTTGCGAGGACGAAGAATAATTTTTTTTTTACAAAAAAAATTTATTTCGTTGAATTAAATTGTTCCTATATTTTTAATTTATATTTTGTACAACTATTAACCTTTATTACTTTTGTCTTGAGGGATCCAAAATGTATTTCTTAGTACTCACGCTCTACAAAGAACCTATCTTCCAAATTTCAAGATTCCATCTTGGAGATTTCGAATGTAAGGTGACGAGATGTATATATATATATATATATATATATATATATATATATATATATATATATATATATATATATATATATATATATATATATATATATATATATATATATATATATATATATATATATATATATATATATATATATATATGTATATGTGTATGGGTACGCGAGCAAATAGCCGCTATGTTTGTAGTGACTTGACCGTGAAGTGACCGAAGTTTATATAATAAAAATAATAAATTTAAAATATAAAAGAATTATAATATACAAATTTAATATAAAAAGATTATTTTAAATGGTAGAACTAATTGTCGGTGAGCAGTACATTGGCAGATCTCGTGTCTTGACACTCTGTTCACACTTTTCATCCCAATTTTACCAACATTGCTGCTAGTACAGCAGCTGAGGGAACTAAGCATCGCACTCCTCTTAGCAGAGTGAGGAAACGTAAAAAGAACCATTCCTCACGATTACAGTCAGACAGATAATATTAGTAAATTAAATAGAGTTCTATAGAGAATCACGATCTTTACCTAAGCCGAAAAATTATGCCCGAAAAGTCTATTTACATATTATTTGTGTTATCTTGATATTTTCATAATAAATTTATGAAATATATATTAAAAAAATAGTCAATAATAAGTTTAGAAGCTATGGTCAAAACCTACTTAGCTAACTTTTGGGCCTGGAATCTAATGCAGGAGGCATTGCTTGAAACAAATGGGCGTGTAATGAATGGTTAAATTCAATTATTATTTTAATTTAAATATTCGCATTATATGTTATAAATTATTAATAAATAAAATACTATTTATTGCTTGTGAATCAAAAACAACGATTAAATAAATTGAAATATAAACAACATTTTTTATACTTCTCTATTATTAATAATATTTTTTCTTAGCTCGATATATTACTTATTCAATAATAAAAAAAACATCACCAAGTAACTTTTTATTGAACACAACAAGAAAATAATATATAAAAAAATACTCACGGCGTAAGAAATATGTGTTCAAAATATTCTTTTTTTTCTCCTAGAAACAGTGTCTTGGGCTGTTTGTTGATATTCCTTATAAAATCTGAAACAAAATAAAAAAAATATTTATCATTATAGTATTTAATTATCAAATATTACCACCTAGGTCTAGGTTTATAGAAAATATAATCGGCAAAAACACGTCACTTATACGATAGCATAATTTGAACTTAAGGTCTATGCCAAGTGCCAAATGTAACCCTGTGAACTATTAACATGACGTAGAGCCTATAGGCTATAGGCTATAGGCTAACGTAAGCCTAAGCCTAAGCTAAGCCTTGTTAAATGGACTATTCAAACAAAAGAAAACAGTTTGAAGTAGTAGTTGCTGAGATATGAGCGTTCAACCGATCCAACTTTGTAGCTTTACAAGTAATACTAGTGAATGTTATAGTGGCGAAGAGTGTATATTTTATACAGGTAAGCCGGCGTCGAATAAAAACTAAAAAAAATCTCAATTAGCATAAAGTAAAAAATGAGCTTAGTTTTCAAAGAGTATTTACACAACAATATTTGATGTCTTGTATTGCAGCGAGGTCATTATTAAATGGCTTTCCCAATTATTAATTTATTTATTTAGATCTACATAAGGTAACCCTATAAGATAGGGAAGGTAATATAAGGACACTAATTCAACAAGACAAGGACAATAATTTCTACAAGTGAGAATCGAACCTACAACCGTCGCGTCTACAGACGAAATCATGATATCCAAATTCTTCGAATAATTAGAAAAACAGAAACTGATTTGACACTATCTTCTCCGCACCATATCGGAAACAAAAGACAACACTAAAACAAATATAAAAAGAAAAAGAATAAAGAATATAGATATTCTTTAGAAACTGTAAAATTTAATTTATATAATGGATTCTGCAAGGCGCGGTCGCATTTGGGAGATTTAGGAGTCATTTTAATTGGCGTCTAGCAATAAATGGTGGTTTAGCCAAATTTATAACAACTTAAAGTGATATATTGACGACGTCGCGGCACTGTGTCTGACTGTAGCGACAGTTGTGGGTTCGATTCCCTTGAGGGATTCCCTTGAGAGATATCTCCGCTCTGGTAATAATGACAAAGCTCGGTGTTGAGGTTCGCGAGGAATGAATAATGGTTACACTAGGTTCCCTCCTTCTATCCCGCTTTATGCGGGTTACAGCGTGAAGCTTAGAAATAAACATATAAAGAAATATGTATAGGTTAACTGCAAACACGATCTTTGTGGGTTTCATTGAGCACCAGGGACAATGTCCCATAGGGATGAAAATCCCCACTCCGCTAGCACTACTCAATGGGAAGCCAAGAGGAAAATTGAGATTGGATATGGCACAGCCTACTTTATTTGCTTACTGTCCCAAAGGGGGAGATATGTCAAAAACTATAGGAAACTAAGCGTATATATGTTATATATGGTATGTTCTTATAAAGTCTTAGTGTGTCAAGAGTCCGTAGGTTTATGGTTATATATATATATATATATATATATATATATATATATATATATATATATATATATATATATATATGACAACAGTATTTGAAACTGTCAAAGTCTATATTCTAAAGTTCAGCTCGATTTGACACACACATTTCAGTAATATTTAGCTTGCGTGATTTGAACCCACACTACCAAGTGTAAGAAAAGCTTGCAAAAAAATAAAGAAAGCCAAAAAATACGAATATTTAAGAATCATTTCCATTCAAGAATTTTCAATTACATACATTCTATCTAAAGAAAGTAATGCAAACATTCTTTTATTTCTTATTTCAGATACAAAAATATAGCCATAGCTTAAAAGTATTCTTTTGAAAGATCTTTTTGAAAGAGAATTTTCATTGGCTTAAAAAGCGGCAAGATTTTTTTATAAACAGAGAGGTCGATATCTTGACATCGTTGAAGATACCATAGCTCTATGGGAATACCACCTCTAATTGAAAGTCCGTAATTACTGATTTTGAAGACAAAGTTAGTTAAAGCTTCACGCTGTATCCCGCACATAGCAGGGTACGCAGAGGGTACCGTAGGATGAAGGAACCTAGTGTTAAGACACTCCATACACCACTTTCCGCCTTTCGAGGCATTGCGCAATGAGTGGCGGAAGTCAACGCCGCGCTTTTGCCATGTTGCCAGTGCGAAGAAAATGATAATAATTTATTCTTCCCAACTGGGAATCGAACCCACATACCGTCGCGTTTACAGTCAGATGCTATTCATAATATAATTTTAAATTAAAGTGTTTTATTTTAAAATTTACAGAAGTCCGTGGTCACAGGTAGTTTATTTTTATTTATGAGTATTGTTTGAACGCGAAAAAACCGTTCTCCAAATCAATTCTGGGAAGCACTCGTTACCTTGCGATCATTTCAGTTCAGCGTCATAGAGGCAAAGTATTTATTACTCATTATTATTAATTTTTTTGCATATCGAGTGAATTTATTTCCTTTAATGAGACAGCATATAACTAAACTACTGAATAAACGTATTGGTTATGGTAGAACCCCAAAACCCCACTTAGGCTTCGAGTACCACCATTCAACATGTCACCATATTTGCAAAACACACAAAATATATTCTAATGTATAAAAGACAGGGGAGAATGCATGTTAAAAAGATCCAGCTCTAACTAAATTTAACATTAAAATATATAAAAATCAATTTGCAAAATGGATTTTCATATATTTTACTATAATTTATTGGTTAATTTTTGACTTTTAGTATACCAGAATGGTAACAGGTTTATATCCAGCTATATAAAATGGATTGAAAAATTGGAAAGCGTTCTAGAAAGCATCGCACTGTGGTTTACAAAGACGATGTCTGTTATTTCGGAACGTCTAGTAATAATTGAACTTACTCGAAGCTTAATGTGATTTGGTTATAAAAGTTCCATCTAATTCATTGATTATGCTATTCGATTTTTATTTCTTTTGAAAGGAACAAGTTATATGTTTTAGATTTGTTTTGGGTGAAGTTTATTTAAGCTTAGTTAGCTTATTTGTACACTTTATTCCACTTACAGAGAGGACCTAGTGTTAAGACACTCCGTTCTCCGCACTTGAGCTACAAATATTGAGTTGTATGACGAAAATTAACATTACATTTTGTTTTACCCAAGGGTTGAAATGTAAATAATTATTTCCCGCGAGCGGGAATCAAACACTGTCCTGTCGCCATACAAAATCCGGATAGAAAAACAAAAGAGGCCGCCGTGGTGTAGCGCTTACAGTCAGACGCTGGCACAGCGAAACGCGACGGTTGTGGGTTCGCTTCCCATAAGGGGAATATCTCAAAATTGGGCGTAAAGTGTGAAATGGAGTGTTAAGAAACACTAGGTTTACTCTGTCTGTCGTGTTTTCTATCTATTGTATATATGTTATTTTTTATTATATTTATGTAATACATATTTCATATATTTGTGTTTTTATCGACGTTTAAACATATATATAGATATATATATATATATATATATATATATATATATATATATATATATATATATATATATATATATATATATATATATATATATATATATATATATATATATATTTAATTTAAAATAAACAAAACCTTTCATCTTTCAAAAAATTTATGCAGATAAAAAAAAACCCATCTACCATCCAAAGAATCGAAAAGAAGTTTCCAAATAATTTGAATCGAGGCAAACATCACTATTTAGTGTATAAAACATTCTCAGACGTCCTAGGGGTGACCTAGCTGACATTGCCTAGAGGCAGATAGATCTAACTGTACTTTGTAATTGGTGATTTACCCCCCACCCCCCCAATACATTATTGCCGATACAAACAGACGATTTTGATGAAATATCCAATTTTTGCGGTTAATTTTACTATTTCTCTCTTGCTCTAATGAAACTTTATGTTTATATAAATCTTTGTTTTTTATAAATAATTAATATAAACTTATTTTTCGTATGTATTAAGCTCTTTTTATAATTAATTTTATCACAAAGTCTAAGGAATTAAATTGACTTTAATTATATATTAACTGAAAATATAAATTAGGTAAATTTGGTAAACTATAATTAACGATATATTTTAGTTTACTAAAATACACATATCTCAAAAACTACTAAACTGATTTTAATGAAGCTTGATCTGGGATATACTTGAAATCATACTAAAAGTTATTTAAATAATAAGAAAGGGTAACCTCGATATGACTTTTAGTTCCCTAGAAATTAGTGAAGTCACACACACACACACTTACTAAATTTATCACATGTACTTGGATAACTAATTCCAATTCCATAAATACCAAAACATGCAGGTAAAATGCATGTAAACTAATTTAAAATCAAAAATAGTTATTTATATATATTTAAATTCGTATTCATTAAGTTCTATAGTACTCTATCTAGTAAAAACGAGTAGTGTTGTAATGTTTTAGTTTGTCTATATAATTATATCCGTCTATAGCGGTCCAAAGAGAATTTCTCGAATTAAGTAAAAATATAAAAAAATCTAATATTAACGCTTCGTTCTCATGTTTGACATCATATCTGTCTGTTTGTCTGTACGTATGTCACAGCCAATTTATTAATGAATAAGGTGAAAATGAAAATAATATAAATACAACTGTGCCAATAGCAAAATCGAACCCGCTACTTTACAGACATTCCACGCAACGATACAGTCTGCAACTGTTGAAGAATATATTATAAAAAAATTGGTAATAAAGGAAGCTATATAATAAAATGGGAAAAATTTGAATCTAATAATTCCTAACTTATACAACTACTATACTTTTAAAAGGAAATAGAATTATTAGCTTCTAGACAAGACAAGTTTCAACAAGAGTTCTTCAAACAAATAGGTATATCGCTGAATAGGTGATGTGAAATGTTTCTAGCATGACCTAATTTGTTGGAGATGTTTTGGATTCAAAATAATATTATTGAATGATAGTTCAAGTTGCTAGCGTCACGCATTTGAACGTATTAGATGGAGAGAATAATAAGTCACTCTGTTCTCCATTTTCTTCCAAATTTTGGCACTTTACGTGTTGAGTGGCGGAACTCAACGCCGCACTTTGTCAGAATAAAAAATATTTTTGTTAAAGTTAGTTTTTTTTTTAAGAGTTTAGTAAAAATTAATAAGTTATTTAACAAACTCTCGACGCAAATATATAATAATATTTAACTCACGATATCTATAATTTCAAATGGACAATGCAGGACCCGACCGACATGGAGATCCTTGAAGGACTCCAGCATGATTCTTCTTCAGCAAGGTCCTTTAACTATGGCTTAATTTTGTTATTCCGTACTAGATGCTTAAGAAATTTGTTCAATATATGCACTATTTTTATTCATTTATCGCGATAAATAGAAACACAACTGTTCATATATTATAGTTTATTCTTAAAGATATATTTTTAAGCTTTTTATTCACTTTAAACTAACAGAAGCTTTTCATTGATAATTCATTATCATGTTTAGTGTAACTGGTTATCATTCCAAAGGCACGCGACGTAATTCATTTATGGCTTGGTAATTGCTTAAGCGTGGCTATTAGCGGACACGCTATACACTCCTATCTACTTCCTAGAGTTTGCTCTATAATTTCTAAATTAACTAACTAAATGGTTGATTGTTAAGTGATACTTATTTTTAAATCAAAGGGTGCAGATTTGATTCAGATATCCAACATGTATGTATGTATATTGTTAATATGTGTCACAGCGGGACAGTATAAACGCGTTCGATTCCTACTCGGGGGAATTAATGTTTTAATTTTTTCGCTCTGGAAAAGACAAAAGCAGAATACGGCGTTGAGTTTCGCCACTCAATATAGATTGTCCCCTGCAATATGCAGACTAAAGCGTGTAGCTGCATAAATTGAAGTTAGATAATGATGTAGTAATTGTAAAGGTTAAGGTTGCTCTACATTTTTAATGGATGCGACCACGATATAAACTTAAGTTATTAAATATTGTATAGAAAATATTATCAGTTTTTTAACTTTAAAAAAATAAGCTAGTGTGGTAAGTAAAGTGAAATATTTAGAAATCAGCGGAGAGTAGAGAATAGTAATCGACAATAATAAAAGTCTTCAAAGTATATAAATATCTCTCTCTACAAGTGGAAATTGAACTCTCAATTATTATTAGAAAAACTTCGAATAGTAGGAAATACGCTTTTTCCTAGTAAGTCGTTAGTCAAATGTTTTCCAGATACGATACAAAATAGCGTGCAATACAAATAAAACTTCCCCTCAGGGGTTGAGGGTAACTTGAGAGTACGTTGATAATTTGTAACCCCAAAAGGTTAAGCGTAAATGTTTTTTTGTAACTTCACATTTTGAATCGTTTTGTATGAGGGGGCTCTTTTATTGCTCATTAATTTAAATGTACTTTTAGGGGGTACTTTTATTGCTCATTAATTTAAATGTACGGACGCTACAGGTTCGAAGTACGGTTTGAAAATGAGAGAAATATTTATTTTTTAATAATTTTACTCCTTTGGTATTTTTTTTTAATTTTTCTAAAATATGCATGCAGTGATAAGTTATCTTTAGGTTTCGTCTACATTTTTCTGTAAAACCGTAAGAAAATTACTAACTGTTAAAGAAGTTATAATGAAGGTTTCTTAAATCAATATAGAAAAAGATAACTTGCCGAATGCTCTTCAATAATTATTAGACATAATACAACTCCAATTAATGAGATTAAGATTATTTAAACAGACTTTAAAAAGAATAATTATTATAAAACAAAATAAAAACGTTTTTTAATATAAATATAGAGATTATAAGATACGCAACAAAAGAAACTAAAATGTAGACAAGTAGAGTCCAAGATAGAGTGCTTGTGCCAAAAAACTCAGCCAATATAATGACCGTAAAATAATTATGAAATAATAACTAATTTAAAATTTCTACTGTTATTACATGACTTAATAGTTCTTGGAGCCAAATTTCACAATGAATTGTAGAGTCTAATAGAGCTTAAGTTCTTTAAAGGAACTTTAGAATTTTATCTATAAAAGCTTTATCACAGGCTTTCTGTACAAGATAACAACGTATATGTATACGGTCAAAGAAATCGAAAGTTAAATTAACATCAGTAGTAGAGTTTGATTGAAAGTGACTGTTCGTTATTTGAATATAATATAATACAACTCTAAATGGGTGGAAAATTGAGAACCATATATAATATATAAAGATTATCGCAATTGTTTCTTTAAAATATGATATGAAATAGCAACACGTTAATAATTACATTAAATTTAAAAGTATCAATATAAACATTTTTCCTTGAGATGGAAAACGAACCAATTTGTATATATACATAAAACATACAACTGGAAGATGACTAACATTCAGAGATTAACGCACAACCCAAATCACTAAACTTATAAATGTGTAAATTTTCAGATAGATTCTTTGCATAAGGAACTACTAAAAATATAATTTATAAAATTATTATTAGGGGTCTAAAGCAGTAAAATGGAAATGGATAGAAAAATTAAATTAAATATAGTACTAGAAAAGGTGTAATTTGAAATTTTGTAAAAATGACTAAAAAGTCAAAATTAGTCCTAATTAGTAAGTTAAAAGTAAAAATTTCATATAACGAAAATGTAGAACCACGCGGGACAAGCCGCGAGACGTAAGCTGTAAGTCGCATATTTAGTAAAATTACTCGCAACTACAATACACTACAATACGATTTACATGTTTAAATTTACATGGAAAGTCGTAAAATAAGTTAAATGATCGTCTATTTGAACTCTACTAACTCTACTTTCTACCATATGAATACATTAAGTAAATATTACGTTTCAAAAAGTAATCAAAACTCGTAACATACTTAAGCGAGTTGGGGCTGATGTAAAACAATCGTAATTTCCACTCGTTAAGTTCACGCATGTACCAATACTTACGTATAAAGAGATGGCTATGCTTAATATTGTATGACCGATCTGGTACGATTTTTATTTTTGAGATACGTGGAGTAAATTATGCAGTGAAAATACAGTCTAAGATTACTTTTTTTGTTTCTCATCTTCTCGTTTCTCTTCTGTCAGAATCAGAAAAATATACTAGCTAAATGCACGATTTTGAAACTTATTACGTATTACGTATTACTCCAAAGTAATGCCCTCTAGTTAGTATACTGTACATTTATAGTATGTAACGTCAAAAAACAAAATTTTACCTTATCTTGAAATCTGTATATAGAAATGTGACGTAGAGCTGATTAAGTCATTATAGAACCATCTATATTAGCAAGTTCAAGAAAAAGGGGTCGTAATAGTTTCCTATCCACAAATCAAGGGTTCGTTCCGGAAGGATGACAATTGGCGTTAAAAAAAAAGATTCTCGGCGCAGTAAATTGAGGGGTGGTTGCTAATGCGAGAACTATTGCTCTATGGTCTCTGGACACGCCCATTGCTACACTTTTTAAATAAATATGCTTGAAAATACTTTGAAACTGTTCTGCTTAAAGCTACCTAGCTAGTACACTATGCTCTTAAAATGCTATATATATAAAAGTATAAAATATAAAAGTATAAAATATGCTTTCCATACTCACGCTCTCCTCTAAAATGAGATAAAAGTTAACAAAGGAATGTCTTACTTGATTCTCTTTGTTTTTTTTCTTCATAAACAATATGTAAGTATAAAATAAACAGTGACGAAATCCAATGCATTATTGCATTTTTTTAAATGAAGGTCTCAATTTAATTAATTTAATTTTAATTAAGTTTTATCCATTAGATGGAGTTTATCCTAAATAAATGAACTCTACAAGCTATTCTTGATCAGTTCAAAGTACTTGTTAAGTTTTAAGTTATGACTTTTAGGCATATTCGTTTACCACTTTTTTGAGGACCCAAAAGGGTTTTTATCAAAAGTAACCTCATTTTTTTGCCCAATCAAAATTATTGCGATGTAGCGATATACCCTGAATTAATTTCAGTGTTGACCGTAACACCCTAGACAGTTGGTGACTAAAATGATTATCGCGTAATGCTTTCGCGGCACGAAGATTCCTTTTTAGTCCTTTTTTTTCTTCTTTGTTTTTAGAAGCGTAATGATTTAGAGATTGAAGTATTCATAAATAGCATTTTTGATAAGTTTCTATTTGCATGTTTATCTCCTGTTTCGAGCTCGGATGCTCTAACAGGACCGCTAATTATTCATCGTGTACTTTCCATGTCAATTTCTTGATATTGGGAATGCTAAGGCGTGTCCACGTGATAATAGACTCATCATATATTTCAGTTAATGTAAAAAAAAATATAATTTTGACTAAGTACAACGTTAAGTTTCACCAGTTTTCATCGTGATATTGAAGTGAACAAATTATCTCTAGCGAGTAGAAAGTATTGAAAATAGTGACTCATCTACTGACACTAGTCTAAATCTAATATTCTAAAATGGAAATCCTCTTTAGATAACTTTCTAAAATCATATGTATAAAGCTATTTAAGTCTCTATAAACGTAGAAGCAATAACAATAAATTGGAGATTTCATTGCTACCGAAATCTAAGTATTTCGATTTGGACACGACGTCTGGCTTAAAATATTAAGACTTGACTTAAATATTAAGATATATATATATATATATATATATATATATATATATATATATATATATATATATATATATATATATATATATATATATATATATATATATATATATATATATATATATATATATATATATATATATTGCGTATATCATAAATGTATTTAAAATATTCTGTCAGTAGCTGAAACTTAATTTTCATTAAAAAATTAGTTATACTAGATATATTAAAAGATGTCTAGTAACAAGATAAATTGCGGCGTTGAGTTCCGACACTCAACACGTACTGTCTCGGAAGACGGAAAACAGAGATCAGACTGTCTTAACTCTAGGCTCTATCTGCTTACCCTGCTATGTGCAAGATAAAGCGTGAAACAAAAAAACAAAATACAAAATACAAGAGACGCCTATCGATATAAAATAATATTTTAAAAATTGTTTTACATGTTGTGTCTAAAGCTCCTTACTTAAGAAAAGCACATAATTAATAAATACATAAATACATATCTTTTAATAAACCAATTAAATATAATTGAAAATAAATTAATACCATTCACATAAAAGTAAAATAAATTTTGTTCTTTTTCAAATGCAATATGTATTTGATAGTAAAAAATTAAGTACTAAGTTACTTAATGCATCTTTCTATTATGTTTTTCTTTTCAACGTGAGAATAAATAAATAAAGGTTACAAATGAACAGACAGGCAGTATTTCAATCTCTCTACATAAGTATACGTACAGTTGGTACTTCTTAACCCGAGGGTGGACTCTATCAACGCTAACCACGCCAGACACATGTCAAATCAAATTGATCGATTCGTCTCTACTAGCTACGATGTCTATAAAATAAATTAAAAAAAAATATCAAGTAGAGAAAAGATTTTAAATTGAGAAAAGTGGATGGAGAAAGCTTTCTGTCGAATATGACGTTTGTTATTGTTTTAATTATTTAAGATACCTAATATCTGTAATATAATCAAATAAATTCTTACTATGTTAATAAAACTCCACCTATAAACTTCAAAATGAACTGTATGATAACACGAAACTAAACTCTACCTAACAAATTAACAGAACAAATGTCGTTATAATTAGACCATGTGACTTTCATGCCTTCAAAAACAAGGTGTCAGTGGCTCGCCGGGCCGCGGGCAGCGGGGGGAGGAACGCAAATGATACGACGACGCCGCATCGATCGTCATGTGCCCTCCACCCGCAGCTCCCCACACCACCGCCTTACACGCACACAGCCTCATCTAATGTGTTCTGCCAAATGATCCGTTTGGAATATTAAGTTGTCTGTGTAGTTCAAAACTGATAGTCATCTTTGATAAGTCTAAAAATCTAATTGTATTCGCAATCAAATGATAAGTCTAGTCATTTTTTTTTTATTCCACTCCCCTAATGTAATTATACCCTTTTACGAAAATTCCGAGCTTAATTGAATAGAGGTTACTTAATATTTATAACAGCTGTGTAGAACATAACTGAAGAAGGCGCTCGACCCCTCTAGGGGAGGCTAATTGAACCACGTGGTAGCAATTATTTACCTTAACACATACACGTGTGTAACGCGCCCTTCAAAGCCTACATATACATTGTCATAGAGCAATACGTCAAGTAACACAATACTACGTTACACACATGTCTAGACCTACAGTAAGCGTATCCATCTGTCTGCGGAAAAGTATAGCCAGTGGCGGAGCATTGCAGAAGAGCTAACTAAAAATTGAGAAATAAGATAGTAAATTTACAGTCGGGCTTAATGTTTCTACTTGCGTTTCAATATATGAAAAGCAACTCTATTACTATATGCACACGTACCAAAATGCATTAAACTACACAAAACGATATAAGCTCGACAGGCGCGACAGTAGACTCTATGTGATTCTGTTAAATGGGTATAGATTTTAAGCTTACTACATACATATTCATGAGTCAGTGGAATGATTTATAGATAATGATGATAATCTCTAATAATAAAGTAATGATTTAAAGTAAATAGCAAGTCGTACAGTGTGTAAATGAAAAATTGCCTTGCCAATCGCATGCATGCATGGAATCCTGTAATAGTAATAATATCTTGAATAAAATAAATATAATTGTATTACACTTAAGGTGCCATGAACAAATTAAATATACACAAGCAACTATATACAAACTTCAACTATATGCTACTTTGGAATCTCTACTTATTCTACAAAAAGCATTGCCTGGTTGTAAATAAATGTAAAAGTAGCATTCGTGCAGTCCAACGACGACACCCCAAATCTAGGGCACGTGATTTGCAGACGCAGTCTGCAAAATATCAACTCACATTAGCCACAAACGGGAATAGTCCTAAAGAGTCTCTATCAGGTTGTAGAGTATCACAATCAACAGAAACTAGCTGGTTTTTCGTAACAAGTATACGTTGTTCGCGAATAGTAAAACCGCGGAGTGTTCATTTGTACGCTATGGCATGAGTCGTGCGTCCGGCGCGGCTGCCACGGGTAGACTGAGGCGCCGCGTTGCTTCACCCCCTTTCGCACCCCTCGGCTGCATCTTAAAGGCAGGCTGATAATCGGGAGAAAATACAACAGAGTTGCAATTGGAACGCCGCATACTGCTCGTTTTTGGCCATGAGTCAGTCGGTAATTGCGTGCCTTCATTCGACGGTTCCTTGAACTGAATGCAAGGGATCCTTTTAACCAGAATTTTTAGGCGTGACCGAATTTTATTTTAGACGATGACTATGAATATATATGTTTCATTTTACTGGACATTTTTATGTAAATTATAATGATTCGAAGACGAGACGTTTATTGTGTCAGCGTCTAGTCTCATTTAGCAAACATTAGAACCAGAACGTTTTTTCTGTCAAGGCTAGCTGAGTTAAGTTATTTGTAAATTGACGACTGTAAGATAAAACGAAAATACTACAACAATTAATTGAAATTCCTCAATACTATAACAATTCAATATATATTCAGTATTACAAAATATAACATTTATAATTACGAGAACTGAAATTTACTTTAATTATTTGAATATATTTGACCTAATTTGTCATAAAATCATCATAAGTTTGCTCTGTCTTTTACTTTATATATAAGATTTTATTTTGTAACTTGAATAATATCTGTAGTAAATAATATTTCTCGTACAGAACATCACTCTCTTATATTTATTTATATTTCATAAAAATTATACTACTATCGATATACAAAAATAGTAACAGAAAAAGGAGCGATGGAAAATACAACAACAATCAAAAACATTTTGTAAATTACATATATATGAATGTTAATGAACTACCAAATCGTATTATTAAATACGATTTATTGCCCTTTTGACGATAGCGTGAGAATATTTGCTAGTAATAAGTTAGTACTTTCGTTACGTGCTACGCTGTAGCGTTGTAGCGTCGTAGCACGCCTATGTGACGTAGCGCCACGTTAGGGCCAAGTTTATTATAATAAGGGCAATGTTATTTAGATAGAGATAAACTATGATTGATTCTAAATAATTTAATCTTTTCATTCAGCTTCCTGCAATGCAAGCTATATGAAGAGGATCTAATGTTATAGAATCTACAACCATCTCCATAAGAGTCAGATATTCCCACTGTGGTGCACTTGTGTATTCAAATGTATATGTATATATATATATATATATATATATATATATATATATATATATATATATATATATATATATATATATATATATATATATATATATATATATATATACGTTTATATGTATATGTAATTTAATAACAGAAAAAAATATTTATTCTAAGAAACATTACAAACATCACAAAATGTGGCAAAACCCTTACACAGTTTTTATCCCCAAATTCTCATTATTGTACAATCCAGCACAATTCAACTCACCACAATGCGTCTTAATATCTAAATTGAACTCACTAAAGGCTATATAAAATGCAATTATTGTAGCTTTCTTAACAAAAACTGGGCGCTAGTGCCCGTCTTTTTTTTTGTTTAAATTTTTATCAGATTAATTTGAAAATCTAAATTGCCTCTAGAAACAAGGCAATACAAATCCTATGTTATTGCAAATAAAGTGTTAAATTGTAAAATAAGCATTGGCATAACTCATTCAAGGACTGCGCGTTACATTACATTTCTAGCATCTAGGATAGACGACACGTACATTAATGTACAAAAGTATAGCATTTTAAAAAATACACTATATACTAAATTATACTAAGCCTACGCGTCATATATATATATATATATATATATATATAAATATATATATATATATATATATATATATATATATATATATATATATATATATATATATATATATATATATATATATATATATATATATATATATATATATATATATATATATATATATATATATATATATATATATATATATATATATATATATATATATATATATATATATATATATATATATACAAAACTATATAATATTAAACTATTTAATATTAAAAGTTTAATCTTTATTAAAAGAACAAATTTAAACTTTAAAATACTAATACATATAGGATGTTATATTCGTTCTAAACAAGTAAACGGTATATTTGAACAGCAAGCTCGGTTCCGGAGCGACACGCACTGATACGTTCGAAACATCCATACATACGTATCCACTTGCTATTAACTGCTACGACCGAGGATTTGTTTCCTTTTGTTTAAGGCTCACATTATTTTATTATTAGTGCTATGATTATTCACATTATTGCTCACTCTGAATGGTTATCGAGATTATTATAAGCTTGTATAATTAAATGGAAATGGAAGCTTACATTTTGGTAGAGTCACTGAGATAGAGTCGTTTCAGACTTAATATTATATTATATTTTTTTTATTATCACACATATATCTGTTATATAAGGAAATTTAGTCAGAGAGATGCATAGTGTTAAATAATCTCCACTTTTCACTAATTTAGTAATATTGTTTGCGTAGCGGAATAGAATATTGCGTTTTGTTTAAGCAAATCGAAGAAATCAAAATATTAACAACGAGGTTAATTTATAGTAATTAATAAAATAATAACTTTTGTGAAATATATTACAATATATTGAATGCTAGTAATTAAATACTTGTTAAATTCAAAGTATCGCTCTATGATTGTAGAGCTTCTATGATAAGCACCAGTACATTTAGCTAACGCCCCCTGATCATATACAGTTCGTTTAGCCATTTATTTGCCGGTTTACAATGTCGACGTCTAAAACATTTATGTCTTATTTAGTTTTACGATTATCTTTTTTTTCTTAAAGTAAAAGGATGTATATTGAAAATACGTCAATATATATATATATATATATATATATATATATATATATATATATATATATATATATATATATATATATATATATATATATATATATATATATATATATATATATATATATATATATATATATATATATATATATATATGTATAGCTTCACACTGTATCCCACATATGGCAGGGTAGGTAGGTAGAAGGACCCGTAGACTCAAGGGACCTAGTGTTAAGTCACTCCGTTCCCCACTTTTCGCCTTTCGAGGCATTGCGTGTTGAGTTGGGTGGCTTCACTTTCTCTATGCAATTTTTTACACATACGCCACAATCTTTTTTTCGGCAAGAAAAAGATAGGTTAGGTCAGGTTAGGTAGGTATAACAGCTAAAACTCAGTGTTCCAATTGCAATAACCCGACGATATACAATAGTAGATCTATTAAAATTATTTATATAAAAGTAACTTTAAAAAGTAAATTGTTTTCTTAATTATTTTGTATAGTATGAACTTTAAAGTTTTGAAAGATATTTTTGAAAATGGATAAGAATCAAATAATTCATAAAATTATGAAATAACATCGATTATTTTATACTATGATTATATTGTAATGTATTTTACATCTATAAATTTTATAATAATATGTTTTTTATTAATATACTATATACTACAATATCATCATATATTTAAAATGTATAGTTGCAAGTAATACTGAGAGTATCTCTTATATAAAGCCACAATCAAATTATTTTAAATTTTGCTCAAAGGAAATTATATATACTTATAGTTTTAAATTCAAATCACAGCTAGATAAATATCGCAATAGCAACTTGAATAAAATTAGGAGAAAATTCTTAATATTATAAAATGGTTTCTGTGTAATTTTCCAGCAACTCTTTTGGTGTATGCTCCACAAATAGCAAGACTCATATTTTATCAATATAGCGTATCAAAAATCCCAGACAGAACTGACCTAAATTCTGTGAGATCTCCGTCATTACCCGCATTCCGCCTGCATCTAGATCCCTCGAACTCCAAGATTTATTATTTATCGTGGCATATTTTTTTCTGGCAAGAATCACTTTCTATGCCATACTTTTGATAAGTTTCCAATTTTATGCAGAGAGATTGCCATCTGACCTTCGGCGATAGACGTAGCACACGTGCTCTAAGTCTTGCTCTACTAAAGCTACCAATAATATCGATACAAGTTCTGGTTTTTTTTGTGCTGAGCTGACAGACTCTATTGTTAAAATATCCATTTGTATCAGACAATATGGAGTGTAATAAATTTTGTTAGCTGATAACAAATTCAGAAAAAGCTGTTTGAAAATTCAATGTTGAGAAAATTGGCTTTATACTTTTTTATTATAACAATTTACCATGAATGATTATTTATTATTTAAGATATACTTATATGCTAAATAATATTTAAATCAACACTTCTTGACATTATTGAAATTGTTTCGTTACAATTTAAAATGTGATTTTAAAAATATTCGATTTTTGTTTTATATCAGTAAAAAACAGAAAGACAGATTACAGTTTCAGTTTCATATCTAATAGAAGTATAGATGGTTTCAACAAAAAGTTTTAACTCAACTGTCGTAACATTGCATCATCTACAACTTTATAATAGTTTATTGTGTACTACGCTCTTTACATTCGATACTCGCTAGCGAATGGGAGGAAAACTTTTATAATAGCTGATGTATAGGCATAACTTTATTTTATTTATTGAATTTGCAGTATTTTCAACATATAATCATATATATTACCAAAGAATAGAAAGACTATTAATTCCTGCAAAAATATCAGTCTACGTTAGCATGTGAAGTAATCTATACTTAGTTATAACTCAAAGTAAATATAACTAAAGTGTGTCAGTGCAATAAAAATGGTGGATTAGGCAACTCTGGCCATACATTATCGAAATGCACTTTAAAAAAATACAAAACAATTTTGGAACAAATTCAAGTAAAGCAATGTTCATAATAAATATATGGCTAACGGTATGTTCACACCGAAAGTTACACATAAATTATCTTGACATTTAAAACATATATTTTTCTTATATTTTTTTACATTGTAACTAAAATTGTTAATGCTATATAAATTCAGTAAATTTATATAAAATTTGTTTATATAATATAGAATTAAAGTCAAATTCTAGTGACTCTACAATTTTCTTATTGTGTGAACAAGCTCTAACAATCGTTGGATGTAAATGCATTTGACTGCATGCGATTACACGAGCTGATTAAAATACTAAAAAATATTTATAGTACAGCTGTCTCTACATATAAGATAGAATGCATGTAAGTAGTCTTGTTTCGTAAGAAATCTGAAATGAAGTATCTTAAATTGGTATATTTATTTATACACTCTTTACTAAATCGTTAAAAAAGCACATTTTAAAGTTGTAATTACAAATATTTATCTTATAGAATAAGCTGTTGAATACGTTACGTTTTGAATAGTACGTACGAGTTAATTCTTGTAATTGTAGAGGCAATATTAGCTAAAGTTATCCTTGTCCACTTATTTTAGACTAAGTATATTTTTGAAGATTTTATCTGTTTTAAGTAATAATTGCATACTACAATCTAGTATTATATTAATCTTAGATGTTTATTCAAAATTGTTATATTTCGTTTCCGTATTTTTTAAATTGTAAAGTAACTTAATACTGGGAGGTATAAGAGTATTTTAATACTAGGTAACGTCTAAATATCTTGCTATATGCGGGATATAGCGTGAAGCTAAGAAAAAGTATGCCTCAATAATAAAATTTGTGGATATCTAAAAATAAATAAAAAATAGACCTATTTGATTTACAACAAGTACCTAGTACTGAAAATATTCGCATATGATAAATAGTGCAACTTTCGCTGTGGACGGTGACTGTCATGTCATCTGACGGGTCTACATGACCTTGAACATACGAAACCGGGTGAAGAATATCTCAGCCTTAAATTAAGTAGTCAGCTTCTTTAGCGCCGTCGCGTCTCCTAAAACGTTAAGCTGAAAAGTAATAAGATATATAATTGAGCTAACTAAAACAGACTGTAACTTAGGTAGAGTAAGGTTGTTTTTGGCATGTCAGAGGCTTCGAGGGGTGTGTGAGGGCTCGGTCGGTGCGTCCTCTAAGAAAATGGAGACAATACGATTATAGTATAGCAGTGTATGAAAACATGTAAGATGAAGCTAAGCGGCCTTTTTTAAATAAAAAATAGTAAAATATTGGAATATTTATATTATATATTATGGGACATATTTTTATATTATTTTCAAAAATTAATTTGGTTTTATTAAATGCACGTATATGATATATACGATATATATATATATATATATATATATATATATATATATATATATATATATATATATATATATATATATATATATATATATATATATATATATATATATATATATATATATATATATAAAGCAATCCAAGAAAAATACATTGTTAAAAGTAATATCAACCGGTTAACATATGAACAAAAATAATTAAATTATAATTTAAATAATAACTTATAATTTATATTTATAACAAATCATTGAATAAATTATGATTTATATTTATATCTTAAATAAGCATAATATGCCCAACTATATGAAATTTAATATATGGTGCCTGCTCTACATTTTTCACACTCTACCCACCGTCACAGTTATTATTATGTATAATACAATAATTCAGACGACCATGTTGTTTCTCTCTCTATCATTTTACTTGGCTATAGTCCGTCTCCTTCTGTCCAGTCTAGTTTTTTGTACGTTATAGTCTAGATTTAGCAAGAAGTGCATTGGGGGTTTCTTTAGATCCTGATAATTGAGTTTGAAAGGAAGTCATTTGACTGTGATTTTCATTGGTTTAGCTGATTTTAAGGCATATTAAACTTTTTAAGATTATTTGTTAAATTTTATTTTATTGACATATTTATAAAATATTTTTCTCAATGGCGCTTCTGGGGTAGATTTTGGGATAACTAAATTCATATTAAATACAAAAAAAAATTTACTTTTAATAATCAATCCGTAGACACAAAACTGAACATTCTGTTCAATTCTACAGGGTTCTGTCACTAAGCACGGAGGATTCTTAAAACGGAAAACGTAGAACGGAGTCACAAGTGTCCCCTTTATAAAATACGAGTTTCACGTGAGGATTAAAATGAATTTTCTTGTTTAATCCATATTTCTTTTCTATATTAAAGTGCGGCAATGTCAAAAGCTGTTAAAAAATAGTTATTAAAAAGCTTTTTCTTTTTATTTATGGTTCTTTGATCTTCGCTCATGGGATTCTATTATTTTTATTCTCACTCTGATAGATAAAATGCGGATTCAATGCAGAGTAGCCCACAGTTTGCCTGTAAAACCAATACTTGTGGATTGGTTCCCCACTTGGAGTAGTTTCCACCATCCAACACGCTATATCTTGAAATTGACCTGACCTAATACTAGGCTCTAGCCAGCAAACAAATGCATAAAGCTGCAGTACTTTAAGAGGGCGTAACAAAAGTTTTAGTGTTAAATTTTTGAATCTGAAAACCCTAATAAACTTAAAGAATTTACAAAGTAATTATAAGATCTTAATTAACTGAGTCGCCTAATGTGTCAAGAGGGCGATGCATCCCGAGCGCTGGTGACAGCTTATCCACCACTTGCCCATTCATTGGCCAACATCCAAAGAGACAGGATGTGTAATCATTTTGATTCGGTAGTTTTTCTTTTAAATTTAGTGGAGGACAGAGTGTCTTAACTCTAGGTTCCATATGTCTTTCCTCCCATATTCGGTATAAAGCGTAAAGTTGTTTTAAGTGTCAAATTTATTATATATTTAGAGTGGAAAGTACATTCATAACATAGAGATAAAATTTTCTATCACAAATGCATATCCTTTGCGCTCTATGACAGCCTGTTATGCATATTTATAAGAAATTTGCACAAAATTAGCTTTGCCGCATCCACATTTAAAACGCATTGTAAGGAACTCAACCCAGTCTGAGAAATTATTAGGAACGAGGCGAGCTGCAATGTAAATTGTCAAAAATAATGTTTTTAATTTACGAGGACGAGGGTGACCAGCGCGGGCTATGCTGGCTTTTATGGAGAGCTTCTGAAAGACTGTATTGAGCTTAAAGATTTTACGCTCGTATTCAAGTTAGAAGATCATTTTTGTCAATTTGTTTATATTATATAGAAAGAAAGAATTGTTCTTAAAAAGGTACTTATATACTTGGATCAATATCTGTCAAGGAGATTTACAGATACGGTTTCCACTCAAGACAAGTCGTCTTAGCCGTGACGTAACGGCACAGTGTCTGACTGTAGGCGCGACGGTTGTGGTTTCAATTCCCATTCGGGGGAATAAATTCTTTTCTTTTCATATCTCTAATAAGAGGACAAAGTTCAGCCTCGTAATGGCTCGAAAATTAAAGAAAGGAATGGATTATCTTTATATTTGGTTCCATCTACCTCTGCTAAAAAAATTATCCTCAAAATATTCTCGTATCACAAAACAATTACTAATGTTTTTTAAATAGGTAAAAAGTGGAAGTCTATAATCATAAAAAAAAAAATATTTAAAACAGAGGACGGAGCAACGGACGCAACGTGTAATGTAAAGGCAATCCGCTTCCACGCACCGCCCACCGCGCACGATTTTCTTCTTACCTTAACAAGGAAAGGATTATTAACTCCCCCGAGAGGTAATCGAATCCACAACCGCCGTGTTTGTAATCTGACGCTGTGCCACGACGGACTCAATTTTGTTCAATTACTGTATAAAAAATATATTTCTAGAACAAAAATATATTTCAGATCTTCATGAAAACACTCAACTTTGTTTTTTTTATTATTTTTAAATTCGTATATAATATGTATAATCAATTTTTGTGTAAATAAGTATATTTATATTGTATTCATATTGGAACATTTTATTGTCAAATAAATAGCATCTTCTATCACTCAAGTGTTTATATGAAAATATATTAAATATGATGTCAATTTGGAAAAGGAATAAAACTTTACACGTACACGCCTCTTGGAATTCGCCTAAAAGCGGAAAAATGGAGGACACCTAGACAGAGAAATCGTGTTACGTGGCGGAGCTCAACGCAGCACCTTGTACACCAAAAAAGCTATCAGCTGTGACACTGTGACACGACAGCTTAAGTGAGCTTTAATAGCTGTTTATTTTCAACCATTAATATCTGGTAAAAGAACTTTAACTAACTTTCCCCGTGTATCATTAGCATGTGTTAAATATGCAGTAATAATTGCACGCTAGCTTCTAAGTGGCACCAATTTACCAACAATTTTAATTAGACTCATACATATTCAATTGTACTCGAATACTTTTGCTTTTATTTTCTTTTATATAAAAGAAAAGCTTCCCGCCCTTTCCCGTATAGTAAGGTTAGTGTAAGGATACACCGTTTCCTACTTTCTGCCCAATTTTTGAGATGAAATATTTCCATAAGTTATAGAAGTTAATAATAGAACTCAATAGAAGTTGAATAAGGAACTCACACTTTCTCTTCCAGAGCATTAAAATGAATTCACAATCATTGTGTATACAGTCTGACGATCCCACTCCGATTAAACTGTGCCGTGACTGCCTCAGTTTATTACTATTGTTTATAAACAATGAATATCAGTAATTTTTCTCAAAATATAATTTGAGATGTTTATTAAAATAGTTTTAATGTAATTGGTTAGGTAGAAAGATGTAATTGAACAGAACAGGCAAACATATTTATATTTATATAATAGATATTTGTATCTGCGAGATTTTGATAAAAGCAAAACCTGTACGTGGCTCAGATTCTAGAAAAAAGGGACACAGAGAGAACCGGATTAGTGTAACCGCCTGATAGTCGACGAAGCCTCAATGAACCACTTTGGTCCAATAGTGCTGGAAGGCAGACTCTCCGGGTCAGACGTAATTCTTTTAATCGGAGATGTAAACCAGCTATCCTCTATAGACCGAGAGAAAGTCTTCGAAATATTTTACCAAAGGCCATTACGATTCCTCAGCATAAATGAGAACCTATTGTGCACTCACAGAAGTTCTATGGGCGTCACTTACGAGAGATATATCTTGGAATATATTTTTCGAAAAGGGCAGTATATTTCCTTTTTATAACAAAATCAAAGTGACTCCGGTGCCGAGAGATCTTAAAAACACTCTTTACCTCTCTTTCACACAGGAGGAAAAAGAATCTTTGATCAGCCAGGGGAGGAAATGAGGAGGAAAAACGGGCTCGAAAATATTGACAAGCGCGACCGCTGCAGCTGCATCATAGCGTTCCGCAAACGGTCGCAGCGATATCACGACATAACGACAGTTTCACATACTACAGAGAGGGCAAAGATGAAGCGGTCTAAAGCTTGAATACGACACGCGACGAAGGCATCGACTATAAGCATTGTAGAAAATAATTTTAAACTGGACTTGAGAGACCGAAGCGAAGTGGTCACATCTTCTATAATATCTTGCCCTTATCCTAGAGCTTATGAGGGATCATGCTTAAACTTATTTTTTGACTGTATATCGATAATAATTAAAATATGAATGTAAAAATTATTTTTTCATTAGCTGGCAACATTTGAAAATTTAAAGTCTATGTCAAGTTTACACAACTTTAACGAGTTACATAAAATACATTATATATGTCAAAGATTGTTAACGATTTGTGCTGAAGGGCTAATGCTAAAGAAATGCACATACTCAATACAAAGGGCAAGAGGTAGTAATAAAACACATCATCCTCATACATTATAATTACTTTATTATATTTGACTTAAATATAATTATTTGTTATTGCTTCAGTATTTATTGTACTTATGTCTATAAATAGGGGAAATTTTACTGTGGTATACCAGAATTAGTGATATATTGTAGTTAAATAAGAAATATAATTATATTTCCAAACCTTATTATTTGTAACATAAGTGGATATAAAATATGTCCTTGTGGGATCCCTTTGTAATTTTAAAGTTACAAATTTTAGAAATATATTTATAAATTAAGAATAAAATTACGTAATGAAATACATAATATACTGAAAACTGAAATAAATATTGATCTATACTAAAAAAGTGAGGAAAACATGAATGTTGACATCGAATTTTATTTCAATTATGAAATTTTATCAAATCTATTATGCTTGTTTCAAATTTAAATTACTCATTTTAGATAAAATAAAGTCCGTGAACAAGATAAAACTTAATTTTGCAATCAGATTATGTGACATATGTATTTATTTCACAGAAGGTTTTAGTTATTTGAAATATCTTTTTTTTCTTATTTAACTACATTTCAAAATTTTAGAGAAGTGATAAATCTATTACTATAAAAATAGCTTACAACGAAAGAATCACAAAAGCCTTTTCGTATTATGTATGATCTTTTGTCGCTTACCTATTGATATTTGATAACCACGATAAATGACATTACAATGACAGCTAGGGTCAGCTACTAAGATTGCGTAAAATAAAAAAAAATGACAAAACTTTGATCAATTCCAATTGCATGAATGGTTTACAAAAATTAACGCCAATTATTTTTGGGGTTTCCTTAAGTGTATTCTGCAGTACATAATCAACCAATATGATTTTTTTAAAACAAATATGCGCACACATTGGCTACTGTTGTTAAAGTTAGCAAGCTTATCAAATTCAAGTTAAAACAAATAGATTTTATAAAGTAAAAGAAAAATTTGCCTCAAATCAATCAATCAATACAATGATATAAAAAAAATATTATTTCAAGCGACCCTAGCTAAAATAACACATCCATTAACTTATACGCACGTATTTTTTTTATTTTGTTTGTTTTACACACATTACGTACTAATGACCTATATCTACAACACGTAACATCCTTAAAATTTCTCCTTAACATTAACTTACCGACATTATCCTATTACACAAAAGTCAACAAGAAGAATATGGAAGTAATTTAAGTTAGTTTAAAATATCTATTATTCCAATAACAATATCACATATATAACTAGACAATATTTAATATTACATTATAATAACAATTAACAATCATCTACATACATTCGATGACATATTTGTATAATACGTTTCTTATTTAATTCGTATATTATTAATAATGTGCGTAATGACTGAATATGATCACGTTGATGTTAATCAATTTAATAGTTCAAAAGTGATATAACTCTACATTTTTGATTATTAGACAGTGTATCGATTATTATGCATGGTGATGTAAGCGAATTACTGGATTTATTAGTTTCACGTGAGTCATTACAATGATAGAGTTATGTTACTTTTGATCTATCTTATAATATTGATACATATATTATCTTTATAGACTATACACTTATTAACAACGTTCGAGAAAACTATATTTAGATCGAAATACACACAGATATCAGAGTAATATATTTTAAACTACATCTGATAGATTCTACAACACATATAGTTCAAATAGTAGGAGAATTATTACGTATATACTCATAGCTTAGGTGTAATATACTTTTATTTACTTCATTTTCGTACTTTTTGATATTGACAAAGCTTAATATCAAAAAGGTGACATATAAAAGATTGAAAGTAAGCATACATAATCAATCAAACGGAGTATCAGATTGACATCAAACTATACTAATGTCACACTTAGAAGCATATAATACACCGATCGAAATATTACAACAAGCAAAATAGTGATTTTCGTTCATTATATTGATATAAATTTGATATTGAAATATATTATATGTTTTATATTAACCGTTTAATAGACAAATGACTCAAGTGAATATTTGAGGGTAAATACTAAATCGATCTAACATTGAGGGTAAAGCATTCACACGTACAGGTCACACTGGTAAAATCGGAAGTATAGCATTACGTCTTAAAAGTAGTCAACGTTTAAAATATTATAGGAATATACGGGTACATCTACAACAGAATATTTCGCGATACAAATACAAATATCTAAAAAGACAAGGACAATGAGTTCAGAATAAATTTGTAAAGATATCAAAAATGTTACTAATTTACGGGAAAAAAGACCACGAAGCCTTTTAAATTTAGATAACTTTGGATCGATACTAGCAAAAGATTGAAATTTAGCTCTAAAAAGTTAACTAGTATCTAATAGGGACAGCTAATGAATAGAGTATGGCAGTTATAAGAACCTGTAGAGTTTGATGATTTAATTGCTGAAACAATCGTGGGTAAGGCAGTGCGATGAATTCAATTTTATAGCAATTACTGCATGAATTTTAGCCCGATTAAAATAAGCAATATTGCGGTGGTGTACCTCTCGTAACAAAATAATGTTCGTATGTAATTTCCTTGGTTAGTGTAATATTTATTTTCAACGCTGAAGTACATTATTTAGATTAAAAGAAAGTTCAAAGCGCTCAGACATAAGAGGAAAGTCCTTCCATCTACTGAACATTCTAACGTCATATTGTCTTAGTCCCTGTTATATTATTTCGACGGATTTCAAGATTCCGCATCTGGACAACTTTCCTAATTAATTTTTGCAGATCCAAAGAAATAGGACGGCTACAACATGCAATCTAATGTTTAAATCTAACATTAAATTGTTAGATGTCTCAAAAATTTTGGGGTATTTTTTTATAATTTCTGGTCAAATTGGTATTTATTATTTTTCAATCTATCTTGTTATTTGAAACACTTCAAGGCTTGTTTCCATTCATGTAATACACAAGTGTTAAAAGTGTTAAAAAATATTTCAACCAAAATTGAGCTAATTGCTTTGAGTGTAATTTAGGGAATTTACAATTTTATTGACAATAAAATTTTGAAGTAAACATGAAAGAGGCTCTTGCTGAGTTTAATGGAGAAACAAACGTGTACGAATATATAAGACGAATCACATTATATACGTACGCTAAGCAGATAATTAATCTAATTAAATATATTTATTATTTAATTATTCTAACTTCGTTTAACGTAATATTGTCTAAATTACATCGCTTAGTAGTCACAAGTACGCCCGTTATAAGATATACATATATATTAAAATAAAAATAGCATAGTGATCATCAATGTCTCCGATATGTCAGGCAGTTGTGTCTAGGCCACGGAATGATATAAACGTTATTGGCATAAATGTAAGTGACACAAAAATATATATTTTTAATGGTTGCATTTGTAGCATTTCATTGGAAAATAAATATTGACACCTTGATGTAATTTCAAAAATTTGTTAAGATTTCATTTTCTTTTGTTTTCGAAAAATAACATGTTGGTTAAAGTTCATAATCAAAAAATCTCATCATGTATAAATTCTTCAACACATTTATGACAACAACATTAAGCAGTGATACGTGATAGACAGATTCAGCTTAAGATAGTTCTATATCTAGCTTCTACGTTAGTCTTAGACAAGCTAAGCATCAAAATAAGTACAAAAATTTAATTTTCTTTACAAATTAAATTATAACTATCAAAAGTAAAAGAATTGCCAAAAAGAGAAATAATTATATACCTAAATTATATATAGTTAAAATTAAAAAGAATTGAGCAATCAAGCAAAACGTACAACGACTTACGGTCTAATAGTAAAAGTCCAAGTTAATAAATTGACAGCGTTTTCCGTTACATTATTTATAGATTAGATATCCAACAACTGTTTACGTTAGATTTTCCTTTCCTTTATTATTTTTTATACTCAGATTTAAAATCGATCAAATTTGATTATTTTAATAAAGTTTAACTCAAATCTATGTGATGCATTAAATAACGTCCACAACAGCATATTATAATTGATGTCAATCATGATTATGATTTACATCAATCGATTTATGACACAGATTCAATATAACAATTCAATTGCTCATCTATATTACCACAGATATCAAGTGAAGTAGAAACAGTTGTTGAATTTGGAGTAATTGAGACCAAGCTTACACATTTAAAGGCAGAATATGAAATACACACAGACTGATACATACAAATTTGTAACATCAATTTTTAAATATTAAAATTGGTTTGAATTTGTTATTAATAACAAGTTATAAATTTTAATGATTTAAAATAATAATATGTTATATAATAACAACAACACATACAAATTTGATAAATTTTTTATATTAATTTTATATTTTTTATGAAACTACATCTATGTATTAATGGAAATAGGGAATATGATTTATTTAGTCTTTGTCGTTTTAGCTTTATAAATATTTAGCAGGCTTAAGACTTTTAGCATACGGAACAATTACAACAATTATTATATTAGGGATATATCTTACGCAAAAACCGATATAAAATATAGTGCTATAATATGCCCTAAGTTTATGATTCTAAATGAGTGTCACAATTTTAACAAAATATTCTGAAATGTTGAACAGGCAACCTATGTAAATTGCGTTGCTTTTTGGTCCTATTTATTGTTTAATGACTTTAATAGTGCCGTAGTTTTTTTTAAATAAATCTACGATCTAATCTAAATAAATTAACAATGCCATATATTATCACAATATTGACGATTTAAAATATCTCGATGCATCAAATTTCATGTTTCACACATATATGTATGTATAGTTTAACAACGACGAAACAACGTCTAATAACAGAAATAAGATAATCTATATACTAAAATAGAATTGTACAATGATCGTGCATTTAGATTTTTCTGAGGTGATGACACTATTCTCTAAAATCCATCCAAGGTAACAGTTAACAACGGTTGTAGATACTTCAATTCTGACACCGCAATGTCGATTGAGGTGATATCCAGATTTGGAGTATCGTATCACATCTTGGACCCCAGATTTATCTCGTCAATCGCAAGTAACTAAACTGTTCAAAAATAGATCTCTCTGGTCTAGGTCTTAGGGCAACAAAGCAATCTTAGTCTATGGATGAACGAAACTCCTTTAGAAGGATAACAAGCGATATCAACAAATCTTTCATTGAGGTAATATATTCTAACGCTAGCAATTTATCCGTTCGCGCTTACTATTTGTCGCGTTCTACCGCAGACAATTTTGTGACATCATTATTTATAAATGATTATTATGTATATACTATCAGAACGCGTTATTTATACGAGTATATTATGAATAAAATATAACGATGGAATCAAATATGATATTTTTCGTCACTATTCATCATTAACATACAATGATTAACATTTTAAAATATAATTACTATCAACAACATGTTATGACAACTCGTTGAAATATTACGCGTTCCAACAAGTTTACTTTCTCTTAAATTAATGATAGCACGTGAATCCACTTTACTTACAAGTACCTGTTTGAAGCTAATTATTGTATAACATTTTATTTATCTAAGATATAGGTACAACCAGATATAGACAAAATTGTCAAAAACACACCCAAATAGACGAGAGTCTAATATCTTGAACACTTCTTTTGCATCACTTTTAATACACACTTCCAACTACCGTCCTTCCTGGCATTCCCAAATATCGTGGAACTAAATACAGAACTCAAAAAAAGTGGGCAATTTTTGAGAGCTTGTGAGACTTTCTTGTCAGAATGATCTCTCTCATTTGGTTATCAGTATTATTATAGCCAAAGTTTTCTTAATATTGCCGATATAGGTTGTCAAAATATTAGTATTTATTAAAAATTACCCACCTCTAATCAGAAATACTGAAATCGATTGAGCACAATAAACGTTGGAAGACTCGAGCGAAAGGAATGGTTTTGCAAATTCTAAAAATATATCTAAAAAGCCGCTTACATAGCAATTATAAATAGCTTATCAAATAACTATTACAAATATTAATTTAAGATATTTAAAATTAAAATAACTTTCTTGACTTTACTGTAGATTTTAAGTTACCATACAACAAAATATACACAAATGTTACCGGACTGAAATTTTCAACCAATAATAGCATTCGACGTAGACAGTGCTAAACTTAACTTAGAAATTACAGAATTAAACTTAATCTTAAAAAACGACGGATCTTTACTGAAAAATTGTAGCAAACTAATAACAAAATAAAGCAATGAACGATCAATCACATACATTTTATGTGAATTATCGATCCAAATTCATTTCATAGATAACAAAAACAAAATAAAAATATTCAACTTATCTCAAGTAAAGTTATTGATGGAATCCGTCGTTTTTAAATTAATATTAGTAAATAAACGCTGGGTGTAGTGGATGCGCTGGAACACGTGGTTGCTTATCCAGAGGAGCGCAGCAAGTAGGCTCGCAACAAGCCGTGCTGTATGGAGCTGGTAATAGCGCGTACTGAGTTGGTGGAGCGTAGATAGCTGGTGTGGCTGGAAATAATGGTTTCATTACTTTTTTTATCATTATCCACGTCTCTTAGATCAGGTGGAGTGATATGGTAGACACCTACCTAAGAAAAAATATCAATTTTTTTATAAATTATTCCTTAATATATTCGTCTGGTTATATATTTCTAAACTATTTCTTAAATAAAATCGACTTGACGAAAACATTCAACGGCTTTCTTATTATCCTCACATATACTTCATGTTATGTGGAGAGGAAGTTAGGTGAATTGTTCCACTTAAACCAAACCGCTATCACATCTTTAGTACGGTAGTGTGGTGTGGGCAGAGAGTTCTGACTGTTATAATATACATTCTCCATTTGGAATTTGGAAGCAAACGCATACTTTCCCATATCAGACTACAGAATATTATATACAGACGCATACGTTCTATAGGTTTTCTCCTGCTTAACAGGTTGGGAAAAAGAAACTACTACATGTCGATTTCCACCTTCCCGCACCCCCTCCCCCATTTTAGTCATAGATAGATATAATGAGTCCCCAACAATAAGTCATTAAGAATATTACGCAACTTACTGTCAAATGGCAATGGGTACATAGCGTACTGCGGTGGTGGCATCTCACAAGGAGCGCAAGCTGGCAGCGGTGCTAGTGGTGGGCAGATCAGCTGATAACATAGAGGAGCTTGGAGAGGAGCAGCTTCAGATGCTAACACCGGGATCTGGCTTATCTGAAAATTTAAGGTGTTTTTAAAATGTATTAGCGCTTGTTATAAATATATTATTAATTTATGATATATATATATATATATATATATATATATATATATATATATATATATATATATATATATATATATATATATATATATATATATATATATATATATATATATATATATATATATATATATATATATATATATATATATATATATAAATATATATTATTGGATTTTAATATATAATATAATTTAATTTAATAATAATATAGGATTTTTATAATATTATTAATATTATATTTGAATTTGTATTTTCTTATTAATTTAATCATCAACTCCCTTAATTAATTTCTTTAATACATTACACTAGGTGCTTACTGTCTGTATATATATAAAGTATATTTTATTGTAACAATCTCGGCAAGTATTTCATCTAGTATCGAGGCCGCACGTCGGAGATGAATCTCTATTCTAATATTGATCCGCCTTTCAATATTGTATCGAAATGAAGTAAATATGACGGGGTGTTTGTTTGGGGCTAGTTACAAATTTGTTGCCTCGTATAAAATTTATTGGATATTAAATGGTACATGTTAATGTATTATTAAAGTTAAATAAAAAATATATGATTTTTTTTTTTAATATTAGAAATTTAAATTCAAATATAGCAAATTTACTATTTTATTACATATTTATTTAATAGTGCCTTACCTTTTTTTATTATATATATATATATATATATATATATATATATATATATATATATATATATATATATATATATATATATATATATATATATATATATATAATATATATATATATATATATATATATATATATATATATATATATATATATATATATCTATATATATATATATATATATATATATATATATATATATATTTAGCTTCGCGCTGTATACCGCACATAGCAGGGTAGGCAAAGGGAACCGTAAGTTGCTTGTTGAGTGGCGGATCTGAACGCCGCGCTTTTCCTTGTTGCCAGAGCGAAGAAAATGAAAATAATTCATTCTCCCCTCATAGGAATCGAACCCACAAACCGTCGCGTTTACAGGCAGACGCTGTGCCTCTGCGCCACGACAGTCCTCTATATATTATTAAATATATAATCTTAAATATAAATGTTTTGAAAGCTTAAAATTATCAGCATAAAGTAATATATACCTGCTTCCTTACAGCTTGAGCGACTCGAAGGCGTCCCAACGGCGAAAACATGACTCCTCCGCTCTGGAAAAAATAAGGTTTTTCAATTAGAATATCATATAACATGGGGATATTATAGCTTTTAAATAAAATGTAATTTTTTTTGCAATTTTCATACATTTTTAACGGAATTATACTAGGCGACTTTAGGCGTTTATAATATTAATACAATAGCTTCACGCTGTATCCCGTATATAGCAGGGTAGACAGATGGAACCGTAGGTTGAAGGAACCTAGTGTTAAGACACTCCGTTCTCAACTTTCCGCCCACAACCTTCACATTTACAGTCACACGCTTTACAATATTATAGGTAAGTTTCAAGGATTACCAATAAGTATTATACATGTATTTGTCATAATCATATTTCTCTCTCCGCTTTTTTCCCGATATCAAGCGAAAGCGAAGCGAAGAAATGTTAATAATTTAATTATTATGATCCCCCATAATGGGAATCGAACCTGTTCTCACCGTTCACTCGCTTACAGTCAGATGCTGTAATAACAAAATAACAAAGAAAATGATTAGATAATGACACTTCCTTCTTTCGCGATCACGAGAAATAGCGATTTACCTTACACGTAATAAATGTGAGGTAAACGTTTACCTTTACATTAGAATTTTACTTATTTGTCGTTTAGGTAAAGTGTTGTATTATATAATACCTTAACTTACTTACCTACGGAAATGGGACTGCGACTGTACACGCTATAGGTATAGGTTCGATACCCACTTTAGTATATTAAACATTATAAATAATAATGGAAATATTGTTTACAGTCTATATGCTGAACAGTCTATATGGGGATATATAACATATTATATCTAGTCTTGGTCCAAAGACATTCTTCCAAGGACATTTGGTATGAATATTGCTTTTTTAGCGTTAGGTTAGGTTAGTCCCTTAAAAGCCTATTAAGTGAACTAATGTTAAAACAATTATGACGCTACTAGCTTTTAAGCTAGCTTAGCTCCCTATATAATATGGAAATAACTAAGAATTATATATGACGAGAGACTGTGTTATATAGACTATAGCCAATAGCCTATAGCCAAAAGTAAAAGGACTATCCAACAGAAATATTTTTTCAATTAGAACTACTGGTAATTCCCGAGATTAGGGCGTTCAAGCAAACAAACTCATCAGTTTCATTATATTAGTATGTACATATATATATATATATATATATATATATATATATATATATATATATATATATATATATATATATATATATATATATATATATATATATATATATATATATGAGATAGAGGGTTTATACCTACGCTAGTCACATCAGGACAAGTATTAAATATTCAATATATACATTCTGCCCTTTATAATATCAGAAAACGAACTCCATCGCGTGCTTTGGACTCACAAATTACAAGAATTTGTAAGTAAGTTTGTCGACTTGACGATTAAAACAAATGACGATGACGATCATAACTTTTGACGGAGCCGCATATATTTTTTTACTGGAGTTTTTTTGTAATAAAAATTTCAGACTAATATAGAAATTACGTTTCAGTAAATATTCGAGATATATCTAAAAAAGGCCATAAAAAGAACACAAAAAGAGCAATATTGAGATATATCTAAAAAAGAGCATTTTTATTTTTCAGTTCAATTGTTTGGTTATATCGCTTTAAGCGTACAATTTGTGCATTGATCACTTCACCAATGTCACTTTGAATGAAAAACATAAGAAAAAAATTGTACATGTGTTATTCAATATATACAATGTGTTATATATACAATGTGTTATTCAATACATCATAGGGTTAGATAACTTTAATATAGAATTTGCAAAAAAATTGTCATTACAATTTTTTGTAGACGCCACTGTTGCCGTACTATCCATTTAGGAAAATTACAGTCTTCAAGCATAACAAAATAAATATATATGTACAATATCCACACAAATATATATATATATATATATATATATATATATATATATATATATATATATATATATATATATATATATATATATATATATATATATATATATATATATATATATATGTATATATATATATATATATATATATATATATATATATATATATATATATATATATATATATATATATATATATATATATATATATATATATATATATATATATATATATATATATATTCACATTTCAATATTATGTTCTAGAAATAATATGTAAAATTTATATTAGATTCATTCTTTATTCATTATAACGAGCATGAAGAGAGAACGTAGTGTTAAAACACTCTGGTTTTTTTTACTAAGTTCACAGTCAAACACTATAAGTACTATTACGCCATGACATACTCACAATATAAACACATAAAGCTAACAGTTATAAGTATGGAGGTGTTTTCATATTGGCTGAGCTGCCTTTTACGTGAAGGGCTTAAGTGGTTTTCCATGCACGCAATATCCGCCCTTCCCGGTCGAGTTGCCCTGAATGAGACATACCTAATGTTATTTGTATACAAATAAATTGATTCGATTAAATTCTCTTTGTGCGGCTTTAGGCAGTTTCACCTCGGTATATTGCTTTTTAAGAGTTTCCCGAACTTTTCTATTGGCGTCTGGTAGTGAATGGGCTGTTTCGTTTAATCTGCCTGAGCTTATTAAGTTTGATAGCCAATTTGTATTTTATTATGGTTTTTATTATAGAAACATCAAAAACAAAAATACTTTTAAAAATTTTTTCCATTTATAATATATTATCATCTATTTTCCAGATTCCAGGTTGTACTGTGCCATTGAGGATGTTGCCCGTAATGACCACGCCGGGCATGCGTGTCGCTGGTCGCAGGACGAAGTTTCCTTGTACCGGTGACGCTGCTGCCCGTCATCTATCTATATATAACTATGCCTAAATAGGATAGTTATACCACCATCGCAGCCAGAGCCTCGTTCGCTATTAGGCAGGATGCACCACGTCCAGGTGAGGTTGACTGGGAGCATTGACATGAATTTGTACTCCCTTACATCTCAGATTCTTTCCAGATAATCGAATAGGATGCCAGTACTTTATACACAATGTGTTTTTTTCACTTCCCGAAGTTCTTTCAATACTGCAGATTAACATGGAAACTGCATCGGTATATTCCCAATTATTTTCATTTCATTTGTCTATATATTTAACCTATAAACGAGTTCTAGACACTTAACTTGCTTAATAGTGTCTAAAGCATATATTTTATGATTCCTTAGTTTCATATATATAGCCTATTCATGTATAGCAGTGTCCGCAGAGGGAGAGTTAAGACACTCCTTTTTCAACTTCCCACCCAATTTCCAAAACATTATGTATTGATTGGTGGAGTTTAACGCCGTTCTTTGTCTACCAGAGAAAGGAAATGAACATAATTTAAACATCATAATTTCTCCAGTAGAATTAAAGGCACAAGTTAGCGCTTATATGAAAAAAAAAACAACACATAAATCTCCGTACAAAAACAAAAACTAATTCTCACAAACTGTCAAGAATGAAGAATATTCACACAAAAATGTGTACAAGTCTTCACCAGACCGTAGTCTCCACAAAGCTAAGAGTGCAGTACTCGAGGTTTCTTTGTGGAACACTTTCCTTTTTCGAATCTTTTGTAAGAAGCCATTGTTTCAGTAATCTCTTCTATTTTTAGAATTTTCTATCTTTTTTTTTTGGTATTTTTATTTTTTAACCGAAATTTTTTGATGTCGTTTAAGTGTTAAAGCGGTTCTTTTGTGTTTCATTTGAATTCAATTACGTTTTTGTTCTAATAAAAATATTTTTTTAAAAAGCAGCTTCACACCTTTTTTCCGTAAACATTTAAGCAATGAAGCTTAGTTAAGCTGAAGTGAAGTGACAAGATACCCACTTGACACTTGTCGCTTAATCTGGAAAAAGTTGCACTTTTCGAGATATTACGTATTGAGTGCGGTAACTTAAAGCAAAGAAAAAATATTTTGCCAGAACGGGAAATGATACCGTAACGGGAAATATTCCGTTTCTCAATCATAGCATTTACAATCACTCGTAAAGTGCAAAATGCAAAGTGGTCTTTCTCGGGTTTCCAAGAAACATACAACCCCATATATTATGTGATTAATTCTAAATGAAGTAAAACATGCCCCAAAAGATGTTCTGTAGAAAAATCTATTCAATGGCAAAACCAAGCAAAATTACGAGTAAAATTCAAAGCAAGTATTGTTACTATTGTCAATACGTACGTTGTCAAGCGAGATGGATAAAGTTCTATGTCGTATAAGACAGGCTGTTCGTAGTAATATTGTGGTTATATATATATATATATATATATATATATATATATATATATATATATATATATATATATATATATATATATATATATATATATAAATATATATATATATATATATATATATATATATATATATATATAGAGAGAGAGAGAGAGAGAGAGAGAGAGAGAGAGAGAAGCTAGTGGCATATCACTCCATCTTCCATGTTCTTGTCAGTGTAAGAGTGATTCTTGGTGGTCTTGAGAGTGGTTTTCCAGAACATATTTTTTTTAACAATACAAAGAGAGATGAATATTAAAAAAATCAATGTACAAAAGGCGATCTTATGGCTCTGTAGCCATCTCTTCAGGATAAACTTTAGGGTGAAAAAAAAATAATTAAAATTATAAAGAGGTAGCATTTATATTGACCTAATGACTTTTGTTTCTAGAAGAATGCAAAAGATTCTTCAAAAGTTTGTTCTGAAAGGCTTTGGAGCATTAATTGAACCATGGACCATGGATTAATTGGCCATTTATTTTTTTATTTTTTAACTGAACTACTATGACCTAAGGATCTGAAATACCTGTGTTTAAAATAAACTATAGCCTATGTTCTTTTCAGGCTTAAAGGCTATACAAAAAGAAATCAAATATATCAATTCCAAATATGTGGATTTATACACATGCAGGTCGTTTATAATAGCAATATTTCCTTTGACAAGATAATATAAACCCAATACCAGTTCTTTAAAACACATCCTAATCACAATGACCAAAAAAATTAGTGAAAATTATAATAAGGTATCTAATTCTTAAACATTTTTTTACAAAGCATATTTTTAGCAACTGAATCAAATTTAAAAATCATTAAATACTTAAAGAGAACATAAAAATTTTAACGCAGCGGGATTTAAACCCGCGTCTCATGGGAACCGTTCAAGCGCTCTGACCACTAAGCCATGGTCTTCCTCACGTTGCGTCCAAATTCTTATATGCTTTATACAACTTATTACGTTGTTAGCATCTCTGTAGTTAGCATTTCTTTAAATATTTTTTTAATCCTTAGTGTGGATTTAAACTTTAAAAATCATCAAAATATAAAAAATCATGATTTCATTTAATTTTTTTTTAAAAAACATCAAAGTGAACGAGACTACGTGTGAAACCTAGTAACCTGGAAATCTAATCCGAAAACTTATCAATAATTAATTAATAAAACGCCCGAAACACTTGCAAAGAGCGTTAACAAAAGCGCTTTTCTTAAAATTTTCCACTTAAAAAGTCGTGCTGAAGTTTGAAGGGTCTTAATGATTTCCGTTACCCACAAATAAGAGGAAGGGATGCTCTGCCCTTGTGAACGTAAAATATTATATTATGAAAGCTCCTTCAGATTTACGTGTAAAATTGTAAATTGGGGAAGACCTTCTAAAACGCCTGAGAGCATCTATTATTTTCATTTTATTAATTTGCATTTGTTAAAATATGACTGTGTTAATAATTTTTTCTTTCAGTTACCCGCTGTTTCCCGCATTTTCCGGGTTTGCAGAGAGAACTAAGTGTCAGGACACTCTGAGTCCTACTTTTAACTTGAATTGGAGACACTACGTGTGTGAAGAAGCGGAACTAAACACCGCGCCCAGCTATGGCTTACTAGAGCGGGGAGATTTAATGATTAATAATAACTCATTAGTCCGAGTAAAAATCGTATTTTGAAAAACGTAATACAAAATATTACAACAAATAAATCGCTCATTCCAGCCAGACATTTCCAGAAGATCTTTTTGTATAGGCACAACTATTATTTCTCGAAATCCTTGAACCCACTTGAACTCGCTATGTCTTAAGTAAGCCAAAGGATGTTAATGCCCAAAGTCTGGCAATACAAAAGCATGATTCATTACAATTGATGGTACTTTGAGGCTAGGATCGATACGGTATATTCTTGTTTGGGATAAAATATTGACTCTAGTACTAGTAAGATAGTAGACTAGTACTAGGAGATATTGACTCTAGTACTAGTAATTTTATTGTAAAACTTGTACAAATTGAAAGCTAGTGCATTATTTAAGTGCTTAATGTTGTAAGGAACTCAACGCCGCGATGGTAATTGACAAAAATATTATTTTTTTAACAGCTATTGTCAATCTGTACATTAGATACTTGCAAATTTTTTATTTTTTTTATCGTATTTACATTATTGTGAAGTGAGCAGGAACCTGTATTCTTTAAAATACAGGAGAAATGGAGAACGGTGAGTATTAATTAACACTAGACTTTATTTTTATACTGTAAAAAAGCTAGAGATGTGGTAAAATACAAAAAAGGGGAAAATAAGTAAATATTTAAACTAAAATCTTACACATAATTCAAAGTTTTGAGCTTCACCTCACTTAAATTACAGTGTCACTGTAGACACTTTGTAACTAGAGTTTGTTTCAAAGGATATCTTATATTGCACTTTAGTTATTAAGGAACCTAACTTTATGAAGAACATGCTTACAAAATGATCGATATTAACACATCATCTGGTAAACATAATATACTAGATATTAAAAAAAAACAGCTTCACGCTATTTCCCGTATATAACAGGGTAGACGGAGGGAACCTAGTGTTAAGACACGTCAAGTCCCATTTTCCGCCCAGTTCTGAGATATTGCCCGTTGAGTGGCGGAATTTAACGCCGCCCTTTGTCTTGTCTACTTATTATGACACAATGGAGGTTACAGGCTCGATTTGCAGTAAAATAAAATTTGCATGATGAGACAAAATGGAAATATTTATTTATTTTATATTTAATTATCTCATTATATATTTGTACTTGCCATATTTTTTTTCCTAATGCATAATGTCTAGATCTGAAAAAGAAAGTACTAAGCATTCCATGGATGGAGAGGATCTGATGCGATCAGATCAGATGATGTATACTCAAGTGGACAAAAAGAACTATTCCAGGAATACTGCAGCATTTTCAATATATATATATATATATATATATATATATATATATATATATATATATATATATATATATATATATATATATATATATATATATATATATATATATATATATATATATATATATATATATATATATATATATATATATATATATATATATATATATATATATATATATATATATATATATATATATATATATATATATATATATATATATATATATATATATATATATATATATATATATATATATATATATGTATATATATATATATATATATATTGAAAATGCTGCAGTAGCAGTGCGACGCAGGATATTACAAAATGTCTCTGCGTCAGAGATTCTCGGGGCACGTTGCTTTGTAGTCATGCCTCTGTGAAGGAGAGATGGAGAAGCTACTTTAAGGAGCTGCTGAACACTCAGCAGTCTTGTAGTCTTCCTCCTGAATTATCTCCTAACCTCGGACTTGTTGCTCCAATAACCCGTGACGAAACTCGTAATTGTCTTCGACTCATGAAGAACGGAAAAGCGGTAGGACCTGATGACATCCCAATCGAGGCGTGGAAATCGTTGGGCTCTCTTGGTGTGCTTATACTTACTGACCTGTTTAACCGTATCTTGAATACTGGAAAGATGCCACATCAGTGGCGGCAAAGCTTTATTATCCCTATTTACAAAGGAAGGGGCAGTGTTCAAGATTGCGGTAGTTATAGGGGCATTAAGATTATGAGCCACACCATGAAGCTCTTCGAGCGCATGATTGACCTCAGGCTCCGCCTAGAATGTACTGTCTCTGAGTCTCAGTATGAGTTTCAACCAGGACCAGGCACTATGGACGCCATTTTTGCCCTCAGAACTTTGATGGAGGCTTACAGGGAAAAAAGGAGAGCTCTGCATGTGGCCTTTTTGGACCTGCAGAAGGCCTTTGACTGTGTGCCACGTCAGTGTATCTGGTGGGCATTGCGATCCAAGGGGATCCCTGAAGCCTATATTGAGGTTATCAGAGATATGTACAACGACTCCGCTTCAGTGGTTAGGACCGCTGTTGGCGACACCAAGCCCTTCCCGATTACAGTAGGGGTTCACCAGGGCTCAGCTCTTAGTCCGTTCTTATTCAATGTAGTGCTGGATACTGTCTCGGCTCACATCCAATGCCAGCCTCCGTGGCTGATGATGTATGCCGATAACATAATACTCATCGACGAGAACCGACTGATGCTGGAGCGTAAAGTGAACGTCTGAAAGGGTGCGCTTGAGAACGGTGGTCTTAAACTGAATGTGTCGAAGACCGAGTACATGGCTTGCGGGAACCCGGACTTGAGCACCATCCATATTGGGCCTGAGCCAGCCGTTAAGTCGGAGAAGTTCAGGTACCTTGGATCCGTTATGCATGAGTCTGGAGGCATCGACCACGACATCCATGCCCGTATAAATGCTGCCTGGGCCAAATGGCGGGAGGTCACTGGTGTAGTCTGCAACAGCAGAATACCGCCCAAGCTCAAGGGACTGATATACCAGAGCATTATCCGACCGGTTCTTTTATACGGCAGCGAATGCTGGCCAACATTATCTCGCTCGCACACTCAGGAGCTTCACGTCACGGAGATGAAGATGCTGAGATGGATGTGTGGCGTTACGCGGTCCGACCGCATACGCAACACATTCATTCGAGGTAGTCTTGGGGTCCGTGACGTAGCGGATAAGCTCCAAGAGCGTCGCCTGAGATGGTATGGCCATGTTATGCGCCGATCTGAGAACTATGCCTTGACATATCTGTCCCTGGAGTTCGACCACCCGGACGCCCAAGGAAGCGATAGCTGGATGTCGTGACACAAGACATGAGAGCTAATAGATTGTCCACTGAGGATGTCAAAGACCGTGCAAAGTGGGGTAGGCTTAGTCGGAAGGCAGACCCTGGCAAAAGCCAGGACTAATGCCAAAAAGAAGAAGATGTGTCTTCCAGCTGACCTGTGTACCAACTTTACGTAAATAGAAATAATTTAAGTACAATCTGTACCATGACTGGAAATTGAACCTACAGGCGTACATTAAATGAATCACGGTTTTTACATTTGTTCACAGCTTTTGCTGGCTCGAGGCCGATAGGTCCTTCAACCTATAACCTTTCCTATAATAAATTTTCTACTTCTATCTCTTAGATGCCTGTAAAAAAAATATCATTTCACATCTAATCAATACTGATATTTGTGAAGGAAGTATACTGTAATTTATCTTAGTTATAAATTGAGTTGTGGGTGATTCTTATCTTATATTGTAGAAAAAAACATTTGTCGAATGTATTTTAAGCTACCTAGTACTGGTTTAAAGTAAAAGAAATATCTATCATCATTTATTTTTAGTCGTTCTGATGACCCACCATACTTGTGTGCAGTGTTTGTATTATGTGACCACGGATGTGGAATCGCGGGTAAGAATTTGAAGTAAATAATATTAATATGGGTATAGAAAATATGATGTTGTGTGTTCATGAGTTATGTGTGGAAAAACAAACGTCCGCTTATCCGCTTTTAGTGTTTAGTGGTAAGTAACTGGACGTTTTCTGGTTAATATATGAAAAAAATATAATAATATTCTTAGGCAGAGGAAACCGTAAGCAGAAGGAACCAAGTGTTAGGACACTGCGTTCCCCGCTTACCGCCTTTCGAGGCATTGAGAATTGAGTGGCGGATCTCAACGCCGCGCTTTGCCATGTTGCCAAAGCGAATAATTAATTCATTCTTACCGAGCGGGAATCGAACCCATAATCAATTATTAATATGTTATACGTTGAAAGAGAACAATGGACTGCTCTGTATTTAAACTTAGATGATAATAATATATTATAACAATATTCAAATAGCTTTTTCATATCCAATGTTCCTAAACAAAAACACGTATTTGAAGTCAATGACGCGCACAGTTTAATAAATAGTTCAAATAATGTGAGATAAATTACTATCCTATTAATTTGTGTGTAAAATATCGATTAGCTATTGTTTTTTTTTTTAATTATTATCCAGGCTTTAGATTAAAAATTTTCCGCCATCTGCTTGTTAAGTTAAGAGAATCATTTCCCTCGTTCTCCACTTTACTTCTAACAGAAGGTAATCTATTATATATACATATATAACAATAAATAGGGCCCCCAGGATCAGGAGGAACCCAGGGTACCAATTTTGTCTTGCCCTTAATAAAAATTATATTCAAGCTTTTTGATAGTTTAGCTGACCTATTCCAGTATATTTCGATATATATATATATATATATATATATATATATATATATATATATATATATATATATATATATATATATATATATATATATATATATATATATATATATATATATATATATATATATATATATATATATATATATATATATATATATATATATATATATTGTTACTGTTATTGTCACAAAGTTCCCTCTCTCTCTCTCTCTTTAATGAAAATTCTATATTCTATTTTATGCTGATGCTACTATAGGTATGTTCAATTTGAAGAGAAAATCACGACGAAAACTATTAAATTTTAAGGCTAACGATATTATGGAAGTGGGGAATTGTTCGAATAACGCATCGTAAGCGCCATTCTTGTGGTTCTCCATAATTTGAAAGCTTTAGGTGTGTCTGAACCGATAATATCTTCTTAATATTACTTTATATATTGGTTTACACGAACATTGTGTACCTTAATGTTGCCATTTTCCATACTGCAGCGTTGAGTTCCGCTACCCAAGAATTATAGCAATGTGGAGAATGTAATGGCTTATGTCTTCGTTTCTTCATTTTAAGCTTCTCCATTTTTCACGATAAACGCAGAAACAATTGACCTCTTGCTTATAAGATAGGAGAGATAACGTCATTTCATTTTTTTTATTATCATATTTCGCCCAATTTTATTGCCTTTTATCGATCCCACACCTTCCATTTACACTTACATACTGTCTACTGATCCACTATAGCTTCAAGAAAAGAACAGATTTCAATGCAAACATTCATAAATGTACGTACAGTGTTATCTCATTCTTATCTTTGATATCTTAGCATTCCTCGCAAGAGTAGATACATTGTTGTTGAAGAAAACATCAAACGGTTATGCGTAAGTCGAGAGAATTTACCCGACGGGTTCCGTATAAATTAACAAATAATATTTATAAATAAATCATTGCTGATTTTTATTTATCTATGTTTTATAATATTCTTTTTACTCACTTTAGTCATAAGAGGCCGTAGTGGTGCAGCGTCACTGGGTCGGACTATAAACGCGACAGTTGTAAGTTCGATTCCCACTCGGGGAAAGACTCTAGTACAAGACAGCGTGGTATTGAGTTCTTTCACTGAATATATAATGTCTTAAAATAGGGCGGAAAATGGAGAACACAGTGTCTTAACATTCATAACTTAATTAATTACATATTTAAAGTAATATGGAGCTTGCCTAAATTTAAATTACTCTAATTTGATCAGTTAAATTAAATACAGCTGGGTCTCTTAAGCACGTTACATATCTAAATTAGGCATACAATAAACTATAGAACAATACTATGATTTTCTATCTGATGACTATAAAGCTCATTTTCCCATGGAACCTTAAAAAGCCACCACTGCCAACATTCATACACATATTAGACTTATTCTTTCTAAAACAATGGCACCAGCACAATAGTTCGAGCGAAAACAATCTATAGCAGTACTAGTATAGTATAGTATAGTATAGTATAGTATATTTATATAGCAGCATATATATATTTACAATGGCATAACTTAATTGAACGGTTGGGCTATTATTTAATGATTTTTAAAGTGTTAATCTACACTAAGAACAGAAAAAATACTTAATGAAAACATATACATAATAAATTTGAACGCAGCAGGATTTGAACCCGCGCCGCATAGACACCGTCCAAGCACTCTGACTAAGCCATGCGTTCTTCCTCACGCTGCGTCGAAATTCTTATATGCTTTATACAACTCATTACGTTGTTAGCATCTCTGTAGGCAGATTTTTACAAATTTCCGCAACACAAAGATTATTGCAAATAACAATCATTTGGCAATATATAATGCTATTTTATTATTTTATCTATAGTGAGGATGGAAAAATTCATACTGTGGATAAATGAACACTTTAAAAATAATAAAAAAAAAATTTAAATAAAATGTTCCATATAAAGTGTGGTAGAGAGTAGTGTGTGATTAATGTAGTGCTAGATACTGTCACGGCTCACATCCAGGACCAGCCTCCATGGCTGATGATGTATGCCGATGACATAGTACTCATTGAGAAGTTCAGGTACCTTGGATCCATTATGCACGAGTCCGGAGGCATCGACTACGATGTCCACGCCCGGGTTAGCGCTGCTTGGGCCAAATGGCGGGAGGTCACTGGTGTGGTCTGCGATCGCAGAATACCGCCCAAACTCAAGGGGCAGATATACAAGAGCATGATCCGACCAGTTCTTCTATACGGCAGCGAATGTTGGCCAGCATTATCTCGGCACACTCAGGAGCTTCACGTAACGGAGATGAAGATGCTGAGGTGGATGTGTGGCGTTACTCGGGCTGACCGCATACGCAACACATTCATTCGAGGTAGTCTTGGGGTCCGTGACGTAGCGGATAAGCTCCAAGAGCGTCGCCTGAGATGGTATGGCCACGTTTTGCGCCGGCCTAAGAACTACGTCGGAAGAAAATGCCTTGATATGTCTGTCCCTGGAGTAAGACCCCCCGGACGCCCAAGGAAGCGATGGCTGGACGTCGTGACGCACGACATGAGAGCCAATGGACTAACCACTGAGGATGCTCAAGACCGTGCAAAGTGGAGTAGACTAAGTAGGAAAGCAGACCCTGGCAATAGGCCGGGATAATGCAAAGTGGAAGAGGAGAGAGTAGTGTGTGATTAAGTCGACTCTGTCAAGTACTTTGAATAATAAAAGATATGTAAGGAAAAGTTTAAATTCATATATTATTAAAAATTAAAATAATATTAGTTCTCCATTACATGATTCTATTCTAGAGTGATATTATAGAAAGATTTTGAATATCGAATTTAAATATTATTATAACTGTGCGTTAAAATCACAGCGTTTTTGTTCTTATGAATAAAATGTTATTAATAAAATTTAAGCTTTTATTATTATTATTTCAACAGAGAGAGTATTTTACAAAAGGTGAATATTTCGAGAGCAAAGATATAAGTATGTTTTATATGTATAGGTAAAATTTGGATCCAGTTCTCTCTTCAGTTAATTATTTATATATACTTGTACATATAGCATCTTTTTTTAAAAAAAAAAAAAAAAAAAAAGTGGTACACAAAGGAATATTATGATCAGTATTTATATGTGCATGTGTGTTGTGATATTCAAAATAAAAATATAAAACTATATTGCTACAAATATACACAGATTTAATAAAGGTTATACGCTAAATGGCATCTCTGGGTGCGAATATAACATTCACAGAACATTTTAAAATATAACAAAATTATGTTAATGACACTCGAGCGTTTCAAAGAATATAAATTCAAGCAAAAACGTTACTTTTTTATTATACGATTTGCATTCGTAAATGAAGTCCCTCCCTCCCTCTGACGCCCACAACTTGCAGTTACAATAGTATTCAATGCTGTGTAGGAATTTAAACAATGTAAAAGGTCGTATATCTCGGAATGATGTTTAAAAATATATTTTTTCAATACAAAAATGTTAAAAAAGAACAAATATATATATATATATATAATTATCAGTGCTTTCGGAAATCTGCTATGCGCTTTTACTTACGTCTATGAATAATATTTTAAAGTAATAGTTTGCATTTATGCCAAGTTTATAACAAATATTATTTATGTTTAATCATATATTCATGAATATTATTATTTTTTATTCAATTATTGTTTTTTATTTAATGAAACTCTATATGTTTTGTAGTATACGTAGTAAAAGTATTAATAATACAATAGAAATTCCATAATTTTCATACATTTCTGTTTCAAAACGTGCACAAATAAGTATGTAAGAGGTCAATTTAAAATGTCACAGGGTGAAGTCTTTGAAATGATTTTTAACCTTCCAGCGCCTCGCGTGGAGGGCTCTACATTAGAATGAAACGTGAAACATGTATATCTTTATTGCTCATATGTTATATATATATATATATATATATATATATATATATATATATATATATATATATATATATATATATATATATATATATATATATATATGTTATCTATTATATTTTACATTATATATTCTATGTATCTAGCTCTCTGACTTCAGCTTTGAAATTTAGCATATACACGCAGCTGGCACAGTATCTGACTGTAAACGTGACGGTTGCAGGTTCAATTCCTACTCTAGGAGAAAGAAAGAAAGAATATTTCATTTCCTCGCTCTGGTAACAAGATAAAGCACAGCATTAAGCTCCATCACTCAACACGTAATGTCTCGAAAAGGTGGAAAGCGGAGAGTGTCTTATCACTAAGTTTCTTCTGCCGATCCTTCTATATACAGTACACAGTGATTTTTTTTAAATTTTTTGAACATTTTGTTTGACTGAACGTGCTGGCATCGGAAACTGATACAAATTAAAAAGTATTTCCATAACTGGTTTTGTGGATAGTCCGGTCATCGAGGAAAGCTCTGGTAAATCGTTTCGATGTAACACACTATTTCTGTATTTACGTTTGCAATTTTCTCAAACACTAAGTTATATCGTATAAATCACGTGCTATATCCAAATTAATTAAACTTATTAACTATATCTTAATTCTTAATTAAAATTATATAATTCTTAATTTATTTTAATTCCAATTAACTAAGGGAGCGAAGTCACTGGAAATTGTATGATGGAATTCAATACCAATATTTGAGTTTCTTTGACCATATCTTAAATACGAATTTGTATTAGCGCAAGTGGAACTTGAAACCTTCGTATCGTGACATGTCTAAATATTTATTTCGCTGTGACCCAATTTTAGCTTTTTTAAAAAAAAGGCGAAAAAATTCCACTCTCCTAGTGACTGATTGTTAGTCATAATGTCAAAGGTCAGATGGACTATAGAGAGAGAATAGGAGATTATATTGTTATTTTTTTTTTGTATTTGTACATAACATAATAATAAAAAAGTAAGATTAAAAAAAGCATTTATTGAAACGTCATATAAAATGTACTGTACGAATAAAATGAATTTTGGTCAGTATGTAGGTAAGTAATAAGTAGGCTATTATTATTTTGACAACTTCACAAATTCATAATAAACTTTGGGAATCTGTTAATAATAAATATTGTGTTACGTTCCCACACTACCCGGGGATCGCTTAGCCAGATTTCACATAACTTGTTTTCTGCATTCCATCAAATCCAAGAATTGTAACAGCAAGAAATGTAAAACGTAGAGTCATTTTTCATCCATTGTTTTAGTTCATGTTAGTTTTAATACTAAAATAATTATTCACTCTTGTTTTCTCACATCGAGCAAGCAGTCACCATTTTAGTTAATAATTTAAATTGTAATTTTTAATAAAATATTTTAAAGATTTGGTTTTTTTTTTTGTATCCTACGCTGCCACCGTACTTAATTATTTTATAAATATATAGAATCGAATGTTATTATTTTTTTATTTTTTTCATAATAAAATTTTTTCTAATTTTTTTAGAGTCCCGTACCCCAAAACAAAAAAATATAGAACAATTATATGATAACTTTGAAATTGAAAATTACTGTATCAAGTTAATGTCAAATTAAGATCAACCGAATAGCAAACGAAGAAAAGTATGACCGAATAGCAAAAAAATTTGCAACTTTAGTAACCTTCAATGCAAATTTTATATTGCTTAATGGAAACGGAGAGTCGCATCTCTATGTTCTCCTCAAATACCGCCAAATATAGAAAATGTCATAAAATAGAACAAACGTGATGGCCTTTAGAAGCAATCAAAAATTATCACAAGTTATCATCTCCAGAACAAGTCGAAACAATCTTGTGACGCGTTATCTTGTTACTTAGGTATTTGTTATCAAAAATAAACGTTACATTTGCGATAGATCATATGGCAGAAGTGATGTTTAGTTTAAAAAAAAAAAATTATACAATTTTAAAGCTTCCGGGAGAAGACTACCTAGTGTTGAGACACTCCGATCCCCGCTTAACGCCTTTAGATATTGCTTGGTGAGTGACGGAACTCAACGCCTCGTTGTCTCCTTACCAGAGCGAGGCAAATGGAAATATTTCACTATCTCCATGTGGGAATAGAACCCACGATTGCCGTTTAAAATTGGACACAGCGGCTCTGCGCCACGAGGGTCTCGAAAATATTCATTTAGTTATTAAAATATACATTTAATTATTAAATTACAAAGGTGGTATTATTAAAACGTGTACGTGTGAATACTGACGAGGGCTTAGTTAGATAAATTGATATAAGCGCTGTTACATATAAGCCAAGGACGCCAATTAAGCGAACAGATATGAATTTGTCTATTCTAACGACAGTGTGGAAATTTTAAGTTGATAAAAAAACAACAGTAAATAAAACCTTTTACAGTGTTCGGGAATTATTAAAAAAAATGGAATTAATTCGTTGTATTTAAATATAAAATTATTATTGACAACTACCGCTAAAACAATACCTCACATACTAGATGACTACCCTCGTTCCAGCAAACACACAGAGAGACAGAGAGGGAGAGAGAGAGATAGAGAGAGAGAGAGAGAGATTGGACAGTTAGTGAAATATGAAATTAAGAGCCTGCTAATGCCTGACAAAGAAGGCTGGCCAAAATTTTTGAACTACGCCACTGATATCGTCAGAAATTTTATAGTTTAATTGAACTTATTGTAACTCGTAAGCGCACTTTTCATTTCTTAATTGTTATTGTCCCTGCGTGTATATGGTTGATAGAAAAAAAAAACGTAAACAAAAAAAAGTAAAGATTATGAACGGATGACCTAAATGTACAAAGAATATATATAAAAATACATATTAAATAGCAAATTTAAAAAAAAACATGGTACATGAACTTATAGGGCTAAATCGTTACATAATAAATAGTGATGATAATTTATATATATATATATATATATATATATATATATATATATATATATATATATATATATATATATATATATATATATATATATATATATATATATATATATATATATATATATCATTGCGAACAAAAGAGTAGTATATAAAAAATAATATATATATTTTTTTAGATTAAAGTCCTTTTTCCGTATTAATCGGGTATATTATTCAATTTTACATTCTACTAGAAACCGGTAAGAGAGAGTTTCATATAAAAAAGAATGTAATTTAGGTACGGAACTCTAAAAATTAAAAAAATATATATTATAATAATATTAAAGTCCATAAATACGAATATTGTTATTAGTTAGTAGTTATTAGACTACCGACGGGCTCATTGTGAATTTATGGAAAACCCTCGTACCGTGTAGTATGAAGATGACAAAGAAAAGGACCCATTTCAATCTTACTTTTATAAAGGATATGCGTTATTAAGGACTTTTTTTCCATATAAGTAGAATTTAATAGATGTATTTGAAATATATATTTTTAAATATATGTATGTATGTATGTATGTATGTATGTATGTATGTATGTATGTATGTATGTATGTATGTATGTATGTATGTATGTATGTATGTATGTATGTATGTATATAAGTATATATATTCATTTATTATGTTAAATATTCTATCAATTATAGACATTACAACCTGACCGTATGTTAATTTACTATTTCTTGTGCCCTAAGGTTGCCTGGCAGAGATTGCTATTTGAGCAATAAGGCCGCCTTTTGTATTTATACTTTTTTATTTTTTATATTTATTTTTTGTATGATTTCTGGGTGTGCATTAAGAGTTATTATTATTATTATTACATCAATTTAAAAATCTGGGAAATAGCGTATACGGCCAAATATAATAGGGATAGACAGAGAGTAGTGGCAAGACTCTCCGCTCCTCACTTTCTATCTGAACTCAACTCAACGCCACTTCACTGGTACAGTGTCTGGTATCCCCAATCGACAAGAATGATTTCAATTGAATATCACTCGATCTAGTAACAAGACCGCCAGTCAACACGCAATGCCTCGAAAAGTGGAGAGTGGAGTACAGAGTATCTTAGCACTAGGTTCCCTGTGCGGGATACAGTGTGAAGCTAATAAAACAATATTTCTCTTCCACTTATAATAAAAAAATGATGTTTCACAAAACTAGGAACATCCTATAGACGTGTAAATTTAGAAAAAAATATCTAATTCTATTGATATGAACATACAATCGTCGTTCTTATAGTATAGTTACCAACTGAGCTACAACGGTGTTAAAAAAGTTCAAAGGTAACAATTAGGATTGTGTGCGCGCGTGGACGAAACGCCTGCGAAGGTATTTTAATTAATGTTTGCTATTTACTTTGTAAAAGAAAAATGCCGTTCTGTGGACCGTTTCCTACGCGATTTGTATATAATGTTCATATATAGAGGTAGGCTATTATATGTTCTTAATTCTGTTCTATCTTCTTTTTTTCTGACTGTTTTGTTAATAAGTAATGATATGTGGGGAACGGAGTGTCTTAACACTAGGTTCCTTCAAGCTACGGTTCCCTCTGCCTGCCCTGCTATGTGCGGGATACAGTGTAAAGCTTAATAATATTAATATTTAATAAATTCATTTTCTATATCCAAATCTATCTATCTATATAAGACTATCCAAACTCCATTCCCTAGTCCCAGTTTAGATTTTCATATTTTCCATAGTTCTTACGCATTATCCAGAGACCATCTCTGGGCAATTACCTATGGTTAGAGAGATGAGTTAGAGATGGATCACGGGTGATGCGTCACAGTAAAATGTTTTATATTCTCTAAGGGGCCTCTACCTGTTGGACCTGTAGCCCTTAGGAGTACCTGTTGGACCTGTAGCCCTTAGGCCTGTAGGACCTGCAGGCCTTCCAAAGAACCGGGTTCTATGAACCCGAGAAGTACCAAGAAAGTAATGATGTTCATTTTAGTATTTATGTAGTCATTGGAATTGTTCTAGATGTACTCTGTACGGAAGAACGTGACTGGCATTATTCAGAAAAAATGCAGCCTACTTTAATAAACCTTTGCTATCAGAAAAAGACGTTGAAATCCGATTCAACTGGGCAAAAGATCGATTGGAGGATTCATATAATATTAATCTTCTTTCTGGTCATGGTCTTGTCCGTCGAAAGCTTAGACAAATAACCATAATTAGTTCAACTTTTTTATTTGGTTACTTCAATGTACTCTAAGACACCCTGTAAAAGTGCATGTTCAGCTTCTGCCAATGGATTTGGTTGTCTTTTTGTCTTCACCGGTATTTTAAATTCCGAAAGAATGTCCAAAATTTATCAGAAATGTCTAATGAAATGTGCAAAAAAATATTTGGGGTCAGACACAATAGCCTGGATACTGCATGAAGACAAAGATCATAATTTTAAACAAATTTAGACAGGTGATGTCATGAGTTAGCTAGATGACCTTTTTTTAAGCTACCAAGAAATTTAACCTCAGGTATATGTCTTATATAAACTCATAGTATTCCAGACATTATTCAACATTTCCTTTAACAAATATATGGATGTCAGTCTCCATTCTAACCATGTCGTTTCGGTTGACAGCTTGTCAATAAAATGCACGTATTTTAGTATTGAATTTTGGTAAATGTCCACCGAAAGCTTGACGTTCAGCCAAAAAACTTCAAAGAAATTCGGTCAAGAGATACTTACATTACGTCTGCTGAGATCTTTTATTCGTAACAACAATTTTATCAGAGCTTTCAGGACCAATTAGGTTTTAGGATCAATTCTTCACAATATATTTGTTTATTTTTACCCATTTTCTGTACAAACAGATAGAAAGAGAAGGATTTCTATGTAATTTATATCTGTTTTATATAGTTATCTGTATTTTCTGATTATTTACGGTGCCCTGATATTATACCAGTATTTGACCCAATAATTTGACACATTAACAAAATTCTTGCCAAAATTAAACACCTATTCTTGTGTTCCTGGTCACAATGTACCTCTTCTTTTAGTCAGTTCGTTACGTCATCAAAAAACTTGAACGATCAAAATATAACTGCAGTAAATGAAAAAAAATGGATCAAGTTTTATTTTAATCTTCCCAGCACTATTATCATGAAACGTTTCAAACGGACCCTGTTTCTTGTTCTATACATTTAATAATTTATACTTACCTCTTGTCATATTGAAGAGTGAATTAGAGCATTTCCCCTATAATCGCTTGAAAGCAGTACACAGTAAGAAGTACTTAAAATAAGTGGAGCTTCTTGACCTTTTTCCATTCAGTAGCTATCAAAGAGAAATATGCAGGTATGATACACAGGTTTATATAAACGCCCGTTATTGTATTCCAAATGCACCAATGACATCCTGCCAGTTGGCAATCCCTTGGCCGTAAGCCATTAAGGTTCTGGATTTATAAATCGAGTTATTTGTTTGGCTTTACGCATCGTGTTAAGATATTTCGTTCCCAGCTTTTTGCCTCTAGAGAGACAGCGTATTAAGTGGCGGAAACCTTTTTGTGATTCAAAATTAAACAACGTTGGGTTCTATCAGGTTTTGTTTGCAAAATTGTCATAAATCCAAGAATATTATTATATACCCGTAAATAGAAAAGTTAACGTGAATAATTTATGAAAGAAAAACATAATATATGTATAGATATGTATGTATGTCAATCTTAATCCATCTTTCCTCTGTAATTCTTGCCATGACATAGTTAACTCTCGCGGAGGTCGCAGACGATGTAAGTCTTCAAATTGAAAGGTTTCAAAGTCATTAGCGAAAAACCCATCCCATTGACATTTTTTGAAAAAAAAAAAGAAAAGTCTCGAACATTTCGTTCGTATTTAGGACAAAAAGTGAATTTTTATGTGAAAAAATTTTCTCCACCGACAAAGCACCCGTCAGTGCTACGTTCCATTCTACGATACGCTCGTTCAAACATTGTTCGGAACTAGGTTACTCCTGCTGATCCGCTTGCACCTGTTACTTGTTGTATTATGTAGGGCGCGTCTTTACACGTCGACTGTCCAAGTTAACGCTACATATATTTCTTTACAATATAACTTAAAAACTTACTCAAGGCGCAGTACAAATTCGTTTCATTTTATGTTTATGGTTATAGGTTCGATTTTCTCATAAAAGTATTGTATTGTTTACAAATGTGTTTAAAATGGAGAAAAGTGGAGTGATAAAGGAGAAAAATCTCTTAAAATACTCGTAATGTATTGGAATGTTCGTTTAAATCATTATAACAGTATATATAAAATATTTTAAAATATGAGGTCTATGTGGTACGCTGATTGTAATCGCGACGATTGTAGGTTCGATATATATATATATATATATATATATATATATATATATATATATATATATATATATATATATATATATATATATATATATATATATATATATATATATATATATATATATATATATATATATATATATTATATATATATATATATATATATATATATATATATATATATAATATATATATATATATATATATATATATATATATATATATATATATATAATATATATATATATATATATATATATATATATATATATATATATATATATATATATATATATATATATATATATATATATATATATATATATATATATATATATATATATATATATATATATACATTTATGTACAAGGACAATTATTGCATAAACAGTAAAAAATGCTTGGACGGCATTCTAAATATATTTTAAAATTTTTTAAACTAAAATGATCAATTCAATTGACTTTACTTCGTATTATATTTTTTTAGTATTAATTTTAGTAAACGCTTTTACCGGATTTGCCGCATACTCTATACGAAACGGCGGCTTCCAAATAATTCTATTAATCCGATAAGAGATTTTCATTTATTATGTAATCTCATTTTATTTTTTAATATTTTTTTTTCTTATTTCATGCATATTGTAGGATAGGTAGAGATAACCTACACTGCCAAGACACTCGGAGCATTCGGTTTTGATGACTCAATGCTGTGCTTTTGTTTAAAAAATGGCGCAATGGACATCAAAATGACTGAGGATGTAGAAGACCATGCAATGTGGAGTTGGCTAAGCCAGAAGGTAGACCTCCAGAGTAAGGAAGGAGTGGGGACCATGATATCCTAAATGCTTATACAATATCATTAGTTCAAACGTATTTAATACATATTTTTATGGTAGTTTTTTTTTTAAATTTATAACCAAAATAGGATAGAACCTTAGACAAACTCTTAAAGAAGACTTATCGTGTCGCTCTTTCTTTTTTTATTCACTTGAAATTTGATAGGCAAAAACAGTACCATATCTAGTTTATAGAACCATATTTTTCAAGTACGAGTAGTACTCACGCGCCGAGGGTTCCGTACCTATTTCATGATTGTAGGTATTCCGCTGACGGAATATTTCATTTTTTTATTTTTACTATTTGTTGTTGTAGCGGCAACGGAAATACATAATTTGAGAAAATTTCAGGTTTCTAGCTATCACAGTTTATGAGGTACAGCCTGGTGACAGACAGACAGAGAGACAGACAGCAGAGGCTTAGTAATAGGTTCCCGTTTTTACCTTCTAGATAAGGAACCCTAAAAAGAACTTATACCTTGAAAAAGAGTTCCATAGAACTAAGGATTAATTACGTATAGACTTAAAGATAATATTAGTATAGTCAAGTTGTTTACGTACGTCTAGTTAAGTAACGTCAAGACCAACATATTAAGGAATTTATAAAAAACACCAATGTACCAAATACCTGACACAAAATTATTGGATTGATATTGGATTAGATGACAGCTTGACAATCAATCATGAATTTAAGTCAGTCCTAGAGTTTAATTAGGTAGAGACGTGGTAAGTGACCTTTAATTGCTATGTATTGTTAATAACAATTATATTGTAAGTTATTTATATATCTTAATTTCTAAGGTACGAGGTATGGTGCACTATTTAGCTGTCTGTTTTATATCCATTCCAACACTGAGGCCAAAATAATAATTTAATTTAATTTCATAAAGCCATAGAGCACAGTAGGATAGTGTGACTGCTTGCTTTCTTGAGTTCCACCATTTCACACGTATAACTGTGAACAGTAAAACACAGTGAAGAGCGGAGAACAGAGTGTTTTGATGCTTAGTTCTCGCTGCCTACCCTACCTAAGTGATTAAAATATAAAGCTAAACATCATATTATAAAGGTAGCCTTTCAATGAAAATTCTATTGGACACCCTTTGTATGCTAATCCAATTCTTCAAAACTACATAAATAAGATGAAATGAACTATTTTTTATCTCATAAAATCCTTAAAATGCTTTCTTCCGAAAGTATTTCTCCTTTAATTACTGTAACATATAGAGCCTTCAGAAAATATCCAAGTTATAAGAGTTCGTCATATGATAAAATCTAAATGAGTATGTTTGATTATTTATTTTTTGCTTTATCTGGCAACAGTACTTCATAATAATAAGTCACTCTGTCTTCCATGATCCTATTTAAGACACTTTGCGTGATTGAAGATAAAAATAATGTCGTGGAAAATATTCAGAGTACTAGAAAATGGCTTAAGTATAATATAATCTTCTTACGAGTGGATTTATGAGTCGCCCTTAAATATATATTTACTTAAATATATATTGAAATCTACAGTCCTCAGTTCATTTATTACCAATCCAATCAAAAATAAAGAGGCTTTATTTTCTGCCTGGCATTATTTTCAGTCTTTGTTGCCATGGTCTGTCTTCCGACTGATCCTATTCCACTTTACATGGCCTTCAGCATCCTCCGTTGTCAGTCAGCTCTAACATCCTGCATGAAGACATCCAAACATCGTTTAGGCGTCCTGGGGGTCTATAAATAAAAAGGCTATTGATATAGTTTCTAGGCCAGCGGGCAGCCCCAATATTTTCAAAAAAGTATTTCTTCCATATCTTGTTCCTATTGAACACTGTCCCTTTACAATTTGATTACGTCTCAACTAGAACGCCGACAGAGCGAAGTTTTCACATAAAACAATTAGGCGCGACGCAGACATTTTGTAAGGCTTCTTCGCTTGAGCCAAATAACAAAAACAATTACGTATTTAAATTGGATTGTTCTGATGATGATGGGTGGTTTCTACCATAACTCATTTTTATTTATATTTCTTTCTCTATCGTTCCAAATATTTCTTAAAACTCCAACAATTTATGTAAGGAACAGATTTATATGTGCATAAAGTTTACTTTTATATTATAATGCTTTAACTTTTATATTTTATCTGTGCAAGGTGGCGAATATTCTACAAGAATATTTTGAACCTATTTAATTTATAAAAATCCTGTAACCATATTTGGTTTATTTTGGATTTCACAGAAATCTGCAACAAACTTAGCCAATAATTTTTCCTTCTTAATTTCTATATTCTTCTATATAATTCTATATTGAACGGTCCAGCAGATTTCCATATTCTGAAATACATGGTAACTTGGAGCCATCTAACAAAGATAGAGGTAGAACAGACTAAAGGAAATATGAATAATTTTTAATTGATTGCTTTCGTTAATTAAAGTCACCTTTATTTTAGTCGCTAAGTAAATGAGATTATTCTTCAAGCCCGATCCAAAACCCACAAATACCATAAACTAAAAAGACCTAATAAAAAGCTACCTCCATAACAAATTAGCTTTAAAAACAATTTTACATTAAAAGTATACCATTAATTAAAATAATACGCGTCGAGTGACGAATGTTGTATCTGGAATGAAAATGGAAGCTACATTTTATATTTGAAATAGAATTTTTGCAGCGAGTAGAGGGCTCTTTGGCCAAGTGCTTTGCGTTGGGTGAAAGCGTCTTTTACTGGCATTTTCAATCTGAATGTGACTAACTAGTTCTATTCATTTGGTCTAAAAATCTTTTTTATGTTTGTTTTTTTAGATAAGGCCTTCTCTTTATCTGTCCCTCTTGCTTAAAAGAAAGGTAAATATTTAGTTTACGTGTGATTTTTGTTTTATGTTAGTTAAATGTTAATTGTTCTCTCTGAGTGGCAGACAGGCATGTTTTATTGTTAGTTAGTGGTGAGTGTAAGGAAAAACGTTTTAAATTTGGTTTTAACTTTTAGAAAGACATTTTTTTATTAATTTTCATTAAAATAATGTCACTTTAAGCCCAGTTGTGATATTATGAATATTGTATATGAGGAGGCACTGTTGTCAGTGTTTAAACAAAAAGACAACATTATCGTTCAAAGATAAAAAAATATTATTTTAAAAAGCAAAATGAGCGAAGATCAAGCGAAATGAGCGAAGCTGGCCGGTCCCTATTCTTCTATAATTTAAATATTATTAAAGACTAATTAACAGTCAGCATATACTTGAACAAAATAGTAAAAAAAAAATTAAGATATATCTTCTACTATGATGAAGATAAATTTCCACCGGCTCCCAAACCGCTATCGAACAAACAACATCTGCGTAAACGAAAAGTGGACATCTAAGTAATTTGTCAGTGACAAGAACATTTATTAAGTTGGGAGCCTCCAGGCTTACCATTTAATATCTATTAATGCCTAATGGTATGTAATATGGAGGCTTGTGGAGGTCTCTGAGTGAGAAAATTGATTTGGTGTCATCCTCCCCAAGTTTTAATATACACAAATGATTTTTTGACAAGCCGGCGAATTGTACCAAAAAAATGGGCAGAATTTTATTATTAATATGAGATGATCAGAAAGGAAGCTCTACAGTCTATATTATTCAGTCTTTAATTAATTAAATATATAATAAACTAGCGTTGAGGATCGTCTGTCTGTAAACGAGACGGTTTGTGCGTCCGATTCCCTCTCGGGTGCAATTAATAATTTTCATTTTCCTCGCTTTAGTAACAAGAGAAAGCGCGGCGTTGAGTTCCGCCACTCAACACGCAATGTCTCGAATGGCGGGAAGCGGGGAACGGAGTGTCTTAACACTAAGTTCTCTCTGCCTACTCTGCTATGTAACACAATTGAAGCTAATACAAATTTCTGACATTTACCTGAAGAGAAATTAAACATAAGGACATATGGCACATTATAAATCCTCTGACTCCGCTCTGTACAGTAAAGCGAGTTCAATATATATATAAATATATATATATATATATATATATATATATATATATATATATATATATATATATATATATATATATATATATATATATATATATATATATATATATATATATATATATATATATATATATATATATATATATATATATATATATATTTAATCTCAATAGACATGTCTAAAATACCACTAGAAAATTCTCCAAATTGTAAAATTAAAAGTTTTCTACCCGCTAGTTCAAAAGTCGACTACAAATACGAATAGTTTTCCCGAAGTCTAAAAGTTCTAAAACGTTTTAAAACTGGAAACGTTCGAGTTCGAGTTACTACTGAACACTGAACTCTTAAGTGGAGTGCACCTGACGAGGCCGAGTGTGGAGGGTGGAGGGTGGAGGGTGGACGCCACTTAGTCTTTGTTTAGGACCACTTGAAGCACATTCCAGTTATTTCCATAATGGAATAAAATGTTCCACTCCGTTAGCCATTCTTTCGTTTATTATATAGATATTAATATTTGGCGACCATCTGATTACAAGCGCGACGGTTGTAGGTTCCAGTCCTGTTTAGGGAGAACGAATTATTGTCATTTACTTCACCCGCGTTGATTTAATATTTACGAATTATTTTGAAGGCAGATTGCGAGCAACGGAGTGTCTTAACACTAGAGGACCCTCTGTCTACCCTGCTATATGCGGGATACAGGGCGAAGCTAAAATAGAAACGTTTTTTCCAAATTCCTTAATATAATATGCTAGTATATTTTTTTTAATAAATTAAATTGAAACATGTTCGTTGTACAGTCATCCAAACACCGTAAAAAACGTAATGGATTTCATCAAATTTGACATACTGTCAAATACTATAAATGAATATTAACCTAGTGTACAAATAAAATATGTATAAATAAAATATGTATAAACCTAGTGTATAAATATGTCTTAGTGTATAAATAAAATAGCTATGATTGATTTATATGATAACATACAATATTATATATATTTAATTTCTCTATATGGATTTTTTTTCTCTTTAAAAATTACGATAGTAATATTTAAACCCTAAACCCTTTGTATTTTATCATCAATATTAATGACATTACCATAGATATATAGTAGCATTTTTAATAATCGTTACTTAGATATATCTAAGCGAGTACTCCATCTTAGGAAAAGCTAAGTGACGAATGACTGTTAATAATTCTGTGCTGATTTTTTTATTAATATCCAAGTACATTTTGTAAGGTGAGACAGAGTATAGTGATCTTATTACTCAGCTCTTTGGGTTCTTCTTATTTTGGTTCTTTGGGTTTTTGGGTACACGGCGTTGGGTTCCGTCACTGTGAATTGTGAACTGCCACTTATAGCTTTTTTATTATAATTCACTTCAGTTACTAGGATAACAAGGATCGTGAGCTCAAGTCCGTACACACAATGTAATGTACGCTTTCCATTGTTCCGATACCACTGTAGTTCAGTTCAATTGTTATAGACAGATGCTTTTATAATGATTTATTTGTCGTAGTCATTTTTGATATTTTTCTTTGTTGTATTGAAATATAATATAATTGAGTGGTTACGATTTCAACACAATAGTTGCTAGTTCGAATCTGAATTGAAAGATATTTTTTTTTATATTTTTTTATATAGACGTAATAGTCAAAGTGACAAAGCGGAGAGAAGAGAATAGTGATATATTAATAAATGCTCTGTCCTACACAATGTAGCAATTAATTATATAATTTAATAAAATATTGGCCCACAACAATGTAATATTAATTAAAACTTTAACCTTGTTGTAGGTAGCTGTTTTAAGTAGAGATAGTTAACCAGAACCGTTCATACAGATGGAGGAGCTCACTTATCAAAGATAACGAAATTAGATTAGATAGAAACAATGTGAAATGCACAAATCTTTTTCATATCAAGTTCAATGTCATTTGAACATTTAAAAATGCATGGAACCATTAACTCATCTGATATGTCGAGACAAACAGTCAATCAGTCAATATTTCATTCAAAAAGTGATAAAATTATAACAAAGAACTAACCTGTTTCACAATCAATCTGGCGACACGAGGGCTCGCGAAGGTAACGAAGCCGTAGCACTTGGAGACACCAGCCCTGTCATAGATGACCCTTGCCGCAGTCACCGTGGCGAAGCCCGAGAAGAACTTCCACAGGTCCTCATCAGTAGTGGTCAAAGAGAATCCTCCAACAAAAATTCTATTATGTATAACTGTTCCAAATTTTGGAGCATCAGATGGTGGGAGGGTGTCGTCCGTTTCATCCTCAGGAGAATTGAGCAGTGCCTTCAGCTTCTCATGTGGATCGGCGCTCTTTCTATTGTTCACTGCGTTATCCTCCACCATGTGTGCACAGCTCGCAGAGTCGCTCCGTATATAACGTTTTACACTTGCTTCCATGTTTCAGTTTCTAATTTAACATGTTCCCTTGTTTACTATACTAAAAAAATCTCTAGCGACAACTAAACGGGCACTAATTACTCGACTCGGCGTGTACTGGCTCTTAGGATATCGATTTTGAGTGTGCTATAGGTAGGTTGGAACGCGTTGCGCGGCACCTCGCGTCCGGTATGTACTGGAACTGAACTGCTGCGAACTCTACTGGAAGTATTATTAAAGATTTATTAGATAAGATTGTATGTTTTATATTTTAGTGATACGCACTAAAAATAGTGTTTGAGCTATTGTCGACAGCTATTTTTACTGGTCGAGGCAAGTAGGTCATCAGATCTCGGTTAGATGGGTTCTTATCGCGGTGTTTAGTAGCGGTTTGTTGTTGATAGATGGCGTTGGATCGTATTAGATAAATTAAATAATATTTATTCATTACCTTCTTACTATTCCAACTATAGTAAAAAAAATAATAAACTATTCAATTTAATACAACTAATAAACTAAAAAGACTTACTTAAAAGTTCAATCTGAAAGCCAATTGATTGATTTTGTATCTAACAAAATAACCGACGATATTCTATAAATGTTTTATTATACTGTAGTCAAATTTAATACTACCCGCTTATATAAAATTATCAAAGTTTACTTTTTAATGACTGTAGGTGTATTTGAAATAAATTTATAAGATACTCAGAGCGAAATATTCTTACAACATAAGTTATATGTATGAAATTTAATTTAAAATTGCTATTAATACAGTAAATTAATTATTATATGTTTTTTTTAAATAAAATGTTCATATATTAAATATAAGTGTTTACATAATATGTATATAGAGGCATCTAATCAAACGCACACGCACAACTAGTGTATTTTAATTATTATTGTGTATTTTTAATTATTGCATGTTTAATTATTATTGTTTATTTTTTTTGTGAATCTTACTTTTTTGATCTACTTGACAATATATCTAGGTCTATACTGTGGGGACGTCACTAGCTCCTAATACACAGCATATACTTATTTGGGTGTTAGTAGCTAATTTAATGTAAATTATTGAATATTGTCAAATAAATATATTTTTGTTTATTTTTTATTATCTATAACAGTTTATAGCAGTTTATAAGCAGCCAGAATTTATTATTAAGGCACTGCTATCGCACTTTCTACCCAAATTAGAAATAATACATGATTATTGGTGAAATCTAACTTCATATTTTATATTTAGTTTTATTCTAACATAGTATTCTAATATTTTATATTATAACAGGTTTGCTTTAAAATTAAAGAATTATAATGTAAATTTGCAATTATTTATTATAGGCTTTCGCTAAATGAAACGCATAACCAAACGCAAAATAATCAACAAATAATGTTCTTTAAATATTATAAAATTGAATATTAAATAAGTAATGGCAATTTGTATTTTGTATGGCAACATTATAAAATGTCACTTTGACATTTCGATCAAAACATCTGACACAAATATTATTTTCTTATTAGACTGCCAGTGTATGTGAGTTAAATGATACATGCAATCGTAAATCTCATTGTTTATTGTTCTAAAGAAATACATAAATATAATAAAACTTTGTGTATACAGTACATAGTGTTTTTTAATAAGGTGATTTGTGTTTTTTTGAACTAAATAGTTAGTTTGCTAACTTCTCATTGGATCGAATTAATCTAGACTGAATAACAAAAAGTAAGTAACTATGTAATTTTGTAATAATAAAGGAAGCTAACAGTTAGTTATACTCGAACATTTCTGTATTGGAGCGAAACGAAACCATTACGTATCACCTACCGTCTTATATATATACAAATAAATGTCGGTAGACTTGTTTTTGTCGTTATCTGCCTAATATATTTGTTTTTCCACTAAATATAAGTTTATTCTGGTGCTAAGTGAACAGGTTTCAAGTTCAAAAATACTATAAATTTAGTTCAAAGAGATATTTGTGTGTGTAAAAAGTTTAATAAAAGTTGTTTGTTTAGTAAAGATTGCTTTTTGACCTAAATACCATATTAAAGCTAATTAGCCGGTAATTTAATAATTTTATTAACACTAACCTACTTGATATAAGGTTAAGTTGTAAAGTAATATCTCGGTTAAACATTAAGATTCCTTATAAGTGTAGATTGTATGCTAATAGTTTATACTTAACTGTTCTTTCTTCAGTATTTTTTTTAATTTTGAAATTGCTCTTATTTAATACAACATATTATTAATAATTTAATAATATTTCTGAATGCTGGTATCTCATGGCACAATAACCATGTAATACTTAATTCTAAAACACTCTTTTATAAACATTATGCCAATGTAGAGTTACCCAATACTTTCCCTATACAAAGAGAGGAAACACCTAGAATATAGATTTTAAATGTAATTTTATTACGATAAATAATTTATTTATTTTAAATTTTACTATAATTCTACACACTTTTATTAATTTCACATGTATTTATTTGGCAATGGCTGACGGGTACTGATGTCGATAGAATATTCTCATAACATTGACCTGATAAGGATTGAATGTCGGGACAATCAGGATAATGGCTAAGTAACTACTTTAACCTATTTTGTTTTAAATTTAGCAAATAAGGATAACTATTACTATAAATATTTATCATTGGACATAATAGATTTCTGAGAAAGAGTTGTGTATTTTAGGATATGTTTATCTTAATGTTTGGTTAAATTCAACATAAGCAATTTTAAAGTATTTATATGATAAATACAGATATACAGTACACAAGATAGTAGAGTATTTGTAAATATATAAATAAAAATATATATGAAATAAATAAAAGTTACAGGATTAATTATGTCTAAACATCGTTAAACGAGTTATCATTAACTGTCATCAACATTATTATTATTAAATACACATAAACTATGTATAATATTGATAAATTCTAATCCTATAGCTAAATAGCCATCTGAATGTGTTACATATGTATATGTCTTGTAACAACAATAATATACAGTATAATCTAATCTATATAGTATATATAATCTTTAATCTAATCTATATATCTCTCTATATAGATTATATATATGTACATCTCTCTCAGACTCTTGGTCTGTACCCTTTTTAACTTACAATTATTGTAGTGTATATATACTATATTAGTATATGACTATATATTGTATATGCTATTATTTTATCATAAAGTGTGTACAATTTTACTATTTTCATAAATTAATATTAATTTGTTAGACGCCGTCATGGTGTATATGCATCATCCGTGACTAAACATAATATGTTAGTATTGGGTTCAAATAATTTAGAGTATATATATATATATATATATATATATATATATATATATATATATATATATATATATATATATATATATATATATATATATATATATATATATATATATATATATATATATATATATATATATATATATATATATATATATATATATATATATATATATATATATATATATATATATATATATATATATATATATATATATTTTTTTTTTTTTTGGGTTTGTTATTGTGTCACTGAAATGGGATATGTATGGTAACGATAGGAGGGGGTAGCCCGAAATTCCAACGGAAATGTGAAAAAACGGGACTTTACATTTTATAGTCTATGCAAATAAAATTATGAAAAATAACTTTTACTCAGCAATCCCGTTTATACAATGTATGTCAAATCTGAGTTTTTGACTGTCAAATTATATTTAAAAATATTTAAATTAATCGTAATTTCAACTAACGTTCTTAATTATTTTTTTGCTAGGATTTTTCACCTTACTTACATCAAAGGTTGTCTAAGTAGTGTATGGAAGCACTAATGAAACTATTTCTTGACGTTTCTAAAGGAACCAAATAACGGGATTTTACTCGCTGTTAATGTGATATGAGATAGATCTTCACTATTACAACAAATTATACAAAAATATTGTATAAAAATTGTTACTGAATAGTTCTATATTTTGTTGGAAATTGTATATCTACTAATAAACAGTGCATAACCTTGAAATCTATATGGTCACTGAACTGAAAACGTGTGAGTATTGGTAAGAGGGAGATAACTTAAATATTTTCAATATTTATTTCATATTTAGGCTATTGTGGCGCAGTACAAGTGTCTGATAGTAAATGTTATAGTAGTGGGTTATAATCTTGGGGGGAGGGTCCATTTGTCTGCTCTGGTTTTGTATACGGGTAGTTTTCCTGCCTACTTTGCTTCGTGGAGGAAAACGTGTACCTAAAGCTTTGTCTTGAGCTTTAGAGTCTGTTAAATTTGTATCACAGATTTAGAAAACAGTCTCGAGTAAAATCCGAGCATGCTCAGTATATAATATTAATTATATATGGGTAAATGTGCCACTTTAAGTACTTTTATGGAAACGTATAAATTTTTTAACGTAGCGGGATATGAACCTGTGCCTGTTTGAACCGTTTTGAAAAAAAACTAAGATTTCTGATCGCTAAGCCATGTGCTCTTGAGATTTTATAGAGATATTTAATAAGTTGTTATAAGTAAGCGTATAAGAAGAGTTCGGCTTTCGCTTGGAAAGTTCAAATTGTTATACGTTCTGTAAAAAGCATTTTTCTATTCTTAAATTTAAAAGGAAATAACTTAGTAAATCATATTTATTTCGTAGTAAAGTTATAATAATGTTCGTGTGTATTAGTCTTACGCAACATAAACTCAAGCATAAATAAATCATACTTATTTTTAATAAAAAAATAATAATAAATAAGTTATATCTAAACAAGAATAAAAGAAACTAAATAACCACTAAACCTGATACTTGTCAGTCAATAACAAACTTATAACTTTCTAAAATCGTCGCGCTTTACTGTACTCTTGTGTTAGGCTGTGGCACCTAAAATGCGCGTTCTGCGCAAGCGCAGGTGTCTGCACGAGTCTCTGAAACACTAATAATAACAGAATAAAAAGAAAACACATTATTAGGCCTTATTAGCTATAAGATCTCTTTTTTGAACGACTTAGGTATATTAATATTTGAGCGTATCAGGATTATCCACGAATCATGTCCATACTTTAATTGGTTAAAAAAAAAGAACTAAATTTGTAATATGTCGGATATACTGTTTGTTATTTAGCTGGATATGTTAAAAATTTTATACGGTTCTATAGGAAGGATGTTTTTGAAATTTCAATTTTTTTTAAATTTAAATAATTGGTTTATATTTTTTAAGTATTATTTACTTTTTTTAATTTATTGATATTTTAAATGATACTTATAAACTGGAATAATTTAGTATATTTTAGTAGGTATTCGAAAATATATATTAAAAACTCCTACCTGTGAACTTAATAGCTCCTTATACCTTCTCACCAGACCGAGGAAACCCCACTAGTGGGATTAAGAAATATGTGCATAAGAAGAATGATGCAACATGTATATGAAATATACCTAGATCTTTGATGTAGTGCCTAGTTTAGCTCACTATTATGATCATAATTAATTATTGTTTTGGGTAGATTCTGTTTTACTTTACATCCTCTAAAAAGGTATAGTTGTCCTCTGTGGGGAATAATTAATTAAAAAAATGCCCTGAAGACTTTGCTTGTTGCATATTTAATAAGCCATCTTTTATCTAAAACAAATATATTATATATAGAGGACCGTCGTGGCGCAGAGGCACAGCGTCTGCCTGTAAACGCGACGGTTTGTGGGTTCGATTCCCACACGGCGAGAATGAAATATTTCCATTTTCTTCGCTCAAAGGCGCAAATGCGCGTGCGGCGTTGAGTACCGCCACTCAACACGCAATGTCTCGAAAGGCGTAAAGCTTAGGAACGGAGTGTCTTAACACTAGCTACATACCATGAGCCTACAGTTCCTTGGGGGCAGCATGAATATACCTATATCGTATTATCGTTACGGAAACGGAGAACATTAACTAATTATCAATATAATATCATTATAAGTACTGCTTTGATCGAAGTAGGAATAACGACTGCCCAAAAATATTACAATTAGTAAAGTAGAAATTTGAACAATACTATATATAATAATAAGGTGTATAATCGCATTACGGTAGCCTGGGAAGCTCCCATCATGTTGGTCCGTCAGCATATTAGTAGGATTGGGGTTTTGTAACTTGCGTAAAATTGCGGGCGACGCCTGCTCCAATATTTAGTTAACTTGATCGTGTTTAAACAAGTTCAAATATAACAGAATTATGTATATTTTTTTTAAGTAAAGTTGAAGTTTTAATGCAATTTGCTCGTCTCAAAGTTTTAAGTAGGTATAACTTAAACCTGTTTCGTAAGCAAGTTATACGTGCAGGCGATTTTCATTTGCATAACTTGAGCTATATTTTGTTTACGAGCTTTATGTGTTTCTTATTTCCTATACAATTATTGGAGATTGGCAGAGAGTATACAGTGATATGTCACTCTTCTCTCGACTTTATGCATTTTGTAGACATCGTGTGTATGGTGCAAATATTTATTTTCGTCAGTTAAATGCCTTCAACTATCGTGTTAATTAAGTTAGACTTGAGTTGACGATATAAAAATTCAATATGTTATATTATGTCAAGAGAGGTTGGGAGATCTCGGTTGACCTTAGAGAAAACGTTATTAATAATACAGAAGATCGCGTAAAATGCATGAGGATCCCGAGAACACAGTATCGATGAAACAGATGGCATGTAAAAATGAGGACCCAACGAAGGGCATATACGAAGAGGCAAATGACAGTGGACGAGGCGAAAGAGGTTTGTAGGGACCGTAGCGTTTGGCGCTCTTTTCTCTCTGGCTACCCCGCTAGGGATAAAGCGTGAAGCTGTGTATTTATATATGTATGGACATATTTTAAGGATTTTAAAGTGTAAAGTGTACACTAAGGAAAGAAAGGTACTTAAAAAAGTGTATTGTGTAATTTTACGCAGCGGGATTGGAAGCCACGCCCAATGGAAACCGTCCCAGCGCTTTTACCACTAAGCCGTGCGTTCTCATCGAGCTGCATCGAAACAATTTAAATATGTTGTACATATATATTTGTATGTAATGGTCATTTAGCTACTCTACAAGTAATATATATATGTAGATATAAAATTAGGTAAAGTAAAAGGAGCCGCGTGTATCTCTAGTGCATTTATTTATTGTCGACATAGCGTCCCCAAGCCAGCCAAGGATCTTTTCGTAAACAATCAATAAATATGAACTATCTGTTTGTTCTCTCCTAGGGTTATCTTGTTACAACCTTGCCGACTGATGATAGACCTTCTCCACACTTAATTTATTAACATTTGTATTTTGTTACTAATATATCTTATATATGATTAAGTTTAGGTTTATATAGTGTACGGGATTTGAACCTGTGTCCCTTAAATATTTTATATAATTATGTCTCACTAGCGTTTCACCGCAGCTTTTCCCGCGTGACTAAATGGATACTAATTGAGTGCCCTTAACTCTGATCCCAGGCACAGTGGGTTAGATCCAAGTAATTTATGTTAATTTTTGGTATATTGGACTATTCTCTTCTCGAGGAAAGAAGACTATACTCTATATTACATTAGCCTATAATCTTGTAGCCTATAGACTGACTTTTTCAATTCGAACCAATAGCTTTTCAATTTTTTAATATTAAAAAAAGATTGTGGGTACTTGTGGGGTTAATTAAAAATGTTGTATGTAATTGTTGAAATTGGTTCCGGTGACTTCGTCTCTTTGTTGACATATTTGTGCAAACATCGCTATTTAAATAATTTGATTTAATTTACAAGATAGGTATAGTTGTTATTAATAAGGGATCGTAGCGCAATAGAACATCGTCCTATTGTAAAGCCACGGTGGTGGGTCCGGTTCACATAAGAGGTGACTAATTATGATCCGTCGTGGCGCAGAGGCACAGCGTCTGCCTGTAAACGCGACGGTTTGTGGGCTCTAATCCCATGAGGCGAGAATGAATTATTTTCATTTTCTTCTCTCTGGCAACAAGGCAAAGCGCGGCGTTTTAGTTCCGCCACTCAACACGCAGTGCCTCGAATGGCAAAGTGGGGAACGGAGTGTCCTAACACTAGGTTCCTTCAACCTACGATTCCCTCTACATACCCTGCCATGTGCGGGATACTTATATGCGGGATAAATTTTGCTTGATTTTCCCCGCACTAGTGAAAAGAAGGTAAGATTCGTGAGGAAGGCAGAGTGTTTTGACACTAGGTAATCGTTAACCCACCTTATTACATGCAGGATACAACAAATAATACATATTTATCTAATGGCAAAATTTTATTCACGTTCATTGGATAAAATAAACGTCGAGGTGTCCAATTTCATATATATTTTAGTATATTAGAACTATATCGTTTCACAACTAAATGACTAATAATTATTTTTATAGTAGGTACTTATATTCTACTAGGTATAGCGTTAAGTTTATGGGTTCGAAGTTAGTGAGCTAGTAGTATGTAGTTTAGTAGGTAATTGACTGTTCTATAAGCTACTGTAGTCCAGTTTTTTTTTTTAGTTTAACACTGTATCCCGCGAGTACCTAACAGGGTAGTCAGAGGCAGAAGGAACATAGTGTTACGACGTTGCGTGTTGAGTGGCGGAATTCAACGCCGCGCTTCGCTTTGCTTGTTGCCAGAGCGGAGAAAATGAAAATAATTTATTCTCCCCGAGGGGGAATCGAACCCACACAAACCGTCGCGTTTACAGACAGACGCTGTGGCTCTGGTTATAATTATAAGTCCAGTGCAACTTGTTCCGTGTTATAAATACAGATGAGCCGTTTTGTTACAGTTCGCAAGGTACCCTAAGAATTGTTTACGCTTCATAATACCCAGATTACATACAAGTGATAAATATATAATGGTCTTTTTTTTAAATTAATATATTGGGGCCATCGTGGTACAGGGAATATATTTAAATAATTTCTATTTCCCGTGTCTGGTATTGTCCTTGTCTGAACAAGACGCGGCGCGGCTAGTATATATACATATACATATACATACACATACACATACACATACACATACACATACACATACACACACACATACACATACACATATATATATATATAACGTATGTATGTGTGTATATATATATATATATATATATATATATATATATATATATAACGTATGTATGTGTGTATATATATATATATATATATATATATATATATAACGTATGTATGTGTGTATATATATATATATATATATATATATATATATATATATATATATATATATATATATATATATATATATATATATATAATATATATATATATATATATATATATATATATATATATATATAATATATATATATATATATATATATATATATATATATATATATATATATATATATATAATGAAGTGAACGCGTTAATCTCAGGAACTACTGCTAACATTTACTGCAATATATTTTCTTTTCTCGATCTATTAAATAAATAAAACAAATTATTACAGAACCCTAATTTACTTACTTAACTAAGATTTACATTTTTTTTATTAGAACTACTATGTATTTTCAAAGCAAATGCATAAAGGCATTATACACATTGATAGCTGCTATGTACTGCTATATACTGATTCACACTAAGGCATACAAAATACCTTTAAAAAAACATCAATATTTGAAGCCGCGCCTCTTGTCGACTTAGCTTCAAGAGAACACATGGCTTAGTTAGAGTGTTTGTACTTGATTGCCTAAGAGGCACAAGTTCAAATCCCGCTACCTTCAAATATCGTAGGTAGGTACATATAGTTAGGTAAATAAACAATTTTCCTTTGATTTTAATAATTTATTTAAATATATTAACTTGATCTGAATAAAGGTACTATTATTATCGATAACATTCTAAAAAATAATTAAAGTTACACATTTGTAAGTATATTTAAATATTGTATGTATATATAATATGTATATTAAAATCGATTATTCTATATGTATGAAGATAGATAGTGTTGTTGACTAAGAGGTAGGTTAGTCATGACAATTGCATTTGTTTTGCAATAGTGGTTTTCCCCTAAAAAATTGAAATTTATTAGGGGAATATGTTCCCACTATGGCATATAATTAATATAGCTCTGTACCAAATATTATATTTCGAATGGTTCTAACGTATGTGTAGTTCTGGAAGAAGAAAATCATGTGTATTTACGGAGAGTAGAGAAAGAGTAGTGTCTCAACTCCAGGTTCTCTTCGCCCACCTTGCTATAGCGGAGAACGTGTCAGTAAGTGGAATTTTTGATTTTACATTATATATGCATTTATGTATCTATGTGCCATCAAATGTAACGGGCGTCGTAAATGCTATATTTAAAAAAAAAACGGTCAAGCACAAGTCAGACTCGCGCACTGAGGGTTGCGTACCAATTTTATTACAAATTGTAAAATTTGACAAACTTATATTTGCGGGATAATGTATTCATTGCAAGCACAATATTTAAAACAAACTACCAAATATAAATTTGTAATTATTTATTAAATAAAACAGTTTGACGGCATTAATAGCGTATATTGACATTATTTTTGTATACTCAGAAACTGTTGGCGGTAGTTTGATATAATAAATATATCAACTGACAGACGAATGCCACCTCAGTGTACCCATTACGGACCACGTGACCACGGACGCGATGAATCCGGTTAAACTGTTCTTTTTAATATGTATTAATATCGCAAAAACCAAATAAGTTATCTTGGAATTATTGTTTTTTTTTTCCTTTAAATGTATATAAGTAACTTAAGTTATCACTTAAAGTTAAATATCACAGTTCTAGATTACAACGGTTATTTCCGTATAGGTTTTGATTAAGCTGCTATACAATGGCCGCTCCGCTGTAACGGAGCTCTTTTGATTGCGTAATTTACAAGTTCAATTTTTTTGTACGTTTCAGGGAAACTATAATTACAGCGTGATACTTCTTGACAGACGGACAGACAGACAAAAGGACAATAGAATGATGATTTAAGGATTTCGTCTCTTTATTTTGAGTTTCAAAATGAAATTTTTTTTTTATTACAACTACTGAAGGAAGGGGCTAAGCGCTCTAGTAATATTTTTATAAGAATTTTTACTCACATATAGCAGGTTGGGTGTAGAGTGACCGAATTGAACATCGCCCTCAGTCTTATAACTAAAATAATTAAATGTCAACCGTCACGTTTACAGTCAGAGATATACCTTTTACAAGGGGCTCTGGTTCGAATCTGGCAACATTAAAATTTTAATACGTTACTCCAATAATAAATGTGATATGTACTTATGTATATTATTCATTTGACTACAGCACATGGGCGCGCATGGCGGGCGGCGGGTGGAGACGCAGCGCGGCGCGCGTCCGCGTCCTGCGTGTGCTGCTGCGCGACACGGCGCGCGCCCTGCTTGATGTGCAGGAGATCCTGGCCGTTGGTATGTTGTGATGTTATTATATATTTAAACGAAAAGCATTAAATATGAAGCAAAAATATTATCTAGCTGATCCAAAATGGATCCTAGTGTAGCAAAAGAGCGGGATGTACGTAGATTCCGCTTGCATAAGTATAGTTATAAGCATGTAAATATTTACTTTGAGTACCTTCATCTTAATAATTCCATATAATAGTTTTGAAATAATTGTCCCTTATAGCTAGCTTGAGAAGTAACATAATTGGCGATATGGGATATCATCACTTCAAAACGGATGAAACAGATTTGACGTATAATTGTATTTATATTATCAAGTTTTCTTAGGTTTAAATCTAAGAAAACCACAAAATGAAAATAGAATAATGCTTTTATGTCTTTCCTTGTTTAGATCCCGATGTTCCAAATAGTATCCGAGAAATCACCAGTCAATGTTGCCGTCCAACCACTCTGGTGATCTTGGGCAGTTCACCATCAGCTCGTGCGCGGCTGTTGAACTGCATTTTAGGGAGACAGCTATTGCCCGAATCTTTGCCAAGAGGTTGTAGATGGGTAATTATTATAGACATATTCTCAATTATGAAATTTGGAGGCCGTCCTGACGCAGCAGCAGTTGTGGGTTCGATGTCCATTTAGAAAAATGAAGTAGTTTAATATCCTCACTCTATTAACAAGAGAAGCGCGGCGTTGAGCCGCTCAACACGCAAAAGTGTCGAATATAAAACGGCGCAAAGAGAGGAATGGAGAGTTTTAACACTAGGATCCCTCTGTTTACCTTGCTTTACATGGAACATTTACATCTTGACGCTCTTATTTACCCATTTGACATACGAAAATATCGAAATATAGTATATATATATATATATATATATATATATATATATATATATATATATATATATATATATATATATATATATATATATATATATATATATATATATATATATATATATATATATATATATATATATATATATATATATATATATATATATATATATATATATATATATATATATATATATATATTCAGTTTCAAATCTCGCTGCGTTCAACTTGTTATATGTTTTTGAGCATTTCTCTATCCTGAGTGTGGATTAACACTTTATCAAAATCATTAAATATATTACTTTATTAGAGACTTTAGCTCACCATCACGCAGTTAAATTTATTTCAGTATTTAAAGAGAATTTAATGAATGATTTCCCAGATTCGAATCCAATACGGTATATCAACGCAAGTGCACTTGAGCGTGGGTAATTCTGAATTCGAGCTGGTGGAGGATCTAGAATGTAATAAGCAGCCATGGGATACACTGCCTCTACAAGTAGGTAGACTTGGCCATTTTAATATTTTTTTCAAATTTTCAGGGTTAGAGCTTATACTGAATTAATCTTGGTACACAGATTCAGTACAATTCAATGCATAAATTCATAAAATGCATATTATTTTAAATTGCTTTTCCACTCTAAGGAAAAGGTTCTAGCTTAGTATAATATTGTGTTCTTATTTTGTAAGTTGTAACTAGTACCCAAGTAAAGTAAGGCTTTGTGGTCAGAGAGAGACCTTCTCCAAGAGGGTCGGGGTCCAATCCAGCAACATTCAAATTTTATACGTTATTCCAATAACATATGTGAAATTACATTTTTACTGATATTAAAATTGAAAATTCTCCACAGGATCTGGTCCGTCAAGAAACAGATTTGGGTACGATCCTAGAAATAGAGCTGAACAATTCTTTCTTGAAAGATGGACTCAAAATTATCATTCCACCAGACATTATAGATCCTGGGACAGAAAATTTTGTAGCACTAAAAAAAACACATTCAGAACTATATAGTAAAAAGACTGCCATATTCCAGAATATTACTCCAATTTACCTTTTCGCCCTAAATAGATACGGCAGGAATATATTTAGTGATAATATATGTAATTCCAAAGCGAGGTCTTCCAAAGAGTTTTGGTCGTCTTTCAATTTGTATAAAGAGGGAGATGTGGATAGAACAGAAGAGAAAGATGGCGATGAAGATGACAAGGAGAGTGAAACCTCTGTTTTTAGTTCAGAGGTATGTATATTTTTTATCTTCACGCTGTATCCCGCTTATAGCGTGGTAGGAAGATGGATTGTTTTTTAGATTTTCAATAATATTATTTGTCTTCAAATAATCAAAATGATTTATTGCCAAATCAAATGTTACTTGCCCCTATAGCTCTAATATGGCACAAGTTCTGTACTAATTTTTTCATCCAATTTTAACAGAATTGCCTCGACCTCCACCAAGTAAAAGAGATGGACGTCAACGCCCAAATCTTCTTTATATTATTCTCGAACAGTGACCCCGTTGCGAACCCGCGGCTGTCTCTCAGCGAGGCCACCGAGTCCACTGAGCTGTGTCATACTGAGGAGCTGCCGGAGTCTGATCAGGGATTGAAGCGGGAATTAAAGTATGTTGAATAGAAAAACTATATAATAACTATATAATAACTATAGCGTTGGGTGGCGGGACTCGGCTTTATCTTGTCACCGGAGCGAGGATAATGAAAATAATCCATTCTACACTCATGGGAATCGAATCTGCTACCGGCGCATTTACAATCAGACAGGAAGAAATATTTCTACAATTTATTATGATTTTCACAGAGAAACAGAGAGTTCAGCACATAGAGTATCAAATAGAAGATTGCAAGAAGAACAAATTGCGTTCATGAATGAATTGTTGGATCAGTGGGAGTTGATAAGTGAGTGATTTTATTATATATTATATTAGATTCTTATTCGTAGAAATATTTGTATGAACAATTTTTATTACTTATATCAACTACAGTTTTTTGTACTTTAGATATAATATTAAAAAATAATATTATTATATATATATATACATATTTTTTTTTTCTCTAGTCTCGTATTTTCTAGATTGTTGGATATTTTTAAACTTTTTTTTTTAGCAAATTCAGCGCAAAAGCATCACGTAAAAAGCCAGTGGTCGATCATAGATGACATAGAAATATTAAAGAATTCGCAAAAAGATTCGGAACACAAAAAGAAGAAGGATATGGATAATGATAACAGAACGATAAAGAATAGAGCTTCCTTAAATAATGTTCTGTTGAAATTTGCAACGGAATGCTCTCAGAGTTATTTGTTGGATCAAACCACGAGGTTAAGTGAGGTTAGTGTGTTTACATTTGGAGGGTTCTGCACTTAATAGTGACTTAACGTATGTTACATTTTGCTTTGCTTGGCCTTATATTACTAGTCATAGACACGCCTATTATTTTTTTTTATTCAGAGAGTTCCTTAATATATAATAAAACTATTAAAACATATGACTAAATATTTTTTTATTTATTTTTTATCTGTGGTTTGGGCTTTTTGACTAATATAGACTAAATTGAACTAAAATAATTGTATATTTTGTTATTTTAGATCCACGTGAAACTACTGCAGCAATTTATTTTAGCTTCTTTTGATATGGCGAGGGAATTGCAAATAGTGCCAAAGAAGATTCAATACGTGGCGAGGCAGGAGCAGCAGCTGTATGAAGTGAGCGCTTGTTTGTGTACTAGCGGCCTGCTCGCGGCTTCTCTCGCTTGATCTCGGATGTATTTTACATATAAGTTATATTATTATTTGTTTTCTTTAAAAAAATTGTATATAATGTAATTTATTTGAATGGAAGGTATTCGCGCACTCTAAATCCTTATTATTACCACTAGTGCACTAGTAACTATCAAGTACCTAACTAATAGAAAATACTTAAAGAAAATATTAAAAAATAATTAAACTCAACGGGATTCGAACCCGCGCCTCATGGAAACCGTCCAAGCGCTCTGACCACTGAGCCATGCGTCCTCACGCTGCGTCGAAATTCTTATATGCATCTCTGTAGGGCAGTTTTTACATATTTCCGCTACACAAGGATCAATCATTTGGCAAGAGAGAATGCTATTTTATTATATATTGTAATGAATTTTGAAGTGTTAATTCAGACTAAGGATTTTTTGTCTCCATGAGGTGCGGGTTCCAATCCCAGGATACTAATGTTTGTTTACGTTTACGTTACTAATGCTATATTAAAGCAACCACACAATATTTAGATAGTTATGTTGAACTCGTTATTCTATAATTTAGTAAAACGTCTATGTGTATTTTTTTTTTAATATTCTCAGACATTGAATGAAAAATTCTCCGAAGGCGACAAGAAAAGGGAATTGCTACAGATAATGCAAGAAGTGTTGCAAGAGATAAGATCTGAAATAAATAATATGGATTGGAGCGTTGATGGTATAATAGATAATTAATATGGTATAAATACAATTAAGTATGTGATCAATATTTACAAAGCCTATTACTAGATTTTTTTTTATTATAAAGTATCGTTCTGGCTAGTATGATGTCCAATGAAATATTATTAAGATTATTATATATGAAAATAATATATTAATCGACGTGCCATTGAAGTATATTCGAAAACTGCATTTGAAGTATCGAATAACCATATTTAATTAATTATACAAACTAGTAATGTCCTAGAACACTCTTACCCTAAACAAATTTATGAAAAATGGATAATTGTCCCATATTAGTTTTAAATGTAATCAAGCATAACACTATTTTGTTCACTCACTCGCTCTCTCTCTCTTTCTCTTTTCCCCAGATCTCCCCTGCCACCAAGACCAACGCTACGCAATATCAAACTCCATCTTCTATTCAACTAGAAGCAGTCTCACATTCTCGCTGACCACGCCCAGTAACGACACAAACGACTCCGACGAGAATGTGGAGGAGGCTGAGTCGTACGAGAGCTACAATTTCGATGAATACGAAATAATACACGCTGACGATGATGGTTTTTATAACAGCGATGGCTGTGAGGGGGTGAACGTATGTTTGTTGTTTGTAGATTTGCTTATTGTTGTGTTTGTTATTGTTGTTTTTCTCAAAATTGTTGTTAGCGTTCTTCTATAGTAATATATTTAAATTGATGGATCAATAATTATTTATCTGTGCATTTCACTTGCTTGGATCTAGAGTTTTTGACAGTGATTTAGCATATTTGCGAAATTGTGTGTTCTTTTTTTTTTTGAAAATATTCATAAATAGAATTGAAGAATGCAAAGTAACGGTAAAGATAAAGAAATGTATTTTTTTTTTTTATGTGCCTCGATTTTTTTATATACAAGGAGGTCCAAGTGAACAAGTGTTGAAGACATACCTAACCTACCCGTAAATCATTACACCGTAGCACTTTTTTAGAATCACATAAGAATCGATAAATAATTTTTTTTTTCTTTTATTTATAACCGTGATTCAATTTGACGTGTAGTTCAATATTCTCCAGACTAAGTCGAGCAGTCTCCCGCTGACGTCGTCCAGCAACATCCCCATTGAGAACGAGGCGGCGCTGCGCTCGGAGGCGCGCGGGGGCGGGGCCGGGGGAGGCGGGGGAGGGGGGGGGGGCGGGGCAGGGGGCGGGGCCTGCGCGCGCGCCGCGTCCAGCCGGCAGGCCTCGCTCGACGTGCAGAGGACCGGTACGACCCCCTCTCTCATTTTATCGAAATCTTTTTATGGTTATTTATATTATGTTGTAAAATATTGTTTTATTATTTGGCAGTTCTATCAAAATTGAGTCGAAAAATCAGTTTGAAGCTCGTGAAGTTCGTTGACTGTTTGAAGGACAGCTACTTCGGTACGTTGCAGAGGTGAGTGCTATATTTTTTGCTAAGTATATAAATATTATTTTTTAGTTCATTCGTTCGTTCGTTGCGAAGAATATGTAGGAACGCCATTCATTCATTGCGTAGACTATGTGGGATAAACTCTTCAATGATTTCGTAGACTATTCAATAGCTTATCCCCCTTACGATATATAAGGCACCTTTATGGTACATTTTAATCGTTTTCATCCAGTAGGTTCGGCTGTGCAGTGTCTGTCAGTTAGCAACTTACTCTAGTATATATACGAGTGTATGTTGATTGCCTAGACTCAGGTCTCGGTTTATTACCGCTTTTAGTCCAAATTCCAGATATTGCATGTTGGATGTTGGACAAAACAGAGAAGTGATTTTGTGTTAAATTTTAAATAATTGATTCCCTTATGAAGGACAAATTTATAATATAATCAAGTTTATAACCAGACTCCGACCTGAAATTACATCAAATCTTTTAAATATATTTTGTATGTACGTTTGCCTGTCACTTTATTCCTCCTAACTGAACAAAAAAGAATTGAATTTGTTTCTGGATATTTGAGGAATACCTTTAGATCCGGTAGGTCTAAGGCGCTACAGTCGATGTGTACAAAACTAACTATAAAACGCACTATAAAAAATCATGGATATATATATATATATATATATATATATATATATATATATATATATATATATATATATATATATATATATATATATATATATATATATATATATATGTATATATATATATATGTATATATATATATGTATATGTATATATATGTATATGTATATATATATATATGTATATATATATATATGTATATATATATATATATATATATATATATATATATATATATATATATATATATATATATATATATATATATATATATATATATATATATATATATATATATATATATATATATATATATATATATATATATATATATATATATATATATATATATATATATACACTCATTTTATTGTATTAAATAATAAAATTATAGCATTGATATTGAAAATGGCAACTGTTCAGTTTGTTACCGGCTCTACTCAGTACTCCGGCTCTACTGGTATCCGAGATGGTGTAAGGTTTGCAAAGTTATACAAGGGACCTATAACTATATGATTATATGACTGCTGTGGGTGCCCAGATGCCTGGAGTCGCTGGAGTCGTCGTGCCGCCGGGAGCTGGGCGGCCGCCCCGCCAGCGAGGCCATGCGCCAGCTGCTGTCCGTCGCGCGGCAGGTGGACCTGACGCCCTGCGCCTCCTTCTCGCTGCTCTCGGAGCTGATGGATTCTCTGAGGCGCTTGTTCTACAGGCAAGGCTGTTTATTATTATTGTTTTACACGCGCTACGGACACACATACCTTTTATTAAGTAGTATTACTTAAAATTGATCGATATATTAAAAAATTGACTAATTGATGTTTGTACATGGAACATATATTATAAAAAAACATTATTGTTCAAAATCTCCAGAATTCTTAGAATGTTAGGATTCTTAGAGGAATTTTATTTAATAAAAGAAAGTAATTTCTTTTTTTGATATTTGTATTTTTTTATATTTATTTGTTTTTAATTTTATATTTGTAATTGGTTGTATTATTTTTTGTAAAAATGCTATCGCCATCGACCCGTCCAGGCTGCGCACGGCGGGCGGCGAGGCCCGGGAGTGCTGCGCGCTCAGCCCCGCCTGGCGCCGCCGCGCCGCGCTGCACGCCGCGCACTCGCTGTCGCCGCCGCGCCTCGCCAGGCTCATCTCCTTGCAGGTACTGCAGTCCTGCACCACCGCCACCACCACCACACCAATTGTGAACGCGGCGTTGACTTCCGCCACTCACCACGCATCCTATTGAAAATTGGGTAATACGTGGGGAACGGAGTGTCTTAACACTAAGTCCGTCTGTCTACCCTGCTATGTGCGGGATACAGCGTGCATCTCTTACTGGGACTACCTTAACTAATATTATTACTACTGCTATATCTTAGCTAGCTGGCGACGAGAGACCACAGTTCAACCGAAAAATATAAGAATTCGATTGATTTATGGTGTCAATATATATTTTTGTTCAACCGTGCCACTTTTTGGTTTATTGGTATATATTTTTAATATGCGGAGTTAGTTTGTAGAAGATGATATACTTATATATGATTGTTTTAGCTTTACGCTTTATTCCGCATGTACGAGCTGTTCAAAGAATATCTTAGGTCAGCTCAGCTTATTGGCGGAACTCAACGCCGCAATGTGTTTTCTCCATTGGCGTCTCTGTTCCAGATATTGGAAAGACTGAGCGTCGCCCACGAGCGCTACCAGTCGGCGCTGGCGTCTCTGGAGGCGGCGCTGGCGAGTCGGCTGCATCACACGGAAGACACTAAACTGGCGATCAGGAAGAAGTAAGATTTCTGTTCTGTTCTGTTCTTTATATAGTTCTTTTTTTTTGTTTTTTACGGATTGGCTGACTTTGTTCATTTTTAATAAACTTAACTTAAAAAATACTAAAAGTTCAAGTAATTCTAAGCTTCAATAGCAGTCTTAATTTTTTTTATATATTTGTCGCCTACGAAAATGATTTTTTTTTGCTTTACACATTTTCATGGTAATGGCAACTTTTTAACACAACCAAAGGTAATTTGATTTTTCTATTTAAAAGGAATTTTTTCTCTTATAGATATGCTCCAGCGTTTGCCCGCTTGTGTCTAGAGAGCACTTCCATGTGTGACCTCTTGATGTACGGGACTCCGGAACTGGGACGGGAGATAGGTAATTTATATGTATACTTAGTGGGGAAGTGTCAAGACACTCTTTTTCCCTCTTTTATTTAAATATAAATATAAAATTGAAACTCATTTAAGTAAGGCCAAGATTCTTCTTGATTTCGTGTCTTTTTTTTTTAAATTTCTGAATTCTGCAATTTGTTTGAAAATATTTCTCTGATATTCTGAATGAAGAATTTGAAGATAGTTCTTACTTACTTTTATTATTATGTAAATTGTAGTTCTTGTACCGATTCAATTACAAGACGAAAATATAACTTTAGCTTTAACTTTAGTGTACACAAACTTGATAACTTTGGTTTTTGTTTGTGTTTTAAATTTTATTTATTTAAAAATACAAGTGTTTTTCATTCAATCAAAATTAATATATATATTTTTTTTAAATGACGCCAGCGCACACTAGTCTTTCGGCGCGTTAACGTCGCACACGTCGTAACGAATTTTTTTTGCAATGAATTAAAAATCTCATATACATGTGATATATTCAAATATATCTATAGTAATATTAATTCTAAAAATAAACGTTAGGTACTAAATTAAATATTATTAAAAAAAATGATACGTGCAAAGTGAGATTTGAACTCGGGGCGCGATATTATAATATGCACTGATAGCCACTGCGCTAACTGATGTCGCTACAGTATGTTACAATTACATACAACATAATAACGTCTTGCCGACAAAATCGAGTCTTATAACATAGTAATGGCGGTAAATGATGTTAACTCAACCAATATTTTCGTGACGATGGCGATATGGAAAACTCCAATCAGGCAAGCTCATAATCTTCTGTTCAGAAAGTTACAACTTAGACTATCAACCAGAAATGCCAATAGATAAACCAATGCTAGTGTTTATTTAAAAAGCAGCCGGAAGGAGTGGACTTCTTCTCTTATACGGAATCTGCTATCTCTAATCAATTATGGAATAGTAGTATTAAGTCTCCTAATATGTCTCCATCTAAGTCTCCTAATATTTCTTATAAAGGACGGTATTGCATGAATAACGCGACGCTGAATTTCGTGGAAGAAAGGCGTGTCATGTCAAAACTTGAACAACCAGAGACCTTCACTAGATTGTCTTTGATTGAACAAGAAAGGCTTCACTAAGTGCAGAAACTACCGATACCTGAAACTATCAGTTTCAGGTATCTCCCATGCAAGAAAGATATTACTGCACTGCACATTCTAAACGAAAGTATAAAATCATATTTGTCAAAATAAATCTGAATTAGATGAGAGATGATGATGATACCTTGATGATGAGCAGATCTTATCTGTGCGTCAAATCTTTGAGGAAGCTCAGGAATTTAAACAGTCAATTTCTTACGCACACCTCTGTTAACTTTTCTAAAACATTTGACTTGGTCGAATGGCCAAAACTGTGGGAAACACTCCTAGCCATAGGTGCTCCTAAGCACCTTGTTTACCTTTTGAGGTGACTATGGGGACGGCAAATCCACTGTCAGGCAGATGACGTACTGTCGAATAATTTCCATCTCAGCTCGGAAGTACGTCAAGGATGCATTGTATCGCCTTTTATATTTAACATCTAAAACGAACTCATAATGAGGATCCCTCCTTCAAAATTGGAATCAGCGTTGGATGCTACAAATATCGAGTCTTTGGTATTGCAAGAATGAAGTAAGTAAGCTTCGATTTTGATCTCTAGATTAACCACATTATTACAAAAGTTATGGTTGTCGACCGTGGAAATATGAGCTCGCCAGAAAATTCTAATAATCATGAATTGCGAAGCAGTACATTTGTATTATATACCTTGGAGCGTTGATTTGAAATAGTGGAGGCTGGGCTGTGTTGTTTGAAGATCATCTATGAACAGGCTGAGAAAAATCGAGAGAAACAGAAATATTATCAAACCCACGGAAACTCGACTTGTCGAAAGTCCTTCTCGTGTTCACCATATTCCTTTACGCTTGCGAGACTTGGACGCTTCATAGAAGTCTGTAGGAAAAGATAGACTATATATTAAACAAATTCTATCCGCTATCGTCCATATCGCGCATTCTTTCTTTCTTTGGATATTTTTCTGCCAGATACTTTGATTCAACGTCTTGTTGTTCAAGGTAGGATTGAAGCAGGCCACGCGGTAGATGCCACGCGATGGACTAACCGAGTGAGGCCCTTGGTGATCCTCTTGTATATGCGAATGTGAATAAATGCGAATTCAAATGATTTTATTCAAAATAAGAGTACATGATTAATTTTATGAACGTCAACAACTTGACCACTGGTTCACTAAAGTTAATGCCTCAGACCTGAGACGATCTTGTTTCCTTCTATTTTTCTTTTATAATTTATATTAAATTTTGGTAATTTACAATTACCAGGCTAAATTACCGATATTGTCCAACGAAAGCTTGGAGAACATATTATGTGCATGGATTAAGTAATTTCGCTTACAACCGAATCTTCTAAGAACAAAATTAATTGTAGTTGGCAGTACCAAGCTTATATATTAAATTAAAATTAAAATTGATTTACGCACTTCACCACCAGCATTCCTTGATGGCGTTATAAACTCGTAAAAAAAACCTCCCATTAGATCAGAACATGTCTTGGGACTCACAGTTAAGTGGAGATTCTGTTAGTGATTCTTGATTATGCTGACCTCCATTAGTTTGGTCTTAGTGAGGAGCAATAGAAGTGGCTCCCAATCCACCTTCATCGGAATACTCGCATACTTCATCTTCTTCTCTGTATTCTGTCCATTCCTAATTCCCGACCGTACCTTAAGCAGCGTTTTGAATTTTTGGGCAGCTGACGTTCCTGATCTCTTCGTCTGATCACAATACAACATAAAAAAATCCTCATCGTTCCTCTTCCTTTTACAGAACTCATTTACTGTCACGGCGTGTCGATTATACCTGCCCTATATAGCCCTGCCCTTAAATATTAAGAACGCTACAACATTTCTTACTTTTAAAAAACTTTAAAAAAAATTGAATCTCCAACATATGTTTGTAACTATCTCCTATGTTTATCTAGCTTAGTAAGTATGAATGTATGTATATATATATGTGTATATGTTGGTACATTAGGATTTATACTTAAACATGAATATATTCATATTTGAGGACTGTCGTGGTGCAAACATACAGGGTCTGCCTGTAAACGCTACGGTTTGTGGGTTCGATTCCCACTAGAGGATAATTAATTATTTTCATTTTATTTGCTCTGGCAACAAGGCGTAGCCTGCCGTTGATTTCCGCCACTCAACACGCAATGCCTCGAATGTAGGGAACGGAATATCTTAACACTCGGCTCCTTCAACCTACGGATCCCTCTGACTGCCTGCTATGTGTACAGCGTGAAGCTAAAAATAAATGTAAATAATATATATTCATATTTATATCTTAGTATATGTAGTTTATGGTTGTAAGTCTATTATTTTATTATTTTTATTATTATTATTATTGTATACAATATGCATGGAACTCTGACGGGGTACACTGCGTGTGTCAGGTCGCGGGCAGTACGGCGTGGTGTACGCGGTGCGCGGCTCGTGGGGCGCGCACTGCCCCGTCGCCGTCAAGTCGGTGCTTCCAGCCGACGAGAGGCACTACCACGAACTCGCTATGGAATTCTTCTACACCAGGTGACTATAAGACACACACACATACACATCACCTTACTAACTATACACAGACACACACACGTTCACATAAACATTTACGCATATGGATAATTACATGTTCAAATGTCACATCACTTCTTCTTCTGCCTGGCATTAGTCCCGGCCTGGTTTGCCAGGGTCTGCCTTCCGACTAAGCCTACTTCACTTTGCACGGTCTTTAACATCCTCAGTGGACAATCTATTGGCTCTCATCTCTCATGTCTTGTGTCACGACATCCAGCCATCGCTTCCTTGGGCGTCCGGGTGGTCTAACTCCAGGGACAGACATGTCAAGGCACTTCCTTCTGACATAGTTCTCAGATCGGCGCATAACATGGCTATACCATCTTAGGCGACGTTCTTGGAGCTTATCCGCTACGTCACGGACCCCAAGACTACCTCAAAAGAATGTGTTGCGTATGCGATCGGACCGCGTAACGCCACACATCCACCTTCTCCGTAACGTGAAGCTCCTGAGTGTGCCGAGATAATGTTGGCCAACATTCGCTGCCGTATAAAAAAAACCAGTCGGACAATGCTCTTGTATATCAGTCCCTTGAGCTTGGGCAGTGACCTCCCGCCATTTGGCCCAGGCAACGTTTATACGGGCATGGATGTCGTGGTCGATGCCTCCAGACTCATGCATAACGGATCCAAGGTACCTGAACTTCTCCGACTTAACGGCTGGCTCAGGCCCGATGTGGATGGTGCTCGAGTCCGGGTTCCCGCAAACCATGTACTCGGTCTTCGGCACATTCAGTTTAAGACAACCGTTCGCGAGCGCACCCTTCCAGGCGTTCACTTTACGCTCCAGCATCAGTTGGTTCTCGTCAATGAGTACTATGTCATAGGCATATATCATCAGCCACGGAGGCTGGCCTTGGATGTGGGCCGAGACAGCATTCAGCGCTACATTAAATAATAGCGGATTACGAGCTGAGCCCTGGTGGACCCCTACCGTAATCGGGAAGGGCTTGGTGTCGCCAATAGCGGTACTAACCACTGAAATGGAGTCATTTTACATATCTCTAGTAACCTCAATATAAGCTTCAGGGATCCCCTTGGATCTCAATGCCCACCAGATACACTAACGTGGCACACAGTCAAAGACCTTCTGCAGGTGCAAAAAGGCCACATGCAAAGCTCTCCTTTTTTCCCTGTAAGCCTCCATCAAAGTTCTGAGGGCAAAAATGGCGTCCATAGTGCCTGATCCTGGTTGAAACCCATACTGGGACTTAGAAACAGTACACTCTTGGATCACAATCTTAATGCCCCTATAACAACCGCAATCTTGAACACTGCCCCTTCCTTTGAAAATAGGAATAATATAACTGTGCCGCGGCTGATATGGCATCATTCCGGCATTCAAGATATGTTAAACAGGTCAGTAAGCATAAGCACACCAAGAGAGCCCAATGATTTCCATGCCTCGATCGGGATGTCGTCAGGTCCTACCGCTTTCCCGTTCTTCATGTGTCGAAGTAAATTACGAGTTTCGTCAAGGGTTACTGGAGCAACAAATCCGAGGTTAGGAGGTAATTCAGGAGGAAAACTACAAGTGTGCTGAGTGTTCAGCAGCTCCTTAAAGTAGCTTCTCCATCTCTTCTTTACAGAGGCATGACTACAAAGCAACGTGCCCCGAGAATTTCTGACGCAGAGACATTTTGTAATATCCTTCGTCGCTTTATCTCGAGCACGAGCCAGTTTGTATATGAGCTTCTGCCCCTCCACAGTTTCAAGTTCATCGTATAATGGCGACAATCTTTCACTGCGGGCCCTGGCCACAGTTCTTTTGCTTGCATGTTTCGCTGCTATGTACTCCAGTCTGTCTTCAGGAGAGTTGGAGTGCTGTCACTCTTTAAATACAGCCTTCTTTTCCCGAATCACCCCCTGCACCTGGTCATTCCACCACCGTGTTTCCCTGTCGATGACACGTCCACCCTTAGTGATGCCCAGAACTCGCTTGCCCGCTGCAATGATTGCTGAATAAGCTGGATCCCAAGCAGCCTGAACGGTCTCGGTGTTAGTCAGTAGATTTTGACTCTCCACCGGAAAGTCGGTCTGCATCGGTCCCCGCCGGTAACCCGCCTGGGGAGCATAGGCTCTGATTAAGTTTGAGATAACGCCCTCAATCAGTACCTTTATCCGCATCAAGCGGTCGCAGCGACGGTCAACTTCAAGAAGCCCATTCTGAAGCTCTTCAGAAAGCATTACCGCTACACTGTTTTAGCCTGTAGGTGACCCAGTGTATATAAGGCGGTAACCCTGCCCGATATTACGTGACTTATTGACCTTCCAGCGAGTTTCCTTAAGGAAAGCACACTGGACCCGACGCTGTACTCAAGAGAATGAGTACACCGGCGAGTTTTCTGCATCGTCCGGTTAGAGAGCCAATATTTCATGTTGCAAAGCGGAGTTTCCGTCTGGATACTAACGTCGTTAGCCGTGCCCGTACCTGACACGGTAGCCCTTGCCCACTTGTCGCAGGTGTAGGGCGATGTGCCTGCGCGTCGTTTAGCGGCAACGCCCTAGCCGTACAATCTTATTCTTTTATCGGTCCAGTTTTATCGGTGGTTTTTAGAGGAGCGATTGCCATCTGACCTCCAAACCCATTACTGGGGGAAACCGAGAAAGGAAAGAGAATTAGAGGAAAAATGACTTGAAAAAATGGGGTAGGCACACCACTTTCATGGATTGGATGGGGTTATGCAAGTGGTGGCTCGAGGATCCAGTGTCGCGTACCCGTATGCCGAAAACCAAATATCGGCCAGATAATTGGCTAGACACCCTCTGAAATGTCACATCACTATAGATCCCTAATTGACTTTTACTGGTATATTAAATTATCTATAATTGAGTTGACACAATTAATATTTTGTTTCTAAATATTTTATTTGTATTGTATTTATACCCACTTCTTCCCCTTGGTATCAGGAGCATCCCCCCTCACCCTCGCATCGTGCGCCTCCTGGGCTCGCTGGTGCAGCGCGCGGGTGGCGGGGGAGGGGGCGGGGGAGGCGGGGGTGCGCCAGGAGTGCTGCTGGTGTCGGAGCGGCGCGCGCGCGACCTGCACGCGGCGGTGCAGCAGGGCCTCACCTACGTGGAGCGCATGCGCGTCGCATGCGATATTGTTGAAGGTAGCGATTCATATATTATTATTATTACTTGACGCGATGGTTGTGGGTTTGGATACCCATGAGGGGAGAACGAATTATGCTTATTTCCCGCGCTCTGGTATTAAGACAAAGTTCAACCTCGCGTTCCGCCACTTCGCATGAAGTCTCAAAATTTGGGCGGTGCGTGGGGAACGGAGTGTCTTAATACCATTTTTAACCCGCCACCCGCTACCCGCTCCCCGCCAGGCATCCGCTACCTGCACTCGCTGGGGCTGGTGCACCGCGACGTGAAGCTCAAGAACGTGCTGCTGGACGCGGAGCAGCGCGCGGCGCTGTCGGACCTGGGCTTCTGCACGGCGGCGGCGCTGCTGTCGGGCTCGCTGGTGGGCACGCCCGTGCACATGGCGCCCGAGCTGCTGCAGGGCCGCTACCACGCCGCCGTCGACGTCTACGCCTTCGGGATACTGTTCTGGTGGGTGCTAGGGAGTTCGAATAGAATTTAAGTTAGAATATTATGTAAGTATCGCTTTTAAAATATAAATATAATATATATTTATTTAACTCAGGTACCTGTGTGCTGGGAATATAAAACTGCCGTCCGCATTCGAAACATTCCAGAACAAAGAGCAGCTGTGGAGTAAAGTGAAGAAAGGTAAGCTTACTTATTATCCTTTTCAATTTCACGCTGTATCCCGCATACAGCGGGTTAGGCAGAGAGAAACTAGTGTAAAGCCACTCTAGTCCCCACTTTCTGGCTTTTTAAATATTTAAAAGACACTGATGATTTATATAAATAAAAAAAACTACTAGTACTGTCCATTTTATACCTTTGGGAACTCTACCTATTCTCAATTCCATTTTAGGTCTGCGTCCTGAACGCCTTCCCCACTTCAGCGACGAATGCTGGGAGGTGATGGAATCTTGCTGGGCTTCCGAACCTTCCCAAAGAGCTCTCCTTGGAGATATACAACCGAAATTGGAAAAAATACTCCAAAACGCATTAAGAGACGACAGACAGGGTCACGTGGTCTACGGAGGGAACGACCACTCCGATGACAGTTTGAATATGACCGGATTGCACGAAGAGGATCTCTAGTGTTATTTATACAGAGAGTTCTCTTTTTTTCTCCGTTTTAATCCATTTTTGAGGGGGGGGGGGAAATACAGTTTTGTTTTTCTTTTCATAGATAATAAGCGTTGGACTGATGTTGATTAAGAAATGTCTATTTGGGTAAGACGTTGCGTAGAGCTTGTAAGCTTTGGAATAATAAATGTAAGACTGTCATTTTTATGAATTTTGATATTGTTCTAATAGAATTTGTTTCTTAGGTTAGTTTTAAAAAAAATAAACGAGTTAATTATTTTATTGATAAGTTGAATTAAAATTATATATATGGTTTAACAATATACGGCCTTGGGTTGAAATTTAGAAGGATGAAGTATGAGATACCTATACATATATATAAATGGTCATCGGCAAAATAATTATTTGAAAAAATAATAACCTAATTCTTCCAATTTTTACATAGTATATTAAAATAGGTACAGAGTTTGAATAGTAAAGCGATGGCTGTGGGTTCGATTCCCGCTCAGGGACTAAATCATTTGCATTTGTTTCTAATTCGGTCAGAAAGCGGAAAACGGAGTGTCTTGATTCTAATGTTGAAAATAATATTTACCATAAAAGAAATCTAACAGTATTTTAAGTGATTTTACTAAAATTTACATATAATGTGCTCGAAGTTAAGAATATTTTTTAGAATCATTTTCAATATATATATATATATATATATATATATATATATATATATATATATATATATATATATATATATATATATATATATATATATATATAGATATATATATATATATATATATATATATATATATATATATATATATATGAATGATAATAAATAATAATAATTTTTTAATATAATAATTTAAAAGTACAGACATATATTCTGGATGGTTCGTCGTAGCTTGATAAGAATGTGAGCGAGAATGTGCACTATAAAAAAACGGTAAAACGATAAGCTATAGGTGCCGAGTTCGAGTCCCGATTGTGATATATCGATCCAAATAAACATCGACAATATGGCTGTGGCGTGATATATTAAATACTTTGTTTTATATTTTATTAGGGGTTTTTTTTGCGATTTCTCCCCATATAGCAGGGTAGGGGGAACCTGGTGTAAAGAGATATTTTCTTACTGATACTCGAACGTCCCAAGTTGAGTGGCGTAACTCAACGCCGCGCAGTCGCCTTACCAGATTAATTTCCCCTGATGGGAATGGAACCCACAACTGTCGCGCTTCCACTGCATTCATTAAGATAATAAAAGAGGTCGTCGTGTCACGAGAGGCGCTCCGGTCTGGGGGACGCGTGTACGGCGCTAGGATGTCCCCCCCCTCTACTATATGCGGGATACAGCGGGAAGCTGTTAAAAAAATTACAAGATTTATTACTTATCTTCAAAGAGCAAACGTTTTACTATTCATTATTTTTATTGATGAAGCTTATATTGTAATGCAAAGCTTCTGACGTATTATATATAAACAAGTATTTGTTTATGGCGTTTTTCTATTTTTTTTTTTAAATAGTCTGTATATAAAAATAACGTGGATCTCTAAATTTGTATAAGAATATTAAATATTTATTTCTTAATGCACATTATAAATAGAGTGTATGAAGCGCGGCGTTGAGTTCCGCCACCCATTGCGGAGTGTCTCGAAATAAGGTAAGTGAAGAACAGGTGTGTCTTAACACTTTTCGTAGTACGATTAGAAATAAACTCTCTTTATTATTTTAAATCAAATTATATATATATATATATATATATATATATATATATATATATATATATATATATATATATATATATATATATATATATATATATATATATATATATATATATATATATATATATATATATATATATATATATATATATATATATATATATATATATATATATATATATATATATATATATATAATATATATATATATATATATATATATTATATATATATATATATATATATATATATATATATATATATATATATATATATATATATATATATATATATATATATATATATATATATATTGTATTAGATACGAGTTTTATGCCTTTGATTATTGCTAGTGATATATTTTTTTAATTGTATGTTCGTAAAGTGATACCATTTATGATATATTATGACAGTTATGAATTGTCAAATAACTTTTTAAATATATAAATAAATATTTTTATAAATGTCTTTCAGTTTTTGGTTTTTTTCTACCTTATCTATGTTGTATGAACTATGATATTTAATGTAATTTTGTTATTTATTTATTACGCGAGGGTTTGTGGGTTCGATTCCCGCGAGAGAATTAATAAGTTTCATTTTCCTCGCTCTGGTAACAAGAGAAAGCGCGGCGTTGAGTTCCGCCACTCAACACGCATTGCCTCGAAAGGCGTAAAGCAGGGAATGGAGTGTCTTAACACTAGGTTCCTTCAGCCTACGGTTCCCTCTGCCTGCCCTGCTATGTGCGGGATACAGCGTGAAGCTAATTATGACAGTAATGTTGGTACATGGGATGTTTAAAATAGTACGCTTTAGTTGTAGTCTCAAGTCAATTTCAAGTAACTTTCGAATAAATGTAATAATGGTGAAATCTCGATTATCCGGTCCTCTGTTATACGGACGACCGAACTGGACTCTCAATCCGATATATGAAGATGTAGATGAGTGAGGCTTGATAGAAAGTGATAATAAAAAAAAAAGAATGTATAACAGTAAGAAAATAAGTATAAATTTAAAGATATATATTTAAACATATATATATATATATATATATATATATATATATATATATATATATATATATATATATATATATATATATATATATATATATATATATATATATATATATATATATATTTAAACGTTGATTTTTAAATTTTGATTATAAATTATTTTAAAAACAAACTAAATTATACCTTGTTTGTTCACCACAGACTTCTGGCGTATGTGCCATTGTTGTTCTAGTTTCCTTTTTTGTAGTTTAATTAGAATTAGAATTGGCGTTTTTCGGTCATAAGAAGTTTTAGTACAAATCGATTCTCATCTACTAGTATATACAAGGTACAGAGCTATCGAGTTCAGATTTTATTCCAAATTAATTTGTTTGTCGATGAAAATTCGACACTAAACATCCGATTATGACAATACTTGGTACTGGTATAAGTACCAAGTATTGTCATAATATGACTTAGGTAGATGCATTATACTGTTAATCTTTACTAATACCTACGCTTCCAGTTACCATGTACACGCCCCCTCGTATATCCCTTCCATTCCCGTTAACACCCCCCTTAAGCTCCCTCGTATAAATATAGTTCTAGATTATTTCACCATCATATCCATAGAAATGTATAGGTAACTAAAAGAAGGGTAAAACGAAAAGAATGTAAGCAATTTACATCTAATGAAGTAATTACGCCTACGTTCGGTTTTTGTTTGCAAAAAATCTGCCAAGTTGAAACTTGCGGGCGTATGTATGTATTAATTTTGTATGAAATTAACTAAATATGAAAGTTTGTAATGGTTTTTGATGTAATATTTATGTATTATGGATATTCAGATTTTTTAACTTTATTTGTAGTGCAAGATCTAACAATTTGCATATCGTATTTGCAACTCAAGGTCAACAGCAAGTATCCTATATAAGTTTTAATTACGCGATGATTTCCATACAAAATACGAAAAAAAAACGAATAAAAGCTCATAGCTTTGGATTGCGTTGACTTAGAAGTTAATTGGGCAGCCAGATCAATGAACACGGCCCATGACCCATCCAGCCCGCCATGGGAATAGCCCATGTAGAGACTTTTAACATTTTGTAAAATGTTATTCATATTATAAAGTTTCCAAGAAGCGTGGATATAAAACCGTTTCATTATTTTTTATACGTTTCTAAATATGTCTATTTTCTACTTAAATTTAAACGTTGGATTTTGTCTAACTATAATATAAACGAAAGTTCTTTAGTCCCCAATGAGATTTGAACTCCATACCATCAGATCTCAGATATAGCTACAATCTGATGTCAGATCTCAACCGCCATGCTGGCGTCTGACATCTTACATCAAACTAAATCTAGCCTTTCAATTTCAGTGAAAGCAATAAACTTATAAGGACATTACCATAATTATTACTTTCAGACCGTTACATTTAATATGGACATTCGGAGTACTCCGTCTATAAACGAGTATTATGCTAATTTCCTTTACTAACTCATTTATTGCCAAACAAAATCATACTTTATTCCCTAAGCATAAGGTTTGAAATACATTAACCTTGTAGGCAATAAACTGATCTTCAAGCCCAAGGGACTAGGGCGGTCGTTCCATGTTTTGTTACACATTTAATAAATAAATGAAGTTATTGATATTATATATTATGTATGTTTTTGGCCTTAGTCTTTTTGGGACGTCTTTCCGATACAATTTTTCTAGTACAAATAATTCAATTTAGTAGTCGTCGTGTGTTATGTTGGGTTGTGTGGAGGGAACAATAATTCCCCTCACACAGAGGAGTTACTGGCAAGGTGATCCTCCTCCAAGTGTTTTTAGGAACAGTGAATATGATGGTTGCTCGCAGTACACCGATCTTCAAACTTTGAAATCAATTAAAACATCTCCCGATCTGATGATGCAACAATACTATTTTGAAGATTAGGCTTCGAAAATCCATTTTCCCATGAAATTCCAAAATCCCAACATCATGTCTAAAGACACTATCAGAGATATATCATTCAGCATTTCCTCTGAAACCAGCACTTATAAAATTAAGAACTAAATCGGACTCTTCCAAAGCTCAACGGCCTATGGTTATGACGGATACCAAGAGACGAGCAACATTTACATAATATACGTATTTGGATTCCCTCACACGCCGCGACTTACTTAATAACGCATGCAAATTGTTGCCGATATATTTAATGAAAAATCTAGCTTTTTGTTGGCGGCGCGGGAATGTTTGTTTAAACTTATTACAGGGTGAATAGATGCTATATAAGATAATTTGTTATAGTAAATAGCTTTACGCTTTGTATCTAGCGGGGGTAGCGTTCCTGCATACCTCTTCTCTACGTACATGCCCTTCAAGGTACTCCTGCTTTGCACGGGACCTTCCTCCACTATCTTCGCCACTGTGTTCCCGAAGGTCAACCGAAGTCTTATGTATGTATGTATGTATAATTATTTTAGTGAAGAGGCGTGCAGATTTTTCACCTGTCCATAAGTCAAATAACTCATCCTAAGTTCATAAAAAATACTTAAAGTAACTGTCGTATACCGTAACATAATAACGTTCAACCTAGTGACTAGTCTATACAAAAACAGATTATAAATGAATAAGCTATAGCTAGACAAATATATATACAACGTCAAGTATACAAGCTTGGAATGGAAAAGTCTAGAATAGAATGGATTATTCTTTATAGCACACACAAAATTGATAAACGAAAAAACATGGAGACAGGATGTGTGCAAAGGTGGTCTTATGGCTGGTGGCTCCAAGCACAAATTAAGTAGTCATTATAAATAAGAAAAGAGAGAAAGTAGTTAGATATTAACGCACCATACCATACCATACCAGCAAAATTTCAATGTAATAACCTTGAAAAGAAAAAAGTATTTAGGAAATTGGGATATTTTTGCATTTCAATAGCTTCGCGGATCATTCTGGGGATATATCTGTTTTCCCTATCGAGTATCTGAGGTTTATCAAACCTGATGTAATGGTTGGGCTTGTTCATTGAGTGCTCACACACAGCAGACATCAATACACGCCCATTCTTGACATCAGAGATGTGTTCCTTGACAATAACACCGATGTTTCTCTTTGTTTGACCAATGTAAGATGAGCCACAGTCACAATCAAGTTTGTATACACCAGCACGCTGCAGAGGAATATTACATTTAACTTACTCACACCTCAGTCTACCCGTGACCACGGACCACTGCAAAGTGTTTGAAATGTCGGGTTTCCAAAAAAATGTTAGTATACGCGATTAATCCGTTTAAACTGTTTTATTTAATATGAATAAACATCGCGGAAACCAAAGAACTTATTAAAATTATTTAAATTTGAATTTGAATCTCTGATACCTAGCTACCTACAGATCCATTCAATTATGCATTTTTAGCTTAAAATGTAATGTAAAATTTAAAAAGTTAAACCGATGTTATACAACACACATGTATGGACACACATATTAAATATTTTTTATGAATGAAAACTCTTATCTTAGTTGTAATATACCGGATTTAAAGTAAAATGTATTTTTTTTTAATTTCCGAGAAATATATGAACGTATACACATATACTTAAAGCTAAACACGCAAAGCTTAACACATGCTTAGAAGCCTTAATATATAATACTCAAATATTATACAAATAGAACATATAAGTAATATTATTAACCCCCTTTTTTGTAGTCGGTTAAGTGTTTGTTGTAAATCTGGTAATACTATATAACATGTTGGACATCGACATATATGACTTTTAATGTAAAATTAAAACCGTCGTGGTGCAAACATACAGGGTCTGCCTGTAAACGCGACGGTTTGTGGGTTCGATTCCCACTCGTTTAGAATTAATTATATTCATTTTCTTCGCTCTGGCAGCAAGGCAAAGCGTGGCGTTGAGTTGAGATGGCGGAAAGCGGGGAACGGAGTGTCTTAACACTAGGTTCCTTCAGCCTACGGTTCCCTCTGTCTACCCTGCTATGTGCGGGATACAGCGTGAAACTAAATAAATAATATAAAAAAGAAAAAAAAAATTGCACAAATATATATATATATATATATATATATATATATATATATATATATATATATATATATATATATATATATATATATATATATATATATATATATATATATATATATATATATATAGATACATTACTAAAGTATAAAAAAACTTTTTGAAATTTTTTGCCTGTCTGTATGTCTGGTCGATAGATTTTATAAAACTTTCCCTGGAAGATAGAGAACACTGTGGAGAAACATTCAGGTTATTTTTATCCCGGAATAATCGCGGGATAGAGACTAACGTGGGAGTAACCCATTGCATACAATTTTTATTAATGCGAAAAAAATCCAAGAATATTTATCAGGATGGTGGTGCTACGAGCGGGTCGCCAGTACATGATATACGTACTAAAGATCGTCAATATTATGTTCCTAAACAATTGTATTATAAAAACCATAAAGCTGAGATATTCAAACAAAATTTTCGAGTAGTCTCGATTAGAGAAATCATTTGGAAACAAGCTGCAAGTGTGTAACCATAATATTTGCTGATCTCGTACCTCTACAGAGGCTATCAAATATAATTTCTAGGGTCGCTAACGTAAGACGAGGCGAGGCAAGACGGGATGACTTTTTTTGTTTAGTTAAAAAATCTCCTTTTATACTTGGCTCCTTTTCTCACCTTCTTATTTTTATATATATATATATATATATATATATATATATATATATATATATATATATATATATATATATATATATATATATATATATATATATATATATATATATATATATATATATATATATATATATATATATATATATATATATATATATATTTTTTTTTTAAGTATACTTGTCTTTCTTCTCATTCTACTTAAATTAGACAAAATAAATAGTTTTAAGACACACGCTTATCCGTGTCACATAAAAGTAGGATAATAATAATAAATCACTTCCACATATAGAGATAAAAACCCACAACGCGTTTACAGACAGACGTTGTCTCACTGCGCACTGCGTCTTACTAAAATATAATGTTGAAAATGTGGAAATAATGATCGGTACAAATTAATTTCAAAATAAAAATAATATATTCAGGGGCCTTCGTTTGAGCACCCCTGTACGCAGTTAGCAAACGCCATATTTGGTTCGCTTTACTTAATTGATCAAAAGCGGTAATTGTGTTTGTACGTTTCACATTTCGCTGATGTTGACTTATTAATGTATTTGTATGGAACTATAGTTGATAGAGATAGGGGTTGAGGGGTTGAGGGGTTGAGGGGTTGAGGGGTTGAGGGGTTGAATGGTTCTGGGGTTGTCCGTTAAAACAGCTTGATTACCATTTGCTATAGTTTTAATTTTAATTATGTAGTTGATATAATTATAGTTCAATTGTTCGCATTTTCTTTGTAATATTTAACTTTAAAGAATTAATTTCAGTTTTACAGAACAACTGCAGAGAAAAAACAATAATATTAAAAATGTATGTAAGACTTTTTAACAAAAGGTACGGATTATACGTATGTAGTGGAAAAATATTAAAAAAAAATTATGACGTATGTATTTATGTATGTTACATTCATATTATAAAGTAAATAAAAAATTAAAAATAGATGCACAGCATCTGTGAAATAATTTTTATTTTATGTATAGTTCACCTTAATTTGTATATAATTTTATAACTGGATATGACCTGGATATACCTTGGATGGCAGATGGTCTTTTCTCTGTCATGAGGCCCTCGGCAGGTTATTGTCGCCATCATCAAGGAGAATCCCTCCAACATTCGGCATTGTGGCTTTATATCAGGCATGGGCCAACTCTCTCTCCCCTCGTAATAAAACTTAACTTTGAAAAGTGAAGCGAGGTGAGGGTGCTTGAGTGATTGAGAGTTATTCGGGGACGTAGGAGGCAACTGCTGTCTTGGCGGGCGATCCCCCTTGGGTTCGAATTGCAAGATCAAATTGTTGCCATATGGATCAGGAGAAGAGCGGACGAAGCCTTTATCCGGCGATGGGAGGAAGATCTGAGGTTACCGGCGGCAGGAATAGCGATAGTTGGGAGGTTATTCATTACTTAGAGCTCAGCTTAAAAATAATGTTCAGCGACTTGACATTCGGGTTCATACAGGTACTGACATAGCACAGTTGCTTCTGTAAATACCTCCACGGTGACTGCATGTTGGAAGATGTCACCAGTGTGTCATCAGTTCGAAACTGCCGTCAAGTTCAAATTCAGACCGAATGCACCGCTTTGGCTCCACTGTGCCAGAATGCCAACGTTATTTTATTGTCTATCATGGAAACATATTATTTAGAAAGAGTATTATCCAGTTACATTCTAAATAAAAGTATTTATTTTTAGAATATATCTGCTTGAAAGCCAATTAAATTTGTTATATAAACGCTACTTTAAGTAAAATTTAAAAACATTACAAACGCCTCATTTAATTACAAGGTAACAAATGCTATACCTCATCAACATAATAAGTAAGTTGCAGCACAAGTGTAAAGGGAGTTTAAAGGAATAACCGTTATCGGATCTCGTTCGCCTCATTAGCGATATGTTATGCAACTAGTGCTTACAGCGACGTGTTCGAGATGAGTTATAGTAGAGTTCAGGTCATATTGTGCTTGTATCTATGGAGAATAGCAGAAAGATGAGTAATTTTAGAGTATAAAGTGTTATTCTTAAATAGGTCATGGGTCATGAGGTCATCTCGCTGTGGGACAATGTCAGATGTAGATTTGACCCTTATTCCCAGAAATGATTTGGTTTATTTTCCTGTTCTGCTGTACAATGTCCAGCGCTGAGTTCCGCTACTCTACGTGCAAGATCTTGATATCGGGCAAAAGTAGAGAATGGAATGTATTGACGCTAGGCTCTTTCTGTCTATCCAGATATAAGCATAATTAAACGCGAACTAATAACTAAAAAAATGAGAGAAAAATGGAAAATTTAAAAATGATAAAAAAATGGTTACACATACATGGAAAATAATGCTAATATTAATATGGAGTGTCACTTTAACATATAATTTATGTGGCTAGTATTGAAATTAAATAAAAACACTTCATAATCCACAAGTACAGCAAGGACATAAGTTGTCGGTACAACTGTATGTTGGAGTCTCGTCTCTAGTCATCTAGTCACGGTCAACGGAAGCTGATAGATGTAGCACATGATTGATCCTCGTGGAGATCCTTATCACAAGACTACCAATGTTAAAAATACGACAGAAACGACGGGAAACACTTTATCTTAAAAAAATAACATTATTTAAATTAAATACAGTTAAATTTTCAGCTAATTTCAATTTAATTGTAATTAGATCGTATAACTGTAGACAAACTATGAATATTGTTACAAACTAACACGTCTCACGAGTGAGGCTTAAAGGAAATTAGTTTAGCGTAGTTGCTGTTTGGATCACAGCGGAACGTTGAACTATGGACAAGGATAATACGAAGGTATAAGCAAATTATAATAACATTATATGTACGTGTGTAACTATTCACACTCATCTAATTCACTCACTGGCAGTGTTTGATTTGAACAATATTGAGTAGAAAATGAAGAAAAGAGAGTTTTAGCACTTGGTAAAAACTGAGAATTTAAAAGTTATAATCGTACGTACAAGTTAAACAGATGTAACACTTTTTCTGGCTCCATCATTATTTATATATAAAAGATAGTAAGTAAAGTGAATTTTAAAATACAACATCACGATACCATTCACAAAGACATCACCGTGATATGATGGTGCAGCGTCTGACTAGCTATTAACGTGATGATGAAGATTGAATTGATCGATTCTCCGCTCTCCCGCTCTTGGCATATTATTGACAGGTCACCACCTGTACAATGGTGGCACCATCAGTAAATCGAGAATAGAGTTTGGAGCCTTAAGTAATTAGAAAAAGGTCATAGGTATTATATGATATACATATTATTCATAACATTTTATTTACCCATAAAATGTTTATTTCATTTCTCATATAAATATTGTGATTAGTGATTATACAATAGACGTCATTCTTGAATGTTATCATAAAATATAATGGTATTGTAAGTAAGTGTGACAAGTTAATCAGACGCAATCGATTTAGCTCGTTAACAACAAACTTTTTACAGCTTTATATATTTATATATTTTTCTTTCAGCGTCACTGTTCGTTCGTTCGTTCTGGTATTTGCCAGGGCCGGCGGAGAGTACTCTCCTTCGAGCTCAAGATATCACGTGCTTAGTAATGGAACTCACCGCGATCTATGCCTTATATACAATAATGTTATAAGCTCTCTAAGCTATTAATATTTTCGGTCATTAATTCTTGGCATTCTTCTCTTCTTAGCCAGCTTGATGAATTTACGGAACCCTAAGCAGTTATCTTCTCCATTATTATTGTATTCATATAAATTGTTATCCTTTTACATTGTCATTATTCTGGATATTATCACAATCGTATGACGAAATGCTTAAACGCATAAGTCACGGTTTACGTTTCGCGTACTTAATTACAACTGACTGGTTTAAATATTCAATCAATAATGAGTTGACTTAACTAAGTGGCTCTACGTCATTAATTACTACATTTACCTATTTAATGTACAACTCATCTGTAACTAACTGGATGATAGATAACGCACAATAGTAACTACGCAACGCAGAAAGAATTTTGAAATTTGGCTTTAAGATTCCTTTAGGGGGGTGGAGAGGTAGAGAGGAATTTCCAAAAATCTATGTACAGAGTTCTGTAATTTATCTCTCTCTCTCTCTCTCTCTCTCTCTCTCTACCCAAAATCTTATATGATTTGTCCACAACTAACGCCTGAACAACTACCTGCCTTTTATTTTGAATACTCTAAATTATGGCCAGTCAACTATCAAAAATATAGTTACAAATATTTTTCAGTTGTACCAAATTTTATAATCATATTCAATATATCATTGTTATTCAGTATATAATAGTAAAATTCATATAGTATTATATTCGGTAAGTCGGTTAATGTTCTGACATACTTAAGAAGTTATTTAGATAAGGGCAAAGTAAAGAAAATTAAACATTAAAGCAGTGAATCTTTCCAATGATCTACTAAATCGGGATCTATGAAATAAAATAAATGAATGCAATAAATTTAATTAATTATAAGCAATTATCATAGAAATTTAGGATTTTTTACCATTATTTATTTAAATATCACTTTCAATACACTGGTGGCAAAATATGGCGTTCAATTCCGCCATTCAACATATTATAACGTCTCAGATGGTAAGTATACAACGGAGAGACTTAACACTAAGTTCCTGTTCCTAAAATAAATACAGTATAATGTTATCTTTTATACTTTTATATATACTTATCTTGCTAAAATCTACACCACTTCTTATAGAAATAGTTTCTCTCTGCAACTCTCCTATAATTTATAACTATTAAACTCTACATTTTTACTGTTCCGCTCGCACTTTATGCGATTAATGGAATTAAAGCCATTTTTTTTCTTAACGAGGCTCCATTCACTTTGGCTACGAATACCTTGAAAGAACGTGTTCTTGGAATTTAATTTTGCAAAATCTCGTAATTTGTATGTAACAGTGAAATGTTTTTGACTTAGGAACATACTCTCTTGCACTTTACCGGAGAGTTTTCAAATATTAGAATTATATCTTTGCTTGCTTGCTTCGCGATTTTACTCTGATATAATATCCATATATTATAGTTATAATTTTTTTCTTATCACATAAATAATAAAAAATCTAAAGCCTACATGTTGCTCCACAGAATCCTCTATCTTCTAGTGTCTAAAAGTTTCACAAAAATCGGTTATCGATCAATCTGGACAAATAGACAGACAAAAATTTTAAAAGTGCTAGTCTATGTTTTACTAACGTGTACATAAACGCACTCGAAAATAAACCAGTTATTTTCAAATCACAAACAAACACTCACAATTTTATTTATATGTATAGAACAATGATTTATTTATTTGTATGATCCGCTAACAGAATACACACACGACTAGACTTGACTTTACTAGAAGGTAGAGTTCCCACGTAGAAGTAGAGCCTACAAGACTCTTCAAAGAGCAACAAATATAATATAGTTGTACACACATATATTATTTATATACTTGATCAAATAAAAGAAAATAAAGTCTCCGTTACATAAATACTATTTAAATGACAAAAAATCTTGTAAAATCACAAAATTGAGCGAAAATATTATTTTTACAATGAAAAAATGGGGGGCGAGAGTCAAAAGCAGACAGTAGTAAACAGTATTTTAGCTTCAGGGTTTATTCTTAGAGGAAGTCATACGATGATTCCTACAAACCCGTTTCACCTTGTTCTTTATCAAGTCCTGTCTTCCTTTCAAGTCCTCTTTGTTTTTAACTATGATGTTCTATACTTTAGAGCCTAAGGTTACTAGTAAAAGATGACTTACGAGCATATAAAAAAATCTACTTATCTATCTTTTAATACATACTATTCGCGGAATGCATCTTGCCTTCTTCTTGCCATATGCATGCATGCCTTATAAAGGCATCAACCTCCTACCTCTAGTGTCATCGACAATGCACTGTATTATGAAAGATATATATATATATATATATATATATATATATATATATATATATATATATATATATATATATATATATATATATATATATATATATATATATATATATATATATATATCCTTCCTGGTCCTTCCTGCTCTTCTTCTTCTTCCTGGCATTAGTCCCGGCTTTTGCCAGGGTCTGCCTTCCGACTAAGACCAATCGGTCCATATGAGTGGCGAAGTGGTTTTTAGTGGAGCGATTGCCATCTGACCTCCAAACCCATTACTGGGAGAAACCAAGAAAGGAAAGGGAATAAGAGGCAGAAAGACTTGAAATATAGGGGAGGGACACCACTTACATGGATTGGATCGGGTTATGAAAGTGGTGGCTCGAGGTCCCGGGGTCGCGTACCCGTATGCCGGAAACCAAATATCGGACAGATAATTGGCTAGACACCCTCTGAGACAACCTGGTCCTTCCTGCTGTCCTTATTAAATCATCTGCTATTCTTCCTGTCGACCGGTCCATTTTGTGCTTTTGTGAGTCCAATGTTCGTCTGTGTATCTTGCTACATGGCCAGCCCAGCCCCATATTACCACTTACCAATACCGCCATATATCATGACCGCATATAATAAACATGATATTAACATGACATCATAAAGTCATATAGAAACAATTCCGTCATTGAAAGCTTCGTCGTGTAATTCGATCATATACGGCAGTAGAATCCAATTTCGGTGCGGTAAAGGTACGTATTTACATATTAAGTGTTGATGACGTCACTTGAAACGCTGTTTAGTTATTCATAACGTTGAATGGGCAACTTGTGTCGATTTGTATATAATGTTAATATGTTTAATTTAAAGTTATGCTACTTTTGCTCTATACCGTGTATGTAGAGTATGAGAATTAACGATTTAGTTTCAATTGAAATGTTTGGCAATTATAGATTTTTTTTAGAGATTTTTATTTAAGGCTTATTTCAGGCTAATTTTATATTAATATGATCCATTTTCCGATTTTCGTCCACATTTTACACTGTTTTTTGATTGGCGGAACTGAATGCTTTGTCTTATAATAGCAGGGTGTATGAAAATTATTAATCTGATTGTAGACTAAACCTATAACTATTGCCTTTATAGTTACCCACTGTCCCTCTGAGACGAGATAGCCTCTTTACTTATAAAAATAATGTATAACAAGTTTTATTTATATTAAAAATAATTATTAAAATGTATTCTTATTAAATGTAAAGTTTTTCTTGAGGACCCTATAAAATTTATATTTTTATTTGACGGTTGAAATTAATCTAACATTTGAGCTCCACCTTGATGTCCTTATTTACTTATAGGAAGAGTTTTCATTTGCGGCTTCGTCCTCATAATCTTATGGAAGTAACTAAAAGTTATATATGACTTATTGAAATTTCCCGAAGTAACTCTGATCACAGGTGATCTCTGATTAACTGTGGCCTTCCTCGGTATTTGGATTATTCTATATAAAAATATTATCAATTCGAACTTATTGAGGCACTCAACTAAACATTATATATATATATAGCTACCGCTTTAAAGACTAAGCTTAATAAACAATATTTAAATCCAAAGAAAGAGCTGGCTCAAAACACATCAGAAATTTGTTTAGACATCAAGTTCATCTATCAAGAGTTATCTAACAGTATTCAAAGAGAAAGCTGTCTCTACAGTAAATCAGATTAAACTAAATTGCCTTTTAAACGAAGTTACGCAAATCCGGATCTGTCATCGACGACGTCTTTGTCACTCCAAAATCTGTTCGCGAAAAATCGGTAAACGACATTAAATAATATTTTGGAGAGCTCTACGACTTTGCGTTATGGGAACTGACTGACTTTATATTTCAAATATTTTATGTAAATATAAAGTCAGTCAGTTTCAATACTTCTTGTAACAGCTGTAGTCAAAACAAAATGATTTCATCTTGTATTCAATTTGTATTCTTAAAGTATCTCCATATACATCCATTTAGATGTTTGAAAAAGCATACAAAAATAATAAAATATCATTTTATATCAAAAAATATATGAAAATTAAAGTATATTCTCACTTATTTTCCACTCAACAGTAAAAGCTTGAATTACTAGTCGTTTCATTTTAATTACGCAACCCTTCTGGTCCCGTGGCGCTAAGCTCTCATAGAAATAATTGCGGAGAGCCCTTCAAAGACCTACCCCTGAGGCTACCCTTGCCTTTTTAAGAACTTTTTATGGCAAACTTGGCGAATTTGTAAGTGAAGTGGGTGATGGGGTGATATAGTGCTACAATGTTGCACTTTAAAGCTTTTTTTTATTGTGTTGAAGTAAACTGAATATGTTCAGTTAATTTTAGTATTATTTTAGTTTTATTTATTGTTTAATGTCGTTTCAGTATTTTTTATACTTAACAGTATATTCTGGTCAAATAGAGATATATTTTTTTTTTTGTCAATTTACTGATTTTTATTTTTTTTATAAATAGCTTTAATGATATCATTTATATAATGTATGTATATAATAGAACCTTATGATATAATAATATAACCTTATAATATAATAGAACCTTATTTTATTCCATCAATAATAATTTAAGTAATGTAGGCGTTGAGTTTCGCCTCTTGCTACTCAATATCTCGAGAGGCGGAAAACGGGAATCGAATCTTAACACTAAGTTCCCTCTGCCTACCTTGCTATATGCAGGATACATGGTTAAGCTAAAAAAAACAATATTAAGCTTATTTGGTTAAAGCTCCCAACAATCATGTGCAATCATCATAGGTGGGCTCCATATTACTTCCTCTGTATATCGATGACCCATTAAGTAGTCGATCTCGACTGTCGATCAAACGTCAACGACAGTCGTTACGAGTTATCTGAATAATCCTGGTAAGTGTTCTAAAAATATGGTTGTAAAGAGCTCGCTCGTTTAAAATTTTTCATTTTGTTTTATAGAAAAGAATTTTCGTGTTTTACTTTATAAATTATAATAAATATTCGCGATTTTTACACGTTACAACAATTTAAACGGACTAATCGCGTACTGACATTACTTTTGAAAAACCAACGTTTTCGTAATATCTTATTTCTAAGAATAATGTCAATATACACGATTAATCCGCTTAAATTATTTCATTTAAAAAAAATTACAAATGGATAAAATTATGTTATTGTGTTGCAATAATAGAATGTCCAATAATAAAGTCAGACATATTTTCGATCTAATTGCATCCAGTATGCATGCTTACTATGTGATGCATCACATCGAAGTACTTTGCTTAGTATGTATCTATATAATATAGAGCGAGGAACGGAGAGTGTTAAGACACTATATTCTCTCCGCCTACCTTGCTATATGCTTTCAGTGTAAAACTAAAAATAAAACATGTCGAAGAATGGCGATAGGCAGTCACCGTTTATGGTATGGTATGGTATATACCTTCCGTCAAATACCCGTCAAATCGTATGTGAAACGTCATATAAATTTTTAGTCATTATTATCTAATATATATTTTCCCTTAAATAACATCGTCTATACTTCAAACTAAAAGCTCATTAATATTCTGCTAGCACAAGCGGTATTCTTTAGGTCACATTACCATTCCACCGCCAAATTTTCCCAAAGTCGATTTTTTTAATTAACCCCTTTTATACGATGAGCTTACGGAATCCATTTGCAACTGAATATTGAATAGCGCGGCCCGAATTTCAACCAAGCTTTTATGGCCTAAAACTTTTTACACATACTTCAGGATTTCCCCGACTTCGCTCGAATATTGCTCAATCGGTGCTCATTTAGAACAAGCCATTGTCTTACATTGAATCTGTTATTACATTTTGGGAAAGCTCAGCCGAAACCTCATTGCCATTGAAAGCTGACCACTAAAATGAAAACTGTCCCAATTTACAGGGCAATTTCAACTTCTGCTTAGATCTTGTTTTTGAATTGTGACCACTTCCTCATAGTGGCGCACTTGGAAGAAGTGAACGTAAAGATAGATTAATTAAATATTTTTTTTAGTACTTTCACGCTGAATCCCGAATATAGCAGGATAGGCATGGATCAAGAAGAATCAAGTGTTAAGACACTTCGTTCTAAGTATTGTAACTTTATTGTGGTGGGAATTAAACCTACAAGTGTGTTTGTGTGTGTGTATGTGTGTGTGTGTGTGTGTGTGTGTGTGTGGTGTGTGTGTGTGTGTGTGTGTGTGTGTGCGTGTGTGTTTATAGTTTGAAGGCTTAGCAAATAGCCTAAACATATTTTATGAGATAAAATATTGCCTATAAACGAAAATTGATAAAAACAGATTGTCTTATCACTACACCACAATACATTGATAATAGATAAAACCACTTAGCATTAAGAAAATAATACTACCTCTAATACCATTAGAATCATCCTCCCTCCTCCCTTCGGAGGTGAGGGAGGGCAATGATGTGACAGTTTCTGAGGGTTATGCCTGACTTTGATAAATCTTATAATATCTTTTCTCTAGAGAAGGATCGGGCTTTTGTCCCGGCCTTTTTAAATGAGACGTTGTTTTTTAATGTTGTGACATTCAACTTTTTTTGTTTCGGTCGTTTCATCGTAAAGTGTATTACACGGATGACGTAATTATCTATATTAATATTATAAAACTGAAGAGTTTGGTTGACATTGATTAAACGCTAATCGTTCTGATCAGAAATAGCTCAAGTACGTAGAATGTGTTATGTATATCACATACACAAGTCATAGTTTTTAAACTTTTAATTTGTCCATGAAGAAGAACCCGCTGTTAAAATCTAGATATATGTTTTATTTTATGATATTACGTGAGTAGAGTTAGGTTATATATATATATATATATATATATATATATATATATATATATATATATATATATATATATATATATATATATATATATATATATATATATATATATATATATATATATATATATATATATATATATATATATAGATCGCTCCGTATTTATACTGTATTATATACATTTTTATACAAACCGATATACATATAACAAAGCATAGTTAACAGGTCTCCCTTATGATCCTCTAAATTAGTCAGGACTGATAAAATAGTTTTAGGAAACGTATTGAAAATTTCATATAACGGGATTTGAACCCGAGCCTCTTGGAAGCCGTCGATGCTGAGCCGGAGATGCTAGTAACTAGTAACATAAAATAAGCTGTAATAAACGTATAATAATGTCAACGTAGCTTCATAAGAACATATGTCTTAGTGGTCAGAGCGCATGGTCAGCTTAGCGTACCCACGCCTCTTGGAAGCTGACCATGCTTCAAGTTTTGCATCAAGTTTTAATATGTACAAATTTTTATACATTTCCTAAACATAATTCGCTAAAACATTATGTTAAAAATCGATAAATACTGTACTTTTACGTATAAGTCGCTATTAAAGTCGGTGACCACTAAAACAACAGACCTATCGTGCCTTGTAATTATAATTACTTACTCGAGCTAAAGACTACTTAATACTGCGATTATAATATTATTGTATTAATTGATTACTTTAATTAATAACGCTTTTCCGTATCATATTAATGATTAATTTAAGCAATAAAAGTACGAGGTTATGGTATATTATAATAATATAATATGATTAATGAAATAAATACGTTATAAATAGAGAATGGTGGTTACTGGGCTACCTAGCTTCACGCTGTATCCCGCAAATAGCCCGTAAGGTAGAGAACCTAGTGTTAAGTCTCTCCGTTTTCCGCTTCCCGCCTTTCGAGATGCGGCTTATTGATTGGCGGAGCTCAACGCCGCGCTTAATTTTGTTACCAGAGCGAAGTAAATTGAAATAATTCATTCTCCCTGAATGGGAATTGAAACCATATCTGTAGCGTTTATAGACAGACAGACACTGTTTCTTTTTTTTTTAAATATAGTAAAAGCAGATAAACATGCAGAATCAGGCGGCCCACCTGATGTTAAGTGGACACCCTCGCCCATAGACATCACCCACACTACCTGAGAGGGCGTGGATGCGTTGCCAACCTTAATGTTGGAGAAGATGACTGCACACACGACGCTTGAAAACATTTTGTCCTAAGTGTACAGATGGACAGGAAAGTAAGCAATGCTGTGATTACGGAAGTCCCATAGTCAATGTCGGGTTTTCTACAAACCATCTGCGGCGGTCAGGCTTACACTGTTCCATCGGGCCTCCCTGGACCCCAAGCCAACGTTACTCGACAAACCAGCCCCAAACGGACCACTTACCAATACGGGACCCGTATTGGTAAGTGGTCCGTTTGGGGCTGGTATATATGGTATATATGGAAGTATAGCAAATCACTACGTAGCAGGGAATACGGAAAGGTTCTTCATTTTAGATTTTGCTTAAGCTACAAAATGATGGCGCTACTTCCATGTAAAAAGTGATGAGGAATAGATTTTTTTTATTGTTTCTTAATTATAATATTTAATTTGTCATAAAAATATACAGCTTGTAGCTGTAGTAATATAAAGAATAGTATAAAAAATATCCAATAATAAACCTATAGCCTCAAAAATATCCAATAATAAGCTTAAAGCTGTGTGAACAGAATAAAAACTTAAATAGCATTATAGTAATATTCTAATAAACAGTTTATAATATTTGTTATGTAGAACTCGAAATAAAAATATAGAGGGGAAGGGATTCAGGCAGCGATGTCACTGCGATGAAAGCCTCCGAAAATCCCTTTGTTTGGAAACGTTATTATATTTCATTTTAATAGGCTCCTTGGTTTGGTTAGATTGTTTTTTTTTATAACGTTTTTTTTCTATTTATTGTTATTACACTTTAACTGGACTGTTTCTGTGGCATATTTTTTATTTTGTAACGTCTGTTAGTTAGTGAATATATATCTTTAATTGCAGTTTTCTGGTGGTTTGTCTGTTCCCCCACTTTCCATCCAATTTTTAAGACATTGGCGCTGGCGCTTAATTCCTACAATCAGCATCAGCATCAGCATCAGAGCCAGAACTAAACGCCGCGTTTATTACCAAAACAGGGAAATATACATATCCGTCCCCACGAGTTGGAATCGAACACACAACTGTCGCGCTCCAGGCCAGTAACGTGGACATATAAACGTATATCTCAGACCGGATTCGAACCAACAATCATTGTATGAATTGTGGATACGTCCCAACTAAGCCTTGACAGAATCTAAAAAAGTAACTTTTAGTTTGTTTAGGACAAATTTTGCGAGTCAAAGTGTTCACCCAATAAACGATGTTGACATTTCATATGTTTGCTTGAGTCCAATTATTATTATAGGATTTGGATTACGATGCAGATTTTTATAAGGATTTTTTATTTAGTAACACTTTTTTAGACAAAGTGTATTTAGGTTCTTTACGAGTCCTGAACTCAGGTTCTCACAGGCTACAGTAAGACAATCATCAAAACACGTCTAGAAATTGAGGACGAAGTGTTACTCATAAATTATACAAATAATAAAAAGAAAATAAACCAAATATTTAATAGTTTAGAATTATATCAATATTAGTATGATATATTTGCTACAAGCGTAGCAGTAGTTTCAAGCGGTGGCGGGCACAAGCCTCAACGCTTTGGACCTAAGTGTCTCATAAGAAGATTTAAGGTTCAATGGGTAATGGAGAGAGAAAGAGAGAATACGTCGTAAAATATTTTAAAATCAAGTGGCATTGGGTGGGCCATATAGCGAAGAGAGCTTTAAAAGTTCTTGAGTGGTGGTAGTGTTACAATCGTTTTAGGAAGTATGAAGAATGCCATAGCTTTGAATATTTTTAAATTATATATTAAGTTAGTTTAGTAAAAAATGTTTTTATACAGATTAAATCTTATTTTATATCAAAAAAGTATGAAGAACGCTGGCAGTGTCTTCTGAAAGTATGTCATTTTCCATCATTTTTTGTCTTTATAACTCATTGCTCTCCAAGTACATGTTGGTAAATTGTACAGAATATTACTGCTACCAGTACATCCCTGTTAATGCAATATAACACATATACAAATCCGAAACTATTTCTAACTTATAATACAACAAATATTATTATAACAAAAGCTGTTTCAATATGCAAATTTTATCAAAAACACACACGCCCATAATATTTTACAAAACAAAGTGTCACAATGTTCGCTCAAAAACGCTCTCACTTACTCGTATTATGAAAAAGGGGTTATACGGAACTATCAGTTTTGTATAGATAAGGGCGATTTGTTCCAACCGTCGTAAACTGGAAAGGTTTTCAATAATACCAAAAACTAACATATTATGCTAATATGGATATTTTCATTGATTTTCGATATATATTATAGATGAATATAATGTTTTTTTTTCACACTTCATTTCATTGACTATCGCTATATTCCATATATAACAGGGTTGACGGCGAAAATTTAGTGTTAAGACACTCAACCTCCGGCTTTCGTCCAAATTCAAGGCCTATGACGTGTTATAGTTGGGATTACGGAGAGATTCTGTTCACATGTTATTTACTTTGTCATTATAAAAAAATTTACACACTCTAACATGAATATTTCATTAAATAATCCTTAATCATATAAATATGAGTGTCAGTTTGTTTGTTACGCTCCCCATATAAACTGTTCTAACTGATCATTATGAAGCTTTGTGCATGAAAATTATTAAAATGCATATATTTTTTTAGTTAACTAGTACATACTTGTACATGTAAAGCATGTTTAATTTGACATTCCATTGATAATCAACAGAAGTGAAGGCGGGTTAAGTTCTAGCATCTATTCTCTCTTAAAGCCTTGGGACATGGAGAAAAAAAAATCTCAATACTGAATTCTTTCTTCATATATTAGAATAATGTGGAAAGTTATTATGAAATAAAATATTTATTAAGAAAATTATAACATTATTCATGAAGGTGTGATAAGAGCTCATACGTATGAGGTTTCAAGTCATGCTTTTAAAACACTATTTTGTTGAATTACATTTATTTTTTTATAGCAAGTAGTATGGACTACGACTTTGTCCGTTTATATATTATGGAAATTTCTATTTGCTTTTAAGTTTAACAAATTTTAATATTTAGATTTATTTTTGTTATCCTCTGAAGGCAAAAAGGGGGATGTAATAAGATTGACATGTCTGTGTGCTTGTGTGTGGTATCATAGCTCCTAAACAAGTTATTTTGTTAGAAAGCTGACATGTTCGGGATAGTTCTAAGCTACTACGTACGCTCCGATGTAGTGACTGGAGACTCCTGTGTAATCTCTTGAAATGATAGCTTACTAATAATTAATATCGGTCAAGTGCGCATAGTACTCGTAAACTGGGGGTTCCGTACCTATTTCATGACATGAAGGTACTACGCTGACGAAATATTTTTTTATGAGATACAGCTTGATGACAGGCAGACGGACAGACAGACAGTTTATACCTTTTAATTATGGCGACTTTCGAAAAATGCTTGTCACCTCAAAGCGTTCCTGAGATCAAGGATCTTGACAGAAAAATAAACGGAGAGAAGAACAACATACAGAACGTACAAGCATTTTGTTTTGCTTCCATACCGTTTCAACTCTACAAACTTTGACACTTAAACATAAGAGCACTTATATCCGCAATACAAAACAATATGGCAAACTAAGAAAATGTAATAAATAAGTAAACCGGCATTATTTATCAAAATGTGACAGTTATAGCTAATTTGTATACATTAATTAAATCTGTTATCGGCGGCGTGGAATTGATTAGCCAAGCCCTATATAGTGTACAATAATGTGCGGCCAGCTTGACAGTGTTGTGGAAAGTCATGCTATTGAGATTTGTGTTTCTGGTCCTCGTCCCCTGTGGAAGCTGGGCGGAATATGAAGAGGGTATGTCATATTTTGCATCTTCTTCGCAAATTCCATATTCCCAAAATTTTAATTTTATTATTAATTTAAATTATTAACAATTTAAAAATTTTAATTATTTAAATTATAAAATAAAATAATAATAATTTCGGTTCCTCGCTCTGGTTAGAGGACAATGCGTGGGTGGGTGGCGTTGGGTTTCACCACTAAACATGCAAAGTCTCGAAAATTTTTTTGTTTCCCTCTGAAGTCCCTGCTATATGCGAGACACAACGTGAAGTTATTTATGTAATTTATTAACTTTCTCTTTAATGGAACCATATATGTTTTTATGTCAATATTTTTTTTTAATAATATAGCAAAATATCTTCATTTTTAAATTTTTTCCAACCTCTCCACATTAATTGGCCATATAATTTAAAAGCTACTAAAAGTCGTATTAATTTAAAACAAAAAGAACAAAACTAAATTCAACTAACTAAACTATATTCAACTAATCGAATTGAATCGCGACTATTTCAAAGTGCTTTGAATTTATTTCTATCAACCTTTTTTTTAAACTAACCATTTTAAACAGAACGCTCGGAATGTAAACAAGCGTCGGTAAATTCAAAACGTTTCCAGCTTACGTGTGCGTTACAGCTGGCTCTGGGATTTTCGCTTAGTTTTCTAATATTGGATAACACTTTTTTCGCTTAACATATGTGTTTTATATGTATGTACATATTTTATTAACTTACTAAACCTTGTTCGTCTTACTCTTGATTATTATATAACAAATAAAAATTACTAACAGACAGACAGCCAAAATTATTTTTAATTACTATGCATGAAGAAATACACTTCTCTTAATTCCAATGGAAACAGGATAAAATGAAGTATTACGTAAATATATTCCACGCAAATATAGTCGCGGGCTAAGACTTGTCTTCTATATAATATCTGTTAGCTGTTAGTTACTTAGCTAAAACTGACGGAATAAATGAGTGTGCACTTTCTCTTATTCCTTCTTCTCTTAATACTTTTATTCTTTGAGTCATAAAAATTAGCTTTAGCGTTTACTTTTGTGGTCTAGGAATGTAAAAATATTTAAGCTTTCAAAAATTATAAATATAATGAAATATATTACTTTTATATATAAAATAATATCCACTTAATTGGATTGGACATGGCTTCGAACTCCGCTACGTTTCCAATTTTATAATTTATGGTGACGTAAAATAATAATATCTTTATCAATTATACAAATGAAAACAATTACTGATCAACTGAACTAATGGTTAGTTTTTTTTTTTTTTTTTTTAATAAAGTCATATTTTTTTCAATGATAAAGTGCTTGGAACCCGAATGAGGATTGAAAGCCAAATGCCATGCCACGATATGACACAATAATATTCACGGCATCTTTTGAATATGTGAAATTAAAAAAAAAACCTAAATTCTAATACAAAATTTTATAAAAAAAAAGGTAACATATACAATCGCAGATATATTTCCAAAAAAGAAACCTTATACAGCACATCCCTTTACATTTTCATTCAGAATTGTATATTATACATGGTGTGATGAATGCGTCTGTTAGTCAATAGTTTCTAGATTCAGTGAGTGAGTGAGTTATTGTGATAACATGACTTGTACCAAATATGGAATATTTTAGTATGAAGTGTTTTAGTTGACCTTGTATTTGTATAGAATATGAATATATGGAACAGTTAAAATGATGCGAGATTCAAAGCTTCTATTGTACTTTGCCAGAAAATGGTTTTATGTACTCGTATCTATTGTGCTTCGTATGGTATATAAAAACGGAGTGATCAAACACTAGGTATTTATCTTGCCATATGGAAGATACTATGGGAACCTGAAATTAATAGCTCAAATAAAGAGACCTAGTGACGTATCATTCCCAGTCTATATTCATCATCATCATCGTCAACATTAGCCGGGAGACGTCCACTGATGGACAAAGGCCACCCCATTGAGTGCCATAAAGACCGGTTCTTGGACCTCTTCCGTTGGATTCCGGCGGCTTCATAGTTAGTAGCGTAGTCAAGCCCCCACGAGGTGGGCCGACGACCTGGTGAAGATTGCTAGTGTATATTACATTATATTAAATTATGAGGGTGAAAAAATACCATTATTATTTTATTGAACAAGATTTGAATCCACTACTATTATAAACAATAATATATATATATATATATATTATATATATATATATATATATATATATATATATATATATATATATATATATATATATATATATATATATATATATATATATATATATATATATATATATATATATATATATATATATATATATATATATATATATATATATAATATATATATATATATATATATATATATATATGCATATATATATATATATATATATATATATATATATATATATATATATATATATATATATATATATATATATATATATATATATATATATATATATATATAAAACACTGCAATAGACAAAGATGTCTACCTGTGACCACAAACGAATTACTGAAAAATATATGTACCAAGCAAAAATATAGGCGAATAATCCGGTTAAAGAGTTTCGTTAAAAAACACGATTTCCCAAAGCGAATTTGGAATTTGGCAGACTCGCTGGATTCGATAAGATACTCTCATTGACCTGGAAAGTAAAAATAAACGTGTGCTTTCACTTTATCACTAGTAATGAAAGCTTTTAATAATCTTTAGTATCTTTAGATATAGGGAGACAAATGAGTACTCTTTTTTATATATGCGATAGGCAGAGTTCTCTTTGTCTAATCTGAGACAAATGTTTACAATTATACAGTTATTTATTGTTGACAATGATAAGCTTGAGATAGACTGGAGCGAGCGTTTCATTCTCAAGGTGTGTTATCATTTACAAAATCATTAATTAGGTATAAATAACCTTTAACACATAAACGTCGCTTCACAATTTTTTTAAATTGTGATATAGAACATTCTCGGACGTTTTCTGGGATCCTATTGTAAAAGCATACACTCTGTCCCATGAAGGAATTGCGGACTCGATGCAATCGGGTTACATGCGCGGTAAGTTTCAACCTATTTCTAGTATTAGTTATTATTTTCTAGTATTAAAACATTTTCGAGGATATATTGCGATGCAACTGTCAATATACCAATTTCCTTAAATTTGTCTCTTAAAGATTCTTTAGGGCTTAAGTTATAGATTGAGCAAACAGCACGCTTCTGCAAGACAAAAACTGTAGTGATCGCGGTTGCATTACCCCAGAGTATAATGCCATAAGACATAATACTGTGAAAATAGCTAAAGTAGACAAGGCGAGCCTTCAGTTAACGATCTAATTTTCCTAACCGCAAAAGCAGCTAAGCTCAGTCTATTCGCCAATCCATCAATATGAGGCTCCCACTGTAACTTAGAGTCAATGGTGACACCGAGAAATACCGTAGAATCAACAGGATTTATTTTACAAAAATTTTACTTAATGCGGGCAGTACCAATATTGGTCAAAAATTATTGGGATCTGATGAACTACCCAATTTAAATATAGGTATGACTTTACTAAATTTCATAAGGTCAGGAAACACACCATACTCTATACAATTGTTAAATATAGTCGCGAGGTGAGGAGCAATAGCGTCTATTATATAGTTAATTAGTTTTACAGAGATACCCCATAGATCTATGGTTTTCTTAATATCTAAGAACTTAAATATTTTAGTGATATCTCTTGAGCTGACTGATTTAAATTTAAAATCTATAATACATTTTTGTATGCTCTCCTTAATGATTCATTGAACAGTATGTAATCTGACTGCCGTGAGTTTGCTTTTTTACAAGTATTGGTTACATTTATTTATATAGCTTTATATTATAAATTTTATATTTATTTCATCTTTTAATGTAAAATATTGAATGAAGAATTAAATATGGTAAGAGAGGTAAGGGGAAACCTCACTTGCCTTCGAAAACACAGTGTCCATGATACTGGAGGTAGATCACGTAAAAAGCATGAGTATGAGTCACACTATTTATTAGAATAGTAGTCACACTATTTATATTTTAAGAGAACAATTACACTATTTATTAATATTATTCTAGACTCACTGAGCGCATTCTAACTAATCTATTTTTTTTAATACATTTTTCTTAATCAAATGGCAGTAGATATGGAAAAAATTCAAGAAGCCTAAAGCTCGTAATACTGATGTAACTTATACAACTAGAACGTTCTTCGAAGGCGGTTTGTTTCAGTAGAGAGAGGTGCTTGCTTACTAATAGTTGGGTACCAAACGTAAACCTAGATCAGCCTCTGATTTTAGTTCATCTACCTGTAACACGACCCATAGAATAATTTCCAGTAGTTTCTTGTCATATTCAACCTTGGATAACTTTTTAGCACACATGAGATTAATGGGGACTTAAGATATTTTATTTATATTGGTGTACCCATTTCTACCAATTGTTTTTGGTATCTGACTACCATTTCTATTTCTGACTTGACTTCAATAGAAATATATTTATTTTTAATTTTTAGTGTAATATATATTTTCAGAGCCCCAGTACTCAGGTCTGCTGACTCCAGATTGCGTGAAACATTACCTCAGGATAGTCTTAACACGTGAAAATCCGCCACGGAACTATCAATTTTTCCATGAATACCTGAAGAGCCCTAATGAACAAGATCGGGCTTTAATAGAAGATCAAGTAAGTATACACATATTTTTTTTATTAAAATCAAATTGGAATTAAGGTATTTTTTTTCAATTAGTCAATATACATAAAAATGTCAGAAATGTCAGTCATATAGGAAGCTACTATCGGTTCGGAAGGCAGGTTTTGCTGAGAAAAGCCGCCAAGACACTCAACAGTTGCTCTTTTCAAATATAATTTTACATTCTTGAATAGAACAGTACGCTTTGCGTAATAATACGTTTATAGTTTTAACTTGAAATTGTTTAAGTGGCAGATCTGAAATCTGAGTTATTACAGTGTTAATTGTTAGCACTGCACTTCTTGAATTAGAATTATTGAGTTACTGTAAGCAGCGTTGTCTAAATTAGTATTGCAATGGACAAGATGCTATGAAAATAATTTATCATCCGGAAGCTGCCTCTTTTTCTAACAGCATAAACGGCGGATTTCGGATACCCTTTGAAGTTTTGAATCTATAGTTTTACCATAATTTTTTTTTTTTTTATATTGTGACTTTATTTAGGCTCCTGTCTCTTCACGGTAGGCATTGGAATTTCCATACATTTGGTTTGCTAGTTTAGTATTTGCACTAGTTTAAAAATAAAAAAAATACCATCAGCAAACGAGAAAAAGAAATAATTTCTTAATATAAAAAGAAGTATTAAATACAACCAAAATACAAAAGGTCATAAAATTTATCCTTGTGGAACACACCACCGTAAAAAAAGTTCCAGATAACTTCATTATGTTATTTACAATAATATGCTGATTTTTATTATACGACACGAAGCAATGAGATCACAAGCGTTGCCACGAATCCTATAATAAATAAGCTTAAGGCAATAAATGTCGTGGTCTATGCAATCAAAAGCTTTAGATAAATCAAAAGATATCCTGATCAGTTAACAAGAGCAACTCCAACTGCATGTTTTGTAATGTGTATTGTATGGAATAAGTGACAATATTCACCATTTCTAAATGGAATGTGATAACAATCCTTGAGCACGCCGAGAAGTGTGTCTTCGTTTTAATATACATTTATTTAATGGATGTGGGTATTTTTCAATGCTTATTGTCTAAGCCTTATTCTGTGGATGTTAAATTGTTGTATAAGTTAAAGTTTAAATAGTATTTACACTATTGTTTGTTATAAGTTTGTTGAATTAATAATATAAATATATAATAAAAAAAATGATTACATAATGTATATTACATATGAAAACAAACGTAAATAAATACTGTTCAAAAACCAGCAAACTAGATCCAAAAGTAAACCGACATGGTGATAACAGTGTTTAGACACTATGTTCTGCTTTAGAAAACTAAAAAAAAAATATAAAAGAAGAAGAACAAAAGATATATAGAGATATGAGAATGTAAATTTCAATATTAGTCATTTGTTGAGGTTCGTTGGCGGATAGTTGGGGGTAAGAAAATAACCATCCAAGACGCGCCCTACCAAGTGTTGTATGGAAAATACTGCGGCGGTGTCCTCATCGCTCCCGAGTGGGTCCTGACAGCGGCACATTGCAAGTAAGTACATATACCTTACTATATATATATATATATATATATACATATATATATATATATATATATATATATATATATATATATATATATATATATATATATATATATATATATATATATATATATATATATATATATATATATATATATATATATATATATATATATATATATATATATATATATATATATATATATATATATATATATATATATATATATACCTTATTATGGAACCTAATTTACCTTAAATGTGGAAGTTTGTGAGTGAATTTGCATGTATGTGTATGTTTGTTACTCAATCACGTCAAAACAGCTGAAGAGATCGGGATGAAATTTGGAATTGGGGTAGGTTATGGTCTGGAATAACACATAGGCTACTTTTATTTCACGGGAATAGGAAAAATGGGATATATTTATCTTAGTATTGTATATAATCGACTAATATTATGAATGTGAGAGTTTGTTCCGATTTCACTCAAAAACAACTGAACGAATTTCACTAATTCACTTTATTAATAAAGATATATGTAACAGTGTAGTTCAAGCGAACGAAGTCGCGGGCGGTTCGCTAGTACTTAAATAAATTATTATATTTATTTAAAAAACTACATTTAAAGATGAAATTTACAATAATCGATGTAAATCAAAATGTTCTTTATATAATTACTCGTACAACTAGGTCAATTTCAATCGTCATATTTTATAAAATGGTACATGAATATCTTATTCCTTATAGATAATATTACATATAGAATGCAAGAAAAGCAATTGAATAAATAAAAGATAGCACTATAAGTAAAAAAAAAAAACCATATTATGATTATCAATTGTGGAACGCGATGAACAAAACACATGACCTTTGCCATAACTAATGACAGTAAATGAAATAAAAGAAGATCCTATGTATCATATGATTGCGCCCCCAGATCTCTCCGTTTATTCTGAAAATGTATAAAATAAGGTAAACAGTTTGGGCCATTGTAGCGTAGCAGCATAGCGTCTATAGTACAACGCTTGTGGATTCTCATGGTACGTGGTGGGATTCTGGCAATTCTGGCATCACTGACATTATCGTCTGATAATGTCTCAAAAATTGGGATTAAATAGTGTCTTAACACTGAGTTCCCTCTGTCTACCGTGCTATGCTATTTTATTAATTGAAAAAAAAATTAAAAGATATTCCTTATAATGATATTTCCATGAATCATATTCCGAAGCGTACAAATATAGTTGACACCAGAGCTTTCAATAATATAGTATAATATAATATATATAGATAATACGTATTCAAAGTTATAAATCAAGCAATACCTTAGCAACAAACACAATATTAGCGATCCGCTTGATTAATCCTATACCACTAATCGTGTAAACGCGTCACGAACGGGAACGGATCCCGCGACCCCAAAGCTAAAGCTGTTTAATTGGCACCAGTACTAATTAACGGCTAACGATGAAATATTGGTTGCGATAGATCACTGTCATATTTGTAATTTCATACTCGTATGCGATACTAGCGTTTGTTTACGATTCCGTGTGCTCATCGAATTGACTCTGGCAATGATGTGGATGTGTGGAGCTCGTTGTAGTCGACTTAGAGTCATTCTGGGTTCGATTCCCGTGGGAGGATATTAATTATTTTCGTTTATTCACTTTGGGAGGAGTAAGACAAGCGCGGCGTTGAGTTCCACCAATCAATACGTAATTTTTTTGAATTTGGAAGGTAAATGGGAAATTTAGTGTCTCGACACTAGATTCCCTCTGCCTACACTGCTATATGCAGGAATTAAGTCTGTGTTGTTATTTTCAATTATTATTTGTAATATGTGAGCATTTACAAAATAGTCTATATGTGATACAAATCAATATAAATATATGCTACAATAAAATAATATGTTCTATTCAATTATATCGTATTAGATTCACACTTTCCTTAGCCGAGTATTTTCTTACGATAAATAATATATTATTCTCTTATAATTAAGTGTGAGGGAGAAATACGTGTACGCCGGATCCACTTACCGCAGTGATGCACTAGCCTATAGGATTTGTGCCCACTTTATACACCCAGTCTGGAATAAAACCACACTTCACACCCACGACTATGACTACCAGCTAGTTCTGCTGGAGACGCCAATACCTGTTACAGCTGCAAGTCGACCCATAGCTATCGGATCAACAAGCGATATAAGACCTGGGATAATGGTTTCCATTACTGGGTGGGGATATTTAATGTTTAAGGTATGATTTTTTTTAATTTGTTATTTAACTATTTTTATTTTAGTATCCAAGTTGAGTTTACTTAATTTATTTATTAGGAAGCCAACGTTTCTTACTACGACATAATTGTTGTACAATTGTTGTTGTTACAATTGTTGTTATAGGCTAACTAAAGTTGTACAATTGTTGTTATAGGCTAACTTAACATGTAAATGAAATCTCTCACTGAAACGTTCAATACGAGAGCACTTAAACTAACTATGTTAAAGAAAATATATGTAAAATTAGCATACATTTAAAATTTAAACTAAAAAAACCACATCCTAACAAAACATAAAAAAAAATAATAAAAAGTGCAAGATAAAAAAACAACAAAATAAAAAACAAATAACTTAAATTAAAATTTCCAACATTTTTTTTTAATTATTATTTGTTCATTTCTATGAATACTCAAATATTCAAATATTCTATATATTCTATATAAATTATTATAATTATAAATATTCAAATATTCTTATTTGAATTGTGAAGCTTTGTGAGTCTTCAGAGAACTACTTGCAATGAATAGTATACCAAGTTTACCTGAGGATATATCGTAATGACGGGAGACGGCTTAAACGTTTGACGTTTTAGTTCAATCTAAGCCGGGCAGTGTCTATATAGATCTATATTTAAAACTCTATCGTCGATTTGGTGACTAACAGCCTAAACTACTGCTAAGATTGGACTTGAGGAGTATAGGGGAGCGCCAAGAGGAGATATTCCTAAAAGTGTTTAGATACTTCAACTTCAACAGCCAATAATTTAATATATTTTGAATATTTGAAGGCAAATCGTATGCAGGATGTCCTCCATCGTGTTTACGTTCCATTGATAAGTGAAGAAGAATGTAAGAACATGCCGGATGGTCAATATGCGAAAATAACGGACAGAATGTTTTGTGCAGGATATAGTAACGGGACAAAGGACTCTTGTCAGGTCAGGATACATGCCAACTCTATATTTCTTTTAGTTTTTGTAACTAGAATGCTTTCTCTGTCTCTGTCTGTTATGTTTGGGAACTTCAACAATTGGCATTTTTAGAGTAGTAAGCTATAGCCAATTTACTCAATAATCGGACTAAATTAATTTGAATTACTACTGAACTCTTAAGGTGGAAGTATCGGAGTGATTTCATAGGAAACGTGTGGTATAGTGTCATGTAAAAGAGCTTACTGTAAAGATCTTAAACATATACTTATATAGTTCTTCGATGGATAGTTCTGAATTAGTTAAAAAATAGTGACAATATCGATTTTTTATTATATATATATTTTTTAGGGAGATTCAGGCAGCCCAGTCGTCTATCAAGGCAAGCTATTAGGTCTAGTCTCTTACGGTATCGGATGTGCAGAACCAAACCGTCCCGGCGTGTACGCGAATGTGCCGCTAGCTCGTAGTTGGATAAGAGCTGTAACTGGTTTACTTTTATAATTTATTAAAATATTATATATTTATTTGTATTTTTTTATTATTAATATTTTAAATATATAATTGTATAATAAACTTTTTTTATAGAAAATTTTATAATTTATTAAAATATTGTATATTTATTTGTGTTTTTTTAATTAATAATATTATTAATATTTAAAATATAAAGTGAAGAATAAACTTTTTTATAGAAAATTTTATTTAATGATATAAAATTTTAAACGAAGTGGGATTTAGATGACTGTTGTATAATATATGAAGAAGTTACTTAGTATCCCATGGGTTTACCATACGAGTGTTTGTACTGACATGCTGCATGGAAAGGAGCTAGCAGCAATACATGAGAATTGATCGACACAACGCGAAAGCTCATAAGGTTTAAGGTTTAAGGTAAGGGCATGAACTTCCAACTATCTCTTCAGGAGCCGTAGCCGTACTCTTATGATGGACACGTATGAAACAGTACAAAATCCATGAGGATACTAATATTACTAAAACACTTATAGTTATTCGTTTTCCGTTATTTTCCGTTATATTCGTCCGTTATTCGTAAAAAATTATGACTTAACTTACTTACTGTAACCTAAACATTATGACTTAACTTACTTAAACTTAACTTAACTTAACAAGTACTTCGAGTTTACTAACGAACTGACCGGGAATATGCTTCGAGTTATTTTGTATGCGCTTAAAGTAAGAGCAAGAGTTAAAAAGATCACAGTCTGTCTCCCTTTAAACCTACCGACTGTAAGGCCGCGTGTTGTATATTTTATGTTCATCTTTTTTTTGTATTTTTTTAACGTTATATATATATATATATATATATATATATATATATATATATATATATATATATATATATATATATATATATATATAAATATTTTTCCGTACAGTGTATCTCGTTACCAGAGCGAGGAAAATGGAAAAAAAATCCGTTTTCTCTGAGTGGGAATGGTTTATAGTCAGACGCTGTGCCACTGCGCCACGACGACCTCTTTATACGAGTATGTTATATGTTTATACTGACTTACTGAATTGCAATTTTTATTTTAGATTGCATTTACCAGCTCATATTTTTCTTAAGGTATCTATATAACTACACAAGTAGCTTCAAACTGTCCCACATATGTCAAGGTAGGCAGGAAAATTAGTCATAAGACACTCCGTTCTATTCAATTTTCTTCTTCTTCGTCTCTTTATTTATGGCGTTTCGAGCGTGACAGTTCAGCACAATCACTTTACCAATGTCACATATATAAATATATATATATATATATATATATATATATATATATATATATATATATATATATATATATATATATATATATATATATATATATATATATATATATATATATATATATATATATATATATAAATTATTTTAATATTTAATTATTAAGACGGAAGAATTCAGGTAAAAAAACCGAATGAGTGATCCTATCAGGATTTAATATTTACGTGCAAAATGAAGGTGGATTCTGTGCTATTTAAAATCTAAACGACTTGTTTCTTTAAGGAAAAAAAAGTTAATAGCTTTCTCAATTAAATATCGAAAGCTCGAGTCCGTTGAGAAATGTGGCAGATGTTGTAGCCTGGAAATAAACTGGATTAAAATATTCTAAAATAAATCTCATGTATGTATATATATTTAATATATTGCATGCAAAGAAAAAAAGGTGTAAAAATGTTGAACTTAACAGGACTCGAACCCGTGCTTCTTAAAATGTTTGTCCAAGATATATATATATATATATATATATATATATATATATATATATATATATATATATATATATATATATATATATATATATATATATATATATATATATATATATATATATATATATATATATATATATATATATATATATATATATATATATATATATATATATATATATATATATATATATATATGCAGTATTTTATATTATCTTCTCTTTAGATAGTGAATATATTGATATGCGCGTTACTTTTGCCTAATTTAAAGATATTGCTTGTCTAACGGAATTATATGGCTAATTTTATTTTAAGCAAATTGAGTAACAGTTTTTTACTGTAAATGTGACGGTTACGGGTTCAATTCGCACTTGAGGGAATAAAATATTTTTATTTTTCACGCTCTGGTATGTTATGAGGTATAACGCAGCGGTCAGCACCGCCACTGTAAAGTGGGTAACTGAATGTCTCAATACAAAATATATAACATCACAATTTGTAGGTCACATATATATATATATATATATATATATATATATATATATATATATATATATATATATATATATATATATATATATATATATATATATATATAGTATCTTTGTTAATAATAATAATCTTTAAACTTAAACCTAACAGTGTCGTTGCGCAGCTGACTGTACACGTAATGGCGGCACGTATTTGTTCCTTGCGTACATTTATTTACCATGTAGGGAACTCTACATATGTATTATTATAAATAAATACATACAATACATAAATACATATATTTATATATTAATAAATATAATTTATATATCCCATCATAAGTATTCGTATCTAGTCTATTCATTAAGCGAGAGCCGTCGACTGAGCCGGAGCGAGTTGTCGCGTCTTCATCTACCCGCGAGTAGATTGTAAAATTACTAACAAACAGTCGACGCTCGCATTCGATGCGCTTCTTTCGTTTTCATTATTATTTCCTTAACTATATAAATAATCGTGTTCTACTCGCGTAGTTTACATCACATACTTGTGACTGACTTTGTATTGACTACATACGAGTATTTAGTATTGTGTTTAATCATCGTGTCTTGTTGTGTATACGTTTATATTACATGTACTTTTAAAATGGTGGTGACCGACTCAGTGCTAGCCGTGAGTAGACTTTTATTCTTCTATCAACACTACAAGCAGACCTGGTACAGAGTACGGTGTTAAATTCCGCCAATTAAAACGCATCGCCTCGAATTCAAGTGAAGAGCGGAGAACGGAGTATTTTAACACCAGGTTCTGTCGACCTGGTCACCATATTCGGGACAAAGCATAAATGTGTTTTTTTTTTTCCGAACCTGTGCCGCTATGCCCCAATGACCAGAAAAATGAAATAGAAATTAATAATATTCCAACACACCGTAGAGGTATACAGTAGTCATTTAAAAAGGTATTATGACCGAGTTTTGAGAAAAAAAATAATTCAAAAGGCTTTTACTCTTAATGAAGACGGTCGAGCTCCCAAGACGACGTATTAATTTTTCTCTGACGAAATCCTATTAGTCTTCTCTATAATAAAAATTAATACGGGCTTGTTTATATGAATTTAAATATATACTTTAGTACTTAATTTAAAATTTAATTTTAAATGTACTCCGCAGTCACCTCGCCCTTCACTTGTCATTTTTAAGGTTTTTTAAGGTTCTATAATCACTTTGGTCTTTGTCTGTCTGTCTGTCTGTCTGTCTGCAGTCTGTTTAAGCCGTTATTTCTCAAGAACTCTTGCAGATATCAAACTGAAATAAATTTCAATTAAACATCATCAAACAACATCAGCTCTTGGAAGCTCCAGAAATATACATGTTTAAGTAAAAATAATTAAAACATAAAAATCAATCGAATCGAATCGAAATTATGAAATTTGGTAGGATATGAGTACTTAGATTATGAATAAGGACCGTCGTGGCGCAGAGGCGCAGTGTCTGCTGTAAACGCGACGGCTTGTGGGTTCGATTCCCACTTTAATATTTCATTTTTACGCTCTGGCAACAAGGCAAAGCGCGGCGTGGAGCTCCGCCACCTAACACGCAATGCTTCGAAAGGCGGAGAGCGTGAAATGGAGTGTTTTAACACTAGGTTCCTTTGACCTACGGTTCCCTCTGTCTACCCTGCCACGTGCGGGATACAGCGTGAAACTAAATAAATATAATAATCAAGAAAAATACGTTTTTTTTTAATATAACAAATAAAAGATATTTAAAATTTGCAGTTAATTTTATACAATATATATATATATATATATATATATATATATATATATATATATATATATATATATATATATATATATATATATATATATATATATCTATATATATATATATATATATATATATATATATATATATATATATATATATATATATATATATATATATATATATACAAGTTATCTTTTATTAGTACGACTTTCCATTGATCTCCAAAAATGAAATTAGTACGGAACTTTCGTTACACGAATCCGACTTGCACTTGACCGATTTTTTACATCCAGTGTATTCAAAGCCGCTAGTACTGGAATATCCATACATCAAACTATTTTAATATAATTGCGTAACTCGGTAAAGTTATTACATAATTTGATGCGGTTTAAGACCCTCGTAAATTGTATAAAGCAGCAAGTGTACTTTAGACGGACGTCGTATATTTACTTGTCTCACATCATGGAGAAAATATATATATATATATATATATATATATATATATATATATATATATATATATATATATATATATATATATATATATATATATATATATATATATATATATATATATATATATATATATATATATATATATATATATATATATATATATTAAGCCGCCATTACGTGTACAGTCCGCTGCGCAACGACACTGTTATGTTTAAGTTTAAAGATTATTATTATTAACAAAGATACTATATATATTTATTTACACCTTTTTTTCTTTGTATGCAATATATTAAATATATATACATACATGGGATTTATTTTAGAATATTAAATCCAGTTTATTTCCAGGCTACAACATCTGCCACATTTCTCAACGGACTCGAGCTTTCGATATTTAATTGAGAAAGCTATTAACTTTTTTTTCTTAAAGCAACAAGTCGTTTTGATTTTAAATAGCACAGAATCCACCTTCATTTTGCACGTAAATATTAAAGCCTGATAGGATCACTCTTAACAAGTAAATATTAAAATTATATATATATATATATATATATATATATATATATATATATATATATATATATATATATATATATATATATATATATATATATATATATATATATATATATATATATATATATATATATATATATATATATATATATATATATATATATATATATATATATATATATATATGTGACATTGGTTAAGTGATTGTGCTCAACTGTCACGCTCGAAACGCCATAAATAAAGAGAAGAAGAAGAAGAAAATTGAATAGAACGGAGTGTCTTATCACTAAGTTTCCTGCCTACCTTGACATATGTGGGACAGTTTGAAGCTACTTGTGTAGTTATATAGATACCTTAAGAAAAATATGAGCTGGTAAATGCAATCTAAAATAAAAATTGCAATTCAGTAAGTCAGTATAAACATATAACATACTCGTATAAAGAGGTCGTCGTGGCGCAGTGGCACAGCGTCTGACTATAAACCATTCCCACTCAGAGAAAACGGAGTTTTTTTCCATTTTCCTCGCTCTGGTAACAACACGCAATATCTCGAAAGGAGAAAACCGGGAACGGAGTGTCTAAACACAAGTTCTCTCTGCCTAACCTACTTTGTGACGGATACAGCGTGACGCTAAAAAAAAATTATATACCGTAACCTTCCCTTTTGGAAGAAACAAATGGTTATTTACAAAATATATTATTATATCTCACGTATAAGGATATTATGTAATACATACATTCCTCTACAGAAATTGTTAGCCAATTATTCAAATAACGTATATTGAAGTCTTGTAAACATCGTATTAGTTCTCATAGAAGATTGGCCTCAGGGTAGAGCTCGTCCTCAATATTTCATCTATATTGAGGAATCAGAAACCTATATATGTATAGATGTATGTATGTATATATATATATATATATATATATATATATATATATATATATATATATATATATATATATATATATATATATATATATATATATATATATATATATATATATATATATATATATATATATATATATATATATATATATATATATATATGTATGTATGATATAAATAAAAGCGGGACATCCGTCTGTAAATAAATCATGGTCACGTTTCTCGTGGAATAGGAATAGTAAGTAGTGTTCGAAGGAAAACGTTTGGAAAACACTCGCTGGAACTCGACCTGAATGCAGATGGAAGTGGGTGTATACGAGTATGGGTGGCATTTCATATTTAAATTATTGTTGTTGTGTTTATCTTGTGTTTTGGAGGTTACGTGGAGAGAATTACTGGTCTCCATTTTTTCGCCTATTTCAGAGGCAAATTTGTTGACTATATCCTTAAAATTTGTAGGCAGAAGGTATAGATAGGATATACAGAGGCTGTCATGGCGAAGTGGCATAGCGTCTGACTGTAAGCGCGGCAGTTGTGGGTTCGATTGCCAAGAAGAAAATTTTTTTATCACCTTATTCTCTCTGGTAACAAAATAAAGCGCGGCGTTGACGAATGTCTCCAAAAGCGGAAAACGGGAAACAGAGTGTCTTAACACTAGGCTCCCTCTGCCTATCCTGCTATATGCGGGAAATAGCGTGAAGCTATACATTGCCTAGAGCCGTCGGCTTAAATTCATCCATGTTCATATTTTTGTATGAACTTTCAATAGTTTTTTTTTTCTAAATTACCTCTCAAATCATTATCAACTCAGAAACAAAAGGAAAAAGCAAGTTTAGTAGTTAATTATTCACTTCCATCAAACAGAATATCCGCCCGTGTATTTCAAATCCAGCGACGGCAAGGATGTGAACACTTGAATATGTGAATAAGGGGTACGTAATATGAAATATCAACTTTTGATCGTACAAGCATAGCGATGAAATCGAGTTAACCGTGAGGCAATAGTATCTTATATTTGTGATTTATATAACTATTTTTTTTCTTTTAGCCTTCCCCATATCGCAAAAAATCAAAGAAACCCTGGTATTTAGGTACCTTACACCAGTTACATAGAGTGCTTATCATATATATTTTTTAACATAAAATGTAAAGTAGGAACCCGCTTTATTAAGCCTCTGCTGTCTGTCTGTCTGTCACAAGGTTGTATCTCTAAAAAAATGATATGTAGAAAGCCGAAATTTTCATAAATTATATATTCTGTTGCCGCTATAACAATAAATACTAAAAGTTAAAAAAAAAAATTTCGTTAGAGCGGAATACCTACCTACAATCATGAAATACGTACGGAACTCTCGGTGCGCGTATACTACTCGCACTTGACCGATATTTTATGTCCTAAGTAGGCCAAAGTAGGTCCCACATACAGAGAGTCAACCATCCCGCTGTTAGACTCCCATATAACCGTTGCCAAGCATTGAAGGCTAATACGGCCTCGAATTGAGATAATAGAAATATTTAAATATATAGGAAACTATTATTAATATTTATTATTTATAAATATAAAACAACACTGTGTGTGTTACACAAATAAATACATACAATACATAAATACATATTACATAATACATACATTTATATATTAATAAATATAATTTATATATTCCATCATAAGTATATAGTATCTAGTCTATTCATTAAGCGAGAGCCGTCGACTGAGCCGGAGCGGAGTTGTCGCGTCTTCATCTACCCTCGAGTAGATTATAAAATTACTAACAAACAGTCGACGCTCGCATTCGATGCGCTTCTTTTGTTTTGTTATTATTTCCTTAACTATATAAATAATCGTGTTCTACTCGCGTAGTTTACATCACATACTTGTGACTGACTTTGTATTGACTACATACGAGTATTTAGTATTGTGTTTAATCATCGTGTCTTGTTGTGTATACGTTTATATTACATGTACTTTTAAAGTGGTGGTGACCGACTCAGTGCTAGCCGTGAGTAGACTTTTAGTCTTCCATCAACAATACAAGTTCTTATATCGCCACAGTAATTAAATTCTGTTATATATAAATTATAATTAGAACTATAAATACGGTCTATATTAGTACTCCGAGACCCAGGGGCATTTGGTTCTTGCATATATTTATGATATATAAAATTAAAATTAGCTTCACGCTGTATCCCGCACATGGCAGGGTAGGCAGAGGGAACCCTAGGCTGAAGGGACCTAGTGTTAAGACACACAGTTCCCCGCATCCCGCCTTTCGAGGCATTGCGTGTTCAGTGGCGGAACTAAACGCCGCGCTTTGCCTTGTTGCCAGAGCGAAGAAAATTAAAATAGTTCATTCTCACTGAGTGGGAATCGAACCCACAAACCGCCGCATTTACAATCATTTCCAGTGAACAAGGAGGTTTTGTTTCAATCAAATACTTTATCCCGTATAGAAGTGTAGGCAGAGAGAACTAGAGAATCTAATGTTAGAATACTCTGTTCTCCGCTTTCCGTCTGAATTCCAAACATTGTTTAATAATTCACCTGGAAGATTACACTTTTCCTAACAAAGATAAATAAAATATAAATATAACATCCACTGGAAATCGAACCCACGACTGTCAAAAAATCAGGTACTCTCTACACTAAACCATCAACAGGGCATTTAAAAAAAATAATAGCCAACCGCAAGTCTCGTTATTAACATAGCGAAGTTTTTAATTTAGCGGCGACTCGCGGCCCTCGGGGAAATACCGGGTAATAAGTAATAATAATATATATATATGTATATATATATATACATATATATATATATATATATATAATATATATATATATATATATATATATATATATATATGTATATATATATATATATTTATATATATATATATATATATATATATATATATATATATATATATATATATATATATATATATATATATATATATATATATATATATATATATATATATATATATATATATATATATATATATATATATATATATATATAAATATATATATATATATATATATATATATATATATATATATATATATATATATATATATATATATATATATATATATATATATATATATATATATATATATATATATCCGCTCTCGCTCTCCGCTCAATTTCAAGACTTTCTGATCTAAAGTAATATTATAAAGAGGACAAATTTGTTTATATGTATGTTTGTAATGTTTTCACACAAAAAATAGTGGACTTATCTACAAAATTCTTTCTATCAGGTTTCAAAAAGCTTTCAGCCCTTTCTAGAGCTAGCTTTCTAGAGCAGCTTTCTAGCTGTATATTCACTGAGTGACAATCCCTAGTAAAAATGCAATGATATAACCCAAGGTGTGAAGAAATAATCATAAAAACGCGGAAACTATTGATGATATAATTCAAGGAACACGGAGTGTGTTGATGCGGAGCTTTCTCTCAATACACCCTGATGCATGAGATATAAGCCGCTTGACATTAGGTTCTCAAAGCACCTTTACAATAAATTTGTTTTTGACTGTAATATTTAAAACAATTTAACTACCAATGATAGTAGATAAATTAAAACGCATTAATTATATAAATAATTTTATATAAAGAGAAAATCTCAATACTCTCCTCAAACACACTTCAGCACTAAACCAGAAACCCAAACAAAAACTATCTCCTTATAACACTAAAAGCCTAGAAACCACTTCCATGAAGTATTATAAATTACAAAATTTCTTAACTCTACTTTAAAAGCTTAGCGTATTATAAATCACCTAAATAGCATCCATTGACGGTTTTACTGCCTTTCTATTTACGGCCAATTGTAGAAATACTTCAATGAATTGTTGCGTTCTAAATTTATTATCTGTTATATTTACTTGAAATTGCCTATAGACATTCAAGAGATACTTTTGTACGTACTTTTAAATTTGAGCTTTGTATATATTTATATTTTCTTAGTACTATAAATAAGGGTATAGAGGTTGTTGTGGTGGTATTCGCAGAGGGTGTCTGTCAATCCCAGAGGGTGTCTTGCATTCCCAAAGGTGTCCAGCCAATTATCAGTCCGATATTTGGTTTTCGGCATACGGGTACGCGACCCCGGGACCTAGAGCCACCACTTTCATAACCCCATCCAATGCATAGAAGTACTACTTACCCCTTCCCCCATATTCCAAGTCAGATTGCCTATAATTCCCTTTCTTTTCTTGGTTTTTCTCAGTAATGGGTTTGGAGGTCAGATGGCAATCACTCCACTAAAAACCAATTCGCCACTCACTCCACCCACTCACTCGCCACCAAACTCGCTGGAAGGGCAATAAGTATCGAAAAAATATCGCATTCCTACAGGCAAAAACGGCGTGGCGGTAGTGCTTTCTGAAGACCTTCTGAATGAGCTTCTTGAAGTTGCTGTGACCGCTTGATGCGGATAAGGGTACTGATTGAGGGCGTTACCACAAACTTAATCAGTGCTTATGCTCCCAAGGCTGGTTGTAGCACGGCTGAAAAGGAGACTTTCTGGGAGCAGTATGAAGAGGTCCTACTCGCTTTACCGTCTACGAAAGCAGTTTTAGCTGGGGGGACTTGAACGATCACGTGGGTAGGGTTGCTGAGGTGTATGAACGTTCACGTTCATCCACCTCAGTTCAACACGTTCGTGTTCGCGGGGGTTTTGGATATGGTCTTCGCAATGCAGTGGAAGAAAATATTCTAAGAACCTGCATTGCGTCTGATCTGGTCATCGTGAACACTTTCTTCCAGAAGAAACCTCAGCACCTTATAATGTATAAGAGCGGGTCTCACCCAATTCAAATTGATTATTTGCTGACTAGACGGTGTCATATAGGCAGGGTGGAGGTGAAGAATCAAAATCTACTGACTAACACCGAGACCGCTCAAGCTGCTTGGAACAAGCTCATTCAGCAATCATTGCGGCGGGCAAGCGAGTTCTCGGCGTTACTAAAGGTGGAGTTGTCATCGACAGAGAGACATGGGGGTGGAATGACCAGGTGCAGGGGGTGATTCGGGAAAAGAAGGCTGCGTTTAAAGAGTGGCAGCGTTCCAACTCTTCTGAAGACAGACTGAAGTACATAGCAGCGAAACGGGCCAGCTAAAGAACTGTAGCCAAGTGAAAGTTTGTTGCCATTATACGGTAAACTTGAAACTGTGGAGGGGCAGAAGCTCATTTACAAATTGGCTCGTGCTCGAGATAAAGCGACGCAGGATATTACAAAATGTCTCTGCGTCAAAGATTCCCGGAGCACGTTGCTTTGTAGTCATGCCTCTGTGAAGGAGAGATGGAGCTACTTTAAGGAGCTGCTGAACACTCAGCAGTCTTGTAGTCTTCCTCCTGAATTATCTCCTAACCTCGGACTTGTTGCTCCAATAACCCGTGACGAAACTCGTAATTGTCTTCGACGCATGAAGAACAGAAAAGCGGTGGGACATGACGACATCCTGATCGAGGCGTGGAAATCGTTGGGCTCTCTTGGTGTGTAAATATTTTCTGACCTGACCTGTCCGACATACATGTCCGTATAAACGCTGCTTGGGCCAAATGGCGGGAGGTCACTGGTGTGGTCTGCGATCGCAGAATACTGCCCAAACTCAAGGGGCTGATATACAAGAGCATGATCCGACCAGTTCTTTTATACGGTAGCGAATGTTGGCCAGCCTTATCTCGGCATACTCAGGAGCTTCACGTTACGGAGATGACCGACCGCAGGTAGTCTTGGTGTCCGTGACGTAGCGGATAAGCTCCAAGAGCGTCGCCTGAGATGGTATGGCCACGTTTTGCACCGGCCTAAGAACTACGTCGGAAGAAAATGCCTTGATATGTCTGTGCTTGGAGTAAGACCCCCCGGATGCCCAAGGAAACGATGGCTGGACGTCGTGACGCAGGGCATGAGAGCCAATTGATTGTCCACTGAGGATGTTAAAGACCGTGCAAAGTGGAGTAAGCTTAGTCGGAAGGCAGACCCTGGCAAACGAAGCCGGGACTAATGCCAAGAAGAAGAAGGTTATCGTGGTGGAGTGGGTTAGCATCTTACTGTAAATGCGATTCCCATGTGGGGCAAATAATTATGATTTTTTTTTCTGTTTCAGGGCACAATGTTGAGGTTCAAAATTCAACATTTAATGAAGTAATGGGAAAATGCATGTTTTGATTTTTGAAAGTAACATTTTGAAGTAGCTGTTATATTTTTTAACAATTATTTTTATTCTATGCGAGTATCAGTTCAGTTTTTGAATATGACATTCCAAGCGTGTTAGAATAGAAATAGTTTAGAAGTAAATCATAAATAATTTTTGAACATGTCAGTCCTCTGTCAACAGCACATGAGATGGACAGATCATATTGTGATAAACATTGTTTTAAATACGTCTAGTTTGTAGGGTTCCTTAGCAAAATGGCATAAAACAGACCCCTTATAGATTTGTCATGTCTGTCTGTATGTTCGTTTGTATGTCACTTGGCAAGTAGATACATCTACTTGCCAAGTTAACTTGCTAAGTTAGCTTGCTAAGTTAACTTCTGTTAACCGCATTAAGATTTTCATACAAAAATAAGAAAAAAACAACAAATTTTGGGGCTTTCCTATATTTAGAAACTCAAAAATTTATTTTTCATTCAACGTTTGAGGTATCTATGGATGGTTCTTAATGTTTTCTAAACTGAATAGTTTGCACGTGAGACATTTCCAAAAAAAAACAATAAACATATTTATTTAAGAAGAAAACGCTGCGATCTAGCATTTGACCGTTAACGGGATGGTTGTAACTTCGTCTATATTTCAAAACAAAACGTGCCGCCGGTACTCAACCGGTACTACACACAATATCTTGAAAATTGTGCGGAAATTATCTTTACACCGGGTGTCTTAAAAAAACCTGTAAAAAGCTATATAATCTGCTATATTCAAAATATACACTAAAGCCAGGTATTTGATCAAAAATCTCAATAGAGTCTTCTATATATTGCAATGACTTTATACCGGCGCGAAATGAAATGTGAACGGTGTGAAGTTCAATTCCGGATCTCGACACGTTCTTTCAAAAGTAATCTTAGTTGAATTGCAACCGGAACTAGTTGGGAATTTCAAACAAAATACATCTAAAGCTTTCTAGTAATATGTTTGGATTTGTTTTTGAAGTTCCCTCCTATATTAGATTGTCGATTTTTGTGTAATATTGCACTTTGATGAACTAGTAGTGTTTTAGTGGGAATACAACGCTACACGCTGTATACGGCATATAGGAGAGAGGACCTAGAGTTAAGACACTCTGCAATCAACTTTATGTTAGAAATCGATATATTATGTATTAGCGGAGCTCAATATCACGCAATTGAGTGATGGAACTAGATGCGACTTGTCTTGTTACCAGAGCGAGGAATGTGTACACAATCGTCTTCCCCAAGTGGGACTGGAACCTATAACCGTCGCGTTTGCAGACAGACCTCTAAGTATAATTAATGCGTGTTATTCAATCTAGTGTCACGAGTGAAGAAATTAAACTTTGGACACGATATTTGCATTTATTCCAGGTGTGTGACCTAGACCGCGCACTTTTTGTGTCCTTACAGCCTAATTGAACCGGGAAAAATAATTATATCTTAAAAAAAAATACTCAACTTAGAAATCGAACCTATAAATATCGCGCTCAGCCACATACATGCATTGTAATACATAATCATAATATTATAATAAATATGAATAAATAAAATATATAATATAATATAAATATATAATAAAAATGAATACAGTAATTTGGTAAAATTGTCCTTTTGGCAAATGGGGTATACGTTATGGAAGTAACTCGTGCGAAAAGGGAAACGTTTTAACAAGATATACTGAAGAACTGTTATATGAATAGTTTTTGAATGTTGCTTCTAAGTATAGTTAGTAAGTTATAGTTATAGAATGTTCTCTAACTATCTATGCCGTTGCTGAGTGACTGACTGACTGACTGACTGTGGAGTGAAGTATGTTTAATAGAGATGAAAGATACTAGATTGATTTGCTGTCGAGGATATGGTTAAGAGTGAGCTTATAAAAGAAGAATGAAAAAAGAATGAATGCTGCATCCCTTTGGTCAGTTTCGCTGATCAAATCTGTAGCGAAGAGATACACAAAATGGCAGGTACTAGTGAAAATATCATAATAGAATGAAGTCTCCTTGCTCAGGTAATTTGGGCATATTGCGAGAAAGATTGATAACAGAATAGTTAAAGGGGTATTTGGTGCAAGAGACTGTATAAAAGAGATGGGGGAGACACTTCAGTTCATCTTCGGGAATATAGTACCGATGTTACGGGGGAAGGTCACAAAAAAGCATGAGGATATCACAGGGGAGGTCATAATAAAGAAGATGAGAGCAGTGGACGGAAGCGTGAGTCTAAAAAATGTAGTAAAAATTAATGATATAAACAGAAACATCTCACCAGAAATCGAACCCAGAAACCTAGTGTTTCACAGCGCCACGATGACCTCAATACACAACTGTATGTATGTATTTGTATATTTGCAATATCTTAGCGCCACATTTCAATCATCAGAACTCATTCACGTGTTCAATACATTTGTGAGCATCACTCGAAGCTCTATACATCTTTATATAAGAAGTGATCTCCATCAAATGACAATGTGCATCTTCCAAATGGAATGCTATACGTTTTTAATCAACTTTGGTTCTGTATCAAATGTATCATTTTTTTTTAAATATTGGGGTGAAATATTTGTAAAAAAGCTCGTATAGTAAAAGTTCTTGGTCTCAGATTTTTCGGTAAGTTCTTATTCCACGACTTATGAATATGATTAGAAAAAAAAATATAGTTTTTATATTTTTTTATCACGTAATTGTTACGTGATTGGAATGACATACCATACGTCCATCACTTCCTGGGAAGTATTAGTAATCTAGACGTTTCTATAGTTCTAAGTAATTACACGAATTGATCATGTCATGATCATAAACAACTCCATATTTAGTTTATACAGTCTGGGAATACTGGGAATCGAACCGACAACTGTCGCTTCTATGATCAAAAACTTAAGCACTACGCCCCGAAACAACAAATTTCATAAGTACATTAAAATTAATTCTTGAAGTAGAAAATCTAGATAAGGTTTTAATTACACAACTTTGTCTATAAAAAGTTTTAGAGCATTTATAAAAGTTCCTATATAAATCGGTAATGGCTTTATGTTATTAGCTTTAGCCTACTCGTTTGAGCTTTTAAAAAATAAATAAAAAAATAACATTACACAAGTTTAATATTTAGTTTCCTTTTACTACTTACACATCTATTTTTCTTTAAAACTGAGGACTGATTTATTTGAAGTTTAAACTTGTGAATTGTAAAGTTTAATTATCTTTGACTTTGCCATATTTACTTATTAGCAGAGAGATACGTCACTTAAATCTCTATTTTTTATGTCACAAATGTGTATAGCAGTAGCTAGCGGCACTCAATGTTTATTTTTTAGCAACCAGTGCATTGAAGTCAAATTATAGTTAAAGTGGGGGGCAATTTTGACATTTAGTAGATATCCTGTTGGAAGTCTTTGATATTCGTGATTTTTATACATTTTAAATGAAATCGACTAATCGCATATAAATAATATAAAATCCAATATATATATATTTGTTAAAATTGCTTCATATGACACTTTCATATGACCATTTTTAGATGCCATCCATTTTCCATGAGCATATACAATTTTCTTATGTGTTTTTCCATTTAAGCCTACCTTTCATGATTCTACATGATTTGAATTCAATAATTGAATGAAACTTATGTTATTTTCATGCTTATTAACTATACAGAAAAAAAATCATTCTAATCTGTCGAGTATTTCTGTAGATTTGCCTGTAGTTACATTCAGTTTTTACTGTTGTAAATTAAATGACTCTACGAAAGGACCAATATATATATATATATATATATATATATATATATATATATATATATATATATATATATATATATATATATATATATATATATATATATATATATATATATATATATATATATATATATATATATATATATATATATATATATATACGCATGTACAAACAGACAGACAGACAGGTAACCAAAGTTACCTTGTTATTTTGTCTTTTACAATATTTGTCACAATAATCATGATAAAAACTTCAAGAAGACCTATTTAAGAAGAAAAGTGTCAGGAATGTGACTTTCTAATTTGAACTTTAGCTTTGAACAATTGTAATTTTTTAAAATTTTATAAATTGAATTTCTGTGATCATATTATTAAATTATGTATAAAAAAAAATAAATAAAGCTCTTTTTATTTATCTTTGCTTAAACACCCCGTGTCATTTAAGACCCTCCTTTCTTTATTTAGTTTTAGTTTCACGCTGTATCCCGCACATAGCAGGATAGCCAGAGGGAACCTTCCTGGTATTTGGAATACAGCGTGAAAAACATCTATAATACAAATATGGCATCAAACATTTTCATATTTCCCAGAGGATCCCGTAAAAGAGCGACGTCTCTAGGGGAGGACTGCATTAAGATCATTGCGCGGCTTTTTGTCTCCGCTGATTGTGTACAGCATCCGCTCATTACACCTGACTTTTGCTATGTTTTTTTTTTAAATTTTACATTGATGTAGTTTTTAGATATAGTCTATCAGATTTGTAGGTATGTAGTGATTAAATTTTTTTTACGTTTAAGATTAAAAAAATATAAATAATTTCCATTTATCCATGTAACTATATAGTACGCTAATATTTGTACATTATTTCAAATACATTTCTTATAAGAAAATTTCGTATTTCAGCGATATTAAACCGGTATTTTCTTGATAAGGAACTTACCACATCCAAGCTCGCTTTACACTTGTTCTTTTTAAACTTCAGTACAGTTCTTATGTAATACAGTCACCGATGAAAATATATATGATTTTATATCTAAATAAGATCATGAATGTGCTCGAATATAGAATATTGATATTGAATATAGAGAGATAGGGAGAGACCTGAGTTGACCTTCAAGAAGACAGTGTCGAAGATACTGGAGGATGATCACGTGAAAAATATGAGAATCTCCTGGCTTAAGAGGTGTATATGGACCATAGTGCTTAGCTCTCCATTCTCTCTGGCTAACCTGATAGAGATAAAGAGAATAATAAAAAAATATACATATACAATATTAGTAAGTAGCTAGAGTAATTAAAAAGCTTTACTTACTAAAATATTTAGAACAAGAAACGCATAAAATAAAAAATGTATGTTGTTTATCGAATTAACGGAACACGCCAATATATCAATGTATGGAATTTAATCAACAAGATTTGCCATACATACACACATATATATACATATATAAAGATATACATACATCCGTCGGTTATATTTGTATGACTGGCGACTTGCCAAAAGCTTAGCGACTGATAAATTGTTTATACAGCCTTTGATATAAGTGCTAATATTTGTTAGTCAATCGTGTTAATTAAACTGAGATTGTTCTTTAAGTTAACTTAAACGATATTGCTATTGAAAAACGGGAACAGGCAAAAATTAATTAGTTGTGGGTTCAGATCCTACATGGGGAAATTATTTTATTTTTATTTAATTATTATTTTTTAATCATACTTTAATTTTCTTCAAACAAAGCATAAACTTGGTATCTGCTTCTTAAGAATGACATTGAATTCATCGGAAAGTGGAGAAAGACGCTACTTTCTAGAAAGATCTTTTCTCTATTCTCCGTTACAATATTCAGAGAAAATGATATATTATTTTTACCTTACCTATACATTTACCTCCATTTCAGATGAAATGCCAGATTCTCTTAGCATTGTGTGCAAGAAGCAAACACATCCCCGTCCTATTTGCGTTTTCATTACTTGAGTATACATTCATATCTCGGAGTAAATCAGACGGAACTAAGTACAAATATGGGAGTATAGGTCTGGATAGTGGATTGGTGATGCAACAAGACAGCTACGAGATTTAAAGATTACTCTGAAAATCCTTTTTTCCTTATTCCTTAAATCCATTTATGTCCATAAATCCATTAATTTCCAGTGTTATTAACATAATAATCGTACACAGGAGGCACAGTGACTGTACAGTTTCATAAATCTCGCCCCCGTCGTCTGGCGTGACGCCAGGGTGTATGGAGATTAGGTGATTGAAAGGTATTAAAACTGACGTTTTAATCTTGGCCTAGCCATAATCTTCTAGTCAGCTCTAGACATTTCTGGTAACATCCTTTTGGATAATACATATATAACGATAACATACTAAGTCAGTAGTTTCTTATATACCTCTTAGTTTACGTTGTTAAAAAGTTTACGTTGCATATAGCTGGGTAGTTAGTGAGAACATAATGTTGAGACACTCTGTTCCCCACTTTCTGCCCAATTTTGAAGATTTTGTTTGTCGAGTGGTGGAACTCTACACCGCCAGTACCAGCGTGAATAAATTAAATAATTAGTTCCCGAACTCATAACTGTCGTGTTTACAGAAAGATGCTGTACCACTGCACCACGACGACCTCAACGGTTGCAAGTCAGAGGTTTTTTTTAAAACTATCGATCCGCCTTCACATGCGTATCACTGTCTATGGAAACAAAATGCCGACCCTGCAGGAATTCTGGGATAAGTTTCATCTATATTAAGTCTACATCCTATTGTTACTTATCCAAATTTTCTTTTGTATTGCTTCAACCATGTCGGTTATCTTCCGGAATCCGAGTCCAAATGAAACATAAAAACAGACAGACAGACAAAATATACAAATCGTTTGTTTGTGACTCCGCATAGCATAAATAACAGTTCATATGCACTTGAAAAAGCACTTGTAACTGTATAAGCATGAAGCCAACATCATCTGGGAAAAACGTAAGGCAGAACGTTTTCTGCCTTACGTTTTTGTTAGATATAAAAGAAACCGTTGGTGTTAGATATAAAAGAAATTGTTTTTGCTTTTCCCAAAATAGCAAATATCTGGCTACCATATTGGTATTTATACCATAAATTTAGGAAGAGCCAACTAATATATATATATATATACATATATATATATATATATATATATATATATATATATATATATATATATATATATATATATATATATATATATATGTACATATATATATATATATATATATATATATATATATATATATATATATATATATATATATATATATATATATATATATATATATATATATATATATATATATATATATATATATATATATATATATATATATATATATATATATATATATATATATATATATATAATATATATATATATATATATATATATATATATATATATATATATATATATATAAAACTGATATAACAAAAGTACAACGCAAACGAATCTCTTAATAAAGGTAACTCGATATATACTTACTCAGCTTTTATATCAGAATAAATCGATCATAAGGAAATAGATGGCATCGAAATGAGGGCTTCCTTTGCCGGTCAATCCAATATTTGAGGCAAATACTCGTTGGCAAACAGCCAATGCTTCATTTTAAGGGATGGGAACCGACTATGCTAGTGTTTGCATGAAACTTGGCTAATTATATAGATAATATATGAATTTTTAAAGTAGTAATAGCAATGGTCCTGGGAAATTTCAGGCTGCGTATGTTGGGTGTGAGTTCGATGCTCATTTTTGTTATTTTTGGGAAGTTGTGTTCGGACAAAATAAAAAAAAAAGATCCTCTTTTATGCATTAGACTATTCTATTATTTGAAATAAGTTTAAAATAAACAATATAATGAAATATACGTTGGTTATTCAAAGTGGACGGCACTTTATAGTTTACGAAAAAAAAAAGAGAAGTATTCCGCGTAACTCGTGAAGTGAATATTTAAATATTGTAGCACATTTTTTAAGCTTAAAGTAAACTGATAAAAGTAGCGACAGAACTCTAGAGGTCTCTGACGTACATGGACTAGAAGTACTTTCCAGTCCATAATTATCACGGAGACTGAATATACCAGTATACACATCTATACATATATATATATATATATATATATATTATATATATATATATATATATATATATAATATATATATATATATATATATATATATATATATATATATATATATATATATATATATATATATATCTATATATATATATTCCTTAATTGTGTATGGGCGAGGGTGGTCGTGGATTTTCAGGATTCCGCTCGTTTGCCTTCTTATCATATAAAAAAGTACAACAACAAAAAAAATGAAATAAAATGTGATTACACGTAAGAAGTTTTTCAAAAGGTGGACTGGACTTATCCAGCCACTCTGTAGAAGTGGGTGGATCCGAAAAAGAAAAGCGGGGCCAGGAGTAATAATATAAAATTAGAAATAAATATCAGTTGCTTATGATTTTAAATATATATAAATAAATATAAACACATAAACCAAATACACACACAATATAAGAATACAGATACACAAACTTATTACAAACTTACATACATATATACATAGTTACATACATATATATATATATATATATATATATATATATATATATATATATATATATATATATATATATATATATATATATATATATATATATATATATATACATATATATATATATGTGTATATATATATAATGAGGAGTGCTGTCCGATTCTTTAATAACAATTTTACAGCAACAACAATGATATATTTCTTTATGATATCGTTGCTTTTATTTCCTCAGTTGTATTTCATTAAGCTCAATGATTTTGAGTTAAATAATCACTTCAGGAGGATATTTACAAATAATCATTTTGTGGATTCCCAGGTATTCCATATTTGGATAAATAAATCACATTTAAGTTATTTCCATAATATAAAGTCTTTAAATTACTAGATTTCTGCATATTTTTGTCAGCGGAAATTGACATCGTACCACTAGTTCTTCCAATAGTATCCGTTAGGACAAGGATAGTCGATTATATCCAAGATGGAGTTAAGTGATTGCAGTGTTATAGAAGCTCCAGTAAAAATATACCGTCATGCATTATGCAAGACGCCTGCGCGGTATGACGCTATTGGCTTTTGTTACACCGATGGCAAAAATTAGAGGGTATTTAGTTCTACTTTATATAACTAAATACCTTCGTACCTACCTACCTACCTACCTACCTAAGGTAGCTACCTTAACTTTTTTCGTTTTTTGCTGTAAACCTTACGGCAAAGATAAAGGTGATAATTTAATCGGGTTGAGGTCGAATTCAGAACCTTCTCGTTTGTAAATAGTTGCTGTTCTTCTACTACTTCGCCAGTACGGATATTTTAATGATATTTATATGGCTATTTCTGTTTTGTATGAGAAGGATGTTAATTTGTTACGCTAGGTTGTCCAAAATTATTCGAATTTAAACATAAGAAATATTATCAGGACGCAGTTGAAAAGTGTCAGACCTGAAGTGTCAAGTGTCAGATATGAAGTTTGTAAGTTTGATTTCCACTCGGACAAAATTTTATGTATCCTCAATTACGACTCCAATATCTTTGAAATGAAAAAAAAAATGTTTAGTATTCTAAAATCTTCCAACAATGCAAATGATGCATGACTATGTAAACAATAATAAAAGAACCCGCCATACAACATGTAGAGAAATCAATTTCTGTACAGTGTGATAGTGTGCCAAGTATAGTCCTCTAATGAAATCGTCCATAAATCTGAAATATTGGACTGGCGACATGCCTAACTACGGTGTTTTCGTTTGCTCTCCTTATTCCATGGGTCCGTACGACAGTTTGCATGAAAATATTTCTAGGCACATATTATATTGTCTATATATTATCTAAAAATAGACGCCGTTGTGGCGTAATTGGAGAGTCTGAGTGTAAATTCGATTTATAATTCAATATTCATATTGAAAATATTATCATATACTTAGTAAAAGAATGTTGCGATGTATGACGCTCAACTTTCATCATCAGTCTCTATGGACAGTAAATGAAGAGTAGATTATCTAACTCTCTCTATTTCTCTCTCTCTACTTCTCTCTCTCTGTAATGAATTCATTTATAGACATGAACGACTGATCATACAAGCCATGGTCCTCAGACGAAGACCATGGTCATGATGGAATGTATGTATTGTTGGAACGGAGAGCTTTCTCTAACGACCCCTGTCAGTTGCAATGGTAGGTGTCTTACTCTAAATAGGTGTAAAATAATGACGGAGTGTCTCAACACTATGATCTGGACTGGAATGGAGATGTGAGGATAAAAAAATATATTAAGTAAAAACCTCTAATAAATTTGCGAGGATAAAGAATCCAGTTTCGCCTGCTTCGTCCTTCGTTCGTTCCGGTAAATAGCTTTCGAAAGTGATTTAAGTGTTTTTAGTTGAATTATTGCACTATTGTAAGTGGACTGAGCTTTTATTGTAAAATATATGAGTATTATTTATCGTTTTGTTTACTTCGTGGCTATTTACTGAAGACAATTTGTTATGCACTTGTTGGGATTGGTATTTTACACTTTAAGTTTAAGTGGGCTTTATATTTCGTCGAATTTTAAAATGCTTTTTGTATGTTAATAAAATTATAAACAGCGATATACTCTGGCCAAATATCTGTCCGATATTGGTACTGGGCATACGGGTACGCGACCCCAGATCCTCGAGCCACCACTGTCATACTCCTTTCCAATCCATGAAAGTGGTGTCCTTACCCCCCCTCTCCCCTTTTCTACTAATCTTTCCCCTCTCATCCTTGGCTTTTCCCACAAAAACGGGTTTTGGAGGTCAGATGGCAATCGCTCCATTAAAAAGCCGCCACCTGCCACTCTTATGGAAAGATCAAAGATGTTTCTGGGTACTGCTAGGGCATCGCCGCTAAACGACGCGCAGGCACATCTCCCTACACCTGTGTTAAATGGGAAAGGGACACGGCTAAAGAAGATAGTACCAGAAGGAAACTCCGCTTTGCAACGTGGAATATTGGCTCTCTAACCGGACAATGCAGAGAACTAACAGATGTACTTATGAGGCGTCGGGTCCAGTATGCTTTTCTTCAGAAAACGCGCTGGAAGGGCAATAAGTCCCGTATCATCGGACAGGGTTACCAGCTCATATACACTGGGTCTTCTTCCAGTAAAACTGGTGTAGCAGTAGTTTTATCTGAAGAGCTACGGAATGGTCTCCTCGAAGTTGACCGACGCAGCGACCGCCTGATTCGGGTGAAGGTACTGGTTGAGGGTGCTATCGCCAACTTAATCAGTGCTTACGCTCCCCAGGCTGGTTGTAACGGCTCAACATCGTCTTCTTGTCATGGATTATGTCGTTACCCCGATAAAGAAATTAGCCGAGACGCGTAAGTCTAAGATCAAGTGGTGGTTGCTGAATGGACCGATGCAGACCGACTTTCTGGCAGAGGTTAACAGTCAAAATTTATCAACTAACACCGCTCAACTAACACTGCTCAGGATGCTTGGGATCGAGCTCAGTCAGCAATCATTACGGCTGGTAAAAGTGTTCTTGGTTCTAGGGGTTCTTCTCGTTTCTAGGGGAGGACGTAGTATGGACAGGGAGACATGGTGGTGAAATGACAAGGTACAAGAGGTGATTCATGATAAGAAGACTGCATTTAAGTGCCACTTCTTAAACCTTGCGTTCCTCCTGAAGACAGGCTGGAGTACATAGCAGCGAAACGTGCCAGCAAAAGAGCTGTTGCCAGAGCCCGCAGTGAAAGTTTATTACCCCAATATGATAACCTTGAAACTGTGGAGGGGCAGAAGCTCATCTACAAATTGGCACGTGCTCGGGATAAAGCGACGCAAGATATCACAAAATGTCTTTGCGTCAGAGATTCCCAGGGCAAGCTGCTTTGTAGTCATGCTTCTGTGAAGGAGAGGTGGAGAAGTTACTTCTTGGAGCTGCTGAATACTCAGCACCCGGGTAGTATTCCGTCTGAACCACCTCCTAACCTGGGACTTATTGCTCCAATAATCCTTGATAAAACTCGGAATTGTCTTCCACGCATGAAGAACGGCAAGGCGGTGGGATCTGACGATATTCCGATCGAAGCGTGGAAATCGTTGGGCTCTCGTGGTGTGCTCATGCTTACTGATCTTTTTAACCGCATTTTGAACACTGGGACGATGCCACATCAATGGCGGCACAGTTTTATTACCCCTATTCACAAAAGAAGGGGCAGTGTTCAAGATTGCGGTAGTTATAGGGGCATTAAGATTATGAGTCACACCATGAAGCTCTTCGAGCGCGTGATGGCCCTCAGGCTCCCCCGAGAGTGTCTCTGAGTGTCAATATGGATTTCAGCCAGGATCAGGCACTACGGACGCCATTTTTGCCCTCAGAAATTTTATGGAGGCACACAGGCAAAAGAGGAGAGCTCTGCATGTGGAACTCTTAGACCTACAGAAGGCCTTTGACTGTGTGCCACGTCAGTGTATCTGGTGGGCACTGCGATCCAAAGGAATCCCTGAATCCTATGTTGCTATTATCAGAGACATGCACAACGACTCTGTTTCTATAGTTAGGACCGCTGTTGGCGATACCAAACCCTTCCCAATTACAGTAGGGGTTCACCAAGGCTCAGCTCTTAGTCCACTTTTGTTTAATGTAGTGCTAGATACTGTCACGGCTCACATCCAGGACCAGCCTCCATGGCTGATGATGTATGCCGAGAACCGACTGATGCTGGAGCGTAAAGTGAATGCCTGGAAGGGTGCGCTTGAGAACGGTGGTCTTAAACTGAAGGTGTCGAAGACCGAGTATATGACTTGCAGGAACCCAGACTCGAGCACCATCCACATCAGGCTTGAGCCAGCCGTTAAGTCGGAGAAGTTCAGGTACCTTGGATTCATTATGCACGAGTCCGGAGGCATCGACTACGATGTCCACGCCCGGGTTAACGCTGCTTGGGCCAAATGGCGGGAGGTCACTGGTGTGGTCTGCGATCGCAGAATACCACCCAAACTCAAGGAGCTGATATACAAGAGCATGATCCGACCAGTTCTTTTATACGGCAGCGAATGTTGGCCAGCATTATCTCGGCACACTCAGGAGCTTCACGTAACGGAGATGAAGATGCTGAGGTGGATGTGTGACGTTACTCGGGCTGACCGCATACGCAACACATTCATTCGAGGAAGTCTTGGGGTCCGTGACGTAGCGGATAAGCTCCAAGAGCGTCGTCGGTCGGCGTCGAGATGGTATGGCCACGTTTTACTCCGGCCTAAGAACTACGTCGGAAGAAATTGCCTTGATATGTCTGTCCCTGGAGAAAGACCCCCCGGACGCCCAAGGAAGCGATGGCTGGACGTCGTGACGCAGGACATGAGAGCCAATAGATTGTCCACTGAAGATGTTAAATATCGTGCAAAGTGAGTAAGCTTAGTCGGAAGGTAGACCCTGGCAAACGAGGCCGGAACTAATGCCAGGCAGAAGAAGAAGTGATGTGACATTTGAACAAGTAAATATCCATGTGCGTAAATGTTTATGTGAGCGTGTGTGTGTCTGTGTAGAGTTAGTTAGGTAACCGTGCAAAGTGGAGTAGGTTAAGTAGGAAAGTAGACCCTGGCAATAGGCCGGGATAATGCTAAGAAGAAGAAGAAGAAGATACTTAATATATAAGAATATAATATAATAGAGTAATTATATATATATATATATATATATATATATATATATATATATATATATATATATATATATATATATATATATATATATATATATATATATATATTACTCTTATGCTTTTATTTATACAGAATGTGCAGTTAGCGCTCTAGATAGTTTAAGCTAAACCATTTTATACAGACAAAAATACATAAATAATTTCAAAGTCAACTGTATAAACATAGTGATAGTTAAACATTTAAATAAATGTTTCTGTACTTTTTTCTTACAGAAACAGGACTTGTTCAGCGGAAACACGTATGTGTTTTTAAAAGCTTTTCATGTAACTTTTATTACATTTTTAGTTTTATTTCCGGTGAATTTTAGGAATGAATGTATTTTTTTAGAGTACGTACGGCAGGTATTCGGATTTTGTAGTATGTTTCTACTGATATCGCTGAACTGTTGCAGTTAAGCTGGTCGTATGTCGTAGGTCGTAGTAGAGATACAGTGTTTGGACAGGTTTGTTACTGGCGATCGTTTTAGCTTTGGGTGGTTATAATTACAAAAAATGTTTATTATATATATATGTATATATATATATATATATATATATATATATATATTATATATATATATATATATATATATATATATATATATATATATATATATATATATATATATATATATATATATATATATATATATATATATATATATATATATATATATATATATACACACATATATATATACATATATATATACATATATATATACATATATATATATATATATATATATATATATATATATATATATATATATATATATATATATATATATATATATATATATATATATATATATATATATATATATATATATATATATATATACATATATAATTATTTACATATATAATTTATATACATATATAATTTGAACTCGTAAAATCAAAAGGATTTTGTACAAATATGCTTACATGAAAATGGCCTTGAGAATTAATTAATTAATCCGATTTATTTAGAAAAACGATATGTTCATAATATTGTATATATTTTTTATTTAAATTAAGTTTATTTACGTCTTATTAAATAAAACGGAAACGTTACCTAGAAATATCGCCTTCTAATAAAACGAATCGGGTTTCTTCGATTTGTTTTGTCCTTTTCAATATCTCACATATTGTAGATGGAGTGGATAAGCAGAGAGAAAAAAGTGTCAAGACACTCCTATTGCCACTTTCTGTTTGAATGCAAGAAATACCATGTTGAGTGGCAGAACTCAATCCCCCTTTGTCCTTAAAGAGTGGGAATGTAAAATAATTCATTCTCTGGACTAGAGTCATATATACAGTAAGAATCTTCCACTGCGCCATAATAACATAAAAAGTATGGCAAGAGTGTAATTTCTCCCATGGACTTTTACCTGATATTTAGGGAGGTATATGAACATAAGCCTGTAAGTAAAACAACTAGCTTACGCTTTACCCCATATGCAGTAGGGTAGACCTGTAGATAGAGATATTAAATAAATTATTGTCCCATATATAATATATTTTATAAAGTCAATAATTCACAGAGCAGAGGGCGCGCCATCGCCATATGTAAATCTCCATTTCTCTTAAACATGCAAAACGTGATTGCGAGCATAATGTGTTGACTGACAAATAAATAAAAACCGCAGCTTTTTGTTTGAGTCATTGTGGAATTTCATGCATATATCACTTGGAGAGGTAAGTTAGGTGTGGTGGTGATTTTAGATGGTTAGATATATATATATATATATATATATATATATATATATATATATATATATATATATATATATATATATATATATATATATATATATATATATATATATATATATATATATAACAACAGAGTGTCTTGACATTTGGTTACCTCTGCCTGCTATATGCGGAATACAGCAAGAAGCTAAAAATCCAAATAAACCTTTTTTATGGGTTTCTTTGTAGTTACTGGGTTATTGACAGATAATGCAGCGTATTTTTTTTATTTAATTATAACATAGCTCCACGCTGTTTGGAGAAAGGTTGTCATGATAATCGGATGGATAAACAGACAGACAGACAGAAAAGAAAAAAATCCTATATGGATTTCTTTTTTTTTTTTGTAGTAAAGAATAAAAGAACAGAAGAAAGTGACTGAAAGTAGAAACTTTGCTTAGCTTAGCAACAAAAACTTACCGCTGCACATTATCTGTAAAATATTTAATACAGTCATTAGATAGTATTAAAGTATAGCAAGTAATTTTAAAACCACTACTGAAGTTTTTGTGTTAAGTTCTTAGTGCACGAAACAATTCATATTTAATTTTTTTTACACAATTTTTATAATACGAAATGGATTAAATTTTTATATATGCATATTTTTCCAAAATAATATTATCAATAATATCGAAGAAAATATAAAAATCTTCCATATTTTCGATCATATAAATATTCACCCTCACTCGTGACTCAGTAGTAATTCAGTCGAACGAGGGAATACTTTGACGTATACATCCATGCTAGGAGACGATATCTTCAACGGGAATTATTCCATTGTCCAAGGAAACGAAGTCACGGGCTACAACTAGCTGAGACCATATTTACACCAAAATTGATCTATATTGAACCAGAAAATCTTTACACAATCGAACTAAACACAAACATTTACTATATTTTTAGTATCGTCTGGATAAGAAAATCCATTTTCCCTAGCACAAAACAGTTCCCATAACGCACGGATGTCGTGACGAAATACCCACGGACGGAATATCATATGAAAGTTTGAGGACATTATTAAGCCGCTCCACAATTTGGGCACAAAAGATTTATAAAAATCCAACAAAAGCCGAACCCTGTATAGAAGTGTTTCTTTGTGAGAACATCAATTATTCCTCAGGTCAGGATCTCGGGACGACGTTAATGTTTCTGCCGCTTCCCAACGGTGATGTGACGGCCAAATTGAATAGACCTCATCTACTGGAATTTGGCTTTTGTGAAATACCTTACTATTTGGGCATAGTATGTAAATTTGGGAGATTTGCGACGTATTTTTTTTCTTTGCCAAATCCCATGAATACATTTTTCATATTTAGAATTCTGAACAAAATATCTATATATGAGGAATGAATAAGAATGGCTCAAAATATGGAGCTAATCGAAGGTAGGATCAAAAAGAGAGAAGATAGCTCTTGTGACAAACACGCGTTAAAATGTAAACATGTTGTAAGCCCTTATGTAATGCGAGTTCCGGAAGTAAAATGAAGCCCGGCTTAAATTTAAGTACCGGTCATAGCTAGCCATTTATGCGTCTACAATATGATATTATAGAAATTATTTAGAATATGAATTTATTAACCCTTGAGGACCGTCGTAGTGCAGAGGCGTCAGCATTTAAACGCGACGATTTGTGGGTTCGATTCCCACTCGAGGAGAATGAATTGATTTCATTTTCTTCGCTCTGGTAACAAGGCAAAGTGCGGCATTGAGTTCCGCCACTCAACACGCAATGCCTCGAATGGTAAAAAGCGGGGAACGGAGTGTCTTAACACTAGGTTCCTTCTACCTACGGTTCCCTCTACCTACCCTGCTATGTGCGGGATATAGCGTAAAGCTTAAAAAAATATAAAAAATAATCATATAGTATAATGTCGTGTGTTTGTACATGTGTGTATGTGGCTTTTGGCATTATGTTTTGGATACACTTTTTAACCAAGATTTTGTTTGTAAAATTTTGATACAAATGATTATTTTCATCCAGCTTACTAAGCGAGAAGAGCGAATACTATAACATATAGAGAGAATACTATAACATCGCCTACGTCCAAAGAAATAACCTGAAACGAAAATCCTACGAAAAATTTTCATCTAACATACAAGAATAACAGTATATTTATTTAATGAAGGGTATGAAACGACTTATTTTCGTCGCACGTTTGAACAAAACCGCGCCATGCGTAGCGCTGGCTGCTGACTGACGCGAGCAATGTCTCTTAATCCCATGAATACATTATGACATACCGAATACATGTCTCCTTAAGTATAGGATGTAAGGTACAAGCGTATAATTACATATATATATATATATATATATATATATATATATATATATATATATATATATATATATATATATATATATATATATATATGTATATATATATATATATATATATATATATATATATATATATATATATATATATATATATATATATATATATATATATATATATATATATATATATATATATATATATTCATATATTTTACACTGTGGAGAAAGCAGAGAAACACTACGTACTCTCTAGTTTCTCCTGATTACTGGGCTCTCAATTGGGCTGTCAAAATACAGTCATTACTTGCTACATAGTGAGTCACTACACTGTCTTTCATATAACCAGATAAAAAAAACACCTGTTAATAATATTTGTACCCACAACTCTTGTAACAATGCACAACGTTTCTATAACGGCGTATTTATTATATCACTATATTTACAATAAATCTTGTTTTGTTAAAAAAAAACAAATTTAAATGTGTAAAATAAATGCGATTAACCCGTGAAAACAGTTTCATTTAATATATCTAAAAAATCTCAATAATTAAACATTTTACATACCTATAGGAAGCTACCACCGGCTCGGAAAGCAGATTTTGCTGAGAAGAGCCGGCGAGAAAAGCCTTTGATGTATATATATATATATATATATATATATATATATATATATATATATATATATATATATATATATATATATATATATATATATATATATATGTATATATATATATATATATATATATATATATATATATATATATATATATATATATATATATATATATATATATATATATATATATATATATATATATATATATATGTATATATATATATATATATATGTATATATATATATATATATATATATATATATATATATATATATATATATATATATATATATATATATATATATATATATATATATATATATATATATATATATATATATATATATATATATATATATATGTATATGTATATATTAATAAATCCGCCCATAGATGGACCTCACCCTTATACCAACCATCTGAGAAGAGACCGACAGCATAAAGTATTGCTGTAAAACAGCTATAAAAGGCGGAGACTAATTTGTTTTGCTATCGTTTATACTGTTCTTGCCAACCGTTGTGCGCTTTAAGGGCTATAACTGAAACCGTATGGCACTGACGTATAATTAAGTTTATAGTTATAAGTTTGATTTCCATTTGAGGCTTGATTTAAGATGTTCTATAGGTTTTTTTTTATACTTTTTGTATTCTATAATAATGATGATAATGATAATGATAATGATGTATTCTACTCTTCGCTTAGAGTTTCATATTTGAACCTTTAATATTTGTCGAAGGTTAAACATCGTGTTCTTTTTGTATGAGCTCGTTTTTATAGACGTTTTTCTATACGTTTATGTGGCAGGTACTAGCGAGGATTTCAAAGTTAGAATGAAGAAGAGATATCTGATGGTTTCTACACGTTGATATATTGAATGATAAAATAATGGTAATAAGATAAAGTGCAGCGTTAAGTGCACTCAACATGCAATTATATATATACATATATATATATATATATATATATATATATATATATATATATATATATATATATATATATATATATATATATATATATATATATATATATATATATATATATATATATATATATATATATATATATTATATATATTATATATATTATATGATGTAAGAGTCAAAGGTGAGACGAGACTTCGGTTGAACATAATATATGTTATATTCAATATATATTTAATATTTAAATTTACGTTTTCTTTTATATTTTTGTTTTTTAAATCTTGTTTTTTTTTTGTAGTTGCACATCCTCATCCCGCTGTTTGTTTGACAGTTACTCACTTCCACTGGTTGGCTGGAAGGGATTTCTTTTAGAAATAAGCCCACCATTGCCAACAAAACTTTATTTTATTTTATGTGCTTGTATTTTATTTTTGTGTGCAATATAGAATATATTTATATATTAAAAGAAGGTGACAGTGAGTTCACTGTCTTCACCTATTAGAAACCTTCACCTAAAGGGATTCCGCTCAGAATTAGCATACAAAAGTTATATATATATATATTTACCTCCCCAACCATCAAGCTTCGATCAAACAAACTAAATTCTGGATTACCTTAGTAAGATCTCATATCTTTTGTATTTCCAGGAAATATCAAAAGAAGTTTATGCTAAGCTGAACTTTAGCCTCCTGTATATCGGCTTTGTGATTAAAACGTTAGCTAGCTTTATATAAGGAAGAGCTGGCATAGTGATAAACAGAGCGTATCGATTTTATCTTAAAATACGTATATAAATATTAGTTATCACCTTGTATATGTTATTTGATAACATATACAGGGGCTTTTTTTCTTAACTATGCTACACCACAGACTTCAGTTCTGTGTGCCGTTTTTGATAATATTCTCGTTATAATTGTGATTTATTTTTGGTAAAAAATAAAGTTTTACTACACATAATACATTGGTGTTAATGTTTGAATTGGAGACAGTTGTTGTTTACGTTCCAGTTGGTGCGCTTATTTTCTTATTTCCTCAGAAAAAATATGAATTAGTTGCATAAGCTTTTTTAATTTGTAATACTAAATAAGCTCATATCATTAAGTTTTAGTGTTGATCTCCAATCCGTTGCCTAACTTAGCCTACGATCACAGCTTAATATATCGTATATGGAAAATATATTTATTTAAGTACACGTATATTGACTACTTACTATGTCGTAAAACACACAGTGTACTTACAATGGTACACATTCGCAGACGGACATGCATCGTATCGCTGCATTGAAATCTAATTCGCTATCGGCATCGCAGTGCACCAATAAAGGCGGAAAAATCATATGTAGATCTATGAAAGTTCTAGAAATGATTGTTTTTAATAAATGCTAAAATGATAAAAATATCGTTGGGACATCGTTTGGAAATCTGCTCAGGGTCATATTTTTGTACTTCATATGGTTTTCCGGATATAGTTTAAATTCAAAATATTGTTGCTAAAACTGTGCAAAAGCTCAGAAGGTAAAGTTCAGGCGAGTTATGTTGTAAAAAACCAGCAATAAGCTCAAAAGCTGTAAAAATACATAATATATCCAAACATCTATAATATAATAAATATTTTTATATACCTTGTAAATATTTATTAAGGATAAAAATTTCGTGTTCATTTTCTAATTATATTACATATTCTTTAAAGCTAGGCTAAAAACGTTATAATTATATTATATTAAATAATTATAATTATATTAAAATAATTTATCCAGAAGCTATATTATATTTCCCTCTGTACCTTGTTAGTTATATTTCCAACAACCTACTTTGTAAAGATATGAAAAATTCTAATATTTATTTAGAATTCAAGCTATTTATTAAATAACCAACGCTTAATGTGTATATATGAATAGTTTTATAACTTAATGTACCACAACATGTAAAGTTTATTGTTTATTGTTCCAAAAGCTTTCAATGCAAGCTTCTATGCAACTAAATCAATTTTAACTCTTCTCAAACTATGAAGACGTTGTACGAAAGTGAGTTAGTTCATCATAAAATATTATAGAGCCTACGCTTGTACACTGAGAGAGGAAATTTGGTGTAGGCAGGTCCTACTTATTCTTGTACCAATTTTGGTATATAACTTTTAAAGGTTATTTTCACTTCGAATAAGTTTAATTGTGAAATATATTTTGATTACGTCACACTGTCATATGTAAAACCCAAAGCGGAGAACGGAGAATTACGACACTAAAATTTCCAGTTTTATGTCCATTTCTTGAAAAAAGACAACAAATATATTGCAAATACACGGCGGATAAAGCAAAACTTACACATCAAGGGAACACACGAATATAAGCTCTAACAAAGCTTTTAACTTGGAGAAATTAGCGTTAACTTATAAAGCATATAGTACTTGAGTTCGCGACGCTACAGTCTATACAGTATACGTGTACCAATATCCGGGAACTCTCCGTATTTATTAAGTTATGGCAAGTTGCGACGTACAATGAAATCAAACCGAGCAACTTAACAATATAATGGGTGTACGAGACTGTTATTGATAGAAAAACGCAGCAGTTTTATATTTTTTACGGTTTAAACCTAGTACAGTACTGTCATTAATGAGGCTCGTCATGATTTTTACGTGACCTTCCTTCAGTATCATCGAGACTGTTTTCACGAAGGTCATTCAATATCACTCTCTATCTCCTTTACCACTGACACTTGCACCACATATATTTACCGCTTATTCTCACGAAGAGCCCAAAGCACCTTCAAACGTTATTCTACATTCTTACCGTGGCATCCTCGCTTTTACCTAACATTTTGTTTCACTCTCTCATTGTGGAGTCAGTCAGCTTAACTGAATCTGCAAATCTTATGAAGAGTTCGCATCTATACTGTAATACAAACGTTTTGGCTGCCTATATAAGAGCGTCGATTTTGAACATAATGAAGGAACATCCAGTTTTTATCTACTGTGAATTTTATAGGAAATATAAAATTCACGCTATATATAGTACATAATAATATATAAATAATATAATGTATAATAATATAAATAATTAATGTACAAATATATTCATGATTTTTTTTTAAATTACTTCAGCGTACACAAAAAGAAATATATAAAACATTCCTTATATTTTACCTATTTATATATATGCACATTATTTCACAACAACCGCCCCAATTACAAATCTGTATGTTTTCATTTGTTAGCGTTTTAGTATGCTGAACTTTGTGATATAGCAAAGACTATGACATCATTACTTTTGTATGACATGGTTTTAGACGGAATACCTTGTAAATAAACTTTAAAGTTTATACGTGTATAAGTTAAGGTTTTCGCGTTAATGTAGAAAGTGGAGAACAGTGTATCTCGGTTGTATAGTCTTTTACGAATTTGCAATTTGAGTATAACATATACCCAACATATTGGGTATTACATATATTTATTTATTAGTACCTTGCCCTTTTACACTGACATCATGATTTTGGAATATTTCAGATTAAAAAGTATACTAATGATGGATCAAATGCTGATAATAAATTAATTGAATATATTAAATTTGAACATTGTAGTGTCAATTGCAAGAAATATAGGGAGAGACCTCAGTTGACCTTCAATTACACAGTGTCGAAAATACTGGAGGTCACCTAAAAAAACCATATAGAGTGCCTGTACTAAATGGATAACGACAATAGATGAGACGCTAGACCTCGTTAGGTATAAAGTAAAGTAAATACTCTTTATTGTACACCAAGCCAAGATACAACATATTTATGATATTTGAACAGTACAAAAATAGGCCTTATCCCTAAGAGAGAGAGAAATCTCTTCCAGGTAACCAGGTAATAGGGTAGAGGAGAGAATAAATGAAAACGGGAAGGGGTGTACAAGTACATATTGAAGTAATATAAACCCATACATACAGATACGTGCAGACATAAATAAACACATACAAATTAACAGATATTTGTAAATAAATAAATATATTATATATGTACCTATGTATTTAAATTTGATCTTTTATATAAATAAATATAAAGTGTAACTTTAAAAAATCACTTGGCATACTTTTTAGTTAAATTTGATATATATTAAAAGTTCTAAAAGCTACACTTATCAGATATTCTTCTTGCAACTTTGCAAGAGTACTTAAACTTTTTTAGCCCAATTATGACTTACTGAACTAATTAACTTATTTAATTTTATCTCCATCCACACCACGCGTTATGTCAAATCTACTGTAAAAGCACTCAACTCTCTACGCTATGTATATGATAAAAGCTTCACAAGTTTGCCTTAATTTCTAATATGACAGAGAAGCTTAAAATACTTCAATTATGCATTTTGTCATTGGGGCCGTCGTGACGGTTGTGGGTCGCAAGACGTTTGTGGGTCGATTCTTTATATTGCATTATTTTCATTTTCTTCTCTCTGGTTAAATAAGAATAACGGAGTGAACGGAGTATTTTAATAATAACCTAAATCAGTATTTATTATTAGAATATTTTTTAAGATACAATGAACCAAACAACGAATTGAAAAATAACAGTAAATTATATTCTAAAAATTTTAAAAGCATACCTTGTTCTAGGACCCACACACACACATACATACATACGACTATATTTTATAACTTAAGCAGTTCCACTCAAAGCTTTTCAAAAGCTTTTTATATTAAATATTTTTAAAGTCATATCTAAAAGATTCGCGCGTCTAGTCTCTCGTATCGCTCGACATTAGCATGTGTATCGCCGGCTCGCTTGTAGGACCTCGTGGGGAGTGGTCCAAAGAAAGAGAAAAATGCGTTTGATATCTTTAATATGGCTATTTCTTTAGAGTATATTGATAAGTTTTAATACAATCAAGATATTTTTTTTAGTTTTATTTGCTTTAAGATTTCTTTCGATATCTAAAATTATCTTAAATTGGTACAGACGACAATCGAATGAAGTGGGAACCTGGGAAGTATGTTAAGTTGATATGTAAAACACGAAATGGATATGGCTGGTGTGTGTGAACGGTGCCTTAGCTACTTTGAAGATGCGGTTCTGGTGCCGACGCTGTTAGATGGCAGTGAAATGTGGGTATAAAAAAAATGAAAGAAAGATAAATGCTGTCGAGGTGCGATCTCTTCGGAGGATATACGGAGTCAGTTTGGCTGACCGAATCCGTAACGAAGGTATACACGGAACGGTAGGTACCAGCGATGATGACACAGTGAGAATGAAAAAGAACGTGCTGGCTGAAAGGTTGGGCACGTCGAGAGAATGAGTGATGAAATAATGGTAAAAAAGATATATGAAAAGAGAATAGATAAAGATAGTGGTAAGTGAGGTAAGGGGAGAACACGGTTGACCTTCGAAAATACAGTGGCGAAGATACTGGAGGAAGCTCGCATAAAAAGCATGAGAACCTCCCGGAGGGCATTTATGTAGAGGTTAATGACAGTGGACGAGGCAAACCTCTCGGGACGATTAGGGATAAAACGTGAAACTATATATGTGTGTATATATGTAATTATTGTTCTATTAACATGTATATACTATATATATATACATTTGTAAATATTAAGTAAATATTTTATATTTTAAACCAAACACCTTTAAATTGTACTGTGAAAATGCATCTATTCATCACATAGCCTTTACAGAGTAACGTCTGTCAGAGGGCACTAATGTGAAATTAATAAAAAAAAACTATTTAACTTGAATGCGTTTGTAACTTCAAAGGATTATTGTATAAAATGAGTATTTATATATCCAGATCAATGAAACTATGCATTTTGTATAACTAGAATATATTATAAGTAATTACAATATTTTGTTGTGTTATTAGATTCAATTTTTTTTTTAAATTTCGTACCACAGAAGAAAAATACGAAACCCTTATAGGATCACTGTTAGCGGAATACCTACGGAACCCTCGGCACGCGAGCACTACTCGCACTTGACCGAAATTTTTAACTACACGCGTATCTTGGCTGCAGGTGAAGCAGAGAGAACAAGATCCATCGTTATTAACTTTACATTCAAATATCAGACTGCGTGTTGAGTAGTTAAACGCCGCATATTGTCTAGCCTCAGCGGGAAAATCGTCTCTTTTACAGTTAGATATTAAAATTGAGCAGCATAACGTATAAAAGGTCAACAGATGTTTAAATTTTATTATTAAATATAGATTAATTCTGATTGGATTTTTGCCCACCGTACATGAAATTTATTTGCAGTACAAAGTAAAACAAAGTCGCTTCCCGCTTATGGCCCTGTGTATGGCCCGCTTATGGCCCTATGTATATGGCCCAGTGTATATGGCCCTGTGTATGCATAGATCTAGAAAAATTCGCAACAGGTTTTGATGCGGTTTTTTTAATAGATAGAATGATTCAAGAGGAAGGTATATATGTATTCGAACAATTTAAAGTCAAGATTAAAACATATTATTAGAGAAAGTATGGGAATATATTCAATCCAAGAATATTATACTGATGTTAGTGTGCGGAGTTAAGTACTGTTGATGCTCATTCGGGAGGCTTGCCACAGCTATAAATATATTGTAAATTTACATTAAAAAGAGCAACTGCTGAGTTTCTCGCCAGCTCTTCTCAGCAGAACTGCCCTCCGAGCTGGTGGTAGCTTCTAGTAGGACTGACAATACTGACACTTGTGTTAATTGACGATTCGAAAGTGCTTGAAGCTTGAATAAAGAATATTTTGATTTTGTATAACACACGCACAATATAGTAGAGGAACATTGCTCATGTTAAGGTTTCTAATGTGATACTTTCACATGGTCAATTATATCTCACTTTTTAAGAGTATCTTCTATAGAACGTGTAAACTTTGTATATAAAGATATTCTATAGTAAATTTAGTATCAGATTTCCGTCCATGCGATGCCGGGGCGGGTCGCTAGTATTATATAAATGCCAAAGGCTGGTCTTTATCCTGTTTAACGAATTTTATAGATAATATTATTGCAAAAGTTGTTAATTAAAAAGTTCCTTTGCAAAGCTGTCTTTTGATTAATGTGTGTGGGTACAGATATAAAAGCTGTTTCTCGCACGCTTTATCTCGCAGATGGCTGGGTAGGTAGAGGGTATCTAGTGTTAGGACACTCCGGTCTCCGAATTCCGCCTAATTTTCAACAAGTTGCGTTTTGAGCGGCGGAACTAAACACCGCGCTTTGGCTTGTTATCAAATTGAAATGAAAATACTCCATTCCGCCGTGTGGTTACAGTTTGGCACAATATGTGCCATTACAGCCTTAGTCATCTTGGTCCAGTGTTATGATATTGAAAAATAATATACAAAGTGATATAAGGAGAAAGTACGTAGTGACACTTTACTCCGTTTTTGTCTTATCTTATTGATATCTTAACAATTTAAAAATCTTATTTAGTAGACATAAAAATCTTTAGTATGAATAAAAAACAACAAACATACTTAAAGAAAGCATATAAAAATTTGAACACAGCGGGATTTGAACCCGCGCCTCATGGGAACCGTCCAAGCGCTGTGACGACTAAGATATGCGTTTTTCCTCACTCTGCGTCGATATTCACAACATAACTATTCTATAACTTTATTGCATTTAATTGAAAAACATCAAGTATATTCCACATCGAGCTATGTACTGGGGATGTGAGGACGGCGACGATTGTTCTTCGTTAGGAACTGTTTGCCTTGTACTACAGCATCTGTTGTATGTGGGAGATTTTACACTTGTTCGTAGCTAGCAGGTTAGACAGAAGGGATTTTTATATATTTATATATACATACATATATATATATATATATATGTATATATATATATATATATATATATATATATATATATATATATATATATATATATATATATATATATATATATATATATATATATATATATATATATATATATATATATATATATATATATATATATATATATATATACATTAGTCATCAAATCAGCCTATTACTGTCCACTGCTGGACATAGGCCTCCCCTAGGGTGCGCCAGAGATCCCGATCCTCCGCCTTCCGCATCCAGTCAGAGCCGGCTACCTTTTTTAGGTCGTCGGTCCATCGAGCTGGAGGGCGCCCTATACTCCGTTTGCCAATTCGCGGTCTCCACTCTAGAACTCGTCTACTCCAACGGCCATCGGTTCTTCGACAGATGTGTCCAGCCCACTGCCACTTCAGCGTACTTATCCTGCGAGCGATGTCGGTAACTCTGGTTCTTTTCCGGATAACCTCGTTTCGGATTTTATCCTTTAAAGAGACTCCGAGCATAGCTCGCTCCATAGCACGTTGGGCCACTTTAAATTTGTGGACTAGACCGACTGTTAGTGTCCACGTTTCGGCACCGTAAGTCATGACAGGTAGGACGCACTGGTTGAAAACTTTTGTCTTCAGACATTGTGGTATAGGTGACGTGAAGATCTGACGCAGCTTGCCAAACGCTGCCCAACCTAACTGTATTCTTCGATCAGCTTCTCTCTCGCAATTGTTCTTACCAAGCTGAATAGTCTGCCCTAGGTAGGCAATTTATTTAAATATATATATATATATATATATACATATATATATATATATATATATATATATATATATATATATATATATATATATATATATATATATATATATATATATATATATATATATATATATATATATATATATATATATATATATATATATATATATATATATATATATATATATATATATATATATATATATTTAAATAAATTGCGCCACTCAACACGCAATGTCTCGTAAGGTGGAAAGCAGGGAACGGAGTGTCTTAACACTAGGTTCCTTAATCCTACAGTTCCCTCTGCCTACCTTGCTATGTGCGGGATAGAGCGTGAAGCTAATTTAATTTTAATTTATATATTTTTTTATAAAATTAAACTTAAAATTTCGATTGAATGTGAATGCTCCCTTCCAGCATCGACTGGTACCGACAAATGCACGTCAGTTGCAATCTTCTCGGTACAATAGCTTTTAGACCAATGAAGAACCCTCAATATCGTTACGATTTCACGTTTCATTAAACAGCTCGCAATCTTTAACACTTTGCAGTCAAAGAACGATATAATCGTTTGTCTGTCTGTCTGACACTTTCTGTTATAGCAGCAAGAATACAGTGTCTAGATTATCCTTCAAATGGGAATCAAAAGAAAAATTTCCCCTCTAATTGAAGCCATCGCAATAAAGCGACAGTTCGCGTGACGGTAATATATATATATATATATATATATATATATATATATATATATATATATATATATATATATATATATATATATATATATATATATATATATATATATATATATATATATATATATATATATATATATATATATATATATATATATATATATCTCGATCGAATCTTTAAGTCACGAATCAATCGAAATTTTAAGTTTACTTTTATAAAAAAATATATAAATTAAAATTTATATATATTTATTTATTTATTTATTTAATTTTACTAAATGCTACAATAGATGTGTTCCAGATGCCGTTTTGTTGCTAATTATTCCATATTCAATTAAAAATTTCTTTAAGCTAAAGCTATACATATATATACTTTTAGTTTGTCACTTAACATGTAATTTCTCTTAATAATTACAAATAGAGAGCCAAGTGAATTAGGATTTAATTTTAATTATCGATCCCAAAAATTGTAAAAAAAATTTAACAGACGTCTACGAGTACGTATGTATATCATAGTGAACCGTTGGAAGTCAAAAGCTTTTAAAAGTTACGTTACGAGATTCGAACCCACACTCTTTACACGTTACATATAACTGTACATAAATAGTTCTAAATATAATATTAACATAGTATTATACTCATATTATTAGACAATCATACAAATAAAATGTACAAGATATATCTATACTGTACAGGATTATAAGTGCTTTACCTAAGTGGCGCTTTATCAGCCTATGTGCTATCTTTGTAAACTTATTTAAATTTAAATATAATAATTAATTTGCAAGTTATTTTGTTAGAGCCGTCGTGGCTCAACGTTACAGTGTCCGGGTTCGATTCCCATGAGGGAAGAGTGAATTATTTTCATTTTTCTCGCTCTGGTAGCAAAAGAATATGGCGGAGAATTTCACCACTTAACGTAAAGAAATAGTAAAAGTGAAGACGGAATGTGTTGACAATAGGTTTCATCTGCCTACCGTGCTACATGCGGGATACAGCGTGAAGCTAAAAAAAATAATGTTTGTGGTATTTTAAACAAAAACCTATGTTTGTGGTAATGTTAAAATAAGCTAATATAACTATAAATATTATTATGCAACTACTAAATTAAATACGTAAAGCTAATATAACTATAAATATTATTATGCAACTACTAAATTAAAGTATATAATATAAATAAAATTCAAGTAAGACATTTTATTCAGCTCTACGCATATGGAGGAGAAGCTCGTATGAAGACACTGCATTCAATGTCATACTTTACCTTACCAGATACATAATTATTATAAAAAAAAGTACACATATACCAGCTACTGAAAATTGTGGCCTAACTGAAAAAAAATAAAAAATATTTTTTTCAAAAGTATGGTTAGTACATTCCTGTCTCCACTCTCCGCCCAACGACTCTAAGTAGAGCAAAATAAGATCTCACTTGAAATTGGAAATAATTTTAATCTTACACCAAGCGCAAAATGGAATCCACATCACACACATAATACATAAAACTCATTTTTTTATTAATATCTGTATGTATAACACACGTTCACTCGACAGCGTTAGTACTAGCGATATTGTAAACAGTAAGTTTATTACAGTACCGTGTCCACAAAGGCACGGTATGGAAATAATATAGATATGGCTTTCATAGCCAATACCATATAGCTGGATACAACCGTTCAGTAGAAAATTGTCTACATATTCACATTATTACGACGATATCTGAGATATGAATATTTATTTAGAGGATATTTTTCTTTTAATATGGGCTTGTTTTGTAATGGGGTCGCGTCGTGGTGAAGTGGTGAGATGGTGTGGGTTCAAATACCACTCGGGGGATTATTTTCGAAGCGCGATATTTAGAATATTGGGCGGAAAACGCTGAATGGAGTGCCACGTTCTGTACAACTGTATAAAGACCAGAAGAAACGAAGTTAATTGAAATATGAAAAATTTAATGAATGTGAATCGAACTCGCGACCTTCGTGTTTTACTGTCAAAATATTCCAATTGTATATATAAAATATTCAATAAAATTTTAATAATGTTATATATTATGTATTATATATAACGGAGTAGTTGGAGGGTTAAGTTACTAGTGTTAAGAAATCCCGTCCCCCACTTTCCGCCCAATTTCAGTGACCATACTTGTTTAGCGGCGGAACTCAACGCCACATGTTGCCTCCTCACCAAAGTCATTCCCTAATATTTCCCCTAAGTAGAAGTCGAATCCGTGACGCTTACAATCAGAAGCAGTAGAACTGCACCATGGTGGGTATTACACAAAAAAATCAAAATTAAATGATGTAGAAACTTTATGATATCAGCTATATTTATAAAACATAAAAAATATGTTTTTAGCATAAAAAGTTAAATATATATATATATATATATATATATATATATATATATATATATATATATATATATATATATATATATATATATATATATATATATATATATATATATATATACTACGTATTAATTTGCAAAGCACTGTCTCTTCTAACCACATTACGCTTACGCCCGCGTTCTGCACTTTACAGTTGAATAATAAAAGAGCTACAAGTATTTATTTAAATTGAACTTAAATTAATTATAGAATACTATTTAATAAATAATATGTTTATATTCTTAAATGAAATTTTTGTGTTAGAAATATAATAGAATAATTCACATATAAGAGATGTAGAGCATAAAAAAGGAGAGCAAATAATCTCTACGGAGAGAAGAAAAGTTAATCTATTTTGATTTACACGTTCACGTTCGTCAGCTTCACGCTTAATCCCGCATACAGAAGGGTAGGTAGAATGAACTCAGTGTTAAGACACTTCATTTTCCACTATTATCTTGAATGAGAGACTTGAACTGTTTAGTAGAGGAACTTAACGCTACAATTTGGCTTATGAGAGCGAAGAGATTAATACAATCTATTCTCGTGAACGGCTTTCTTCGCTTGAAATACACAATTACTCGTATTAATTTAATAAACTGAATTAAGTTTGTATTTCAATATACATACAAATATATTATGTTTGAAGCACACTTGTAGTCAGTAAAAATAAGAGAATTTGGATAACTTAGTCTATATTATTATAGTAATTGTCATACTTGAATAATTCATACATGATATAATGATTTAACTAATGAGTAATGATAAATAAATAATGAGGTTGGGTAGGCAGGGGAACCGGAACCGTAGGCAAAAGTAACCTAGTGTTAAGACACTCCATTCCCCACTTTGACCTGAATTGTTCGTTGACCTGAACAAGGCCTTCGACACGGTCAGTAGGGAAGAATTTTACAATGCACTTGAGAAAATAGACTGTCCTCCAAAGCAGCTAAAGCTAATAAAATCCTTTCATGAAGGCATGAAGTTTAGCGTCATATTTAATAGACAAACGTCCGAGTCTTTCGCGATGCAGAGACGAGTTCGCCAAGGCTGCATCCTGGCTCCCACTTTGTTCAGTATCTTATTCTCAATGTTGCCCAACGTTGCTTTCGGTGACATGTAGTAGGGCGTTCATCTCCACACTTGTGTGGAGCTGATGGTAAATGATTTAACATTACTACATTGTTAAAGTCCCACCGCAAGCGTGAGTATCTATTCATTGACACCCTGCTCTTTATCGACTACGCGGCTTTTGTAGCGAAAACTCCAGCAGAAGTGCGAACTGTTCTGGACAGATTCTTCCCTTGCCCAGCTTGTTCCCCTTTATCTATGTCCATCATTGCTAAGAAGATGGTGATCCTAGCGCAGGGCTATACGTACCAGCCTATCATCGTTATCGTGCCCTTAAAGGACATGCCGTCCAGACCTTACTTACTTAAATACTAGAACATTTTGTATTCCTTCTTGTATGGCTTAGCAAGCGTTTGTAATAATTTGCTTCATTCCAATATAATATATAATCATTATTATATATAAACTCTTCACTTGAATCACTTTATCTATTAGTAAAAATAACATAAAATTTAGTTTCATAGACGATAACAGTAACGCATTCAGTTCAGCCACCCACAGACTATCACAAACTGTCAAAACAAGGCAAATTATTGATTTTTTATTGATTTATTAGAGAGAAAAATACCAAAGAGGCAAAAAATACACCATAAATTGACGTTTTAATGACGCAATAGTATCGCCGACCTACACCCGTTGCTTATGGGTTTGATCGTCACTATAGGGAATAATTACCATTTTGCCGTTCTGAAGTTAATAAAAATCGCTTAGTTTCTATTGCTACGCATAATAGTGTACGATTTTAGACTAAAAGTTCAAAAATGTCAACTATGCTTAGTTTTAACACTAGAATTTCTTTATCTATTTATATATATATATATATATATATATATATATATATATATATATATATATATATATATATATATATACTATATATATATATATATATATATATATATATATATATAAATATCAGCTGATGTAGACATCAGTCACTTGAGTCAGAATAACATAGATAATAGATAGATAAAAATATTATATATCCAAATCAATAAGTGCGGCGTTGAGTTCCACCATTCTATACTCATAACGCAACGCAGTATCGTAATATTACGATCCTTCTGCTTATCCTCCTCCTATCCTATCCTATATTCCTCTATCCTAATATCCAAAATGCAGGATACAGCGTGAAGCTTAATAAAACCATTTTTATGCTAACTCTACATTTGGAACGTTAGTGCAAACCAAACAGGATTACGGCAATTTATAGCGATCACATTAATTAAATAAATCCTGATAAACCGCTAATAGAGAACTATTATAACTGGAGTAAACTTTCTCCTACAATTACCCACGCCTTTGTTGCCTCCAGCAACTTTGTATATCTTTCTTTTGTCTCTCTTCGTAAGATGAAATAAAATTCTTTTATTTTATCAATTTACCGATTATTGTATTATTTAATCCTTGATAGTCATTTTTGTTTTTCCTAACGTACTTAGGTGCGTAACTATATGTTGTATGCCACCTTTGGGTTATCTGTATGTCAGTAACAGGATTCTTATGTATATAGGTGAATCCTCGAAAGGTGGAAAGTGGAGAACGTAGTGTCTTAACACTAGGTTTCTACAACCTACGATTCCCTCTGCCTACCCTGCTAAGTGCGGGATAGAGCGTGTAGTGTATCGAACTCGCTATATTGTGACCTCCTTATACAACTAAAGCTGCATACAACCTTTTTGGCAAGAATTCGTCCAAAAATTTCATCTAGGCATTAGTTCAGTATTTAAGACTTAAGTAATGAAGAGTCACGAACTTGACTTCCATCTCTAATTCATTTGTTTCACAAACTTTTTTCATTTGCGGTTTCGTTAAGCGTCCCTTTAATGAACTTCCCAAAGACCAACATTAAGGTAAATCGATATATTAATTTATCAAGTTATTTTACGACTTTTGTTGTTTTAAGAAGTAAAAGGTAAGTGGTAACTCTTAATTTGATCAATTTGCTGTATTTTTTTATTATTTTTTTTTGGGATTCTGTACATGAAAAAGAAAAATATGGAAATCTTATAGAATCAATACAATACAAATATACTTTATTGCATAGCAGAAATATATATATACATTACATAAGAGCTAAAAAAGGAACAGAAGTACAATAAGGCGGCCTTATCGCTAAAAGCGATCTCTTCAAGGCAACCTTTGGATGTTGGAGTTCTACATACATGGGCGGTGCATTAATTATAACATATACATAAACATACAAACAAATATAAATAAAACATGAATAAATAAATAATACAGGCATACAAAAATACTTATATACATACATACATTCATAATGTACATATAAATAAATTCAATACATACACACTATACATATAAATCATTAAAAATAATTATTATAATAACACAAAGTCAAAATTACTGGTTTAAATAGTAATTTTTAAGTAATTTTTTAAAAGTGTGCAGGCTTTTCGATCGTCTAATTTTAAAAGGTAAGGAACTCCACAGTCGGGCAGCTTTAATAGTAAAGGAATTAGAGAAAAAGAAAAAAGAATAAAGAGGAATTTCAAGCAAGGGGTTACTGTTGGAGCGTAAAGAATGTGAGTGAGTGTCTTGAAGAAACTTAAATTGTTTCTTCAAGTATGGAGGAGTAGAAGGATTAAACATCACTGAATAGAGAAGATGAAGTATGTGTGTATTCCTGCGAAGGCGAATACGGAGTCACTTAAGCTTATTACGAAATTCGGAAATGTGTTCATATTTACGTACACCGAATATGAACCTGATGCAAAGATTTTGAAGCCGCTCAAGTTTATTTAAAAGTTCCTCTTTAATATCAAGATAACAAATATCTGCATAATCAAGAATTGGTAAAAGGAGTGAGTTTGCCAGAACAATTTTGGTGGGTATTGGTAGAAAAATGCGCAGTCTACGCAGGCACGAAGACGCAGCGTAAATTTTTTAGCTTACTTCTTCTACTTGTGGGTCCCAGGATAAATGCTGGTCCACAACCAACCCTAGATTCCTGAGTGATTTTCTAAATGGAATACAAGCTTCATTGATTGATACAGATGTTATTTTTTTTCAATTTTCCGCAATAATCTAGGACTGCTGATTATTATAGCTTGGTTTTTGATAGGATTCATCATGAGCCCAAAACGTTTCCTCCATGTTGAAATTTATTCAAGGTCATTGTTTATCCTTTTGATGGTATTAGAAAAATCCGTGAGAGTTTTCATTTTTGTAGTACGATATGTATAGTATCGTTTCGTTATTTCCGTAGCCAAAGGACGTAGGTTCTGATCGTGTTGTTCATCTAAATTATATAGATATAATAAAACGCATTATGATTTTTTATATTAATTTATTTATATAAAATAATACGAGTGTATACCACCCATTCATGTCCTGTCTACCGCTGCTAACTATATTTCACTATGTTTGTACTTCAACATATTTCTTTAATACAATAATGAATACTATATATGTATGTATTTCTAAACATTATATTCGCTTCTTATACGCAATGATAGGACTGGAACAGGGGGAGGGGGAGTAGCTATTTATCTAAGTCATATCTTTCTCAATATTAGATAAATCGCCTTCAGCTTACTCAAACGCATCGGTGCATATATTAATAGAAGTCTTGTTCGGCACTCTTAAAATTTTTCTGGGTATGTTTTATAGTCCTAACCTGCATATGAATTATTTTGATTCCTATGAGTCCCTATTAGAATCATATGTTCCGGGAGCTGACCACACTATAATTATGGGGGATTTCAATACATGTCTTATCAACAAAGATTAACGTGCAAGCAGGTTTAAAACTGTTATAAATAGCTCCAACCTTGATATCCTTCCAACAAATGTAACTCACTTTTTCCCTGGCTGTGCGCCATCTCTACTGGACTACATGATCGTCTCATCAACTAAGCGCGTTGCTACCTTCGGACAAATCCCTGCGGAGGCGTTTTCATATCACGACCTCATCTTCCTCTCGTACAAAATTCGTCTGCCCGAGGTTAAACCTTCGATAGTGATGCGAAGGTGTTTCAATAATATCGACAATGAAAAATTCATGAGTGATCTTAGTCAGATTGACAGGGATTGAATATTTAGTGCAGAAACTGTCGATGATAAATTAAATATATTTAATTCTATTCTCATTGATCTTTTTGACATACATGCACCTTCTTCTTCTACTCAGCATTGTCCCGGCCTATTGCCAGGGTCTGCTTTCCTGCTTCTTGAGCATCCTCAGTGGTTAGTCCATTGGCTCTCATGTCCTGCCTCACGACGTCCAGCCATCGCTTCCTTGGGCGTCCGGGGGGTCTTACTCCAAGGACAGACATATCAAGGCATTTTCTTCCGACGTAGTTCTTAGGCCGGTGCAAAACGTGGCCATACCATCTCAGACGACGCTCTTGGAGCTTACCCGCTACGTCACGGACCCCAAGACTACCTCGAATGAATGTGTTGCGTATGCAATCAGCCCGAGTAACGCCACACATCCACCTCAGCATCTTAATCTCCGTTACGTGAAGCTCCTGAGTGTGCCGAGATAATGCTAACCAACATTCGCTGCCGTATAAAAGAACTGGTCGGATCATGCTCTTGTATATCAGGCCCTTCAGCTTGGGCGGTATTCTGCGATCGCAGACCACACCAGTGACCTCCCGCCATTTGGCCCAAGCAGCGCTAACCCGGGCGTGGACATCGTAGTCGATGCCTCCGGACTCATGCATAATGGATCCAAGGTACCTTAACTTCTCCGATTTAACGGCTGGCTCAGGCCCGATGTGGATGGTGCTCGAGTCTGGGTTCCCGCAAGCCATGTACTCGATCTTTGACACGTTCAATTTAAGACCACCGTTCTCAAGCGCCCCCTTCCATGCATTCACTTTACGCTCCAGCATCAGTCGGTTCTCGTCAATGAGTACTATGTCATCGGCATACATCATCAGCCATGGAGGTCCTGGATGTGAGCCGTGACAGTATCTAGCACTACATTAAACAAAAGTGGACTAAGAGCTGAGCCTTGGTGAACCCCTACTGTTATTGGGAAGGGTTTGGTATCGCCAACAGCGGTCCTAACTGTAGAAACAGAGTCATTGTACATCTTCTTCCACTTTGCATTATCCCGGCCTATTGCCAGGGTCTGCTTTCCTACTTAGTTTACTCCACTTTGCACGGTCTTGAGCATCCTCAGTGGTTAGTTCATTGGCTCTCATGTCGTGCGTTACGACGTCCAGCCTTAGAGTTACTTTATTTTTATTGTTTAACCTAAATTCGAATTCTATTGTGTGATGTTGTGATGAAGGGCAAACGGAAGTATTTACTTTCCAGCCATTGATGTTTTCGGATATTTGATTTGTAAAAATGCTTAGATCAAAGATAGACGTTCTGACAGTACCACGTCATATCGTTTTAAATGTGGGGTCTGTTCCTGTGTTACCTATTATTAAATCGTTAGTGGTTATGAGTTTCATGAGATCTTTGCCTCTTTTATTAAATCTGATGGAACCCCACTGAATATGGTATCCATTGAAATCGCCACCGATTATTATATTCGCATGTGGATGGGGTTTTTATGAATAGTTCTAATTTATTTAAAGTACTATCAGGATCTTCTCTGGGTTCAATGTATACGCTTCCTTTAGCCGCGCGTGTTTTAGGTGGGGTTTTAATCATGATTCGGGGATAAGGTTATTTAAAATAGTAAAATATTATTTTGTAATGCGCACAAGTTAGTTAAATCTATGAATCTTGCTATACGGTCAAAGTAATATTTGGATTGATCTATTAATATCTACACGTAAAGCTAGCGAAGTGAAAATCAAAAGAAATATTTGGATTTCAAACTATTGATGACAGATTTTGTTTACCTACCTAGCGAGTATAGAGTGGGTGGGAGTTCGATTTTTCCAGAAACTACGCAACCGATTTTAACAAACGAGATGTCTATCGATAGGGCTCATCAAGGCCATATATGTCAAGTCGGTAGGGGAGGAAGGTTTCGGAAATAGTCCTCGAAAAACCCCAAAAATTCAAAAATTTATAAAAATTCATATATATACATAAAGCTATATATATATATATATATATATATATATATATATATATATATATATATATATATATATATATATATATATATAAATATATATATATATATATATTATATATATATATATATATATATATATATATATATATATATATATATATATATATATATATATATATATATATATATAAATATATATATATATATATATATATATATATATATATATATATATATATATATATATATATATATATATATATATATATATATATATATATATATATATATATATATATAGATATATATATATATATATATATATATAGAATTTTGAAAATAAATATATGAATTTTTGAAGGAGTGGCAGCGTTCCAACTCTCCTGAAGACAGGCTGGAGTACATAGCAGCAAAACGTGCCAGCAAAAGAGCTGTAGCCAGAGCCCGCAGTGAAAGTTTATTACCTCTATATGATAAACTTGAAACTGTGGAGGGGCAGAAGCTCATCTACAAATTGGCACGTGCTCGGGATAAAGCGACGCAAGATATCACAAAATGTCTTTGCGTCAGAGATTCCCAGGGCAAGCTGCTCTGTAGTCATGCTTCTGTGAAGGAGAGGTGGAGAAGTTACTTCTTGGAGCTGCTGAATACTCAGCACCCGGGTAGTATTCCGTCTGAACCACCTCCTAACCTGGGACTTATTGCTCCAATAACCCTTGATGAAACTCGAAATTGTCTTCGACGCATGAAGAACGGCAAGGCGGTGGGACCTGATGATATCCCGATCGAAGCGTGGAAATCATTGGGCTCTCGTGGTGTGCTCATGCTTACTGATCTTTTTAACCGCATTTTGAACACTGGGACGATGCCACATCAATGGCGGCACAGTTTTATTACCCCTATTTACAAAGGAAGGGGCAGTGTTCAAGATTGCGGTAGTTATAGGGGCATTAAGATTATGAGTCACACCATGAAGCTTTTCGAGCGCGTGATCGCCCTCAGGCTCCGCCGAGAATGTACTGTCTCTGAGTGTCAATATGGATTTCAGCCAGGATCAGGCACTACGGACGCCATTTGTGCCCTCAGAATTTTGATGGAGGCACACAGGGAAAAGAGGAGAGCTCTGCATGTGGCATTCTTAGACCTGCAGAAGGCCTTTGACTGTGTGCCACGTCAGTGTATCTGGTGGGCACTGCGATCCAAAGGGATCCCTGAATCCTATGTTGCTATTATCAGAGACATGTACAACGACTCTGTTTCTACAGTTAGGACCGCTGTTGGCGATACCAAACCCTTCCCAATTACAGTAGGGGTTCACCAAGGCTCAGCTCTTAGTCCACTTTTGTTTAATGTAGTGCTAGATACTGTCACGGCTCACATCAAGGACCAGCCTCCATGGCTGATGATGTATGCCGATGACATAGTACTCATTGACGAGAACCGACTGATGCTGGAGCGTAAAGTGAATGCCTGGAAGGGTGCGCTTGAGAACGGTGGTCTTAAACTGAATGTGTCAAAGACCGAGTACATGGCTTGCGGGAACCCAGACTCGAGCACCATCCACATCGGGCCTGAGCCAGCCGTTAAGTCGGAGAAGTTCAGGTACCTTGGATCCATTATGCCCGAGTCCGGATGCATCGACTACGATGTCCACGCCCGGGTTAGCGCTGCTTGGGCCAAATGGCGGGAGGTCACTGGTCTGCGATCGCAGAATACCGCCCAAACTCAAGGGGCTGATATACAAGAGCATGATCCGACCAGTTCTTCTATACGGCAGCGAATGTTGGCCAGCATTATCTCGGCACACTCAGGAGCTTCACGTAACGGAGATGAAGATGCTGAGGTGGATGTGTGGCGTTACTCGGGCTGACCGCATACGCAACACATTCATTCGAGGTAGTCTTGGGGTCCGTGACGTAGCGGATAAGCTCCAAGAGCGTCGTCTGAGATGGTATGGCCACGTTTTGCGCCGGCCTAAGAACTACGTCGGAAGAAAATGCCTTGATATGTCTGTCCCTGGAGTAAGACCCCCCGGACGCCCAAGGAAGCGATGGCTGGACGTCGTGACGCACGACATGAGAGCCAAAGGACTAACCACTGAGGATGCTCAAGACCGTGCAAAGTGGAGTAGACTGAGTAGGAAAGCAGACCCTGGCAATAGGCTGGGATAATGCTAAGTGGAAGAAGGAGAAGATATATATATATATATATATATATATATATATATATATATATATATATATATATATATATATATATATATATATATATATATATATATATATATATATATATATATATATATATATATATATATATATATATATATATATATATTTATAAAAATTCATATATATACATAAAGCTATTATAACACCAAATTTCTATCGAAAAGCAATATAATATCGATAAATAATTAACTCGCATTCGCCCTAAATAATTTACTGTGTATTAACTATTAAACGCTTGTATTGTTAGTATTTCGTAATTGGAGACCTATTTGGAATTTCACAATATTCTGAACTATTGTATATATCATATATATATTTATATATATATATATATATATATATATATATATATATATATATATATATATATATATATATATATATATATATATATATATATATATATATATATATATATATATATATATATATATATATATATATATATATATATATATATATATATTTATACATGAACTAAACTATAATGATACCATCGTGGCACAGTCGAGAGGTTTTCAAACGATGCTTATCGGTTCAAATTACGTTTTTTACACCTAAAGGTTGCCTGGCAGAGATCGCTTTTAGCGAAAAGATACCCTGCTGTACATTCTTCTTTTTTACAAATAAAAAATTTAAAGAATGTGTGTTTCTTTGTTTTTGTAAATTTTATTTGTTGTGTCGTATAAAGTGTATTATTATTATTATTATTTATTAGACAGTCAGTCAAAGGTTCAGTCTAATGTAATATGGTGTAGCATTTAGTACCTTAAATGAATATGTTCGGTCTCCAAATAGACCATTATTTAATATCGTTCTTGCTATTAATGAAAGGATTTACTTCAGCCTCTATTTATAATATATATATATATATATATATATATATATATATATATATATATATATATATATATATATATATATATATATATATATACATATATATATATATATATATATATATATATATATATATATATATATATATATATATATATATATATATATATATATATATATATATAGACTGTACAGCTAGAGCTAAAGTGTACATCACACACATTGTTGTCAATGAAACACACTCACACACACCCGTCTCTCTTCATACAAACTCATGCATACGAGTACACCCAACACAACAAGTTACGTATCTCCGCTTGCAAGACTTTGTTCGCTGCCTAATTGCTACTTTTGTATTATTGTGTAATTAAGTCGCAGTTCCGACGCGAAAAATAATGAGAGCATTGTTCCTTCGCGACCTACATCTATTGTTCGCGCGAGTGTTAACTGATTTTACTTGTTATGCTAATAAAGTGTGATTTACTTTTGGATTTTGAATTATGAAGCTATCTTTGTGCAGACTAAGTGGATGAATGTGGGTTGGTGTTCGATTCCCGCTTGGGGTTATTGTTGATTACAATTCTTTTAGCTTTACGCCGTATCCCGGAAGGAGATGGTGGGAGAGGAAACCGAGTGTTATGATATTCTGTTCCCCATTTTCGTAGCAGGAATTGAACCCATAACCGTCTGTATCTGTAACCGAAAGTACTAATTGGCTAGAAATTGGGAACACAGTATTTGTACAAGAAGTTGGCCTTACTTAACTTTAACCAGTTTTTGGTTTTTTTGTTTCGAAAGCAGTAAAGTCCGTCCCAAAGAAGAATTGACCTGCATACCTTTAATCTTAACCCAATCTGTATTTGTTTTGAAAGAGCAACTGTCGAATTTCTCAGCAGAGCCAACGTTACGAGCTGGTAGTAGCTTCCTGTAGGACTGACACTACTGACATCTCCATGTAAATTGACAACTCAAAAAAGGCCTAGTTCAAAAGGAATAATTAGATTTTGAAACATGAATATATACGCATACAATATATAACAATAATAGCATACACATAACATAACATAAAATTTTATTTGCTTAGCAACGTAGAGCAATTACTATATCGTTCCAGTCTTTGCGACTTTCCGTCAATTCCATAAAGCTTTTAAGCCATGGCGTACTTAACTAGACGGACAGAACAAGTACATACTATATGTCCCTATGTGTTTTTCATAAATTAAATATATATAATTCGGTAAAAGTAATCCACCAATGGAGTGCATTATAGAGCAGTGGTACAGCGTCTGCATGTAAATGCGAGGGTCGTAGATTCGATTCCCATTTGGAGAAATTAATAACTTCTGTTTCTAAACAATTATTTTAATATCTTCTCTCTGGTAAAAGACAAAGCGTGACGTTTACTTTCGCCAAGTAGCACGCAACGTCCCGATAATTTGGCAGTTAATGAAAAATGGAGTATCTTAACACGTGGTCCCCTCTGTCTATCCTGCTATATGCGGGATACAGCGTGAAGCTAAGCAACTAAACCACAATCAACACGTTAACTTAGTCTACCATACCAACTATAGTTATCATTTGGCATCTCTTTAATTATTTTGTATACAATAAACTTCATACATGATATAAGCTCACAGTGTAGGTCGAACTAAACTTGCTACTTGCTACATTGTTCATTTTAACTTTTCACCCCCGAGACATGTTGGCAGCAAACTCCATCTAACATTCATACGGCTGCTACGGTATCCACCGTAGATTGAAATTACTTAATCGATATTTAAGGACTATAGCTATTGCCTCACAACGCTTAGAATACAATGCGGCTACATTAATTCGAATTTTAATAGGATTAGTATGTAATAATTTAATTCAAATCGTATATTTGTAATGGAATATTTTTTTTTCTTAGTTGTAAGCTGTTTTAAAATTAATTCTAGACAATGATATACGTATATGGACTTTGTGGTTTATCATTCATCATCATTATTGTCATATTTTTTTATTTTAAAGTGTTATTTCATACAAAATAAATATTTATAGAACACGCATAGAAATTTGAACCTAGTGGGATTAGAATCCACTCTTGGAAACCGTTCAAGCATTTTGACCGCCATACGTTCACATCAAGCTAATTCAAAACTCATATACGATTGTTAGAACTTATTTGTGTAATTAGCATCTCTGTACGAAGAGTTTTCACAAATCTCATCTGATCAAAGAATTATACATAAAATAAAATCTTTTTATTGATTGATTTAAAAAAAAAAATATCGTCATCTTTCATCAAACCTAATTTAAGCCCAGAAACTGGAAACAGTGCTTTCATCCAGATCCTAAAAACATGTAGTTTATTCTCAAACGAGTGACTTCAAAGGCCTGCCGTTACTTAAGTACTGATGTGAGAAAGTGCGGTGGAACCGGAAATTATGAAACCACAAAGAACCGATAACAATACAATATTGTGCTTTTGGACAACTTTCTTGGAAGGGAATGGTTTCTTACTTGGTACCGGAAATGTTATTAAAAGAAAGCTTTTATATATTATGGTAGGCAAGTTGTTGTTGTATATTTATAAAAATCCCTTTTTAATAGTAATTGCCGCACCTCGAATGCTGAATTAAAACTTTTTATTTTTACATTTATGTAAATAACCTACCTCGTATTTACTAATTCTTCAATTAATAATTTCGAAATATATTGTGTTTTTTAGCTTCAGGCTATATCACGCACATAGCAGGGTAGGCAGAAGGAACCCTAGGCAGAAGGAACCTAATGTTTAGACGCTCCTTTCCCCACTTTCCCCACTTCGAGAGATTTTGTGATGAATGGCGGAACTTAACGCTACGTTATGTATTTTTACCAGAGCGAAGGAAATGTAAATAATTCATTCTTCTTGAATGTTTATTCTGTGAATGTGATTAGAACCCACAAACCGTCATTTACAGTGAGACCCTGTGCCTCTGCGCCACGACGGTCCAAAATATTTTAAAGTATATTATAACATATTTATTTTATATTGTAATTGAGTTCAAAAACTAAATATCCGGATTTATGTCTCAAAGGAAATTAATCACCAATAGAGAATGCTCCATCAGACCTGATCAAGTAGTTCAGTCGCTCGATCCTGGAAAGTAACACCGTTGATGTTCAAAACGTAGCTATAGTATAAATAATAAACATCTAATCTCAAACTAACCTTCATAGTTTATACTGAATAATAACTAAGTTGATGTAAAACGGTACAAGATTCAAACCTACATTAATTATTCTATTTGTCGCTACTTACTTGTTGGCTGGCAGTTTGTTTGGAACATAAGGTCCTAATTTCTTAATTGCTTTAGGCTTCCGGAGCTCAAAAGAAAAAGTGAAACCTACTTTGTTGTCCGTCTGTTTGTTTGTATGTCTCTCTGTCTCTTGGACGCAAGAGGCATTAAGCTAAAATTTATACCAGCATTCAGGTTGGTAAACCCTCGAAGGAAAATCATATATAGTGAAGGCAATGATACAGGTGTTTAGGTTCATTAAAACCTATTTGGTACTTGATTTATGAAATTGGCAAAAATTCATAACTTACAGAACAAAATGAGAAAAATCTACATACATTTTCATATACATGTATATGATAGAAAATAACCGCAATTTTAAGTTTTTTTTTTACTTTTACGATTAAAAACGTTAATATTTTCCGTCGATCTACAATCGTGCAAATGGTGCAGAACCCTATGTGCCGGAAAATGACTCGCACTTGACCGATATTTTTACTTATTATTATATACATACATAATATTGTCCGGACATTTTGTAAGGTAATATAGTTGTTTTATTTTATATATTTTTTTAATTTTGCTTTTGACATCACCTAAAAGTAGGCCTACCTACATGACTATTGACTATATATATAGATTACTAGCTGCATCGGCTACTTTGTCTACATAAAATAAACTTTAAAATTAGCCAATTCACTAAAACAGTTTTTTTCTAGCAATTTTGCCATGTAAAATACTTTAAATTGATATAACATTTTTTATGAATAGATTCAAATATAATAAACTCTAAATATTAAAGGAAGCTTATAATAATATAATATAAATAAAGCTCGATTGATACGGTTAAGGTGTTGTTAAAGTTTAACTTGTACAAGCACACAGACAAACAAATAAAAAAAAAGAGACAAGTTAGCGCCTAAGGTGCTAACTTGTCTTTACCAATATAAAATTTACTTAACTTCCATTCTGCCATTGAATCTATATATTCTGTCCACTCTTTATGACATATGACTATTTTTCGACATTAAAAACACATACTATAACGCTATACACTCGTAACATATAACAACAACCGCTAGCAGAGTTCACAGTGAATAATAACTGAGTAACTGTAAAACAGTGCATGACTCAAATCTCAGCTTCCGTCGGTCCTGGATAAATTATGCAGATGCGACCGTTTATACTGTACGATATCACACATACATTTATATATATATATATATATATATATATATATATATATATATATATATATATATATATATATATATATATATATATATATATATATATATATATATATATATATATATATATATATATATATATATATATATGACTTTCAACATATTATTGTCATGTATGTTAGGAAGTCCCTTTGCGAGTACATAATTATATTACTACTGTAAGCGCAGGCTAACAAATCAAGTCTTCAGGTTTATAAAGACTGACTCTCCTTGACTGCTTTTTAAAAAAATGAATCCCAAGTACTGTTTCTTGCTGTTATATTAATATTCAACGTATTGTTAATAGCAGTGAGCGGGGAACTAAGTGTCTTAACACTAGGTATGCCTGTATTTGTGCCTACTTTGTGGGTGATCCACTTTGTGACCAATATTCCATTCCACGTTACGTGCTTGTTAGCTACAGAAGTGAGTGGAATATTCCTAAAACTATACAACACGTCTGAAATGGATCGAATTTGTCTATAATTGGCGTTTAAAGTTTAATGATTATAGGATCAAAGTATGGGGGGAGGGGGAGGGGGTTGTCGTTATATTTTTATTATTTTTAACTCTAATTAAATTTCGATTTTAATACAATTTTATATTATATATGTGATATGTGATTTGTGATTAAACATTGAATAATAATCTGGTCTTATACCATAAGTTATTTAGTACTAAGAATATCGTCCAACATAAACGCCCCCCCCGAGCGCGGTACGCTCAATAGACCCCCAAATACATTTCCTTTTCATCTCCGCGAGGAATGGGATGACTAATTAGGAACAAAATGGGAACTAATATTATATAATTCAACTAAAAGTCTGGCGCGACGTCGGCCGTCTTTGTTTAAACTAAAATTTGTAATGAAATATAATTTATGAATAGTAGAATTTTGTATATATCAATGCTTCAAGGGCACGAACACACACACACACACACACACATATACACACACGAACACACACACATACACACACGAGCGCACACACACATAAATACATGCACTTACGCATATTTTTACGCCTTATATTTAAGTTCAGAGTGTAAATTTACTTTTCGAAAATGCTTGTAATATTCTTTTTGTTTTTTGAGTCAAAAAACAGGTCAATACATCTTAAATTTAAGGCATATTTAAAGTATTACATAATTATACACCCAACATCATGTCGTCATCGATCACATAAAGAGTAATAGGATCAAGAACGTAGTGTAACTCATACATATTTGTTTTGTTTTAAAAAGAGCAAAAAAAAGACCTCAATTACAAATTTATTACAAATTAGTATTACGAGTACATAGTTCACAATACTTTACTGCTCTTTAGCTTCCCGCTGCATCCCGCACATGGCAGGATAGGCAGACGGAACCGTAGGAACATAGTGTTAAGACACTCCGTTCCCCACTTTGTGCTTTTCGAGGCATTGCGTGTTGAGTGGCGGAACTCAACGCCGCACTATTTGCCATGTTACCAGAGCGAAGAAAATGAAAATAATTCAATCTCCCCAAGTGGGAATCGAACCCACAAACGGTCGCGTTTACAAGCAGAGGCCGTGCCTCAATATAACGTGTAATCGTGTCTAGTATACAGCTTTACATATTAACAAATATGCCACCAGTCACCTGACTGCCCTACTACTAATTTCGTGGGCTCCGATTTGTCAATATCGGTCAAGACAAGTGGCGATGATCTAAATGATGTAAGCGATAATCTATTACTGGTTAATAATCTATTACTTTTTACTTACTAAATTTTCTTATATTTTTTTGTTCAAAGTAATGTCGTGCTCGATAGTCAATTTACTTAAGTCAAGTATGTAAGTAAAGTTTCTATTTATTACTCTTATAAGTTTTTTTCGTTGACCCACAATCATGAAATTGGAACCCTCGGTACATGAATAACACTCGTACTTGACCGATATTTTTATAGTAAAGAAAAAATAGTAATGTAAATCTAAACGTAGCAAGAAAATTCCTTAGAAAATCCTAAATCCGCTTTTTCACCTCTTATTAATGTTTGATGTGGCCTACAATTTATTTGGAGGGTTGAAAAAGTCTAAAAGCTTCAAAGCCCAAAGGTCTTTTGGGCAAAACTCGATACAGTGGAACGCACATTTATTATTTACTTTAATTTATACCATAATTTAGTTTTATAAATATAGTACTAGTTTTTTAGAAGAAGAATTGTTTTATTTTCTGTATTCTAATAAAAGATGAGCGAGATAGATTACGAGCTGTACTCGCTTTATGATTTGAATGAATTCCCGAATATCTTTACTACACAACCTCCACCCCCCCCCACAAATACCATTCTGAACGACTTATAAACTTCGTTTAGACAGATATTTTTGTACATTATAGAGTTAGCGTCTTTGTGATTTTTCCATTTTCAATGCAAATAAATCATTCATTAAACTATGACATTTAAGTATGACATGCAACTAGGCTATATATATATATATATATATATATATATATATATATATATATATATATATATATATATAGCCTAGTTAGTTATGTATATATAAATATATATGGCTATGTATATATCACGTTAATAGTTTCAATGCAGCCCATTGTACCCGCATCCACAGTTACCCGGGGACATGTGTTATTCCGTTACACAGTTACCCATCATGTGGGGGGTGAAGCCGCAGGTGCTAGCTAGTTCCATATATAAACGGATATCCTTTTGTTTGGTTTTATTTTCTTTTCACGTGACGTCAAAGATTTTATTCTCATAAATCATAATGTAATCCATTTAATATTGAAAAGCGTATTCAATATCCACGTCATTTCCTTATAAGACATAAACAGGACAATTTTCCAAATACAAAGAAAATGCTTCGTCAGTCACTTTATTGTGGACGAGGATATGGTAATAGCCATTATTTGATAATTTATGTAGAAATAATAATTTAATATAAATTTGATTTTTTTTATAATATAATAATCGTTACAGCGGGTCTACGCTTTTAGCAGGTTAGACGGGAAACTAGAGCTTAGACACAACGTTCCTCAATCTTAGCCCTATTTTAAAGAGTGTGTGTTGAATGGTGGAACTTTATCCTTATCTACCCACGCCGCACTTTATCCTTGAGGAAATCTATTTTTTCTAATAAAAAATTTAACCCAAAACTTATCTCTTTTTTAGTGTACTTTCTCCTTTGTGTGTTCTCCATTCAACGTGACATTGGCCATATATAAAGAGAGAAGAAGAACCCAAAACTTCACAGGCTGTAAACGAATTTACAGCCACGACGGTCACATTATATTTTAAAAACTTTTTAGCTACATCATCAAATTTTACTATTTATTACAAATTTGCTTTGTCCAAAACAGCGAAATTGTGAACGAAAATAACAACACAGGTCGCGACGCGACCTTACCGCGACGTATATTAGTCTCATATTGTATAAATATGTGTTTCAAGATAAACTATTGCTCTCACATAAAGTTCCTTATAATGATAAATATTTATGCACAATCAATACAAAAAAGGAAATAGCCAAAAATCTACTCTAACATATATTTAAAAAAAAATCATCATAGTAAGAGAAGTACAATTTACATATTTTCTTATTTAGCAGATAAAAATGAGATTAGTAGATCCTATACGTTTTATTTATATCATAGAAACTTAGATTTTTGTAGATTTATTAGTGTTATTTTAACAGTAAGGACAAAAAATAATTATAAACGTTAAATAATTTGAACGTATCGGGATTCCAGCCTCCTCTTGCCATCAAAGCGTTCTAGCCAACAAGACTACGCGTTCTCATGGTGCATGTTTGAGCCCTAATATATTGAATTTTTATACGTTAAATACAAATTGAAAATACCTTACTTTTAAGATTGTAAGCATTCTTTCTAGTGAAATTTCAATATAAAAGACTAGCTTAGCAAAAAGACTTGCTTCCTTCTCAATTCTAAGCATAATTCTTATGTTATTTTTTTACTTCACGTGATATGTAGAAACATTGACAGACATTCAGATAGAGAGAAGAATCTGAGAAGCTCACAATGTATATATGTATGTACAAACATACAAATATTTTTATATTAAATTAGCTTCACGCTGTATCCCGCACATAGCAGGGTAAGCAGAAGGAACCGTAGGTTGAAGTAACCTAGTGTTAAGACACTCCGTTCCCCGTTCCATATTTACGTAATACAAAATAATAAAATACCAATTATTCAGCAATTACCAAGTTATCTCCTACATCCGTAGAATTATCTTTATATTGTGAAATAAGAATTAATAGATTTAGTCCCCTACAATAGAACCTTCGTCTCTCGGTCTACATTTTATTTCTTGTGATTTTCATTTTATTCATATTATAAATAAATCATGTAGTGTAACAGACAGTTGATAATATATGATGGATAAAGGATAAACGTTATTTTGTTCCTATTGGTAAATTTGCAAAAGGCTTATAAAACATACGCTGGCTGACTAAGGAAACAACGGCTGGATATCATGAGGCAAGGTATGATGGAGCCAATGGAATTCTCAGACCCTCAGGAAGCTCAAGGAAGTTGTGATGCAGGGTATGAGTAAGTTAAATTAGAAGGCTGAAGAAAATCTAACTGTATATTATTAAATTTGACTGTTGTATTGGAGGTAGTGGATTCAATATGTAATCGAGGTATGACGTCATACATATTAATACATTGATATAAATATATATATATATATATATATATATATATATATATATATATATATATATATATATATATATATATATATATAAATATATATATATATATATATATATATATATATATATATATATATATATATATATATATATATATATATATATATATATATATATATATATATATATATATATATATATATATATATATATATATATATATATATATATATATATATTGAACAATATCCAAGAGGCGCGGTTTCGAACACTGCCACGCTCAAATAATCATGTTTTTTTTTATTACTATTCATATTATACTAGCCCGTACTTTTCCATTTTTTGGTGAAGGCCTCTCTCCAGTTTTTCCGCTGTTGCCTATTTTATATATTTGTATTATTGTACGCTAGTCAGGCATGTAATGATCCAACTCATCGTGCCATGTCTTGCTACATATGAAATTCATGTACGTTATGTTATTGGGCCTTAACTCCCCAGCTATTTCATTTATATAATCAAACGCTTTTATTTAGTCGAGTTTTGCATATTTTGGAGCAAGCTGGCAGGATTGTAAGTCAGACTTGTATAATTAAATTTCAGAAACTGCTTTACAATCAAATTCACCCTAGCATTGAACCCATGACATCCTGTGCTATAAGAAAAACCAAGAAGAACCCTATTAGATTTTCGTTTAACAAATAACAACTTCTGCAGTGAAAAACTCAATACCTGTCCATCTCGAGTGAAGATCTAATAAGCGTTCAGACCCTCCAACGGACCGACGGACAATCTGACATTTATTGCTCTTTTACAGTGATTAAGATGAATTAGGTTTTTGAAGAAATGCCCCAAAAAAATGTACGTAAAAGGAGAGGGCACGTTTGTTTTCTACTGGATTGACAGTTTTGATACTATGTGGGTTTAAGGTTTATATTTACTGTACATTTTACTGTTTTCATTCATATGTTAAGCTGTAGTGGTACAGGATAGGATTAGTTGACTACATACGATATTTGCAGGTTCAAAACCACATAAATCATTATATATTATAGGCAAAGAGCGACTTTATTCAGCTGATCAGCGAGCATTTGTAAAGAAGAATGGTGAAAGTCTAAACCGTAACATGAGCTTAATTAGCTTTTTATTAATTTTGTATATATTAAATTGACAAGTGTCTTGTTGTCCTTCCATCAACATAATATTAAAATGTTACCAACACAGTAAGGAACTCTTAGAATACAGTAAGGAAATAAATGTAACTGTCCATATTAATAGTTTCAAATTGTCAGTCGTTAACCTTCATAATAATTATCAAAATGGCTGGTTTTACTGCCACTGTTGGCCTCTGCTCCCCTTCCAAGAATCTTGACGACGGTCAGTCCTATGCTACCTGCGTCCAGTGGTTTTCGGTAACCTTGTTTGTACCGTCCAGTGGTTTCGGATGGAGGGGGGATGCCCACTACCTTACAGAAATAATATTTATTAGTGGTTTACTAATTAATAAAACAACTACAAGTATATAGTCACGTTCGTAAATGCCTACGAGCAGAAAAATTATATATATATATATATATATATATATATATATATATATATATATATATATATATATATATATATATATATATATATATATATATATATATATATATATATATATATATATATATATATATATATATATATATATAAATATATATATATAAAATTCCTAATTTAGTTATTCTTTTATTATGATTGACCGTTGCCTAACCGACTGCCTACAGCGGAACCCACGTTCTAAATAATGTTGTTACGAACGTGAAAATAATAAAATCGTATCTTTGTGAACGCTGCTACGTCAGTGTGTCACATACACTTGTCTGGACATGTTTACATTTGGATGGTTTTAAGCGATGTTGTTTATTATATATTTAAATATTATGTTTTTAGTAATTTAAGTACTCATGGTAGTTTACATGGCATTAACTTAAAATTTTGTATTGTTGGATTCATTTTAATTTATTTTATCATCTCTTCGTAGGATATGCGGAGTCACCAGTGGACACAACGGTAGGTACAAGCGATGAAAGAATGGTAAAAAAAAGAGAAAAGAGAGAGGTAGGATCTCTCCATATTTATCGTACACTTATATCGTGACCTTTAAGAAGCTTATTTAAACCTAACAAAACTACAACAGTGGCAAGTGAGGCCAAGTCACAATATATGTGATATGAAATATTCAGAAACCAAGTAATAATATATATTATAATATTCTTTTTATTTCATTTAATTATATAAATTTTAGTTATTGATCACATTTTTTTAAATATATTTTTTAAAGGCTTCACGTTGTATCCCGCACATAGCAGGATAGGCAGAGAGAACATAGTGTTAAGACATTCCGTACCTAGCTTTCGAGACATTGCACATTAAGCAGCGGAACTCAACGACGCCCTTTGGCCTTGTTACCAGAGCCAAGAAAATAAAAATAATTAAATAAAAATAACACTAGAGAGTGGGACCTGAATCCACAGGCAGACGCTATGCCACTGCGCTACTACGGTCGACTGCTATGGTTACTACAGTTTCTTATACAATCTGAACCAATATTTTAAATACACGTCTCATAAATAATAGTCTTACAATAACTCTCGCATAATCCCCTCCACGGACAGCTCACAGACCACTCACCCTCATCACTACAAACGTTTGGTCCTTCCCAAATGAAAGGCGACCGTAAACATGGAATATTAGGCTTGAAAGTATACAACATTCAAATTAAAAGGGTATCGTCAGAAAGTGACATTTTGTAGGTAACGTGACAGCATTGTTACTTGTGTTGTCAGATTTTAGTATAATTAATGTTTGGACCTGTTGGACTTTTTTGGGCAAAATATAATAAGTATGGATATAGTAAGTACACTATATCATTATTTAGGTACAGTATCTGATTATAAACGCGATGGTTGTGAGTTCGATACCCATAAGGTAATGAGTTATTGTCATTTCCTCGCTGTGGTAACGAGATAAAGCGTTTAAGTTCCGCATCATATCATGCAGTGCCTCGAAAATTGGGCGGAAAGCGGAAGACGGAGTGTCTTAACACTAGGCTCCTTTGTCTAAGCCTATATATGCGGGATATAACGTGAAGCTATTAAATATTGTTGCTATTTGAAAAATTGAAAGTCCATCCCGCTATTTCACGTTACATCACAAACACTCTTGAATCTTGAGTGGTGTTGGTCTCTGCTACAATTTTTATTTTACTTAACAATAATCTAGATTATAATCAATTTACTAAATACCTTATTTTTTTAATGATAATTACAATAATTATGATTAAGGAAAATAATTTTATTGTGATAATTCAAAAATAAGTTGCCTCCACAAAGCTGCATTCATAGTCCATAATAGGTGGAGTAGTAGTAAAAAAGTCAGTGTATATTTATCGTCGCCGCAATAACAGTTAAGGGATTCCGTCGTATCATGCAAATTGGCCGGAAAAAGAGACTTATTCGGATATATATTTTTGCCTATAGAACTTACTTTGTATTAGGTTAATAGTGTAAATACTCTACGATTTATGAAACAGCTTGGTCTAATGGTGAAAAAACGTTTAAAAAGCTTACTTAGCTAACTATATACACATATTGTTGATAAAGCTTTTCTACGATAGAAAAGCTCCGGTTCCGCTTCCGGTTCCGGTTATAGAAATCTCACGTAGTCCGGTTAGGCCGAAAAAGCAGAGATGAGATAGAACTTTTTAGCAATGTATGATTTCAACAAGCATTGATTCATTCATATCTCATTTCATTCGGGGGCCGTCGTGGTGCAGCGGCACAGCGTCTGTTAACGCAATGGGTGTGCAAGTCCCACTAAGGTATGGAATAAATTATTTTCATTTTTCTCGCTGTGGTAACGAAAAAAAGCGCGGCGTTGAGGTCCGCCATTGAACACGCAATGTCTTGAAAGGCGGATAATGGGGAAATGAGTGTCTTAACACTAGGTTCCCTCTGTCTACCCTGCTATATGCGGGATACAGCGTGAAGCTATTATTTTCACTCATACCCTAAGTATGAGACCACATAATTAATATCCAAGTGGACTCCTCCGATGCTCGAACTCTCTAATTGACTACTTTTTAAATTATCCTAATAATGCCACATTTTGTGTTTCTTGAAAAATGTTAAATTCATAACAATATAACGAATATAGTGAAGCTCCTATCAACTCCCTCCCACTTCCTCATATTGTTAGTTAGGCAGAGGGAGCCTGGAGCGGAGCTCAATATCTTGAGGAAATAAAAATAATTACGTATATAAATATATTTATTTTAAGTTTGTGCTCTACATAACGTATAATTCAACTTTTGTGTATATGTATGTTTGTGTATTACACCAATACTCCTAACAAAAGCTTATATTTCATTCCGAATTTCATACGAGATGTGTACTTTATCTGCTATTGAAATCTAAATATCACCGCGTCGAAGTCTCGCTGTCGCTTAAATGCATTTGGGGATCTTGTGGTTGATGGAAAAACCTTATTCGTAATAAAACAATATAAAAGCTTATAAATCCGTTATGGTGCAGCGGCATAGTATCTGAATATATCACGTATCACGACAAGTGTGGGTTCGAATCCCACTAGGGGGAACTATTTTTTGTTCCTCGCACTGGTAATCTTGCAATTGCTATATTTATTTGTTCTATATCGAATTATAACTTATTTTAAAGTTTTTTTTTTAGTTTGACATACATCATATCTCATGTGTTGTTTAGGCACATCCCTATTTTGCAAGTGCACTTAGACTAATGGTATTGAAAATAAACATAGTATTTCATATATGCTGGATTTAAGATAATATTTCAAAGTTTCTCACAGTATTATTAACGAGTTAAAATATATATTATATATAAATAAGAAAAATCACTATAGGAAAGTAATATTTATGAATAATAATCATTATTCATATAATGCCGAATTTCTTAAGAATTTATTACATTTAGTTAGGTTAAAGTATGTATTAATATGAGTTGCAGAGTATATATGTATAGTCATTTAATAACCATTAAAAACAAGCTGTATGGGTGTGCTTTGCTATAAGAATGCACAAGTGTTCATTTTTTGTCTTCTTGTAGTGATAAGACACTACGTTCTCACTTTTGGAGATAAGTGATATTATGTAGAGTGACGAAACACCACCTTTCGTTAAATCTATATATTATGTATGTATGTTTGTCAGTTTGTTACTATGTTAATATTTGTCAGGTCTAAATCTAAACAGGTTACTTGAAGATATTATCTATACATATAATAAAATTATAACATATATGTGACAAAAACTATGTCACAGAAGCTACAATAATGATTTTAAAATATTTTGTACGTTTATCTGTGCATTCATGCGCGCTAATCTCAGAAGCGGCTTAACCGGTTTTAAATTTAAAAGCGAATTTGAAAACGAATTGTGTATTTGGGTAAGTTAACATTTCCTTTTAACATACATAACATTGATTTATTTTATTTCAATCGGTTCATAAATAAAAAAGTTTTATCAAAAATACAATATTATATTAGATTAGAATAAATCGAGAACATCGACCATGTGGGTGAAACCACATACTGGTACTAGTACATATATGTACACAAGTGATTAATAACACTCCCTTAAATTTGAATAAATAATTAATTTCCATAATAAGTACATACGGAACCCTGTCTCTATATCTGACATATTCGTGTGCAGTCGTCACTCACAATGCTAATGGACTGTATAAGATTTGCTTCGAAAATTAGCTTCTAGTGCAAAAAAGTAAAAGTTATTTAGATGGTTTATCTAAATAAGGTTGTACGCTGTGAATCACTGTCTGTCTAACAGTTGACAAGCTTTTAGTTTAGAATTCAATTTCAAAATGAAATAGCTTCACGCTCTATCCCGCATATAGAAAGTTAGACAGAGGGAACCTTGTGTTAAATCACACCTTTTCCCACGCACAGTCTAAATCTCGAGGCATTATGTATTGAGTGAAGGAACTCACCGTTGCGCTTATTTTTTACCAGAGCAACGAAATGAAACATGCATCGTCGTCATTGCAACAGGAGATGGGATCCATCTTACCTCACGCCACATACGCGTCTTGGTGCAAGGGGTCTTCTGAGCTGCCACCATGCTCATTTTATTCTCTGGTTACTAGTCAAACTCTCCTTGCCTTTCCCGCCAGGTGTCGCTGTCAAAACCACTTAAAAAAATTGATTTATCATCGTAGTATTAAATCCATAGTCACCATAAAACATTAAAACAGTATTTAGTACAATTAATATTTATCGTCTTAGTTTCATTTATTGGAATGCGACACAGTTGCACTGGCATACAGCATTCAACTGATCAGGATTTACGACTTTGGCATTCTAATCCTTACTAACCGTTAATAGGGGTGTTATTAGCGAGAAATGTATCTTAAAGTAGCGCAAAACTGGTAAATGAAGTGGCATTTTGGAAATATAGACTTTATCGCATCCTTTTGGCATCATTCTTAGTTTTATTGCTTGAAGCATTTTTGCAATTTGTATTGTTTGATCTGAGTTTACGTAAGTATTTGTTTGTATGGTTCGAGCTTCAATCACACAGGAATAGGTTTGATATGCATAAGGTATAAAATTAATCACAACTTAAGTGTGCATATGGTATACTGATAATATAAATAATAAATAAATTTGTACTCCTAGAACACAAATTTGTATCTTCGATTTCAGAATACATATAAAAAATTCTTACCTAGTTTTATTAAACTAAAACTAAAATTACTAATTATTATTTCTTATACAATTAATACTCTTTATAAGAAAACAAAATAATCATTATTGAATTAAAAAAGCTCTGAGCATATCTTTTGTCAAAGTATTTTTTTATTATTTAAAGAACATCACTAATTAATAGAGCTAAGCTAAAGCTGGTTTAGCTTTCATTTCATGGTTCAGAAGATACAAGAAATATCTCACTACTGCCTGGATATATCATAAGAAGTTTCAGAACTCAGTATGTAAATACTTGGCTCTTAAAGTGATAATATGTACTCTCCATCTCTCTACGAAAGATCACCAAATCCTATAAAGTATATAAACATACTTTCAATGCTTTTAGAAACTTTAATCCGCATAAAATGGACGAATTACCATTCACAAAGCTTTTAGATAATCCTACCCGAAATCAATCAACGTGTTTATTGGTTCCGCAGTACATTATAAATTCATTGCTTACTTTTCAACTCCCTTTCGAATTTGCAAGAAATGGGAAGTTTGTAAATAACGTTTAGTTTTATAACTAAGCTTAGAATTTAGTTAAGCATTTCGGTAACAGACGTCATGTATATAAAATCTAAATAAATATTAATTAATTAGTATAACCATGCTAGTTATATGTGCTTGATCTAAAGATATATTTTGTTCCCACAAATCCAGCGCTAGTGATGCTGTGGAGGAAAAGCTTTAGGGAAAAAGAAAAGTGTCTCTTTCTTCGCGTTCCGTCTATAAAAATATCTTAATATTAGAAGAAATCGGTCAAGCGTAAGTTTTATAATTCTATATCAACGGAAAGTATCTTAAAAGCTTTAAATTATGCGGTGAATTTCATATAAAATGCGGCAAAAATGAAGCGTAAACGTTCATATCTTTTGCTTTGGCTTAAAAGTTTTGAGTTTCAGTGCTCCAAAGGCCCTGGATATTTAATATTACTTTCAGCTTGATGCCTCCACAAAATCTTGAGAAAAATGGTCTTGACATACAACATATCCTATTTATTCTATTAGTTTCCATTTTTCTTATTTGAGGTATGGAACTCTAAGAATACAGAAAGTGTTTGTTTTTTGTATTACGCATTTCTATAAAAATACTTTGCCCAACTTTCTATTTTTATTTCGTAGAATACAAACACTGTCCTACCAAAAACTAGAAAATATAAATCTTATTTTTTTTAGGGTAAGGTTTTCTCCTTCATGCATTTCCTTTGCAGATATTAAGACAAACTCTGTATGATTGCGCCACGCCATGTCTGCCAGAGTGGGGAAAATAATTTAAATAAATGATTGAACCCATGACCACCATGTTTCCAGTCAGACACTGTCCCAAAGCGCCACAATAGCCTCCATTTGTTACTTACTATAATCTTGTAACTAACCTAAGCTATAGACCAGCCTCACATACTCGTACACTATACAAGCATTCAACATAATGTACGTGGCATCCTATTCACTCTGTCCCTTTAGTTGAAATTCCCTTTGAATACGTGATTCATGCTTACATTTTGATTCATAGTTGATTCATGTTGGCATTGTGATTCATGTGTTCTGATGATTTATGTTTACACGTGTTCTAGTTAATTAGATTTTTGCGAAAGGTGGAAATTTCAATACGGAACTAATATTAATAAGTATCATTTTTACTATACTTTGATTCATTTTTTTTCTAATATATCGCATATAGCAAGGTTGTGTCAAGAAACTCAGTTCTCCGCTCTCCACCCAAATATGATACATTTTACGTTTAGTGACTGAATTCAACGTCGCACTTTGACTGTCCTCTTAGTATAACAGTTAAAAAGAGATAATATCCATTTATTTTTTTTTTTTTTTTTTATTTAACATATATAATTATACAATACCGGTATTGTATTATTAATTGTTATAATTAAGCCTTTATTCTCACTTTCCTCCCCAAATCCTGCATAAATCAGAGAAGTGAGAGAGAAACGTAGACAAATACTTAAGGAAAAAATTTTTGAATGCGGCAAAATTTGAACCCGCGCTTCATGGAAGCCGTCCAATCGCTCTGACCACTAAGCCATGTGTTCTTCCTCACGCTGCGTTGAAATTGTTATTCTTCATTTACAATTATTACGTTGTTAGCATCTCTGTAGGAAGATTTTTATAAATATCCGCTACCCAAAGCTTATTGCAAAGAACAATCATTTGGCAATAGAGAATGCTATTTTATTAAATATTTTTTTTTTATTATTACACAATATAATATTAGTAGAAGTCTCAAGAACTTCAGTCAGAGTTGGAGTCATTTCTTACGTACAACCAGATACACATACAGCTATACAGCATATACAGCTATTTTTTTATTTTTTTTCCTATTGGGATTTGAATCTATGACCAATCAATTACAATGCCATCTTTTATAAACAATTGAAGCAAACCGTTTACTCTGATAGAAACGGTTTCATTGTAACTGTTTTATAGCGGAGACCCCTCGCAACACTCCCAATGACTTTAGGGCCTTATTTACAGTCCGTTATAGCTTTTACTGGAGCTTTAAATGGTTTATTTATAGAGATTTAAATGATTTAAGTCGTCAGGAGCTTTTGTGTCATTTCAAATATTTGTTTTATTTTAATTTTTACTTAGAAATCTTCACGCTGTATCTCGCATATAGGAGAGTAGGCAGAGGGAACGTAGTGTTAAAACACTCTAGTTCTCGTTTTTCGAGACATTACGTGTTAAGTGGCGGAATTTAACACCGAGCTTTGGCTCAGAACGAGGGATGAAAAAACTTTATTCCCCCAAGTGGGAATCGAACTCACCACTGTCGCGTTTGCCTCCTTGGCTTAGATATTGAGTTTAATAACTTTGAAATATTTAAGTCCGTCAATTCGACAGTATTGGATTCGATTCCCACTTAGGGGTATAATTACATTCATTTTCATTTTTTAGTAAGATAATAATAACGTAGTGTGTCTAAATTAGGCGGAGAGCGGCGAGTGGATTAAATAATACTAATATCTCTTAGCTTACTGTATTGTACACTGGTATTAATAATTTTATCAAAAATCTAAAATATCAATCACAATGGCATAATGTCTAAATATGACATATATATGTGTAATTCAGTATATGTATATATAGTTTTGTTAAGAGGACACCCTAGTTCCAAGTAACAATTGAATTATTATATTTTCTATTAATTGTATATATGAATATTCTATATATTTGATTATTGACATATTATTATCATTTATTTTGTATTGTAAAATATATTTGTTTTATTTTGTTATATATTTTGTCTTTTTATATTATTATTTTTTATGATGTATTTATTGTCATTTTATTCTTTTTTTATTTATCATAAAAAATAATTACAAGGTAAAATCGGTACACGGCAAGTGTCAGTCAGTCATAAAGAGCGGAAGGCAACCATAATTCATCGTTCACTTTGTCAATATTCACCCATAACGTATATAAATTAACTCCTTAGCCTCCGCTTTACGCGTTTTGCGGTTTCCATCGATCACTCAAGTCAAATTTATTGGTATAAAATTTCGGCAACATCAAATAGATTTTCAATGTTATTTTATTATTCTAAAGCGAACTGTTTACGCTGATGAAAGTACACCCACCCATTCTATCTGGTTTATGGCCTCGACCCGCAGTAAACGTAGCTCGATGGGTTTTAGGGCTGTATTTACAAATACATTTTGGTACCTCCAATGGTTATATGATAATAGTATATTTTGGCAGAGATAACGTTAAAGCTGTCTGTTTAAACAGACATGGCGCCTTTTTGGTGAGCTCATGTTCCTGATGAAGCGTGGGTGTGGTGTTCGAAGCGTGGTGACACGATCAGAATGTACTGTGTGTTATATTGGAACGATTAACATGATAAAACATAGCCTATAGCCTTCTTCAAAATATGGACGATCAAATAAAAAAAAAATTATGGGTACCGATAGTCAATGATATTAGAGCGTTTAACCAAACAGTTGTCACCTTTATAATATTAATATAAATAAGGATGGGATTATCTTTATATTAGCCCGTGAAGGAAAGACTTTGGGCCCGTTTTTAAGAATTATAAGAAGAAGGTGGAGTATGAAATTTGGCACACTTATAGTTTATGTATAGGACAAGTGCAGAACGATAGTATATTTCAATAATAATGCTTATAAAATACATTAAATCAATAAATAAAACATTACACACACTACCATATGTTTAACAATATAACTTTTGTATAAAGTGACATGTACGTTGCTATGGCAACGCGTATGTATTTCAAGCGTCAACGGGTCCTTTACTGTTAATAATCTATTGAACGGCGATTGGAAAAGATTTATAATAGAACAAGACGACATTGTTGCGCAGTTAACAGTATCCGTCAGTAAATACAGTGGTTGAAGGTTCGATTTACACTCGGGTAAATAGTTAAACTTATATATATATATATATATATATATATATATATATATATATATATATATATATATATATATATATATATATATATATATACATATATATATATATATATATATATATATATATATATATATATATATATATATATATATATATATATATATATATATATATATATATATACTTTGTTTTTGACCAAATATATGCAAATAAATGTCCTTGTATCTTTATATTTTTCGGGTGTCATGACTCTCTATTCTCCACTTTTCCCCCGAACTTGAAACATTACCTGTCGAGTTGCTGCTTCTCGCCAAAAGGCGCCATGTAGATATATACATATGTATATATATATATATATATATATATATATATATATATATATATATATATATATATATATATATATATATATATATATATATATATATATATATATATATATATATATATATATATATATATACATATATACGTACAAACTTAATAAAGTGAACACACAATGTTGAAAATTGAACCAAATTGAGGATAGGAGTGTCATAAAATAAAGATCTACTCAAACGATCAATTGTAGCTAAAAAAAATTACTATTGGTAAAAAATTAAGGAACGAAATACTAATACGGTGACGACTCTACATCACTTACATCTCACTGACTCTAAACTAACACCTAATGGTGATATATGGTATAAAAAAAATAAAAAGAATAGAGAAATAGAAAAAAAAATACTATATTCTCACATTTTACCTGAATATCTATAAAATAATGCTAAAAGGTAATGCCCCGAAAGGTAGATATATATATATATATATATATATATATATATATATATATATATATATATATATATATATATATATATATATATATATATATATATATATATATATATATATATATATATATATATATATATATATATATATATATATATATATATATATATATATATATATGTATATATATATATATATATATATATATATATATATATATATATATATATATATATATATATATAGATATATATGAAAAGGGAAAAATGTTTCGCCTAATAAGGTATACAGTCCTAATTTCATCATACCGACCCTCCCAATAGCCCTTCAATAGATTTCAAGGTATTTGAATATGTGTTCGGAATACACTTATGTGTTTTATATGAGATTTATTAATACACTTTTTACGATTCTTATTACGTAACATTATTACGTAACACGTAAATACTGTTACTGTTTGGATATCCTGTTGTTATATTATTTATATTTCTGATATAGTTATGGTTTTAAATTAAATAGAAATTTTAGACGAGGAAGAGAAAGACAAAAAGATGGGTCAAGTACGAGTGGTAATTGCGCACCAAGGGTTCCGTACTGTGAAAAATACTATTTATAAAAATTGACAAACTTAAATTTGCGGTCGCATCCACTCATTTTGTATGAAATTAACTACAGTATAAGTTTGTAATAAGTTTTGATTACGCGACAATTTTCATATATTAATTAAACATAAACCATATCTTTTCATTGCGTCAACTTAGAAGTTTGTTTTTTTTCTGAGCGTCCAGAGGTCATCGATTTGAATATTAAGCACTAATTTCAGCTTGATCCCTCCATGTAATTTTGAGAAAATGGTCTTGACAGACGGACGACAAAGTGATCTTATAAGAGATTGTTTTTTTTTTGAGGTACAAAATCTTTAAAACTTACAAAAAACTACTCCGTGAATATTTTTAATTTTAGTGTTACGCTGTATTTCGCTGGTATATACAATTGCCTGAAGAAGCCACCGTGATCGAACAGTATGGTCGAACTCAATTCGGCACTTGGTCTTCGTACCAGATTGAGAAAATCAGAATAATTCCCTTAATTAGTGATCGAACACGCAACCAACGCATTTGTTAATTTGAAATAATGAAAAAAAAATTCAAAATGCTCAATCTAATAATTGAATTGACAAAGCATTATCGATATATGAGAATTACAGATAAGAAAAAAAAATGACATAAAAAACACCTACGTTTTAATTTTTTCTATTAAATCCATATTAGCATATATTGTATGTATTTTGTTGGAAAATATTAACATGCTACAGCAACTAGACGAGGGTTGTACAAAAATGAACCAGTACATCATATATTAGTTAATTAATACTTAAAAGCTTTTTAGTATTGTATATAAATATTGGTGAATTTCTTATAATAACAATCCAAATTAACAAAACAAACGAAACACCGAAACTTTTAAAAGCCCCACAAGATAAATTTCAAGCTTTATATTACATTTAAAACTGAAAAGCTCGCCAAAGATATCGTTAAGACAAACTAAAAGAGCAACAATTGCTATCGATACTTGAGATCGTTAAAACTTGACCGCAGGTGTCGAGTAACTGTCTTAATGAAAAGAAACCAGATAAAGTTAGTTTTTATACATAGAATTGATGTTGTTCTATTTATTTTATAAATAATAACAATTATTATATATATATATATATATATATATATATATATATATATATATATATATATATATATATATATATATATATATATATATATATATATATATATATATATATATATATATATATATATATATATATATATATATATATATATATATATATATATATATATATATATATATATATATATATATATATATATATATATATATATATATATATATATATATCTTAACAAACAATTATCTCTGTCTACTTTGATATATGCAGAATACAGAATAAACCTAAAAAAATATAGATAAACAACCTATTTTTAGGTTGAGTCAATTTCTTCTCGAGTCAAAAATGAATAGAGCATTGTCGAATATCTGTCAGTCACCGATGTGACGTCATCAACAATATTGATTGATTTGTGGTCTTAGAAATTGGTAGACAATTTGTGACTCTTTGTGACTCTATCTATGCTTAATATTTAAGCTGTAGACGGCAAAGTCGTTTAAACGCCAACTTATTTTTTGTCCACCTCGTACCGTCTTCCACTTTTATTTCCATTCAATTTACGTTCAATTTTTACTGTCAAGCTCTTTTTATTTGTATGACCGACTTCAATATTGACCATTGACCAGAGCAGGCAGAGACCACACGATCTTTACACTTTATTACCACTTACGGTCCGTTTTATCTAATATATTCTCCCTATTTTTATCTGGTTCACAGAGACTCAGAGCACTCACACTTCACTTCCGAACACTCTGTTCTATGCTTTTCTTCCGAATTAGAGTCTTTTTTGTCTTGCCAGAGAGGAAAATTAAATCAGCTCAACTCCAGCTTAGGGACAGTCAGTCGACATTACAATGTATTTAAAACATTGTTTCCACTAGAGAGATTTAAACCTAAAAGTAAGCTCTTCAGTTTATCATATGATCACGAAAGCACCGGAAACCTTATATTTTGAAACCGCTTTCTGTTTAATTTTTCTAGACATAGCGTCTTAAATAACATAATATGTCTAGAGCGTATGATACAAAAATACTGTACCAAGCCTTATATGTGGTAAATCGAACCCACAACCTCATACATTACGCTTAGAGATATAAAATAAAATACAAATCTTCATATTTTACTTGCCATTAACAATAATGGTAAAACCGCTGCGGTCTGACTGCGAGCGTAATTGCTCTGTCCTGCGAAATATTATTTATGTTAGTACATTTGAGGCTATTGTCCACTGAACTTTCTATATAAGCTGTATACATAACTCTATGTACGGTATAGTTATTTGGATTTTCAATTATAGCACCTAGCAACTTCAAAATGTGCCTTAGTAATTAATTTAGCGTTCAAAACGGTCAGAGAGTGTTAAAAAAGAGATTCTCATCACTCTACTACTCTACTTATACTCTGCTTAGAAAAAAAAGGCAAAGAGAAAATCATCGTGCTGGTGTAGTGAAGAAGAGATTATTTTTTTCAAATTTTTTCAAAGCAGTTCAATTAAATCCGTTTACGTAATAACTTTAAAAGAAAGAAAAGTAGAGTGTTAAGTGATTCCAGATTATGTGTCCCACCCTTCTCTATGCGGGAGATGTGAAAATATAACAGAAGGTTTGTATGGACAAATTCTTTAAGAGAATTTACATCATTAGCTAGTATTTTACTTAATTGGTTTTTAATAAATTAGTACTTATGTAATTATTGAAACATTTTATATCCTATTATATATGTATATATCTATATAGATATACACATGTATAATAATACATATAAATATAAGAGTGTCCGTTTGTAACATTAAAATAATCGCTTTTAACTACGTGCATATGAATATATATACGGTACATATACCAAAATATCACTTTTTTTAACAATTTTTGTCTATCTGTTTGTTTGTTCTGGCTCTACTCAGAGATTACTCTTAAACGGTCAGACCGATTTTGACGAGACTTTCACAGGCAGGTAGCTGATGTAATAAGGAGATTTATTTGTGCATTTATTTATAATATATAAATATATATTATTATTATATACATATAATTTTCATGTAAAAATAATTTTTGTAAAATATGTTATAGTATAAACGAGTATACTGAACATATACAATATGATTTCTTAACGAAACGAAGCCGTCGAAGCTACGAGTATGTCGCTAGCATATAATATATTTTGTGTTGATTAAATAACTAGAAATCCCGTATTTCCCGTTCCCGTTGGAATTTCGGGATATACTATCATAGTGCTTGCCTTCACTCCCCGAGGATTCCACATGCCAAATTTGAGGTTTCTGCGTTATGTAATTTTGGCAGTAATTTGTCTGTCAGTTACACAGTAACGGTATATATATATATATATATATATATATATATATATATATATATATATATATATATATATATATATATATATATATATATATATATATATATATATATATATATATATATATATATATATATATATATATATATATATATATATATATATATATATATATATATATATATATATATATATATATATATATATATATATATATATATATATAGCTACTCGTACTTAAAACACGTCAGTGAAATTAATTCTAAGCGAAGCATGGCGTTGAATACCAAAACCAAAAATACTATAAGACTTTTATTTAGTTGATCGGTGATGGCGTTCCGAGCCTGCCAGCATATTATATGAAGAAAACACGAGCAATCTAAGTGCGTTTTTTCCTCACTAATTTACTGTAATCAAGAGATACAGAAGTATATTTTTGGTACTTTCTATTAGAATTTTATAATATTTATATTTTTATAATATTTTATAGAATTATTAATTATTAATTATTAATTATTAATATTTTACTACGGTTTTTTTCAAATTCGTACTTTAATTCTGTATAACTGTGTGTTGATATGTGTTATTTATCACTGCGTCGCATTTATTATTTTTATAATTCTTAATGAGACTTAGGTGGTTTCCAAAAACAAAAACAAAGCGCTTATCAAGCTTATTAAGCTCATCACTTGAGCTTAATTTTTCCATATATAGTAAAAGCGCATACAGTTAAAGATCTAACAATGTCGTGTTCCAACACATTTCAAATTAGAATAAAAATAATGTCAACGGTATATTAAAGTGTAAGTCGATATATTACAATGTTACATCTACATACTTATTCTGAATACCTATTGTAATTATTGATGGAAAATGAAAATTTCCAGCAGAAAATGAATCCATTCCGTTGATTATATTAACGATTCAATAGGTTTCCTATGAACATTGCTTTTCCTGTACTGTTTTGTTTCAGCCTAAAGGTAGATAGATGGTTTGAACTTTTTCATATTATTAAGAATAATTAAACAGTTTTTTACTTTTATTTAGTTTTGTAAATATTGTGACATGCAATAAAAGCTCGCATTTTGTTTTAACAAAAGACAAAATCGTTGCAGCTTTTTGACCTTCCTCAAGGTGACCGTGTATGGTCCTGCACTGCCCGCATACACCGTCTTTTATGATCTTGACCAGATTGACAGTCCACCTGGGACCTGCAAGAAGGTCTGCATACTAAGTACCAGCCGTCTGGTGGTCGTCACTCCATAATCTTTCTAGTGTAACTGCTGGCGCTTTTACAAATTATATAACAAAGATGCTTTCCACCGATAAACGACTAAGTCTCTTAAGTTACGCAACAAATTTTTAGGCTTATATATAATATATGAATATTATATTGATATATTGATACATCAAGCCGAAGAAGCCGTGGGTAGAATACTAGTCCTTCTTAATAATAAATATTAATTAAGTAGTAATAATTGTAAATTGTGAATAAAAATACCTTAGTCATTGGTTCGATTCCCGCCCAGACAAATATTGACGTTTTGTTCATAAGTATCGTTCATCTATATACATATACGTCCAATGCCTTTATTTTAAATTAGCATGAATTTTGATGGAAAATTTTCGCTCAGCAATCGTAAAAGGTCTATCGGTCGGTCGTTTATGTCGAATTTCTTTTTCCTACTAAGCATAATGAAGCGGAATAGATTAAATAATTAATCTTTAGTAAAAATATAAGAAGAAACGATATAACCAATCCTGTCACGCTGTGATTGTGGGTTCGATTCCTCGGAGGAATGAAAGTGTAAACAGCTTAACATATAGTCAAAATCTCTTGAATACAACCCAAATAATAAAAGACGACAAAATAAATAAAACAGCCACCCCTCATCGTAAAACTACGTACCTCGTACAATCAGATCTAAACTCGCGTTGTGACAAACAAACACATAAACAGCGCTATCGAACAAAACAATTTACTATAGCTATAAAACATATCATAATATTAAGATACGTCTGGAGTTAAAGAAAATATCGAGTCAGGTGAAATATATATATATATATATATATATATATATATATATATATATATATATATTATATATATATATATATATATATATATATATATATATATATATATATATATATATATATATATATATATATATATATATATATATATATATATATATATATATATATATATATATATATATATATATATATATATATATATTTATATATTAGTTGCTTGCTAGCACTTGCTGATAAAGTCCCAGAAATATGTTCCTTGTCTGGCAGGTAAACAAAAAAATGTGGATTCACAGGTCTCAGATAGAAATATCTAGCAGATGAAGATCTGTTTAAGCTATCAGATTTTATCTGGTACATAACAATAACATTAACTACCAGATTACTATCGGAAACTTTATCCGTAACCGAAGAAATTGGCCCTTAAACACTAAATTCTTTCCTTTTCCATCGCAAGGCATATAATAAGCGTAAATATTCAAGTAGAAGTCGGAGTGTCTCAACACTATATCGTGGAATACATAAAGCCCATTAAGGCGTCAAGGCAGCGGTCACGTCTCACACCAAAGAGGCTTATCCTAGTACATAAGCCTTACACTCCTACTTAGTTTTAGAGTTTTATATTTACTTTACTATGTTTATTATTTTTAAGCGAAAAATATTGTATATTTTATTAATATTTTTATTATTTATATATTCAGATTTAGAAATAATACAAATGTGTACAATATGTAAAGTTTATACAATATGTAGAGATCTCCTCCAATATATATATATATATATATATATATATATATATATATATATATATATATATATATATATATATATATATATATATATATATATATATATATATATATATATATATATATATATATATATATATATATATATATATATATATATATATATATATATATATATATATATATATATATATATATGTAATTGAATATAGTATAGTATGAGGACTGTCGTGGTGCAAAGGCACAGCGTCTGCCTGTAAACGGTTTGTGGGTTCGTTTCTTATGAGGGAAGAATGAATTATTTTCATTTTCTTCGCTCTGGTAACAAGGCAACGGGCGGCGTTTAGTTCCGCCACACAACACGCAATGCTTTGAAAGGCTGAAAGTGGGGAACAGAGTGTCTTAACACTAGGATCCTACGATCCCTACGGTTCCCTCTGCCTACCCTGCTACGTGCGGGATACAACGTGAAGTTAAAAAAAAAACAAGTGTGTTGTGAAACGGTATGTAATAAAACACAGCGATGTATCAACACTTATTTATATTTGCTTATAAATTTGAACAGAGTTATGGCTTATAATGGTGTTCGTTATAAGAATGCCCCCAAAATGACGTAGACGGCTTATTTAAACACTTGTCCCCACCCACATTGGGAGGGGTACAAGGTTGACTATTAATATAGGCAATGGCTGGCTTGGCTGGCTTGGCTGGCTTGGCTGGCTTGGCTGGCTTGGCTGGCTTGGCTGGCTTGGCTGGCTTGGCTGGCTTGGCTGGCTTGGCTGGCTTGGCTGGCTTGGCTGGCTTGGCTGGCTTAGCTGGCTTGGCTAGGCTGGCGTGGCTGGCAAGGCTGGCTGTCTTTGTCTAGCATATATGGCTTAGCGTTACAGTTGTCATTTTAAAAACTCACTTAGTTATCGCCTTAATTCTGAGTAAGTATTAAAAAATAAATGTGAATATAAATATAACCTTATCCTATGATCAGTATCAATTGTAATATAATTAATATAAATCATAACAAAATAAAATAATATTTCGTTACGTTTTATTATATTATATAGTATTTTCGTTACAAAATAAAACAATTTACGGAACGAGTATCCGGACAATAACAAGTATACGGAATAAATAGAGTCGTTATTTATATAAAAAAAAATCTGTGTACCTCTGTGAAACCTGTCTGTACCAATTTTATGATTGTTCATCAACCAAAGCTATATCTTATAATAACTGAAACACTTAAGTCTGCAGATATGCCGAACCCTTATATGAGTAAAACTTAAAAAAAAATACATTAAATTCGAAGTAAAATAAACACGTTTAAGACGACGTAACATCTGTAGATAATTGTACATTTTTATTTACACCATTAAACGATAAGAATACTAACGATCGCGATTAAGAAAATCTTTACAGCTCTCTCCTTTTAAATTAGATCATTATACTCTATAGTATTAACGCTGGGTTGACTTCCGCTACTCTACATATCGTGTAGAGTAGCTTCTTCGAATTCGATAGATAATAGTTACTACAGTTTTGTGTATCTTTTTAATAGATTTGTTTGTGTAACATATTTTATAGGTTTCAACAAGGCGTCGTCGTGGCCAGGTCAGGTCAGGTCGTAATCTTGACAGTTGTGGTTTCGATTCCCGTGAGGGGAGAATTAATTACGTCATTTTTCTCGCTTTGATGACAAAGCGCAGCATTGAGTTTCTCTACTTAACTCGCATGTCTCAAAACTGGGCCGTAAATGAAGGGATGGAGAGTCTCGACACTAGATTTCTTCCGTCTACCCTGCTACATGCGGTAAGTAGAATCAAGCTATTATTTTTTTTCTATAAGTTATGACAGAAACGAAACACAAAGCTTCGTATATTTTGATTGAGTTTACTTAGAAGTTACATTTGTTCTGTCCGTCTCTATGTACCTATGGATATTTGATATCAACATCAGCTTGATACTTCCACGCGATATTGACAAAGATGATCTTGACAGAGGAATAGACAGAATAAAGTGGACAAAAATAGGATCACTTTGTTGTTTTGGGGTTTTGAGGTACGGAACCCATAAACTATATATAAATATTTCAATATTTGTGGAGTTCTTGCAAGTGAAGCCGCCTGCGAAACTTTAGCTATTATTTAATACTGAAAAATTGCTAACCAGTAGATGTTTACGGTCATTATTTAAAGGAATAAAGTGGTAGCGTAGTTCGTTTAGTAAAAGACCGAGACTCTACACTATAGTAGTGAATTCTTATTATATTTAGGGGACAAATATCGAAAAGGGACCGTATGTAAGTTTTTATTACACAATTTTTGTACTAAATGTAATTTAAAAACAAACACACAGTGTGTAATCAGCCTTACTTAGTCGCCACTCCGTAGTTCTCCTTCTCGACTCTTAATTTAGCTAAAACACAGAAAACTCAACAGCATTATTACGGGCATTAAAACATTGAAATGAATAATTTGACAATTTCATTTCGAAATTATAATGTAAAGAGCTGGTTTGTGGAATAAAATATGAAATGTAAGCTCTTTTGTAATAATTTGTGGATATTCTTTACAATTGTGAAATTTCCTATTTTCAGGCATTTTTTTTTACGTTACATATTACAGCTTGGGTGTTGTAGCGCGGTAGGATAGCTTCTGATTGAAGCCAAATGGATGTGGTTCGAACCCCGCTCTGAAAAGGTTTTATCTCCTCGCTCCGATATGATAATGTGCAGCATTAAGATCCGTCACACGATCAATAATGTTGACTGGGTGAGTTGACTCTCTGTTATCACTTTGTATACTTAGATTGCTTACATATGCCGTGATAGCCTCAAGTTCGTTCAAATTTTATAGCTCATTCAAGAATCGTAAAAGTTATATTTTAAAAATGGACGGTTGTTTAACATTAATCCGTATATGTTTGAAAAGATTTGGAATTTCCAATTTTTTTTCAAAATGCGAGTGTGTTTTGTACGTAAAATTCTATTTCTTTATATTAATAAAAGGGCATAAAATCAAAGTCTGGAAAATAAAAATCTGGAAAAAAATCTGGAAATATATATATATATATATACATATATATATATATATATATATATATATATATATATATATATATATATATATATATATATATATATATATATATATATATATATATATATATATATATATATATATATATATATATATATATATATGTATATATATATATATATATATATATATATATATATATATATATATATATATATATATATATATATATATATATATATATATATATATATATATATATATATATATATATATATATATATATATATATATATATATATATATATATATATATATATATATATATATATATATATATATAAGGTAAATGTATATATATATATATATATATATATATATATATATATATAAGGTAAATGTATAAAAATTACTACGTAAAGCAATTTAATGAAATAAATAAAAAAAATATAAAGATGCTCTCTTTAAAAAATCACCTCTTGGAAGATATCCAATAGACGTGAATTCCTATACAGGTACTGACAGGTTTGAATTTTTCAACATAAAATCAATACCAATAAAGCTCTTCAAATTACACAGATTTCTAGTTTCGTGAAAAATTCCATCTGCTGTTCCAAAGAAACTGTTTGGCTTCTTCGAATATGAGCTTAATCTTAAATGAAGATTGAAATTTCTTGTGTAAATCATATTTGATTATTTCAAATTGAAATAAATAAAAGAATTTCTTATCATTTTTATAATATATTTTCTTTTAATAAAAATTATGAAAGTTACTATTGAACAATAGTGATGTAGCATGTGAATGGATCAAGAAAAAAAAACTTCACTATGATTTAGAAATGTATAAAAATTTGGACGATATGGTACTCGAACCTGTACCTCTTGCATATCGTGTCAATTAAGCCATACGAAAATTATATAACATTATCTGAAGGTTCAAGTTCGAGTATTACAACGATCAAATTCTTATACGTTTTCTATATATTCTTCTATCACTTTAATAAATGTATTAAAATAATATTTCTATGATTTTCGCTCTAATGAGCTCCATAGATAGAGAACCAAGAGAGTTTATAGATACCTCGTATTTTTCCTTTGAAATGTTTAAGCAAACGTACATCATGCCAGAGCCAATTACTTTTCATATGATGAATGTAAATAAACATGTAATTATTTCTTAAGCTTTCATGGTAAAGTAAATATGCTTTGACATTTCACGATTTTCTTAAAATACGAGTCTGTACCTATATTTTTATTTCTTTATATAAATCTAAGGGCCTTAAATCAATCCCTGGTAGTTTTCTCTCACGAAGTAAAATATTTTTAATAATTACAATACAATACAATGCACACTTGAAGGCTTTATTAATTTATGTCACAAAAACTTGAAATGTATATTCGCCGCTTTTTATATATTTAAATAACAGATATATCGTTCACAGAGATTTTGATACCCAAAATACATGAAGATTAAGATACTAGAAGCTAATATTTCTGACTGCACGCGATAATGACGAGGTTGTGTGTTCCATCTACATTTTAATTAGAGATTGTGTTATATTATATTCATCTCCCGACGCTAAGACAACAAGCGAGAAAGAAAAGAATCTAAACAATATTTTTTCAGATCTGTTTTTTTAAATGTAATTAAATATCACAAAGCTATATAGCAAATAATAATAATAATATTATTCTTTATTGCACACCACAAACAAAACAATACATACATGAAACAGAATAAAATAAATATATAAATACGCTATAAATGATCTCTGCCGGGCAACGTCAAGGTGTAGGAGTCGCTAAGACATTAGGCGGGATACATGTGTCATTTAATAATATAAATATACACATATATATATATATATATATATATATATATATATATATATATATATATATATATATATATATATATATATATATATATATATATATATATATATATATATATATATATATATATATATATATATATATATACGTATATAAACAAACATAAATAAAAGAAATGATAAAAAGAAAAACATAAAATTAGATCTTAAATATACGAGTATAGATAAGGAGCCGGAAGGAAATAAAATAACAGAAGAAAATAAAATCAAATGTACAAATAAAAATGTAATACGAAGAGGTAAACTATAGGAGTATTTTAATAATACATTGACTTTTAACAGGGTGTATTGTAAGGTCGTAATTTTTACTTCACGCAGATATAAAACCAAGCTCTTGATTTATTGTTCGATTGTTATAGATAAATTTGATAATAATGTTGTGTCATTAATCTGTACATCATTGGTATGTAGAAAGAGGCAAATTGTAGGCAAATTGTATTAATAAATACAAAAAATAGGAGTGGAGACAAATCCCCACCTTGTGGAACACCAGAATTTATAGCAGACCAATCAGAAGAAGAATCTTTTATTCATATTCGTTGCCGGCGGTCGTACAAATAACTTTGTAACCAGTCAACCACCTCAGGAGATATGTTAAGAGAAACAAGAATGGCAAGCAGAATATTGTAGTCGACTACTGAAAGCGTTGGTGAAATCCAACAACGTCATCACTGTTACATATACCTTTTTAATAAATAAGCATAAAGAAATACTTTACAGAATTTATTTACACATAGATAATGCATGATGGCGGAACTCAACGCCGCGAGAAGCTAGTGCTAAGAAAATCCTTGAAGAGAGGCTTTTTGTCTAAATAGTCCGAAGACATAAATATTTCCCTACATCGAACCTTTTACTAGCAAGACTGAACGAGTCTGCTGTGCTAAGATGGCATCAAATATACATATTATGTATGTAAATATTTTTTCAGAAAGCCTTCTTATTTTCGTCGCGACACTTTCAACTCTTTTATTTTCTGGCCACTAATTACTTTTAGTGCCTTGTGTTTTTGCGGAAACAATTGATGACGCCAAAGCTTTAGCAAAAAGCTTTTCCTTTTGTAGGTCCTATTATATATATTTCTTTTATATATATGTTTTCAGGTATACACTTTATTCCATATAGCAGCAGGCAGAGTTAATCTCCGTTCTCCATTTGAATTAACGTTTTGTGTCCAATTTTTTAAATAGGCAGCGAAGGAAGCTTGTGCCGAATAAATTTTTTTTTAAATTAAATACGGCTTCCAACATTATATCTCAATATGTGTAAAACTTAAGTAACAACGATCGATCGATATATATATATAAATATATATATATATATATATATATATATATATATATATATATATATATATATATATATATATATATATATATATATATATATATATATATATATATATATATATATATATATATATATATATATACTTCTTTAAAATTCGTTATTTTTGAAGAAGATTCCATATTTTGAATGTACGGTACGGTACGGTACGGTACGGTTGTAATGTACGGTAAAAAAATGTACACAATAATAGAATGCTTGTAAAAAAGAGATTCAGTTAAAGTTCGCCCTTCACCTAAAACAAATTAAACACAATATAATAGGTTAGTACTAAATAATAATATAATCTATTGACTAAGGTTTTGTTAATCAGTTGACATTTTGTCAACAAGAACGTGTGACATCATATGATATAGACTACTGTTTTGTATATTAATTGAAAAATATAGAAGAAACATGTATAACTTTAAAATGAATGTTATTAATTAATTTTATTATTTTAGGAACAATTAATATTTTCTAGTATGACCTCTGCGGAGGATATGCGGAGTCAGCTCATCTGACCGAATCTACAACGAAAAGTACCAGCGAGGTTATCACAGTAAAAATTAAGAAGTACGTGCTCAGGTGGCTTGGGAACGTCCAGAGAATGAGTGAAGAAAGAATAGTAAATAAAACATATGATGCAAAAGTGAATGGTATCTCTTACCATTCACTTTTGCAAGGTAAGGTGAGACCTCGGTTGACCTTCGAGAACAGTGTCGAAGATACTGGATAAAGATCACTTAAAAAGCATGAGGACGCCCTGGAGAGCATACCCCGCTAGGGATAAAGCGTGAAGTTGTGTATGTATGTATGTGTGAACTATTAATATATTATGATTGGTGATAGTATAAATCTTTTTGGCTTTGTTTGCCAGGGTCTATCTTCTAACTACGTCTTCTTGACTTTGTTCGGTCTTTAACATCCTCAGCGGGCAATTTATTGGCTACATATGTAGATTTTTGCATAAGGAAGAAAATACCCAATTAGGTAATTTAAAGTTGTTTTTAAATCATCAAGTTACATAGAAAGGTCAGCAGCATCAGGCCAAGAAGCTACCACCGGCAGTCATTCTATACTCATATATTGACAATTGAATTTTCCTTCAGAATACAGAATAACAGAAGTCATGCAAAATCAGTATTCAAGTAAACAAAATCGAACTGTAAACTTTCGTCGACCGTATAATGGACATTTAAATTTCATGAAAGAATTCGACTGAGAAGCGAAGTGCGGGCCATTAGTCCTCGCCTGGCGTGATGCCAGACAAAGCTTACAAAGTTGTCAATGATATACTTGTTATTTCAATTTTGCTTGAAAATAGTTAGATTTCTTTCGAATGTAATTATTAACCTCATTCAACTCACATAGACTCAACGCCATATTTTGTCTTACTAGAGTAGACAAATGAAAATAAATACAATCAAGCTTTAAGCTTAGTTATTAAGTAAAAAAGTTTCTACACTGCGTAGAAATTAAACAACATAGTTGAAGTCTTCTTCTGTCTTTTACTTAAATATCATGTTTAGTAATAATAAAAAAAATTAATTCGGACCCCACCATAATGATCAAATTATTCACAAAACAAACCATTAAATATAAAGAATTACATAAAAATATTTTGGAAAGGACAATAAGCATATTCTCCTATCTTACGAGGGTTATTCTGTACCTGGCGTTCAGCCAGATAAAGTATCAAAAGAGTTTGACTGTGACACCGCCTATCATGAGCCATCTGAAGCGTTTTGGAAACACACTGTGCTAGATTTGTCGGAATTTTTATGCATGAAATATTTTTCCATTTATCTGTAGCATTTACTGAATGAGGCCGAAATTAGACATTTGTTGTTCTATAAATTTTACGTTTTATCTGTGGTTTCACCATCTTGATTAAATGAATGACTATGACTTGTGTGTGACAAGATATATTTTAAGTGTCCATGGTATTGCTGACTTGATGCAGTAAGTTACATTGTAACTTACTGTATCGTATATATCATATACAGCAGGGTAGACAGAGGAGACCTAGTGTTAAGACACTTCTTTTTCCACTTTCCGCCCAAATCTGGAACTGAACGCCGCAGTTTGTTACCATAGTGGAGAAATGAAATAATTCCTTCTCCTCGAGTGAGAATCGAACAACTGAGCTTAGCGCCTTCAAAGCATACTTTACAATTTTAAAACTTTAGTCCAAAGTATATTATATAGAAGTATATTTGTAATACCAGCGTAGCGTACCAATATGTCCCAAATATAATCCAATGATGAAATTCATCTTTTCACTTTACGTTAGAAATGTTAATGAAGTAAGTATTTTTAACAAGTAAATGCCACAGTTGTGGGCTCGATTCACACTCTGAATTATAATTTTAATTTTCCTACTCTAGGCCATATAAAAATTCCACCACTTGATATGCATTATATTGAATCCGATGAAAAATAGAGTAAACTGTGTTTTGGTAACACGTTCTTTCTGCTTAACCTATTACATATGCGGTATAAAGCTCATACGTTAAAGAGGCCAATAAAATATATTATTTAGACTAAGCAATAATATAATTATAGCCCACTACTGTCACTTATGTCTAAAACAATTGATTTTTTTTTATTAATAAAACTGAACTGAACTGAATTGATTAATTAAACACACCATGGACACCAGTCTTCCGTGCTTTTGGAACTATTTGTTTTGTCTATCTGTGTATGCTGTGATTTTCCATATTATTTATTTATTTCTAACTATAATCAAGTACATAACTGTAAACAACTTAAGATTTTATACAATACTATTGGGTCGCTTTAAAGAGCCCTCCTTAATGATGGCAAAAAAAACGGCATTGATGTTAGAATTTGTCAGCTCGGTTCAACTCTTTATGCATAATTAATCGATATTGTGTATCGATTATGCCCAAATCACTTCGCCTACGTCACGTATCTAACCTTTTTAAACGTATCGTTTGACACATATTGACACCAATAAGGTGTAATAATACTACCAGAGGAAGCTTTTACTTTACAGAGCTTTTTCATGAGTGGGTCACGTGATACGAATATCGCAAATATGAAGTCGTTACGAAGTTAATCTAATTAATGTTAACTAAAATAGTCTTGTATGAAATTCAAAAAAAGTGTAGAATTAACATATAATTAACTAGTTTATATATATATATATATATATATATATATATATATATATATATATATATATATATATATATATATATATATATATATATATATATATATATATATATAAGAGTTTTCAGTGTATATGTTTGTGGTTGACTCTGTAATAACTATGTTGTGTTTAATCATCTTGTTTTACTATCTATATGTTTATACTTCATGTACTTTTTAAGTGATAGTCACTGACTCAGTGCAAGCCGTAAGTAGACTTTTATTCAGCTCCATCAACAGTACGAACATTTCAAACATTTTATTTTATTTTTATTTTTTTTTTTATATCATTACTTTATAATTATTACTAATGCTACTGATGATCTCATCAATAATGCTCACTTTTTTTATCTTTTATCTTTTGATTTTACAACCTTTTACAAACTATAAAATGTATACAATAGTATTTTTTTTTTATATAAGAATAATTTAACCGTAATCACAATGGAGATATAAGATTTTAACATATTCTCACATCACTCAACTGAGGAATTATAAGGAAATCTCAAATTTTACACCCAAAAATCCTACTTTTTTTTTCATTACTTAACAACAATACTTTTTTATTATATAAGTTCTCAATTAGCACGGATCACTAATTTCCTTTATAATGCAGATAAGAAACGGTGGAAGTAGATACGATACGTATCTCTTAAAAATTGTTACGAAAATCCAGTCGAGTAATATATTCATTGGGATACCTAATAAAATTGCCATCGGACTCGCTATTCATATATCATTTGATCGGCCCCTAAGAGTTCCTTTATAAAGAAATCTATTATGTCCATTCAATTTCCAATTTTTTTTCATAATATTTTATTGGTGACGTCGGATTACGTATATTTTATAGGATAAAACTGTTCACGGTCTTTTACAATGGGTTTCAATATATAAAGTCATTTTGTTCGTAGCAATGCTCTCATATATATACAAAGTCTTGATGCATATCCCGCTTTAACTCTAGCGAGGTAGCTAAAAAACACATACCGCAATATGGAATATAGGAAAGGAAGTTACTCTCTGTATTCCGTTTTCTGGCACTGGTGTGTTGTTTGACAGCAGCCATCTTACAACGTTTACTTTCAGATGCTGTTACACTGGGACACGATGGTCTTAAGGACTTTACGTGAATTCTTAATGAATTTCATAAATTAGGACTTGGATCCCAACCATGTTAAAAAATATTGAAACACTGCAGAGTATATAAACTAGAAATTACATTTATAAGCTGACAACAATTTCGTACGCCTTTCATCCATTCCAGACATAACAATCTAGACCGAGATCAAAGAAATACAAAATGAAATTGTTCCGAACGATTTGTCATTGAAATGCAAAATACACCTTCAACTAAAAAAGTTTCCAGTGTCGTAATACAATCCGCGATAACTCCACTCAGATCGAATTCTCTTATTCAATTTTCGTCCTCTCTGTAAGGGAAAAGAATTTTTAAACCAATTGAGCAAGTTACAAAATTGCTTGACACCGTTCAGAGTTTAGCAAGTCTTGGAAAATCATTCTTGGGCAAGTATCATTTAGTAGAACTTTAGTTCTTATGTAAATGAGAGTTAGAGTTAATTTCGGTTAAAATTAAGGCAAGCCTCGGTCGTTATTTCTCAAGAGATGGAAGGGTCCTACAGTGAAGCATCGGATTGGAGCGAAGCCAGGGAGCGGACTAGTCGACATTACTGATAAGCTTAACTGGGGGAAAGTTGTTTTGTAATTCTATAGTCTCACTCTAATATATCTTGTTAGTTTATTTGTCCTACTATTTTCTCGTTTGTTATTTGTATGAAAAAAATATTACGAAATTTTGATCGTGTAATTATGGTGACTGTCTTGAATATATTTACCATGGTGTTTTGTTGCTAGCTTCATATATATTTTTGGTGTGACTCCTTTTCACTTCATAAGCATTTTACTTAAGTTTAATTTTGAATTTTATCTATAAGTCTTTTATCTCATCATCAAATAAAAACGTAGTAGGGGATAAATTATATCACGTACCATAATGATCGGTGAAATTTATTACAATTGTGCCATAAAGTGCTGAAAATAATATTATTATTATTTTAGTTGTCAAGATATAATCTTTTAGCAATAAATATCCTTAAACATGTTATATAGTTTTTAAAGCTAAAAATAATCACATTACACCACATACACCGGTAACTGTTAATAATCTCCCAATCAAGCAAAAAACCTGCGAAAAGTACCTTGGACGCCCATATAAATCGTATTATAGGCAAAGTTACGGCACTGTTAGGACGACTGAGTGACATTGTAAGATGTATCCCTGGCAAAATGCGCTACATCATTTACAACACTTAAGTTAAACCTCATTTGCTATATTTGGTATTATTTACATAGGCAAAAATTATGACAATTCGCCAATTGTACGTTTACAACATATGTATTCATATACAAAAAACACATGTATATATATATATATATATATATATATATATATATATATATATATATATATATATATATATATATATATCCTTTATTAAAACACAAGATACTAGTAGTCGTAATGTACGCAAATGCCGAGCTAGTTTATTGGAGCTGCCCAGGATAAGAACCAGCTATGGTAGAAAAATGATCATTTTTCAAAGAGAGCAATTTTATAACAGGGTTCCCTTGAACATAAAAAGCCAAATACGTTTATGATCATTACTAACAATTTAATAAGTGAGTATCTTAATTTTTTTTTTGTTTTAAACTTTGTAATATATAAATTGACAACGACAACTTAACTATTGTATCTCAAATATTGTTCTCAAGTAAGTGGCTTAGGTCTTGTTGAGAATAAATGTCTTTGAACTGAAGATATATTTCAAACAATTCATTAAATCCATATAAAAAATTAAATCTTCCTATATACTCAGAAAGCATACAAAAACATACGAAGACTAGTAACAAGCAATAACGTGATGCAAAATTTCTTTAAACTTCAAAGTTAGCATCTGTATGGCAACTTATCTCGTACTTAATATACCATATCTTTTACATAAATACTCGTTCATGCCTTCAGGTTCGAAGACAGCTCAGCGCAAAATCTAGATTCTGTTTTACATTTTTATGAACTAACTCCAGTATATTTTTCTCGTATCAAGCCATCTCTTTTCTAGATGTTCACTTCATTATTGCGGATGAAAATGAAACTTTTATATTGCTAGCATTTTTTTTAAAGTTGAATTTAAATTAACTTCAAATTATTTATTACATAATATAATATAATATAATAATTTATTACAAGTGTACTTTTGATCTCGAGTTACATATTTTTAGTATATTACGGCAATTATACGTACAAGTTAACCGCTTCTTTTTATTTCCTTCTACTTAAAGAAACTATAAATAATCAATAGGTACATACATATTTTCCGCTACTAAGTGTGTGACTGATAGACAACGCACAACCGAAACTACTAAACGTTAAAGATAAAAATTTGCCTAAAAATGAAGGAGCCTTATTAGGGGGATGCTCCCATGGTGGGAGAGTATTGGGCTTTTTCAAAATTACTAAGGAATCAGGATATAAAGAGATTTTACGCTCCAAAGTCTATTCAAGCGAAATTGTGACCTATAACTTGTATATATATGCATTCAATATAAATAATATTTTTTATATATATATATATATATATATATATATATATATATATATATATATATATATATATATATATATATATATATATATATATATATATATATATATATATATATATATATATATATATATATATATATATATATATCATCTCAGAGGGTGTCCAGCCAATTATCTGTCCGATATTTGGTTTCCGGCATACGGGTACGCGACCCCGGGACCTCGAGCCACCACTTTCATAACCCGATCCAATCCATGTAAGTGGTGTCCCTCCCCTATATTCCAAGTCTTTCTGCCTCTTATTCCCTTTCCTTTCTTGGTTTCTCCCAGTAATGGGTTTGGAGGTCAGATGGCAATCGCTCCACAAAAAACCACTTCGCCACTCATATGGACCGATTGGTCTTAGTCGGAAGGCAGACCCTGGCAAAAAGCCGGGACTAATGCCAGGAAGAAGAAGAAGATATATATATATATATATATATATATATATATATATATATATATATATATATATATATATATATATATATATATATACATATAAAAAATAAACATTTATTCTATTTTTTTAATTAAGGCTAATATTTGTATTGAAATCTGAAATATTTGTCAAGACACTTACATTTTTGGATCTTGTCCAAGTGCTTTAATTAACAGTTCACTTTTGGCTCGTGTTTTAATAGAATTTCCATATTATTATTATTGTGTTAACTAATACAAAAAATATCACATATGTTGCAGTTACGGTAAGGATGTTCAGGTCAGTTATGCGGAGGACCTGGTGTTACGACACTCTGTTCCTCATTTTCTTCTAAATTTTCAAGTCTTTAGTTTCAGAACTAAACTAACTATATATATATATATATATATATATATATATATATATATATATATATATATATATATATATATATATATATATATATATATATATATATATATATATATATATATATATATATATATATATATATATATATATATATATATATATATATATATATATATATCATATTTTTTATCAAGTTTTCTTAATTAAAAGGATAAAAATAACAAAACATTTAAGTAACTAATAAATTTATTTACATATTCACATATAGTATCTTTAACATTCAAATAAGTTCATAATAACTTACATCTAGTACACACGGCAACACAGCTCATGTAACACATCAATAATCAAATTGACACTGTTGTCACAATAATTGTGTGACAATTGGAGCAAAATCGCTCGTCTTACGTATAAACTTCGGTTGCCGCTTGTACAATACCAACTATTATTATAATATTAGCCAGACCTTGGAAATTCAAGCCATTTTTTTGTTGTATTACGTCATAGATTGATTACGTCACGAGTGTAAGTAATTCGAGATCTTATTTTCAAATAGAATCAATGGTATATAGCAGTAATAAAAAAAAGAAGAGTAGTTACTTCTTATATCATAGTACACGGATCGTAAGTTTTTTCATTAGCTGCACTCTATACCATGCATATAGTAGGGTAGACAGAGGGAACCTATGCCATATTTAAAATAAATTTAATTCATTCCCATGTAGGAATCGACCCCACAACCGTCGCGCTTACAAATAGACGCTGCGCCGGTGCGCCACATGACCTCGATTATAATCTAAATTATAAGTATCTGAAAGTAGCTCGTGTCAGACATATTTCTGCATGAACATTTAAACGAAACTGCTAGAGACATTTCTAATGAAATGATTTAAAATGTAATAATTCAAAATATTGTTTTCATAAAGTGTTAAGAATATGAGTGTCTTGATATATATATACTGGATTTTACATCGCATATATTAAAACACACAGCCTTTAGAACGGAGATTATTCTTACCTGTTTAATATTAGAAAACCTTACAAAATCTTGAAAATTGAAATTTGAGCTATATTTTTTTATGAGGCTCATCTCATCTCACAGCTTCACGTTTTATACCTAGCAAAGTAGAGAGAGAGAGAAAGCCAAACGTTTCCTCCTTACCCCAGTGCCATCGATAGTATGTTCTGGAGGTATGAGGTCTCCCCCTACTTCTCTTACTACTGACTTATTATTTATTATACATATTTAAAGATCGATGCTACCCTTGTTTGTTAAATAACTAATCTTGTCTCGAATTACAAAATCGATGACACTGAGTATGCTTAGATAAACCATTATATTTTTTATTCTATTTACAAATATGGCTTGATTTCTAATAGGTCCTTAATGTCTATCACAACATTCAGTTTCCTTAAGATCTTACAGTTCTGTAGTATGATCATAACTGATGAAGTAACACGGCGCAGGCGCAGATGCTTGTTAAGATAATGCTGTGACCAATAATAGTACCTGTAAAAGAAATTCTAATTTTGAACATTTTACTAGTTTATATATGTGTAATAATAACATTTTTCAAGAAACGTAGTGAAAATAGTTGCATTTGAACCAGTTCTTTTGAAAATCTTATAGATTTTTTGTGTATTTCGTGAATGTTTGAAATTTGTAAATTACCAAATTGAAAAAAAAGGAATAGAAAAGGAATAGAAGACTTTTTTTTGGCAGGTAAATTTTTGTTATATACATATATATACATATATATATATATATATATATATATATATATATATATATATATATATATATATATATATATATATATATATATATATATATATATATATATATATATATATATATATGTATATATATGTATATATCTCACATACATTGCAAAATCCAGCCGCTAACTAGATCCAAAACATTCAATAATGAATATAAATTTGTATAATTGTCTTTTATAGCATTATTAATTATATTTCTAACAATAATTAAATTAATATTTATAATTATTAATTTACATGTTAATAGTCATTTGTATGAGAGTTGTATAACATTTTCGTCAACAGTATGAAGTAATACACATTGAATGAGCTTAAAATAATACTCCATTCACATCATAACCATACTTCCTGAAGATGTGAAACTGCTTCAAAATAAAATCCAAATAACATAATCAATTTCACTATAATGTGACGACCCAGTTTATTTTTACTTCCGTCTTCTTACCCGAGGAATCTTCTCCAGTGACAGATGCTGGATGAGGAGCGTCTTCCCTGATGTAGACGGGTTCACTCTTTCGTGCGTATATGTCGAAGATTGTTGCTACGCAGCCAAGAGTGAACTGGCCGCTGTGTGGTGGGACGATGGCATATCTAAAGGAAACGGTTAATTTTATTAAATATATATATATATATATATATATATATATATATATATATATATATATATATATATATATATATATATATATATATATATATATATATATATATATATATATATATATATATATATATATATATATATATATATATGTATAATAATGACAGGAAGTTTACATGTTGCATAGTATACTTGACTGTAGACAATTTGGACTCAAAAGAAGACTCAGGCTCAATTTTTGTCAATTAAAGTAAATATAAAAGTTATCAAAAATATGCCGCTGCTATTACATCAGAATGTCAACATTATCTCGTAAATAGTTATCGATAGATCCTGCTATGATGAATGGCTTTTGCCAGCTACCCTCATAAATATCTTAAAAGGAAAGATAAATAAGAATTAGAATCACTTCAATATCGTGAAAGTGTTGTAGCTTTTGGTACGTTACGTAATTTGTAAGTGACTCTTTTAATTGTCATTTTTTAACATTGTCATCGATTGACCAGGACTTGGACTTACTACAATTAGTCACATATATTTATTACATTTTAGTTAAGATCGCATATATAACTATAAAATTATTATATGTAAAAATACTGTGAAAATAATTAAAAATGAATATAAATGGATTCATGAATTATTATTCCATGAAAGATTTAAAAGCCAAAGAATAAATCTTCTTGCATCGCTGTTTATTATTTAAGAAAACAATATCATGATGCAGTAGAACAGCATCCGATTCTACATAAGATGATTGCATAAATTTAAATCATTTATATTTTCTCGCTCTGATAAAATATGACACTGGACTGTTGATATTTGGTTTTTGTTTCATATCCTGCTATGTGGGAAAATTTGAGAAACTCAAAATTTAATACTGACCTTACAACTTCTCTATCAGTGTCCATTTCTCGGTCGTATATATAGTGGTCCTGGTATACTCTGTTTAGACTCGCGCTAGTGTAGGTTAAACCAACTTTGTAGTTCTCCGCTTCTAATACTGTAAGCTCTAACTGACTGAAAGCACCTCGCTCCTTGAAGTCCAGCTCCGATGTCCTCCATGACACGGTTTCTGCGATCTATAAAAAATTGTAAATTAAAATAAAGCTATATCCAGCATCAACTAGTACTTTGAGTGATAAATCACTGACTGTCTCACTTTCCAATGAAATAGGAGAGAGATTTTGGAAATTAAGTAAAATAGTTACTTTAAGCATTACGTATCACGCATTTCTATATACAAATTTCTACAAACCAAAACTAAACATTTTAATTCTCATATAAATACTCGAATATTAATACTTGAGTATTTATATTAAATAAAATTAAATCCGCTCCATGTGATATCGTCATTAGCAACTATTTACTTATATATATATATATATATATATATATATATATATATATATATATATATATATATATATATATATATATATATATATATATATATATATATATATATATATATATATATATATATATATATATATATATATATATATATGTATATATATATACTTATATATATATATATATATATATATATATATATATATATATATATATATATATATATATATATATATATATATATATATATATATATATATATATATATATATATATATATATATATATATATATATATATATATCTTACATTATAAATGCTGCAGTAACATGGACTCGGTTTAAATATGGGTCAATTAAACTTATAAATGTAATATTTTATGTTGTATAAATCAGAATTGTACGTCAATTGAATATTGTATACCATCTCCATTTTGAAGACGACGTTAATGATTTTTTTATGAATGAAGCTCTTGGATGGTTTCCAAGAAGCAGATTCAATTCTTGTACCGATTAAATTTGATGTATCAATTTAAGCATTTTTTCAGTGGCTCGTGACTTTGTATTATAACTACATAGTAGGGAAATTTTAGATATCTATGTAAAGTTTGTTATCTAAACGCCATATATAAAGAGAAGAAGTAAAGTTTCTTAAACTACTTGACTATCGGTGACTCTTCTTCTTCGTTCTTTTTACCCGCTAATGGTTATATAGATTTTTCTTTAATAATGCTAAGACTAAAAGCAGCGCTATAGACGAATAGGTCTCACAGTATTCGCTGAGCGGAAATCCTTTTACCGTTTTTAATTTCTTTTTACGTTTTGTTTGTTGAATATTTTATTTTGTATTTGAAGTTTTAGTATTTATTATTTATACTTGTTTATATGTAACGGTAGTATTATTTTTAAATTTAATTTTATTTACACTAAGGCCTATAGACCTTACATATAAGACTAATATAAGTATATCTAATATAGTATCCAGACAACACGCATGTGCAATTATATCATAATCTTATTGTGTATATATAGTTTGTGATATAGAAATGGTTACCGTAGAACATAAAATATAGATAAAAAATATATAGAGATCTGTTCAATTAAACAATAGCTTAAGGATAAACCATATAAAAAACCGTATTATATCAGTATATAATATATACATAGATCTAATAACATAGTAAATTTCTATGAGAGTTATATAACATATTAGAGACTTCCTATAACAGAAAAATATTCACTAGCAGAGCTTTTGAAGTATTCAGAATCCTCAAAGCTTTATTGGAACAGTTGACGCAATAGTAATAAACGACGACAAATCAGTCTGTTTATTCGAAATCAATTGAAGAGGAGAGTCTTTTCCTTTGCTAACGAGTGGACTCGTTTCAGGACAAAGCGAAATGCAAATACAATCCCATAGGATTTGTTAAATGCGTATACGAGAATATAGGTTTTTGTTAGTGGCTTCACTTAAATTACGCTGTATCCCGCACATAGCAGGATAGGCTAAAGGAACCGTAGGAACCTAGCGTTAAGACACTCCGTTCTCCGCTATCCACCTTTCGCGGCATTGCGTGTCGAGTGGCTGAACTAAAACTAATAAATATCTGTTTATATTTTAGTTTCATTTTTTTAGCTTCACATCACATTATATATAACAGTGTAGATAGAAGATCATCGTCCTCAGTTTCCTCCTGAATTCGAGATGTTCTTCCGAATGGCTTTAAGGCAACCATCGTTTACAGTCACATGCTCTCCCACAGCTACTCTGGCCTCAATTATCACATTATGCACTATCGAAATTGAAGTAGTTAATTATGGTATTCAATTCACAATATTGTTCCTTATAGCTTGAATTATATACAGTTCTATAGATAAATATACTAAACGACTTCCATTCCAGCTATAATTTTACATTACATGAAAAGTATTTAAATACATAATTATCGACTTTGTTTTGAGCATCAACTTCGTCGCAATTTCCAGGAGGTCTTCCTCCCGCTATGGTAATGTCTCCGAAACACCGATGCCGTCCAACTTCTGATTGTTCATGAATTTTAAGTGCGCCATGTTTTTGTATAATTTAAAAGACAGGACTACTTTGGAATTTTTAACTACCGAGAGGACGTTTAGAGATAAAGTTATCGACTTTTGTTATTTCAAGTTTTGAATAGTTTTCTATTTTGTTTCTTCGGCGGCCTCGTTCGTTGTTTAAACATATATTTTTGTTTCAATTATTAATTTTGATATTCAATTCGTATTGGGGTCGGTATTTTTGACGAAAATTTATTATTTAGGCGATTAGCTGTAATATTATAGCAATTGGTGACTTAAACTGGTGGTGATTTTAAAGTTATTTGTACTAAAAAATTTGGGTGAGAAATTTGATGACAATTAAGAAAGAAAATTTTCTGCGCATTATATTCTTTAGCAAAATAAAATATTTTTGATTCTATGTAGCTAAGTAGATTCGTTTATATAATATTTAATAGGTATTGTTAGTTGATGTTGTAGACCATATTCTTGTTAAATCAATTTACAAATATCTTCACATAAAGAATAAAACAAACAGCCCTTTTCCTCTTGGACATTTAAGCAAACAATCGGTCCATCAGGAAGCTGTGTTCAAATAAAAATATCTCAAGATAATAATACAATAGACTAAGAGCTATTTACTCAGCAATCCAGAATTACTTACAGCGAAATAGAAATTTATGTAAGAATCAGGCTTCATCCGGTGTCCGGTGTTAGGTGCAGGAGTTGTATTCACATCACGCTCGTCTTTTATTTGATAGTATTTAGTCTGAATTGGACTGGACTTGAGCAGAAGCTGTTTTGATGATACATTTCGTTTGTCAATTTTTGATTGTGGCAATGTTTTTTTTAAGTATTGAGCCTATATATTCTACATAAGGTACACGACAAACAATGACTAAAACCTTTTTAAGTATAGAAAAGATGACCACTTATATAAATCGACTATGACAGAAATTATGATTTAATATTAATTAGACTAAACGGTGCCTTATCTGCATTGATGAGGCCGAAAAATGTCAGTACACCTGTACGTTTGGCCGCCATTTTAAATCAATTGTCGCGAATTCAGGTGAAAAGTAAAGAAGAGAGTTTCTCCGTCTACTAGGTAAATAAATCGTAAAGTTGTCGTTGTTGCTCTTCAGTTGTTTTGTTTTTGACGATCAAAATATAATCTGTTATATTTGTCAATTTGAAACAGTTCTAGCCAACCGCCTAAAATATTCAAATTCGTGAATTCCATTCAAACTTTGAAATGAAGCTTAAATGTAATTGTATTTTCGACACTTAATATTTGTTTCGATTTACTTATTTTACTTATTTACCTTTCTTTAATCACATCAATTTAGAATTTATTATTTTCAGATAATTTAAAGATATTTCTTCATACATTTATAAATCATCATCATATTTATACATATCTTAAACAGAGAGAGGTTTTAATTATGGTGTTATCTTTAAAAAAAATTGACGTTTCCTTGTCGTATATATATTTATTTATATATATATATGTATATATATATATATATATATATATATATATATATATATATATATATATATATATATATATATATATATATATACATATATATATATATATATATATATATATATATATATATATATATATATATATATATATATATATATATATATATATATATATATATATATATATATATATATATATATATATATATATATAATTGCGTAATCATTGATGAAACTTAACGCCGCGCTTTGTCTACCAGAGCAGGTAAAAAAGATAATTTCCTCCGCCGAGTGTACATCGCACCTACAGTCATAGAGGTTACAGCTCGAATTTGTTTCACTGTACTTCGAGGGTCTCCGTCGTATATAATTTCGTACCGTAATATCGTAAACACTTCCTATATTTTATTACTTCCCCACAAGATATACCATATATACACACACCTATACCACACAAGTATATACAAGTATACGCCTGTACCACACAAGTATATACAAGTATACACCTATACCAGACAAGTATTTGCAATACCAAAACCAAAAGTAACTGAGTGTAAAAGTGTAATATATTATGTATGCACTTGTGCATTTCATTTCCTTAACTTCAAGTAGTTGGAGTCTTTGTGAGACAATTCGAGATTTCCCGCGAGACATGGAGCTCTGAGCGGATCCCAGCTCTTCACTATTAACACAGCTGGTAGCAACAATTCCTACATTTGTAACGAAAATGTAAATGTATTTCTTCATGCCTTGCACATTTAATTTTAATGTTGTTTTAATTTACATAATTTGTAAAACTACTGACTGACTGACTGACTGGTTTAACGGTTGATGAATTGAATAAACCAAATGTTGCGGATTTGATACTTATCAATGGATATGTCAAATGTTTAGTATATAATTTTCTACGATTGAATGCTTGCTTATTTTAATTAAATATTGATAATAATATACGCATTTACAAGGAATTAGGATTAATTTGCATTTGCCAATGAGAATTTTGTAAAATATGAAATGTATTGGCAATATTTATAATATATATACATTATTGTTGTATTGTATGTATGTATTTAAATTATTTGCTGGATTACTCATTATTCGTAGATTTAAAGTTATTAAATATGACAGCATCAATTGTGGCACGTATTCTGTTGCCAAATAGACATTCAAAAGTGTAACCAATATGTGGTTCCAGTATAAAGAGCTATGTGGTTAGTCAGGTAATTTGGCATTTTGCATACGTGCTATTGCTGTAATCTTCATGAGCTTCATAGGCCTGGTTAAAGTTATGACAATATAGTTATTTAAATATAAATTTGAATATATAGGAGAAATTGTAAGCGAGATTAAAATTGAAATAAAATATATAAAATAAATACGCTTGGCGTTGTGTTCTACCATTCAATGCACAAAACTGTCAAAATTGGGCATAAGTGTGTATTGAGTGTTGTAACACTAGGTCCCGCTATAGTCTACATTGCTTTATGCAGAGAAAGCTCGAAGATATTTGGTTCATCATTTATTTTATGATATCTAAAATAATCTAAGATATATCTAATATTACATTAGATTAATAAAATTTAACAACTTATAAATAAGCTTCGTATCCAGCTTTCATACAAACCGATAACGTTTGATTTTCTCGTTTCACACAATATCTGGTAAAAGCTTGTAATAAACTTCAATTATCATAGCACCTTAAAAATAAGTTAGCTCGTATAGCCGAAGTAAATGCCATCTAAGGTTAAAAACGCCTCGCTCTCAACTCCAGCCGTTACATATATTTTAACTACCCACTTATTACGATTTACACAAGTCTGAGATTTTACACTTTGGAATTAAACTTGCAGGTTCCTTGTGAGAGGAGGCAGAGTCCTCCGAGAGCTGCGTCGTTCAGACAATTTGTAGGATCGTAGAGCGGAGTGAAATCTATTTATATGTCCGGAGTACTCCTGGGAGCGAAGTGTGATATTATGGAAATAAGGAACCTTCTCGTTCTGTTGATCTTTTTTAAGGATTCAAGTGATTCTGATATTGATCCGGTTTTTTTTATTAATGTAATTGCTTTTATTTTTGTATGGTTTCATAGGTTTTTAGATGTTTATGTTTTTTTATTTTTTATGTTTTTTCCGACTTTCAAGATAAAGGCATGGCGTTATGGTGACGCAGTGCTCTTAGTACATGTGAATACACAGGTCTTACTTGCGAATTCTACTCGAAGAAAATTTAATTTTAAAGTTTTGGTGTTCCCCTGAACAATATAGCATTTTTCCTACAATACATATTTTTGTAAGCTGATTATTTATTTAGCTTCAAATTGTATCCCGCACATAGCAGGCTAGGCAGAGGGAACCATAGGTTGACACTGCGTTCCCCTCTTTCCGCCATTCGATACATTGCGTGTTGTGAGAGGTCTTTTAGTAAGCAGTTTATAAGAGTATTTCAATCAAAAATAAATTTTGTACTAACCTTATGTTCGTCTAATATCCACGTTATGTTTGGCGCAGGGTAAGCTTCGTCAATGGAACAGTTAGCACGAATGACGTCACCTCTTGAATAACTTCGATGGGATACGATCAGACGAGGTGCTCGAAATGGCGGATCTGTAAGATACATGTAAATAATCTATTTGTTTTTTAACTTCATGCACCTTCCACATTCAGCGGGGTATTAAACAAATTAGCTCATTGAAGATAATGGGGTATAATCCCGTATCGTATTTAAAAATAAGAAGACCGAGAAGTTATTACTTTTTAAAAAAATAAAATTTTCCCCATAAGGATAGGGATTGACGTCACAACCTGTATGTAGTTTCTAACTAAAGCCATTATTTGTATGATGTTAGTTAATTTATAAAAGCAGAAGACTGACTGATTAAAACTTAGTTTTAACTTGAAGATATTTTAAGCATATTTTAAAAAATTTTGAAATACACGTATTAATTTCAATTTTTTGGACATAGTATTTGCTCTCCCTTTATATTTTAAATTTGAATATCCTTAATTTATATTTGTTCACGCTAAAATACAGCAACCACTATTTATTTAGAATTCATCAATAAAAAAGAAAATTGTATAGATATAGATATAATTTATGAATATTTTGTATGAAACATAGTATCTTAATATGTACGAATTTATTAATTTTCTAAATAATAGATCAATAACACACACAATGGATACCTTAAAAGATATATTAATATTTAAAAAAAAATTCTAAATATTGGCCAATCTCTCGTTAGAACTAATTTATTAAATTAAATATGGCCAAAAATATTTTTTTAAATATTTAAAATATTTTCTCTTATTTTTTTAACCTATTTAAATTGTATACACAATATTTAATTTTTTTTAAAATATTTTTTTTTACTTACCTACTACAGTAAGGGGAGCTGATCGTATGTCAGTATGAAACAACGGAGCATCTGCCGATACTTCGCACTGGTAGTCTCCACTGAGCCGCCTGTTCAGATTCACTATTCGGACTTGTTGGTGATCTGACTGCGCTAGCTGGTGATTAAAAAAAAGTAGAATATATAAAAAATATATACACGAGTATTTACTAAATATTCCCTTCAATTTTGTAAAAATTGTTTGATTTTATTAAAAACTTATCCACGTGATTTTGTTTAATTCTGTTCTTTAATTTCATTATTGAATGTAGCCATTCCAATTCCAACTTCATATTTTTTGAAATAAGAACCAAAATACTTAATAATTTAAAAACAATAAAATTCATTTATTGTTTACCATATGTAGTATGAGGACACCGGTGGATATATATTTGTGCTATGTTATATAGATTAATATATAAGATATATTAGAGATATACGTATTTAATACTAACATCCACAGAAGCACCAGGTAACGGAAAAACCATCGTTGGTGGCATCTCTCTAGGCACATATCTATAGAATTCCGTTTCAGCGCGATACCATCGTATGGAGTACAGCGCCGCTCCCTCGAGGTCGTAGGAACATCGCAATACTGCCGACTGACCCTCACCCGAGAGGACCGCTCGGGGAACCGAGATGGATAAGTTTCTTAACGACCATACTCCTCCTGAAAGAGAAAATTCTTGTAAATTTTTGGCCGTTGAAAATTTCGTTTTATTTTTAGAGTTCTGTACCTCAAAAGGAAAAAAAATACAGATTCTTTATAGGAACACTTCGTTGTCTGTCTGTCAAGACCAGTTTCTCAAAATGACGCGAAGTATTCAAGCTAAAGTTAATATTAAATATGCAAGTCAATAACCTCTTGAAGTCCAGAAAAAATTAAACTTCTAAATCAACGCAATCAAAAGATTTTGTGCTTAAATTTTTGGCATTTTGTACGAAAATTCCTGCATAATGAAGGCCTACAGGGTAGGTAATTTCCGTAGACCTATGGGGTTGGAATTTGGCAATATGTTAAAATTTATAGTAGAAACAAAGGCCAATATCTGAAAATTGATAATTTATATGTTTAACACAGAAAGAAACTCTTACAAACTTACGGTTGTAGTTAATTTCATACAAAATGAGTGGATACAACCGCAAGTTTAATTTTGGCCGAAATTTTTATATATTGTATTTGCCTCATAAAATAAGTATGGAACCCTCGGTGCGTGAATACTACTCGCACTTGACTGAAATTGTTTATGTTTGTGGTGGATACCATGATAAATGTGACTTGATTAATCATTTTAATATTGTCCAGCTATTGGAGGAGATAGAGTCTATTTGATAAACTGCTTTCACATTATTATTATACAAAAGGACTGTCGAACTTATCAACCCTTATGTAAAATAAATTTAATTTTTTTTTCTAAAATAACTTGGACTAGAATTAGACCATGAGCAATAATAAAATTCTATATTGACGAATAGTAAATAAGAGAAATTTGTCTCTACATACATTATTATTTTTCTTGTAGCGTTTAAATACGTCCATGAATATAAAAATTTCCGAGCAGTGTGTATTGTAAGTACTCGTACTTGAAAATAAACATGACTTGGTCTAAATTTGAGAACCCTCTTACAAGCGTACGTGAAGGAAATAATGATGTTCTGAGATTGTAATTGACACTGTCCTCAACATAAAGTAATATAACTCTATATAACCAAATTGTGTGATTTGATACTGTAGAAGGTATAGATTTTAGGTATAGGTATATATTATAGATGTAGGTATAGGTATATATATATATTTTACTACCCGTACCTTGCTCTGATTTAGTTTGTGGACGGAAATTCAATTAAAATAACTATGCTAGACAAATATTATCATACTTAAATTACGTGTTCAAATAATATTTAGAAATGTGTTCAAATTTTTTTTGTGATGTGTATAAAGGTTGGTTTCAAGTTCGATTCTCACTCAAAGGAATTAATTAATTAATTATGCATAGCACTTTCCCGCTCTGGGAAGCCAAAGTGCGGTGTTATATTCTGCCACTTAACATGGAATTTGGTGGAGAGTGGAGAATATTTCTTAACACTAAGCTATCTCTAACTATCATGATATATGCAATTAGTGAAATCAGTAAGAATAAATTAAATTTGAAACATCTTAACGAGGACTGCTCTAGAGGGTTCTGGAGTCTGAGCAGTTAACGCGTATGTTGTTAGCGTCTCGGCTTTCTTTTTTTTTAAGCTTCGTGTTATACAAACTGATAAAGTAAATTTTAAATTTAAATTTACTTACAGTGATTTCCTGGTAAAGCACTTTTGAATTTTCGAATGAAAATGTTGCTACCACCGGATCAGAAGGCAGTTCTTCGTAGAAGAGCCGAGAAGAAATTCAACGGTTTCAATAAATGTATCTACTTGGATTTTTAAATATGTATATATATATATATATATATATATATATATATATATATATATATATATATATATATATATATATATATATATATATATATATATATATATATATATATATATATATATATATATATATATATATATATATATATATATATATATATATATCTTATTTTTTAACCTTAAAAATTGGCACACTACTCCAATAATATCACGAGTTTACCCTAAAATTGCTTAAATCACAGACAATTTGCTTTCATCCCTGGGGCGATATAAAAAACTTTGTAGCGCCGTAAACGTAAAAAACGCCTGTAAATTATTTACTAAAGTTTTCTTCTAAAACAAAAATTCTTTAGGACTTCCCAAAGGAGGCGCGTTAGGAGCAATATTTGTGAGGCGAGTATCAATATTGTTTCACCAGGTGTTGGATATACGGGAAAATGTTTTTGGATATACTAAGAGGTCGTCGTGGGGCAGTGGGACAGCGTGTGACAGAAAATACGAAGGTTTTAGTTTCGATTCCTACTCAGAGGTATTTACCATTTTTGGGGAACTCCCCAAACAAAGTGCGGAAAGTGAAGAACATATCTTACACAAGGTTCTTTAGAATACAATGTCAATTTGAAAACATATATACAAAAATATTGTATTTCAAAGTGTTATTCAATATTTAAACAGATAAAACATCATCACGCAATATTATCAAATTAACAAGGAGATTAAGACAAAATAGTACGTACGGAACACTACTATTTTTTGAATAGAGCCTATATTAGAGATCCCTGAGTAGAATTGGTACAACCATCACATACTCGTTATTAAATATATCGGTCGAGTTGTTCATCAGCACATTATATAGTCAGCGCGTGTCCTCGTTAAAATGAGAAAGTGCCTTCAATATTTTTATTCTATTTGTAAAACACGTAGGTACAAGTATGATGTTGGCATATTCTTACTCTAATGAGATCGTTGTCGCTAGAGCTTTGTTTTTTTTTATATTCACGATAGTCGTTAGTTAGTTGCGAGCGTTGTGAGGCAGGAGATAATGTAAACTCACTTTTTTAAGGCCTTGGATTAAGGTGTAATAGCGTCTGGCTGTAAAGGCAAGTGTTGTAAGTTCGAATTTCACTCGGGGGATTGAATCAATTTCATTTTCAGTTCTATCAAGACAACATACGGCGTTGAGCTCCGCCAACCAGTGTCTCGAATTTGTGTTGAAAATTGAAAACGTAGTATTATAACATTAAGTTCTCTCTGAAAAACAATTTGAATGTCGATATTTCTAGAAATATCACTCCTTTTTCGATGTTCTATTTAAAGAGAGACATGGAGTGTTGAATGACAAAATGTTATATATATTATGACATATATATAAACGCGATAGCTTCCCTTTGATTCCCTTATATTCTCTATAATTATATTATAATACCTAAAAAAAAATCCTTTTTCATGTTCACATTCCCCTACCACACGAATTACATCAAAAACAGAATTTACAGACTGAAAATCCTTTAAACACCTGCTAAGCAAAAGTTCTCTCTTAGTACTTGAATAAAATCTTAAGTTAAAATAATATTATATTATACTTTATATTATGATAGAGTAGAAGTTAGTGATATAACTGAAGCACAACGAGGTCGTGTGACCGCAGACTAAATAACCGAGTGTCAAACGTTGACATCTCAATCTGTGGGCGCTCGCTCCTGTTTGAGCGTTTCACGCGAATCGAGCCTTGCGATATATCTTTGAAAATGGTTTCTTGAATGCACATTGCTTTGAAATATTATAATTTTTGAATACAAAAATATTGTTTAGAAAACATAAACCAATTTGATCATAGCTAGGTTTGTACCCAATCGTCGTTGAAATCTTTCAAGAGCTCTCACTTCTAAACGATACGTTCTCATCAAGTTACCAAATTTGGTCTTAGTGTCTGTACGGTTTAAATGCACGCTTAATATTGTAAATTTGGATTTTTGTTTTTGGACATTTTTGAACAATGTGGACTTTTTAAATAGATTCGTATTTTGGAGAGCTTCAAAGTAAGCTTGGTTTATAGCTGCTTGCTTTATTTTGCACCTGTATGTAACCCATAGATATAGGAGTCATGAGCGACGAGAATAAGATGAAGAATTTTAAAATATACGAGAAACTACCTATAAAATTATAATATTTATGAACTTAGGTTTTGAATGTTTTAGAAAAACTGATATGTACTCATCAATTACAATCGTTTCACTACTTTTTACTGTATGGTCAGCAAACACGATGGTGTGATACCTAATATTTACTTTGTATCAACTTTCTGGTTTCTGGCAACATTTAGGGTAAATCAATCAGATCAGTTAAAATGAAAATATCTTAAATTACGCGACGTTGAGCTTCGTGACTCAACATTTCACGTGACGTCTTCTCAAAAAATTTTCAGATAGTGGGGAATAGAATGTCTTAATACTAGTCTACCTACCATATATATGTATATATATCTTCAGCTTCTAGCTTCAATATTATTATATATATATATATATATATATATATATATATATATATATATATATATATATATATATATATATATATATATATATATATATATATATATACATATAATAATATTGAAGCTCGTTTGTAACTTACTTTATACATATTTGTTTATCAACTACCTACAAAATATCATTGGCATGGCAAAGTGACGTCACCACCGGTGTTATTGGAAAAGACTTACTTTTGTATCGAACGTCGAGCTGTTAAGACTATTAAAGTATTAAGTGTCCAATAAGTTGTGTTTTTTTATTTATTCTACGATAGCTCATAGATTCGCATTTTAAATAAAATAGTAGTATTAAACAAGTGATACCTCTGCACATATTTGACAAGCTAACATACGTTAATGCATGCTTTTATGCAAATATGATTAAAATTGCAACAATTCCCTAAATCGGAATCGAACCCACAACCTACGATATTCTCAAACAGAAAATCACGTCACAATGACAAATGCAAATTATAAATAGCAAAAAAACCTTTTTGTTGTTGTTTAGAACCTTTTTGTAAGCGTCTGTAAATTCGCATATGTTACACTTGTTACAGGTGACAAAGACGGTTACGCTACTTAATCACGCAACACCTGCCCTCTGAGGGACGACCCTCAGAAACTACTTTACACAAAACTTTTTAGAGATTTGTGTAAAAATATATATCTTCTTACCTTCAAGGATCGAGTCGAATATGGAGGAAGAGACTCGTGGTGAGCTATTTTCGATTTTCATTTCATCTAGTTTTAGACTTTGTGAAGGATGGAACGTAGTTTCCAAATATCTAAGAAGGATCTAATTTTTTTTAATAGCAAATTTTCTCCAAGCTGGGTATCGAACCTAGAACCGTTGAAATATACTGTTGTCGCTGTACACGACATGCTGTTCTAGCATAAAAGATAGATAATTTTTTTTTTTTCCTTTTTCACTATTACTGTGACAATATTCTAACCAGTTCTGTTATTTTAACAACAGTGTTCAGACATTTTAAATAAAACAAACAGATTATCCTAAAGTCAAATAAAACTAAAAGTTATATATGCTTTTATAAATATTTTAAATACCTTCTAACAAAGCCTCTATTTCCATTTTTATAAAAACCATATACACATGTATGAAGAAGTAACGATCATTGCTCTATTAATAATATATTATGTAAGTTAATATACATAAGTTTTTCTAGCTTCACGTTGATTCTTCTGCTGAAGGCAGAGGAAACCTAGTGTTAAGACACTCCGTTGTCCTCTTTCTTCTTTTCGAGACATAGTGGAGGAACTCAATGCCGCTTAATTATTCTATGAATATTTTCAAAGCTTGGCATATGTTTGTACAATAATGATACTACATGCGATATATATAAATTTTCTTCTACATATAAATTTTCACATTAGCTTCTTTATGTATTTTGTACGATAATAACTTTAAATTATGTCTATTACATCAAGGAAATAGCGCAAATGCTCTAACATGTCTAAACATAATACTTAAATATATCACAGCGCTACAATTCCAACAATTACCGGACACATCATGTCTGAACTTGTTGTCACATCCCTGTATTATTGTACAAGTCTATTGTATACCGAGTTGACGCTCGCAGCTTCGTTTGTGTGGAATTTGTGACCTTTTCCGTACTACTTCCATTTATCACCTGGTGTCATTGAAATTTAGAGATATAAGGGATATTTTAACAGTTTCACGCTTTTTCTCACCTTTTACAGTAGAAGGATAGGTAGAAGGCATCTTGTGGTATAACACTCTATTATATACTTCGTGTCATTGGATGTTGCGTGGCGGTACTCAACACCGCGCTTTGCTAATAAGGAAATAGATTACAATTTATGTATAATCATTTCACCTTAGTAGAGGTCAAAGCCGCAGACGTTGCGCGTACAGTCACCGTCACACTGACTTATATCTGTCAATAATAACCGCCCGTTACGATACGACTTTGCGCTGAACAACTTTTACTAAGGTGAAATTTCATTTTCAATTCAGAACATTTAATATAATCAAATAATATTCTATCAACATCTATTACCATTTTTGTACCGTGGTGTTGAGCTTCGCTACTCAACGCGCAATGTCTCGAAAGGTTTAACAGAGTGTCTTAGCACCAAGTTCCCTCTGCCAACCTTACTATTTGCGGGATATGGCGTAAAGCTAAAAAGAATTTCTTTCCGCCCATTGCAGGAACATTGTATAGCCATTGGTAGCCATATCATACCACGCTGGAGTAATAAAAATATTTTACAAGAATTTGTTTAAGTGAAGATTGAAGGCATCGCATATAGAGGCAAGTGCCTACTTATCACCTAACTCTATATACATCACAACTATTACCGCACACATCAAGCGTAGCCTCTACACGTCTTACAAAGGCAATACAGTATAGAGTGACCGCAACTATATTGTTCTTTACCCACGGCCAAATTATGTACGCCCTCTGTTCTTATAAGATATATTACTTCACCCCATTCTGGCTCCAATTGAATTGCAATAAGGTTGAAATTACTATGTAATGATTGATATGTAAATGCGATGCTTGTTTGAAACGTGATTGTGGATATCGTAATAAGGCCATTGTGATTGTTAGGACGTGATTGATTTTGTTTCGCTTTGGTATTCCCGGCAAGTGCGTATAGCTAAGTGCGTGTTGTGTAATTTGAACACGTCTGTACTAACAATGTGTATTAATGTTAGTTGATTTTATTTAGTTTTAAGAGGTTAAGAGCTTACGCCTATTGTAAATGATAATAATTCAAAATGAGGAGCTGCACGCTGTATCCCGCATATAGCAGGATAGGCAGAGAGAGAAACTGAGTGTTTCCTCCAAATTTCCAAACTTTCGAGACAATACGTGTTAAATGGCGGCATCCAGCCCTAGGCTTTGTTGTTGTTGTTGCTAGTTACCAAAACATCCAAATGAAAATAATTATTTTTTCTCCAACTAAGTTCAGGAAATATGATTTTCTAAGTAATAATATATATATACATATATTTATATATATCTAATAATAATATATAGATTTTAAATGTATTTGAAATTGATTAATTAGAAGCCAAATCCAAGGCAACGTCAATGATAAATTATTATGGCAGATGTTTTTTTTATGTTAAATCTTTATTATATTTTAATTATAATTATAATTATTAATTTATTGATTCATGTAACTACCAATTACAAAAAACAATTGATAGATAAAACAACTATTGTAAATTTTTATTCATTTTAATTATCTATTTCCTTCTTTTTGAGCCCATATAATGCACCGAACATACATTTTCCAGAACAGCTCTACATATCATAACACAGCTATAATTCCATTCAACCATTGTCGAGGCTTACTTAAACAAGTCGAGCATCAATCAGGGGCACTTCAAATAAAAGCTCAAACGATCTACATTCGTTTTTATCTCGTCCCATTCATGGCAAATTGATTCAACAATCTTGAAACTCTTCGATGGTAATTTCTTTATGCTGGATCGGTGTGCTCTATCATTGCGCGTTCGCTTGTATCTATGTATCTAATGAACGTAATAAATGTTCCGACATGTTCGTGCGAACGGCGATGTATAGATGCCATTGAGATAATGACGCCTGCAATAAGGGAATAGCCTGATAATGCCCTCGATATGTTGGTTGTGTTGGTGGTGATGTATGATGGGTTTGGTGTGTCTGTCTTTTGTGTTGAAGGAAGTTGGTGATTACAGGTGTCATTTTGGGATTACTTTTGGTATATTTTCGCATGAATTCTTCGTAGTTATAATGATTAATTTGTAATATGTTGATAATTAATATACAGATATTATAGTAAGCTTCATAAACAAAATAAAGGGTTCATCTTAGCAACTTGTTAAATTTCATCTTGACATAGTCAGGACGAGAGTATATTTATTCAAATTTCAGATAGAGAAATATTTATTACACAGTTTAGTTTTTCCAGTCTCATTATAAGAAGTACACTGTTGTTTTCAGCCACGTACTTTGTTTTCAGACAGTAGTGGCGTAAGTTAGGGCGTGTATATAATATTTATTTAAATATATTTGCTTTGTCTACCAAGAAAGCTGCAAAGCTTTCTTGGGCTTTAAGCGCTCTTCCAGGTCCCTATTTCCACTATTAAATCAATCACTAATTCCAGGAACTATCAAGTCTACATGAATTAAAGATTTAACCAGGCGTAGCAAATAAACAGCCACATACAGACAATTATTGACATTACATTACGAACGCGACCGCCCGAACCGGGACAGTGTTGTACAGCGGTGAGGCAAATTATTGCCGCGGTAAATATTACTGATTGAAAGATTAATGCATTGTCAATATGGAGTTATGGGCTTTGCACGTGGACACCGGAAGTTAACTTTAAGTGTTTAAAATGTGCTTAAGTAATATGTTGCTAAGTTTTATATGTCAGATGATGCGAGGTGTAGACGAACTTTTGAGTGTAAGATCGATGGACATGGGTTCGATTTCTAGTGGGAGGAGTGATTATATTAAAATTATAGTTCCGACACTCAATAATCAATGTCTCGAAAATTAGACGAAAAATGAGTGTCTTTACACTGTATTCTGTCATGAATTGAACTTAAGCTCTAGCTATAGCCTTATAGCTCTTTTATACGGTAATAAGCAGTTTTGTATTGAAAATTAGGGATTTTTTGTATATTGTTGTTTGCTATGATTATAAGAAATTTATTTATTTATTTAGAGATTTATTGGATTTATTATAAATCCAAATGTTCGTTATAAAGGTCGCACAATAAATCATTATAAGTTTCATCGCGTACTTGATGGAATTTCACAATCGTTTTACGTCTAAAGAATCAGCGATGCGATCCGAAGAGGGAATGTAGCCAGCATTCTTACTGCAATTCCATGCACATTTACTGTTAAATAGTGAAGTGTATTTCTTTTGATAAAAATAGATATATATTATTACATTTTCTGTTTCTTCCATAAAGGAAAGAGAGAGAGAGAGAATGTAGGAGTTCAATTTTTGTTTGTACTTTGTGTAGAACTATTTGACAAATGAGAAAATGTCGGTTTGGTGAATTAATAAGTCCTTCTCAAATATTGCTCCAAAATGTACTTTCTAGAAGTTAGTTGTATGGTATTTCAAATAAGATATTTACTTAAACCAAATTACTACTAGTTTGAACGCATCGGGGTTTGAACCCGCGCCTCATGGAAACCGTCTAAGCGCTCTGACCACTAAGCCATGCATTCTTCTTCACGCTGCCTCGAAATTCGTATATGCTTTTTACAACGTTATTAACATCTCTGTAGGGATATTTTTTGAAATTTCCGCTTTTACCCAAAGATTACGCAGGTTCAAATCCCGCTTCGTTTAAATTTATATATGTTTTATTAATATTTATTTCCATTCTTAGTTTGGATTAACGTTTTAAATTAATTAAATAAGATATTTACTTTAAATTTATATGAAAAATATCCTCAAACTGATTAAGACGGATCGGGTCTGGATCGGCGACCGCGCCATTATTAAATTGCTAACCTCTTTCAAATATTATATTAACGAATTTTGATGTGGGTACACTGACATATTGTAATCATTTTATATATGAATATTGTATTGTATATAGCTACCAGTATATACTAAATTCTTTAAAGATCAGTTTAAAAGTGGTTTTTTTAACACCGTGGTCGCAAATTCGAATCCCACGTGAGGCAATATTTATAAAGCGAAATATTATTCTTCGGTACGAAATATAGATATTCTATTTATTATAAGAAATTCTCCGCTCTACACCCAATTTCAAGATATTGCGTGTTGAGTGGTGGAGTTCAACGTCGCACTTTTACTTATCAGAGCGGGAAATTTACAGATTTACAGATTTTCCCCGATTGAATCAATTTGTCGCTATATATATATATATATATATATATATATATATATATATATATATATATATATATATATATATATATATATATATATATATATATATATATATATATATATATATAAAGAATAATTCAATAAGATAAATATAATCTACTATCAGAGACGCGTCTCATTACACCAACTTAGTTACTACAGTCCCGATTTCATATTTCATGAACTAAATCTCCAAGCAATATTTTCTCTTCTTCCTTCCTCAAGTTAGTAAAAGAAACACAACATTTATTAACAAAACAACCCCATTCTGTCACAAACGGAGAATTGCAACGAAATTTCCGTTTGACAAATAAAAAAATAAAGTCATTAGTGAAATCTGTACAGAGATATGCCATTCTGGTCTCTAAGATCAGCGGAATAAGGTGTTAAGCGGTAAAATATTTGAAACCAATATGTTTGAAGCCGTCATAGCAAATGAACGCCTTTGTCGTGGTGTAACGGAAATGAGCCCCAGAGGGTTGAAAATTTATACAGACAAGGGATTTTCTCTCTAAAATTCTGGGAAACTGCTATCTGCTTTGATGAAGCAATTGCAAAAACAAATGGAAAATTTTGTTAATACTTGTTTACATATCTCAATATGTTACTATGACATACACATCATATATATGACTAGCGGCTTGTACGCGGCTTTGCTCGTTTTCGAACTTTTTGGGTATTTTAGTATAGTCATCTATACCGTTTTTCATAAACAGATTGTACTTTAAAGCTTTTGGCATTATACGTATTTAATAGAAAAATTATATATATTGTATCACAATCTCCTCTATCTCCGAAAGAAAGTTTCAAAACGTTAAGTCGTTCCGGAGATAAGCTTTTACTTTTTAAATTATTTCTTTTTGAGTTTAAGCAACGTGTTAATTACTATATTCTCGTATGTACGTATATATTACTGTGCACTTAAAAGCACACTTTTCTTTTGAAATCACAAACAGACACTTCAATTTTATTCACATGTATAGATAGATATATACATACATACATATTTATATATTATTTATATTTATATTTATATTATATTTTATTAATAAAAAACTTCATTAACAATAGATTAATTAAGGTTTAAAACATAAATACAAACGTATACAATATAGTGCCGAGTATTATTATTCATATAAATTGATCGAGATTATTTTTATTTTATTATACACAGCTAAAAACGTTACATGCATTCTAATTAAATCACAGTCCTATAAAAGTCCTATAAAGCTACCAGATATGCTAAGAATAAATACTATACCTACATAAGAGTAAGTAAGTAAGGGTAAAAATTTCAAGATTTAGCTTAACAAGAGAGCTTGTAAAGCTCTCACAATTTCATACAGAAGCTATTATAAAAATAAATAAATCTAAACAACTTGAAATCAGTTGTATGTTGGAAATGTTGAAATTAGGTTGCTGTAAGCTGTAGAAAATACTGTCTTTACAGAGACGCGCTTTAGAAGAGTGAAGAGGAGTGGAGAGTACAATAATGTTGGACGTCAAAATTGTGGCAGCAATATTTCCAAGCAATGAGCCAAAGCGAAATAGGTTAGGTTTTGTTTTCATTTAGTTTTATCTCAGTGTGTCCTGTTGCTTTGGAATGGAATTTTCCAGTATTCTTGTTTTTAGTTTAAACATTTTGGTTTTCTTTTCAACTATGTCATAATGTTAGTTAATTGCTGAATTTGTATATTATATTATACTAAATGAATTAACGCCACTGTGGTATGGGGGCGGGTTCGATCCCACTTGGGGGAATGAATCATTTTCAATATCTCTAGTATCTTTATAGGCGTCAAATTAGTAATTAAACGCCTTACTTATATCATGTATATGTTAAAATAATAATTAATTAACTACATTTTGTAAGTAATTATTAATTATCTTAATTTAATGTTAATTGAGTGAAGTATTTTCTCTTTAAATGTGACGTTATTGGTAAGATGAAGAAAAAAAACTTTGTTCCAAGACTTTTCTTCTTTAAATGGTTGCGAAATATGAAGCATTTCGTGTTTTCCGGAATATTGATAACAAAGATAACGGAACGCCTATCGCTACGGTCACTGATAACATCTTGTGCCTTATCCACTATGACAGTGACCTCCTCATACGACCTCTTCATACATGCAGTCCATCATCATCATATTTCTTACGAGGCCTCTCTACAGTATCATCAATATATATATATATATATATATATATATATATATATATATATATATATATATATATATATATATATATATATATATATATATATATATATATATATATATATATATATATATATATATATATATATATAATAAAGAGATAGTACTTTACATTCTTAGAATTTAAATATATCTGTATTATATATCTGTATATTTTATTATATTTTTAAAATATAATAAAATTCCTTAAACAATATAACGTAGACACTGACGTAGACGGTACGTAGACCGTACGTAGAGCTAGTAATAATTCGTATGTCTTTGTGTCAACTGCGGTTGTCTGCTTTGTGTATAGTTACATCAATTAGTGCTTGCGGTTAATTAGCTTCTATACGCGATTAAGCTCGACTGAAGCTGGCGGAGATAGCGATATATGTATATATACATATATATAAATACATATATGTTTATGTTAGCGCTAATTGTAGAGTAATTATAATTAATTATTATTTAATATGAAAATAATAATAACATAAAATATAATAATAACGTAAAATACGATGGAAATCGAAATTATATTCAAATTACAAATAACATTTAACAATAATTTGAATTAAGGCTCAAAATGTATATGTTGAATTATATATGTAGTGTAATCTATTTTAAAAAAAATATAGTGACAGAATATTCCGTTCGGCCATCGTTGCGGAGTGTCGAAATCACTCACTCGAGGAGTGATTTTTTTTAACTTTTCGACTTTGATTAGTCAAAGTGTTGTGTAGAGATCCGCAACTCAACATGTAATATCTCGATTTTCACAGAAATGTCGTCAACAGAGTATTTAAATTTCTAAGTAATGCGTATGTTAGATTATGGAGGCTTGCTCCATGTGTTTTTCAAAAGAAGACTGTTTTTTTTACTATATTGAACTAAGGTAAAGTATTAAGTAAAGTATAAATAAATAAATAAAAATAATAATAATTATTATTATTTTTATTATTGATATGTCATTTCATACTAAGAGATAGTATGAAATAACACATTAAAAATGTTATAAAATTAGTGGTCAGAGCGTAAGGAAAGTATTAATGAGGCGCGGGTTCGATTCCCATAGGGACTGCTTCATGGCTATGTATATGTCGGTATTAGCCTATTAACGATCTCGTTATATAAAACCAGGGCTGTCTCTTGCGTCATTAATATTTTAAGTTATTTTCGCCATGTAAATACAGTTAAATAAGTAACTGCAATAAGAATGACTTGCAGTTTTCTTAAGATATTGCTGGAGCCGTCGTGTGGCAGTAGGATAATGTCTGGGTTAACGACAGTTGTAGGTTCGATTCCCACTCGGTGAAAAAGCGATGCGAAGCGATTCGCACTGGCAACGAGACAAAGTGCGGTAAGTCTTGATAGGCAAAAAGTGAGGAACAGAGAGTCTTAAGACTAGATTCTTTCTGCCTACTCTACTTTGTGCGCGATAAAGAGAGAGAAGACAATTGGAGATAATAGAAACACAATTATTAGAAACTGCGATCACTAGACAGAGAGAGGAGAGGTGTAGTTTTAGTTAAATATCTGGAATACTCTATCGCCATTGGCAGGCTACGACATTTTATACTAGACACCTAATCTTTTCTTTTTTAGAATACTTCAAAAGGAAAAAGGTAACTTGTATATATTCATCTTCTTGTCCATCTGTCTGTTTGTCTGTCTGCATATCTATATAGAAGTTCTTAGCTGAAATGAAGATCAAATATCCAAGTCTATAGTAACCTTGGAGCACAAAAGACAAACTTCTACGTTTACGCTTTGTTTTTGCCACATTTTAGATAAAATTTCCGGAATAGCTAGAATTATGAATTCTGTCAAAGATTTAAATTTAACTTACAGTAAGTATTTACTTATACACAAGTATGATCCTTACGAGAAGCTCACGCTTTTTAAATACCCTTTTTAAAATATCCAGTAACAGTACCGTATTATTGAATTCCAACCAAGATATCCCCAAACACTTCTACCACACATTAAACCTAACCCTTGAATTCTATTCACTTCGTATATCCTGACTGCGAGATTCTCCTTCCACATCCAACCCATGTGCACCAATTTTCCTTATTTTCTCATATTACAAATTACATCAATACCCTATTTTGCGCAAGCATCAAACTCATCAACTGGCCTGATCGATATCGGCTATTACCGTGCGCTGCAACCATCGAATTAATACGTTAATACATATTCATAGTAACGCTATAGAAAGCAATAGATCCTCCAAGAATTAATTTGTCTTTGTAACGATATATTGATTGGAATTTGTCATTTCTTTGTAATATTTGGACCTGTTTGTTTGGTTAATTGATGGTGAATTTGTTTTTTAAGTCAATTTTAAGTTTCCATATCCAAATGCCTTATTATTATATTTATTATTATATATTAATTATTATTATATATTATATTCTCATATTTATTATATGTATTTATTTTTATTTAATCATAGATTTAAGTAATCTATGTTTAAATAAAAATTCATACATTGAAACTTTATGAAAATTTTCCACAGAGCGCTTGACTCTAGAGCGCTAGAACAAGCATCTGATCGTTTCATCTAGGAGTTAGTCTCACAGGAATAACTATGTCAGTAATATATATATATATATATATATATATATATATATATATATATATATATATATATATATATATATATATATATATATATATATATATATATATATATATATATATATATATATATGTATCTGGATATTAGTTCGGTAATTTATATGATGTCTTTGTAATAGAGAACGTAGTGTTGAAACACTCCGTTACCCACATTCCAATAGAGGCGGAACTTAACATTAATGGGAATAAAATCTACAAGTCTCGTGCTTACATATAGTATGCCGCTGCCCCATGACAGCTTTTGTATACATTATTTCATATAACATAATACTAATTCATAATGTACATAACATTATGTCATAGAAATTATACCGAACTCTTGTACCGAATTAATGGCATATACTTTTGTTTGGAACATTTTTGGAAACCCAACGTTCTGATTTCTTTGCAGTAGTGCATCATCACGGGTACTGTAATCAAGTAACAGACTTTCTTGTAGAAATCGTGGAATTCAAACACCTTATCACAGTATGTCCAAATTTATTATGACAAAGATAAAACAACATTTACCTCCAATAGTTCTCAAAGGTCCCTTGACATAAGTTACAGAAAATCTAATTTAGGCCCACGATTTAATCCCCAATAAGCTGTAGACTGAGAGTATTAGCAAACGGACGGAACGAATAAATCAAGTTGACGGTAGGCTTACAGTGAACTCAGTGATGAAATTTGGTTACGTATTCATCTTGTTATGATGATACGTATCAATATATATATATATATATATATATATATATATATATATATATATATATATATATATATATATATATATATATATATATATATATATATATATATATATATATATATATATATATTGATTGCATACAATGTTCAAAGGGAATAGAAATTCGAGGAATTTGAGAGGCTTACAATAAAGCTGAAGAAATTATTTAAGTAAACACTATTTGAGTTATATCAGGAGGTATTAGTTTAAAATGAAAAAAAAATTGCGGTGCCTTTTTTTGGTTGATAACGATTTTTACTACATGCATATTTTTACATAGTTTATTAAACTTTCGCCTGTCTGTCTATTTGTTCCGGCTAATCTCTGCAACGACTGGACCAATTTTGACAAGATTCTCACTGAAAGGTAGCTAATGTAATGAGGAGTTACTTAGTCTACTTTTATTTTAGAAAAAATATATTTTATAAGAGTAAATGAACTGAATACTCTATATGTACATGATGACACTGATTTACTTAAGCGGTGAAGTCGCTAGTTATTATATATTATTATTCCGTGAATTAGAATTAAAAAAAAATCTAAATCTTAATGGAAGATGTATTTTTTTTATCTCCACCGATAGGTGGTCGTCGTCGTCGTCGTATCACATTTTGAGGTAACATAAGAGTATCTAACATGTATCTAGTATCTACATTTCTTATATATGGACTCTACACTAACAATACGAGTATTTATTTCCGATATACACTATATATATTTTCCTTTACATAACGGAAGGACACAACGAATTTTCGTTAGACCGTTAAAAGAGAGCGTTAAGTAAGGCAATGTTAATGAATCCACTAAACCAATCGCTCAGTCAGCGTCGATGTTATCAGCGACTCTGATTGTGACCGCTGACATCGTTAGTATTAGCGTTTCCGTTCGTTAGGACGGATGTGATTAACACTTTTGTTGATGAGGGTCGGCTGGTGTTTGGGCTTGTTTGGACAATCATGTGTTATAGTGTCAGGAATTTGGAGTTTTACTTATATGTATAGTAAATATCTATATAAAAAACAGCGTAAAGCTTTTCCTTATATAGCAGGGTCTACCCTGCTATATAAGGTATAGGGTATTCCCTCTAGTGAATCTAGTGATAAAACACTCTGTTCTTTAATTTTATGTTTCAATATTCTGAATAGACCTTGTAACTGATTTTGAACGTATATATTTATTTTGATATGTTTATGTATGTATTTTTTTTATAGAAGTTCTTAGTTAATCTCGCCATTAATAGCAAGAAACCACCATGGATAGTTGTATACATGGTGGGTCTTTATTCGATTCATGGTCGAGGATCTTTATAATATTGTCGTTGCCACAGTTGTTGAGTGGTGGAGCTGAGCGTCGCGCTTTGCCTTAATATAGTGAGATTCATAGAACAGAACAGAATAATCTATCACTAGGTCCTATGACATTATTTGACATCAAATATCATAAAATTATAATGAATTCGGTTTTGGATTCGGTTATATCAGATCAAATTAATAGCACATTTAACACCAAAAACTTTGTATAATTTATATCGGTGTCTACTTCATTATTAGCTTCATGCTCCATTCAATCGAGATTTATGACCGTATTTAGTAAATATACTGTTGGTTTTATATTAATAAGGCTATTATTTGCGAGCGTTTACAGAATTAATAATTAAACATACTGCTCGTGTCTATAAATATTTCGAGTAAGATTTAGATTTTATTCAGCTTCACGTTGCATTACTCATATAACAAAGTAGGTATATGGAACTTGAGTGTAAATACACTCCGTTTCCCAGTTTTCATCCAAATTATGGAACATTGTTTGTTGAGTAGCGATACAACTTGCCCCAGTCGCCTTACCAGAGCGGGAAAATGAAAATAATTTAGATTTCCAATTGGAGATAAAACCTAGCATTTACAGTAAAGTGGTGTCCAACGATTTAGATTTTATTAATTAAAATGAATTTATTCAATACAAACATACAAGCACCTGACCTAAAGAATAGGCACAAAAAAATTGCCCATTATAGTATATAATATTTTAATGGTTTATTATATATAATACCAAATTACATAACATAAAATTCATAATTTATAATTGATTTTATAATATTGTATATACATGTATATTTTCCTTGATGCAAAACCAGTAAATAAAAATGAACTGTCCACAACAATAGCTTTAACAGAGTATAGTAAATAAAACCTAGGTTCCAATAACGTACATTGCGGTACACTCCTAGCTCTACGCTGCTCCTCTTTATTTGCGGGAAGTACAATTAAATGGAAAGGTTAATTCGGTGTAAAGACCGTGCAATAGGACCTTTATTAGACTATTAAGGCTTAGCGCAAGTTTGGTCATTCTCGGTTTGAATCGTCGTTTCAAATGAAGCGTGTTCGGTATTATTGAGATAGTTTACTAATGTTTAACATTGAAACATAAATACTATATTTCCGATATATTGTTCTGTTTGAAACATCTTTGTATAATAGAAAAGAGTGGTATAATTTGCAATAAAATATTGCTATATTAGTTACAACTATATATAATTTTAAATAATCAATAATATTAAACATTTATTGTGATTTAACAATTATTATTGCTACTATAATAGCTCTGTAAAAATCGCAATAAAATGGTAAGCACAGGGACCCTAGTTATATGACCCTAGCTGTCCATTTTCTGCCCCATTTTTTAGACATTTCCTAGTGAGTGGTGCAAGACAACCTTGCGCTTTGTGCACCAGAGCGCATAATTGAAAATAATGTAAATATAATAATTTCTGCCACAACTATCGCGTTTACAGCAAGACGCACAGTGTCACAGCTGTCACTGCGTCTCACTGCGACACGAGAACTTCAAAAACCGAACCGAAACCGAAACCGATTTTAATGTCGAATCGAAATTCTTACTTGACAATATTTCAGCAATTGAACAAAATGAAACGCTACAAATATTCCGCTTAAGCTCATTAACTGTCCAACGTTTTAATTGAGTCTACGAGACTCCGCTAATGGAGAATGTCATAATCTTTAATGGGAATATTTCACAAAATGATCATAAACCACAAATTGAGTCATTACGATCTTTGTAATTACAATACAGTTACATATTTTTGTAAAATATTTTGGCAAAATATGATGCTAAAGATACATTAATTCTTATAATATTTTTACAATACTTCGCCTACGTGAAGTATGGTGACACTATTTATTTATAAAATAAAAACAGATGAAGTAAATTTAAAAAAATCAGAAAAAAGTACGACCTTTAGTATCATTATTTTATAATCGATACAAGCAAACAGAAGTACCAACAAATTATAAAATTTTACACAAGTCTTTCGGAATTATGCGAACGGGCTTGTTCGTTTTGTATATTTTTTTTATGTTTACACTAATGTAGGATTTAGATACGTTATTAAGATCGGTAAAAATCGCTTTCTTATTATTTTATCAAAAGAGTTTTTACTATAGGGATTTGAAGGCACTAGCAATAGTATATATGTTATATGGTTATATGTTATATGGTTATATGGTTATATGTTATATACTGGCTGTATGTGCTGCTGCTAGGTATGGACACAATAAAGAGTTGGGAGACCTCGTTGGGATGGAAACACTTGTATATCGTGACATTCTCAGGGAGCAAGTCGTCTGTTGGGCTCAGTAGATTCCGTCATAAACCTCGTTGAGCGCGTATGTTACGTTCAGTGGACATCTGTAGGATCATGCTAGCTCTTGACTAATAGTCGTCACGAAATTGAGATAAAAATAATCCATTTTGAATAAGCTTAACTTGTCGATGTGAAGAGCAATTGGTTGATATCCCCGATGAGTAAGTGTATTGGCCTTTGATAGTTTGACCGTCATTACGAATGGGCAAATAGTTCATTAAAGCCTCGTCCACGATACGATCTTTATTATCTTCTCACAAGTGGCAAGGTTCACTTTGGTACTTTCTCTTACGATTGCTGTGTACTCATAGAAGCGTTCCTCATATGCTGCATGGCTTCTCTAGCTGGTGGCAGCTCGAGTGATACGAATTGTCCTCTTGTGACTTTAGCCATCCTCATCAGTTTCTAAATTGATTTTAGTAAGTTTAGTAGTGAGTGGTAAAATTTGTCATTGTTCCTTAATTCGTTTTAAGTCGTTTTGGTGTTTTTTTTCCGCAGCTAATGCCCTTTCAAGACGCTGCGCACCACTTCTTGTTAATGTACTCGGCATTTCATCGCCTTGTGTTCTATCTCTTAATTTATTTTTTTTGTATTTAGCTGATGTTGAAATGGTGCAAATAAGTCAGTGACCTTTATCTAAATAGTACAGTTATTACTATAGTGACAGTAGATTTCATAGCGTCAACACTTAGCACTTCGATCTTTAATATCTTCTAAAACTCTACATCTACATGATCTTGAAATATTTAAATTATTATGAGAAAAACTTTTTTGGTATACATGGTGAATTGGCTTACTATATCATATTAATTCGGTTCCGGCGTTATAAATGAACTAGTAATGTTCACCTTACTTTTCTTGGATATTTTTTATTAAGATGTGCAGGTTCAAATTTAAACATATTTATAGTAAATTGAATATTATCTAAATATTTAACCTAAATACACTTTACGTAACCAATATAAATAACCAACATCAATTTCCAGATATAATTCGCCTGCATAAACAAATAAGGCATATACTAAAAGCTTGTTAATTGATTTAACTAATAAATTAGTACGGTCCATTAAGTTTCAGGAAAAAGTTATACATCGCGTATAATCACGTAGCATTCGGTATTTTAATTACGCTTAAATTTCAGCGCCGATATTTATCGGAAAGAGCAACATTTTTAATCAATATAAAGAAATTCCTTTCACTAACGGTCTTACAGCGGAATTTAATCTCGTTTGAGATCGAAGCTGAAGACAATAAATAGTGAAGAGTTAGAAGGTGAGAGGGTACTGCTGAAAAATCTTTAAATATTTATTTCATGAAAAAGCTTTTTCCCGTATACGAATATAGATAGAGATATCCTAGTATTAAGACATTCCGTTCTCCGAATAATCGCCCATTTTCGAGATTTTGCGCATTGAGTGACAGAACTCAACGCTGCGCTTTATTTACCAGAGCGATACCTTCGCTTTGTCCGATAACACGACCAAGATATCAGATTTTTCATTGAAAGTTTCATTTTTTCCTTAATATAATTTGCATGTTTTATAAATACAATGAATCAAAGGCTCGTAGGTTAGTGAGAAATATCTAAGCGTACATCAAGCCTAAAAATAATTGTGGGAAAACTTATAAAGTGAAGTTTTTGGTCACGGCGTCTTTGTGTGTTAATGGTAAAATAGAGAAAAGATAGAGTTACATGCTTTATCTTGCATATCCAAATATGAATATATCGGTGGCGGAACTAAGTCATTCACAGAAGGTATAAAGTAATAAAAAAAATTATAATATTTTTATTATAAAAAAATTATAGTTTTTTATTCTACGCTATATATATATATATATATATATATATATATATATATATATATATATATATATATATATATATATATATATATATATATATATATATATATATATATATATAGATATATATATATATATATATATATATATATATATATATATATATATATATATATATATATATATATATATATACATATATATATATATATTTCTATACCATAACATTGCTATCGAGGCATTCATTTAGACTAAATCGTACCTGAATGCTGTGAATAGAATACTAAGCCTAGTCGTTCACAGACATTTCAATCAAACTGTTGCTGAATTAATATTGTTATAAATTAATTAAACACGTAATATAGGATGTTCATTGTCTTAGGAAGACACTCTGGTCTAGCAACATAGCTTCTCTAGTATATATGATTGGGGAATTTTTGGAAGTAAAATTTGACACCAAATTTAGTCACATTTAGTGGTAAGATTTATCTAATAAAATCTAGACAAAATATCATTTACAGTGTATGGTAAGCGTTTAGGGTACGCACAGAGAACATAGTGTCGAGACACTCAAATTTCCAATTTTTAAATCCAATTTAATCCAATTCCCTCATTTGTCCCGAACTCAAGATTAATGGCGGAGCGTAAGTGAAAATAATTCATACAAATGGATCACTAAGATAATAAGTGTTTTATCACTATAGAGGTATGTATTATGTAAAATAAGTATTTAAAGTTATCTCATAAATTCTCACCGTGAAATTGTTTACGCTTAGATATATTAGAAACTGTTTCTAAGTAAGGAGGCGACGCGGCGACGGGGAGCGCTGGAACGCTGGAACTGAAACTTAGTAGCCCATTGATTTTTCTTACTTAACTTTCTTTTCTTATAAATATTACTTAAGTTTTTAAGTTATTTTGTAAACAAAGTACCTCAAGGATTATAATACTGTGTTGCTATTTTAGATTATAATAGATTATAATACTGTGTTGCTATTTTAGATTATAATAGATTATAATACTGTGTTACTATTTTAGATTATAATAGATTATAATACTGTGTTGCTATTTTAGATTATAATAGATTATAATACTGTGTTGCTATTTTAGATTATAATAGATTATAATACTGTGTTGCTATTTTAGATTATAATAGATTATAATACTGTGTTGCTATTTTAGATTATAATAGATTATAATACTGTGTTGCTATTTTAGATTATAATAGATTATAATACTGTGTTGCTATTTTAGATTATAATAGATTATAATACTGTGTTGCTATTTTAGACAAAAAGAAGGAAGGTGATTTACACGTTTTAGAGTTCCGTATTTGATAAGGAGAAGGAAACTTTTAGGGATTATTTAAAATTTTATATATTATGAAAGTGTTCATCCACACTAAGGATAGAAAGAATTCTTAAAACATATAAAAATTTGAACGCGAATTTAAATGTAATAAATTATAAAAAGCATATAAGAATTTCGACACAACGTGAGGAAGAATGCATGGCTAAGTGGTCAAAGCACTTGGACGGTTTCCGTGACTCGCGGGTTCGAATACCGCTGCGTACAACTTTTTATATGTTTTATTTAAGTATACTTTTAAATGCTAATGCCACTATTATAATAACCAACGGTATATATAGAATATAATATTGAAAAATCTTTTTCGTTCATATTATTTGGTCTCGCATTAAATTTTTCATATATGTATGTATTTATGTATGTATATATGTATATTTATAGGATTATATTTTGTTAGGAAACACGAGTCGGCTTAGTAATCTCGTTAAAGCAGCCATAAAACATTATAGATCAGGTACTTGATAAAAAAATATATTCCAAATATGAGGTATTACCGTTAATGTTAACGCAACTGTAGTGTGAAGTGAATTAACTTCTTTTTCTTCGTTCTGATTGAATTACTTTGAATTTGGTTACGTAAAGTCAGGAGCTCAAACGTAAAATAGATTTATTAATTCATTAAACCTAATGTAGATTCTAAAGCCTACACTTGGGTCACAAGTCCCAGGCACTACTTCGAGAACTTCTCCCTGCAATTTGATAAGCTCAACGTACCCTAAAAGTCTATACATATTTTGCATATAAGATGACATACGTAGCGTATTTTGGTCCAAAAATTCCTCATAAGGAAAATCTATTTCTAATATCACCACGCTGTTCTGTTACTGTTCTACGGTAATGGCGTTTCGAGCGTGCCAGTTGAGCACAATTCACTTTGCCAGTCACGTGGTATGGAAAAAAACGACAATTAGCTTGTAAACACGCCTAACATGTCAAAATTTGTTTTTTTTTTGTGGAAACTCTACCGTGAGGCTTTATAAGAAACTCGGTAATTTAAATCCGGCTGGAGATCCAAAATCTAAATCCAGAGTTCCCGATCAAAACGCTTTCATTCTCATCAACGATATTGACTGAATGATATGATTAACGATAAAAGCTCTACTTATATGTTCACTAAAACGGAGAAGGATATATTATTTCAAATGTTATAAATATATAAATTGAATATGTAAAATATATATTATATAAATGACTCGATAGCGAATGTGAAGCTCTGTCATCACCAATCGACTAGCAAATTAATAATTGGTAGCCTCATTCCGATTTGATATCGCTTATAAAAGAGTTATTGTGTGTGTGTGTGTGTGTGTGTGTGTGTGTGTGTGTGTGTGTGTGTGTGTGTGTGTGTGTGTGTGTGCGTGCGTGCGTGCGTGCGTGCGTGCGTGCGTGCGTGCGTGCGTGCGTGCGTGCGTGCGTGCGTGCGTGCGTGCGTGCGTGCGTGCGTGCGTGCGTGCGTGCGTGCGTGCGTGCGTGGGTGCGTGCGTGCGTGCGTGCGTGCGTGCGTGCGTGCGTGCGTGCGTGCGTGCGTGCGTGCGTGCGTGCGTGCGTGCGTGCGTGCGTGCGTGCGTGCGTGCGTGCGTGCGTGCGTGCGTGCGTGCGTGTGCGTGTGCGTGTGCGTGTGCGTGTGCGTGTGCGTGTGCGTGTGCGTGTGCGTGTGCGTGTGCGTGTGCGTGTGCGTGTGCGTGTGCGTGTGCGTGTGCGTGTGCGTGTGCGTGTGCGTGTGCGTGTGCGTGTGCGTGTGCGTGTGCGTGTGCGTGTGCGTGTGCGTGTGCGTGTGCGTGTGCGTGTGCGTGTGCGTGTGCGTGTGCGTGTGCGTGTGCGTGTGCGTGTGCGTGTGCGTGTGCGTGTGCGTGTGCGTGTGCGTGTGCGTGTGCGTGTGCGTGTGCGTGTGCGTGTGCGTGTGCGTGTGCGTGTGCGTGTGCGTGTGCGTGTGCGTGTGCGTGTGCGTGTGCGTGTGCGTGTGCGTGTGCGTGTGTGTGTGTGTGTGTGTGTGTGTGTGTGTGTGTGTGTGTGTGTGTGTGTGTGTGTGTGTGTGTGTGTGTGTGTGTGTGTGTAAAAAATGTGTTTTTGTAGATTTCTTTTTTTTTCACATTTCAGATTATTGCTATAAAAACTTAAGCTAGGAGCCAGTCTTTCCAATTTCAATTTATGACCATTGTTTCTCATTTTTTTGTTTATTCGTGTTGATGACAATGACATAAACAAAAGAGGTTTGCAGTGACCGAAGCTTTGGAGGCTCGTGCTCTATGATTATGATTACTCCACTAGGGACAAAGCTTACAGAGCTTACAAATATAATATATAAAAATATAAATGAAAATATATAAAAATATAAATAAATTCCCTCTTAAACGTTTTCACAATAATATCCAGAAGAATTACATTACAAGGAATTAGAGAAGCAGGTAAGAGTATTAGCTCATTACTACGGCGCTGTAACATTGAGACGAAACAAAACGACTTTGAACTCTTTAACAATGGGCTAAGATTCAATTTATAATGAGATTCTAATAAAAATATTCAAAACATCGCATTTGTTTAGCATGATCATTGCTAACGAGGCTTTGTTTTTTTTTCCCTTTGAAAACATTACGTTTCTTCGTCTTTATTGTGACGCTGATGTAATATTTGGGTCCCTAAATTACTTCACGAGGCACCCCCAATTTCCAAGCGCTGAGATTTGGAATTCCTTTAGCGAAATCAAATACGTATTTTCAAATACTGTTCGTTTGTTCTCATTATTTGGTAATCATATCGGGTTTTACATACATAGCTTTTGACTATAGTAAGTTACTAAAAAAATTAAATTAGCTTCACGCTGTATTCCTGTAGCACATGGCAGGATAGGCAGAGGGAACCATAGGCAGAAGGAACCTAGTGTTAAGTTCCGTTCCATGCTTTCCGCCTTTCGAGCCATTGAGTGGCGGAGCTCAACGCTGCGCTTTGCCTCGTTGCCAGAGCGAAGAAAATGAAAATCATTCATCCTCCCCATGTTGGAATCGAACCCACGACGATTGAACAAGCAAACACTCCGCGACAGCCTCTCGAATTATCCCTATAATTCTCTTATTCTCTTATTGAGCTCTGTAAATAGCCGCCAGTATTTGGATTTAAATCGTCTCATTTGATACTCGCTGTTCAATATTAAATCCACTCGGATCTATTCTTTGTTCTAAAATCCAATTCGTCGTTCGATAAAGAAGTCTGAAATTTGCTGAATTCACCGACAGATTGCGTCGATATGTGATATCCTTCTGGACTTCTATACTATATATATGTATATATGTATATATAGTACGAGTGTTATATGAGTGCGAAGCTGGATATTGGATTTTATTAGATTTTACCGATTTTTTATTTGCAATTCCAGTTTATTTGAAAAATATCTTATATTTTAAATAGCTATAGGTTATTCAAGCTGCGGTTACGACTGGGACGTGCTTTGAATGACACTTGTCTGTTCATACATAATGTATGTAAATATTTCACTGGTTCGGATCAAATGTAAAATAGTATTATAAGGCTTTCTCATCCATGTCGTGTCGGTTTATCTTTTAAGATTTCTGATAGTGGCGTGAATGGAGAGATTTGTTGTAACTCGAATATTTCTGACGCGAAACGGAGAAGAGAGTTCTGTCTCTTGTTCCCTCAGGGTCATTATATATATAGGTAAATTAAAAACTTCAAAAATCATGTTAATCTCACAATGCTTTACTTAAATGTATACAAATTTTACGTTTTCTTTTTTCGCAGAAAGTCCGATATTTATATTTTATATACGAATATTATAGCTATATTTTATATCATTATTATTGTAAACTTTAATATATAAATTAACAATATGACTGTCGTGGCGCAGCGGCACCGCCTCCCTATATAGACATCACGTGACAGTATGGGGGTTCGATACCCACTCGCTCTGGTACCAAGAAAAAGCGTGGCTATGGAATCCACCACTAATATCTCAAAAATTGGTGAAACAGTGGGGAACGGAGTGTCTTAACACTATGATTAAGGTCTCTGCTACAGGCGGTTAAAGCTAAGTATAATATAATATATAAATCAATAACATTTCTACTATAGTCAAACAAGTGCGGCGTTGAATTACGCAAACGAAGTCAATCTCAAAACAATATAGACTATAATTAAGCTAACATTAAACATTAATAACAGTTTCTAGATCTCATTTAGACAATTTGCATACGATACTACTATACGTCATATACTGAGGCTGTAATGTATTCCGTCAGTGAAGGGACAGACGGACAGACAGACAGACGGCTGAGTGACGGCCATTCATTATGTAGTGTGCACTGTTAGGGCATCATCTATAATGTATATATATATATATATATATATATATATATATATATATATATATATATATATATATATATATATATATATATATATATATATATATATATATATATATATATATATATATATATATATATATATATATATATATATATATATATTTATATATATATATATATATATATATATATATATATATATATATATATATATATATATATATATATATATATATATATATATATATATATATATATATATATATATATATATAGTTTAGCTTATAAATAGTTTCACGCTGTATCTAGCATATAGGAGAATATAGACTTAGAATATAGACATTTTTAGTAGATCAAGGAAGTCTAATAATTCATTGTCCCCAAGTGAACCCCAAAGAACCCACAACTATCGCGTTTAAATTTGTTAAATGATATTTAGTAACAAATATATTACCACTTTATTCCCTTGGAACGCTCTGTGTGATTTAAATCCATAATTAATCGATGCAATAGACAAGGTTAATTAGTCACGTCTAAATTGCGCTGCTAAAGTGACAATTATAATTACCTATAGTTTAACGGCAGTTTGGTTTAAATCTAGCCTGAATTTGGTTTCAGATTCATTTTTTAAAGTCAATCAAAATCTAATCAGCATAATATCTAAATTATATTTATATATTATGTTATTATATTATATTATTTTTAAATATATATTTTTTAAATTTTTTTTCATCATCCTATAATACACGGATTTTGTGTAATGTAGGATATTTAAAACTAGCGTCCGCTTGAACTTCACTATTATTATTTGTAAAGTTAATTTATAAAGTGAATTAATTTATCATAAATTGTAACTCATATATTATAGCTATTGTGCTATAATTATATAACTATTATGCAAAGTTTCATCTGCTTAGTAGCTTTTGCGTGAATCTAGAACAAACATTTTTTCATTCTCACAAACTTTTACAATTATAATATTCTTCTGCTAACCGTCAATAAAAACTGCTTTTTCCACTTAAATGAATTTGAGGTTCAAATATACAACTACAATATTTATTTAAAAAAAATTTGCGTTCTAGTAACTTGTAAAATAACTTAAAAATACATTTTCGGAACCACAAACAGACACTAATTATATAGATTTAGGTTTGTACATACTACATAGTAATGATCATTTACATGATGTGTATATATATATATATATATATATATATATATATATATATATATATATATATATATATATATATATATATATATATATATCGTCGTTTCAATGTAACTATAACTATATGTGTCTCTAAATTAATAGAACAAAAGCATCTTCAATCATAGAACAATAACGAGACAAGGATTTGTTTTTTAGCCTTCGACTTCGACTTCGGTTATACAAAAATAACTAATACATCTATTTTTACAACTCAATAGTTATAGTGGGTTACATCGAAACGATTGAAGTGATTTAATAAAGCTTTATAGCCTCTTTCTATAAATGGACTATCTCAGACAAAAATATTTTTCAAATCAAGCCATTAGTTCCTGAGATTAACGCGACTTACCAAACGACATCTCTAGTTTTATAATATTAGTATAGAGTAAAATCTAACAACAGATATTTCATACAAAATATTCTAAAATATATATTACCTATATGCATTTGAAAGATATGCATGAAACGCCAAAATAAAATTTTGTTGAAAGAATTTTTAATATTATCACTTTCATAGTTATTGACATTTTTGAAATCTAATAATATTTTACTATGCTTGGAATCAAAAATTTTATTTTTGTATCGATTCACAGAAGACTTCAAAATATCAATTATATTGTATAAATTGCTTTGGTATTGACGTAGCGTGTGACCAACACGACGGTTGTGGGTTCGATTCCCTCTCGGGTGAGTGAATTATTTTCATTTTATCACTCTAGTAGTAAGAAATTAGGGTGGAGACTGGGTGAAGGTGGAAAACGGACTCGCTCCCTGTGCCTGTATTTTCTGTTCAGCTCATTCTGCCCATGTTTCTCTCTCTCATTTTGATTTTGCAGTGGAAATCAAAATAAAAATAAACTTATTTTACTTAAAAGCGTCCGCTTGGCCTAAGTCACCATTCGCTTATTACACGTACGTGGTAGAAACCAGGCTTATCAGCCAGATATAGCGTGAAGCTGGAAAAAATAACATATTTGCGAGACAGGAGATGTGACATGATTTAACCTGTACTATAGCACTTTTTACGCTAGTATATATTTATTTTAGAGACATTGTAATTAAGTGTCGTGTTTTGTCCCACAACCTTTGAATTCCAAAAATTAAAAAAGATATTACATTTAATAATTGAATCTGGGAACATACAAAGCGCCAACTCCTTAGAAACACTTTCCAACAGACGCTCGTGTCAATGTTAATTAGCTTGAACTGCATCCACCGTAACCGACGTCATTAACGAGAACGGTTCTCTGTAGCGTTTCTCACTTAGTAAGTTCCCGGTAAAATTCGGTACAAAGGCCGTAAAACGAAATTTGCACCTAAGATTTCCCGTTTAACCTTGCCTTCAAATTTCCAAACACCTTTATCTCACAATCTTTCTTTTCATCTCTGAATCGCCTCCTTAAGTCCGCTTTTAGTAGAATTCAAGTACTTAAGTGTTCGGTTAATCTTGGAAACAAAGAAAGTATGGGACGCCTTATCGTATTGTTCAAAGATGAGTGCGCGTTCAGCGAACGACACTCACAGCCAAGTCAAAATCTATTAATAAATGATAAGACAGCCAGCCTCTGTCAGTGGGAGGAGCGTACTCTACTACGGAACTCTACTTGTTCTGACATTTAAAACATCTCTATATAAAATTGAATGACTTTACGTCAGATGGGAGTATATGTAGAACAAATATGCAATATTTCCAAGGAACTATGTTTCGACTCAACATTTATACTGGATACCAAGCAATGGATGAATTGCTTGGCTCAGTACCTACAAAAAGGTTTTATGTTGTTAAAAATATAATACTATTCATAGCATCGCTGATTTGATTAATGACAGCAACTGACTGACTTAATGCGGCATGCCTTCTGACTTATTTAAAATACATAATATCTATGTAAATAAGTTCTGGTAGATATTATAATATTGTTTTTGCGTCATTTGCGCCACGATATTTGAGAAAAATGTTCAAATTATCATCTTATTGAGTGGTGGGTGACGTATCCCAACCACGCCTTGTAACCTGATTTTACAAACAGCGCTACGCGTAAACCAATAACGATTGCGTATAAATCGATCTCATATACTTTTCTGAGCCGCGTAAACATCGTACATCAACATTTTATGTCACCATCAAATAGTCTCTGCGTTATTATTTAAAGTGCTTTTGAAAAGTTCATACTTTTTATACCTTAATTAAATTCTCCAACAAAAAGGACCTGATCGTAAAGAACGTTTGGTTATAAAAAAAGAAGCTGTAATCTTTCATTTGATGGCTCTTATAAGTCAAACAGCGTAAAATTGCACTCTCTAGAGGTTTTGTCGGCTCAAAATAATAATTATTTTATAGGGGCAGAGGGAACCGCTGGTAGAAGGAACTTAGTGTTAGGACACTCCCTACACCACATTCCGCCTTTCAAATCATTGCGTGTTGAGTGGCGGAGCTCAATGCCGCACTGTGCCATGTTGCCAGAGCGAAGAAAATGAAAATAATTCATTTTCCCTGAGTGGATATCGCAACCCACAATCCCTCGCATATACGAATATATATATATATATATATATATATATATATATATATATATATATATATATATATATATATATATATATATAAATATATATATATATATATATATATATATATATATATATATATATATATATATATATATATATATATATATATATATATATATATATATATATATATATATATATATATATATATATATATATATATATATGTTTAAATTTTGGGTAAAACAAATAATAAATTTCATTAACAGATTAGATTTCATTGAATAGAATAATTAGGACATTAATAAATGTATATTTCAAGATACTCTGTCCTCTACTTTCCACCTGGATTCGTGACACTGCGTGTGGGGGGGGGGGTGACTCAACGCAATACTTTATCTTATTACCTTGGTAAGTGGGAATCGAACTTAAAACCACTGTGTTCACAATAATACGCTCAATTAATTACTTATTAACCACATATTAAATATCTTAATTTATTAAGTTGTTTTAGGTTTTCATTTTAAGTTAATTATAATTGCTACTTACTGACGCTCCATAGTTAAAGCTTTAGATGTTCTAGTGAAAACAGAATTAAACGGTTTGTTATTTCAATGGCTCTACTTTTTCATACCTTATTATTTGAGATCTCTTATCTGTACTTTTTTACATCTTTTTCAAATAAATCGTAGGAAAAAGCTAAAAAGATATCACTTCGTGGTTTCAATTTTTGATGACAATGGAATTTCACTTTGCTCTTTGATTATATAAAACAGGTATATATCCACATATACTATATTGACGTCATCATAGTGGAATTTATATTATATTTGCTACCAAAGCGGCGATTACACCATACTACTTCTACACTATATTAAGTCACAGGTTCCAATTTCCAAATTACTCTACTTAAGTGACGGTCCTACATCTCTACATGCACTTATACTACTCTACAATTAGTGGCCTATTAGGATATAGTGCGCTATATTTAGTGTAATTAATGGATCTTTTGTGTTTTACGTAAATTTTAATCATAAAAATCTTTATGTTTATAAATTTTCGTAGAAGAAATAAGAATGACTGTGAGTAATTAAGTCGAGTCTCTTGTAACTACTCTATGAAAATATAGAACACGTGTGAAGATACAAAAAATCTATACCAATTATAAGCGACAGATGCAAATGTAGGTCGCTTAGCTTCAACATTTTCCATACAAATTTAAATTTACTTTTCTTTTATATATATACACGTTTTGAGTCATGACGTAACGGCACATCGTCTGTCGTTGTGGGTTCGATTCCTACTCAGGAAATAATTATTTTCATTTTCTTCGTTCTGGGCACATGCGTCGGTTATTTCCGCCTATCACCATGCAATTTCAAAAGCGGAACGTTTCTCTAAGCCAGAAAGCGGAGAACGGAGTGTCTTAACACTAAATTCCTTCTGCTTACTATAAGCGGGATACCGCGTGAAGCTAGAAAAAGATACACGTTTATGAATAAAAAAAACTATTATAACCTCAAGAATATATAAGAACAGTATTTTTATTTTGGGGTAGCCTCGGCTGGAGATAAGGCGAGGGGTAGAAGGCACAATTCAAGGGCCATTTAACTTTATCTGGGATAACTTTTACCGGCTTCCGTGATTCACTTTACGCTTTATACGACACTGGATGTACATGTCTCGCTAACTTTGCCAAACAGATAACAGATTTTGGGTTAGCAGGTTTGTGGACTGGTTTTATTTATATGCACGTACGAATGATGCTCTTCTGGATTTAGCTCTATCGTTATGAAATCATTTTTGATTCATGAGTGGGGCGATGTAGCGACAGCTAACAATTTCGAATTTTAAGGAGCTTCACGCTTTTTCACGCGGTGTACACGACGGAGTACTCAGCGGACTTAGCGTTAAAGCACTCCTTTTCCCAGTCTCCATCCAATTTTTGCTTTGTCTTCTGATTAGAACAAGGAAATTAGATTATACATTTTCCCCTTAGTATACAAAGGGGAAAATGTATAATTATATAAGTATAATTCATCCCCAAACGAACCCCCCCACCCCATTAGTGGTAATCGAGCCCACAACAGATGCGTTTACAGCAAGAAGCTGTGCGGCTACATCCCAACTTCCATGGAAATGTAAGTATTGAACGGTTCACATAATATTATTAACCCAAAAAACAAAACTATGTTACGATATTCCCTGTAAAATAGGAATTTATTTATTATATGCATATGAAGCATGAAGAAATTAAATAGATGCGGTCACGTAATATTAAAGTTATTAGAAAAAATAGGTACAAAGGAAAATCCAAATAAGTTTCTGCGAAAGCTCTTGCAATATATGTTCATAAAATAAATTAAGTTCAAATGCAAAAAGGTATATACAAAAAATATGTAAAGCTATTTCGTATGAACTTCCAAACATTTCATTTCTGTGTATTATTTATGTGGTTGTATCAGATTATGGAGATAATTAATGTATGACAGACATTTTGAAATATTATGTGTATATTCTACGAATGAAAAGTCGTTGAAAATATACGTAATATACTGTTTGTACTAAATGACAATGTTTTTCATTTATATGTAACATTTTAATGTTGTTATATTGATGGAGCTGTATACCTGTTCTTGTTATATGATAAAATGTGAATAAAAAACAGGTTCCCACTTTCTCCCGCATAGGAGGGTAGTCGAAGGAACCCAGTGTTAAGATACTCCGCAGATATCCCAAGATTCAGACCAATTTCGGAGACATTTCGTATAAAAATAATTAAAATACTATCATTCCCCTAGAAATCGAACTAACAACCAATTATGTTTACATTCAGACGGTGCTCCATTGCGCCAACTCCCCGTTAAAAAAAATATAAAAAATGCTTTGCTTTATGAATCATATGAACTTCGTACATTTTGTTTAGCTTCACTCTATATCCCGCTCATAGTAGCCAGCCAGGGTAGCCAGAGGGCTAGGTAGGCTCAAGGAACCTAGTGTTATAAACACTTTATTCCCCGTTTTCCGCACATTAGTACATAACATGCGATCCATATTTGCGACAGTATAATTGAACTTATTCGTAGTATTTATATGTTAGTTAAACATGACAAAGCCAACTTTATCACAAAAACGTCATAAATTCAGACAAGTCAATATAAAATATTATTTATTGTATAAAAGTATTATGAAAGAGAGAATAATATAATGCGATCCAAATTTCTATTATAATGCAGCTAAAGTTGACGCTGCTTGAAACGAACAACAAGTTTCATCAAAGAATGTGCGCGTTCCGCAAAAAATACCGCCTTCCGGATGAAACGTTCAAATTGGACTGTCGCATTATTCTTTGTGGCTTGGGGTTTTTTCTCGAGTAATTTGTTTTTTTCATTTTACTTTAACTTCAACTTAGGAGTCTTAAAAATATCCAGTTATTGTTGCTACGAAATAATCTGCATACATTGCTGCGACGCTGCCATGATACTGAGCTAATCCTGCTTATCTTGTCTTAATAAACAAAAACATTTGGCAATAAGAAATTCACTTACTCTAAATTCCTTTTGTAGCATTAAATTCAATTTTATTTGGCATATTAAATGTAAAATGTTATTCCAAAACATAAATGCCAAGCACTTGCCAAGTTTCGTCACAAAACAACTAAGGTCTTAAAGTGTCACTTCAATGTTTAGTGTCACTGCCGTTTTCAATCCCGAGCCTCTAAAGGGCCCGTCAACATTGCGGTCACAGATTTACAATAAAATAAGGGAGGCAAGTAAATTCACATTTCTTCTGAAGGTGCGGGTTCGACTGCGGAATAACAATGAGCTGACAGACACCGTTTCACGAATTATGTATAGCAATAAGGGTGCCGCAAGGTTCAATTTTAGGGCCGCTGCTTTATGATTTATTGATATCAGTTCTTACGATTTTAAATAAAGTATAGTAGTAAATATTTTTGGTTTTCTTTTATTTTTCTTTTGTTATGAATTATTCTTTCAACTACATATATATTTATATGCTATGACGTTAAGTTTACTGATAATAAAAATATTCCGAGTTATTTTTGGTTTAAAAGTAGATAAATAACTTTATTCGTAACTTATCTGACTAAATCTAATAAATCAAGTCAACATAGCACACGGTGCAAGACATTGCGGAATTTATGAAAAAATCTCAAGAGCAACGCAAACCGTTGAAAGAATATACAATGACTCGAAACTTCAACATTATCCATGTTGAACATCCGAGTAGTCCCCTTTTAATGAGGCCAGTTAAACAAACCCAGCTCACAACCGCATCTCATACGAGATGGCTGACTGAAATTTTAAACTGAAAGTTCATGAATAGTTAATAATATACGTATACTGAAACTTGAGAAATTAGCACATGTTTGTGTTAGCACTCCGAATATACTTGTAGTATAGCGTTTGCTTTTTATAATATCACTTCAGAATTAGTTGTAAGGACAGAATGGTGTATATTAAAATTATAAATTCCATACTAACTCGAAGGAATATTGGTTTGTATGAAGTTCTCGTGTCTCCGCTCTATTTATTTGATTTATTGTAAGATTTTATATGACATGGCTGAAAAAGACAGTGATTCTTCTCTCTGCTTTCCAGCAGTATTGATGACCACTAGAAAAGTCAATGCGGAGAGATAAAAACGTCTCCATAGTCTAATTAGCATATTGAAACATTGCAACCAGAGTGCTTATTAAGGCAGACGCCAAGTAGATTTTGTGCGAACTTCTTGTATGTCATACATATATTCATGTTCATATTACCTACTGCAACTTTATTTTGTTTTGTTGAAGAAAATTACGAACGGTCATCATATTTCTTATATTGTTACTATATTATGTAAAGCAAAACACATAGTTGGAGTCACTCTGTTCTTTATTTTCTACTATAATCAAAATCAAAATCAAAATATTCTTTATAGACTTCTAGACTTCTAGACTTATAGACTTCTTAATAGACAAATAGGCGACTTTTTAGGTCAATTTACATTGGAATGTCAGTAGTGTCATTCCTATATAAAAGGTATATAAACATCTTTATAATATAAATCTATATGCAATCGACGCCACATATTTTTCAATCATTTTTATATATTGACTTTGTGAAAATGGGAATAAACAGTAATCCAAGAACGTCCAACACCATGCCGCTGCATCAAAGGCATTCCACTGTATACAAAATAATAAACCAATAAATTTGAATTATTTCCAAATAATATTTTCAATACGAATGCTAAAGAGAATTATAAAATATTTGTGCGTCCTGAATTCTAAAGTGGCCGCTTTTTTTGCGATTTTGTTATTTGACGAAGCTTTGACTGGAGCTTTTTAATAAATGGCAGCAATAAGAGAGAGAAAACCGCAAATTGGCAAAGAAATGCACTACGAGAATATAAACAGTGCCTTTAGTGATGCTATTTGTGTAGTAAAAAATGAATTTTAATAAGCTTTATAGGTTTTTTGTGTGTTTGGTTGGTGGCGATGGTATTTGTATTTGTATTTTAAATTTGTTTAAAGTTTAATTTTTATTTTTGTTTTGTTTACAGTACATTGACATATATCGTGAAGGTATGTTTTAATATGTTGTTAGGGCTTAAATTTCTTATCGTACTTATTTCCAGATATGCGTTTCGTACTCGTATGTGTGCATATGGAATTATTTTGAGATATATATATATATATATATATATATATATATATATATATATATATATATATATATATATATATATATATATATATATATATATATATATATATATATATATATATATATATATATATATATATATATATATATATATATATATACATATACATATATATATATATATATATATATATATATATATATATATATATATATATATATATATATATATATATATATATATATATATATATATATCAAAAATTTACACCCGATTTAGATTGACCCCATCCCCATGTTTGCAGTAAAAAAAGTACAAAAATAGTGAAGTGAAAAAATGTAGTGATTTTACGCCATTAATGTGTGGTGCAGGATAGACAGAGATCCGAAATATCTAGCGCTATGTAAAATATTCCTATACGTTTACCCGAATTCGAATTCGATATCTCGAGTTAAGTCTCGAGTAACTCAAAGTCTTAACAGCGTGGAAAAATGAAATCAATTCATTCCATTGCAGCTCAATTGCATTCAAACGCTGTCTTTCTTTGACACGTTTTCAACAGGATTTTCGTTATTTTCAATTGAATAGCATTTAGATTAATAAGAAAAAAATTATAATGTAATTGTTATCATTTTAAGCTAATATATAAATGTAAGATCTAATATTTACTTTATCAATATTCTTTAAATAATCTATACCTATATATAAATAACAAAGTTGACTTGACAAATAATATTATATTAAATAAAGCCACTTTTATCTCACTTTTTTATCTTGATATTGCAGTTTCACACATAAACAAACACTTTTGTGAAAAAAAATATGGAAAAACACTTTGATTATATTATATACAATGACCACTGACCATGTGGTTGTACTTATTGGTAAATATCAAATATAAATACTTAAAAAAAAAACAAAAAATTGAACGCAGCGGGATTTGAACCCACGCCTCATGGAAATAGTCTTGGACGGACTAGATTTTTTTGTTTTCTTTAAATATTTTATCTATACTTAATGTGGATTAACACTTTAAAAATCCTAAAAATATCAAATACAAATGTATACATTTCAAACGAATTGGTGTCTGTAACATCGTTTACGTCATAATTTTTGCACTTAGAATATTGAGCTTCACGCTTTATCCCGTATTACGTAAGCAGAAGTAATTATATAATAGATTAAATGTAATTATTAATAATAATAGATTCAATATCTTTATTACTATCTACTTTAGTCTATTTACATGTTATTCATAAATACATCCATTTGAAAGCTACATACATGGTGGCTCTTCCATTTTGCCCCACGCCCACTCCCAAAGCGCTCGTCACCGCCGCGCGTCGCGTCGCCTCTCGTATAGAGGATGAGTGAAAAGGTTCAGAACCGGTCCACGCAACAGTTCCTATACAAAGCCGCATGTTATCGTCAAAAACTTAACGACCATAAAATCCTTTATCCCACAATACTTCAAAGCTCTTGTTTATTTTATGTAAAGTGGTATTAAAGTATTTATTTTTTTTATTTTTTATTTATATCTCGAATTTTGTGGGGTTTGTAGTGGATTTTTTTTTGTAATAATCTATGGTTTTCTACTTTCTATATATTGTAAATATATCTGAAATATGGCGACGAGACTAAACATTGTCATTATTTCACCAGTCGAGAAAGATGTATTTTAATGATTGGAAATGACCAATTCAGAAAAAAATAAAGAAGTCCCGCTGAGTCTCGGCTCTTCGCAGTTACGAGGCATTTTTTATCAGGGTATTTCTTATGAGATATCTGTTGGAAATGCGTTAGAGATCCCGGTCCTCCGCCTTCCGCGTCTAGTCAGAGCCGGCAACATTTTATAAGTCGTCGGTCCATAGGGCTGGAAGGCGCCCTACACTCCGGTTGCCAATTCACGGTCTCCACTCTAGAACTCGTCTGCTCCAATGGTCATCGGTTCTACGACCAACGTGTCCAGCCCACTGCCACTTCAACGCACTTATTTTGCGAGCGATGTCGGTAGCTTTTTTCCGGATAACCTTTTTTCGAATTTTATCCTTTAAAGAGACTCCGAGCATAGCTCGCTCCAGAACACGTTCAGCAACTTTAAATTTGTGGACTAGACCGACTGTAAGTGTCACTAGTTGAAGACTTTCGTCTTCAGATATTACGGTATAGGTGACGTGAAGATCTGACGCAGCTTGCCAAACGCTGCCCAACCTAACTGAATTCTTCGATCTTCTGCGAGCTTCTCTTCTAGGTAGATATATTCACTAGCACCTTAGAGAGAAGAGCCGTCCACGTATATCGGATGCGGCATGACGAGATTGTTGAACACGACCATAGTCTTGCTTGAGTTCATACCGAGACCGACACGCCGCGAAGATTTACCCAGGCTTTTGAACATCTCGGCCAGCTGTTCCAGGCACTCTGTCATAATGATAATATTGTTAGCGAATCTGAGATGTGTTATGTTTTACTGACCGTACCTACTTTAACTGTACTGATGATGACATTTCTTCAAAAATTTTATACTACATAAATTGCTTAAATTTTATACAAATATTTCTATTTGCAAATATTTATAATTACAGTGTAGATTTCTTGATGTGTGTTTCTGTAACGGGCGGAAATTCGAGAACTGAGTGTCTCAACACTAAGTTCTCCGCATGCCACATAAATATACAGGAGAAGTGATCTAATTATATATTTCCTCGAACGCTACTAATAAAATTAGATGGTAAAATCGTGTTTTATCCTTCGATCAGCACAAATCGCATTATGTGGCTAATAAAGGTCGGCAGAGCTATAAATTAGCATTAGAAGGAAACCGTTCGATGGCCGGCGGTGATCAAACGATGTTTTTTTGCAGCTTCCTTTTCGTATCAGATAGAGTAGGGACTGAAATTATATAGATTTGCTTATTATATTGTTATAGCGGTAAATCGTGGCGTAGAGGCACAGTGTCTGTCTGTAAACGTGACGGTCTGTGGGTTCGATTCTCACTCGAGGAGAATGAATTATTTTAAAAATTAAAACTTCTATTAAAAAGGCAAAAAAGCGCGGCGTTGAGTTCCATCACTCAACGTCGCGCATGTTAGGTTAGGTTAGTTGAGTTCCATCACGCAATGACTTTGGAAAGTGGGGAACGGAGTGCCTTAATACTAGGTTCCTTCTGCCCACGGTTCCCCCGGCTTACTCTGCTATGTACGGTACGGTACACATATATATATATATATATATATATATATATATATATATATATATATATATATATATATATATATATATATATATATATAAGTAGGACGAATTTTGTATCAGAACACTCCCTTTTCCGTTTTTCGCATTTGAAACATTCTGTATAGACTTATCTATATGCATAATTAAATCTATAATAATCCCAATTGTTCCAACCGCTCATCATTAACTATATATTAAGTTGAAATTAAAAAACTTAATTGCGGAAAAGTGTATTATAATTTTAAATGTAATAATTATAATATTAAATCCACATTTCGTGTTTAATGAATGTTTTCGGATCAGATAAAGGCTCGTTTACCAAATTATCGTTTCATATGAATGATTTACGTGATGGTAATCGGTCTATATTTGTAAAGTGGGATACTAGTGAGGTGCTCTGGCTCTGTCTGGATAAAATCGAAATAAAAATCAAAATCAAAATATTCCTTATTCAAATAGGCTACTACAAGCACTGTCGAATCGTCAATTAACACAAGTGTCAGTATTGTCAGTCCTACTAGAAGCTACCACCAGCTGGAAGGGCAGTTCTGCTGAGGATCTGTATATTGATTTCCTTTACTTTACTTTACTTTAGTATTTACGTTCTTTGTTTTATAGCTTGGACAAGAGACGAGACTATGAAAATTAAACTTGAGACAAACATACTTTATAACATTTTTAAAGGCATTCATAACACTTTTCCGAAACGTCTGCTTTTACAATAAATTTAATTCGACAGAAAAGTGATAAACGAAGTGTTCTAAGACTCTGCCGATTCTCTCATATAGGGGATAAGGTGAAGCTAAAATAATATTGTATTATCTTTAGGCACCTGTAAGTTTTAAGGAGAGGACCTAGCGGGATACTGTATCAGTGGCGAGGAGTGTAATTTTTGTAAAAGGTAAGCTGGCGTTATAAGTTAATTTCACTCGGCATATATTGTATGGTTCATATTGCAAATAATCAAATTGATTCATAGTTGAATTCTTGCTAATAACTAATTGTCATTAATTTAATTATTAAAATTTACAAAAGGTAAGCCGATGGGATTTATGTTATATGTACTCTTCACCACGGCACTTTATAAATATTAAGGAATTTGAATAACCCATGGATATATCTCAACGACACCACCCTCTTTATCTTCGTCCTAAGTAGATAGAGATACATAAAATACGTATATATACGTATATACATATTATACGTAATATACATATTATATTGATACTTTTATTGGCAACCAATTTTCAAATAAAGCTCCCGATATACGAGCTTTATCTTATTTTATTTACACATACATAAATGTATATACATATATATAAATTATTAACATGAAATGTTGGCATATATACAAATTTATTGCTTTTATGAATATACTAAAAGTAATATATGTAATATTGAACGTACTTTCTTTAACCTATATCTAATATATGATAGACATATTTAAGTACAATTATTTTTCTTTGTTAGCAAAACGTAGAAAATTTTACAATAAATTGACTTGTACTAAATTTGGCATTCTGTATTTAGCTGCCAGAACCAATCCTGAGGGTGTCTGCGGAATAACAATCGTCGACGAACCTTAGAAATTAGATTCAACGTTTGGTGTTCAAAGGGGAGCTTTTTTGGGACCGAAACTTAATGTAATTCGTCAAGTTGTAAATTTGATACAAAAAAGGGATTAAAACGCTCACTGGCTTTAGGTTGTAGAAAAAAATGCAATTTTTTTTGTAAATGAATTTCAGGAATGTGGTTAATTAACGGATATATTAAATATGTAAATATTTTTTTACTTTATTAATCAAGCTCAATAAACTGTAACGATAGGTTCCTCAAATTATATCTAAAAACCATGGATAAAGTTAAGTTAATATATATATATATATATATATATATATATATATATATATATATATATATATATATATATATATATATATATAAATATATATATATATATATATATATATATATATATATATATATATATATATATATATATATATATATATATATATATATATATATATATATATATATATATATATATATCACATCCGAGAACACTAATCAAGCGGTCGAAGCCACGGACAGGCCGCTAGTATTTAACAAATATTTGCTTGTAAAACGATTCGATTTCATATTTTTACGTTAACAAGTGGAAATCTATAGAACTTTCATCAACTTCTATTCTGCAAATTTGGCGTTTACCGAATATTATCTTGGATTTGATAAAAATAAACTTATAATTTATTTATTCTTCAACTAGATTTACGATTAATCCTTAATTATGAATACATTAACGTTGACTTTGAAAGTGAATTTGGCTTTAATAAGATACATGTAATAATAATTACTAAGAAAACTTAGAAAACATAAATATTTTAATAAAAATGACACCATCCAAGCGCTCTTATGCCTCGCGTCATACGTTCTGATCAAGCGATATTATCAATTAATTCTTATATGCTTATTACAACTTATTTATGTTGTTATTAGTATTACATGTTTTGTAAGAAACAACACTTTAAAACTAATTAAATATTTAAAACAATAATAATATTTCCTGTTTCCGCTACATTACTTAACCAGCACATGATAGAGAAGACAGAGAGAACCTCAAGTCTCACTCCATTCTTCGTTTCCGTGAAAAATCAAGAAGTTGCGTATTGGGTAATAGAATCCAAAAACATTAATTGCTACAATATTGTATTACTGCAGAACATCGGTCCCAATAATATATAAAATGTTTCAAAATAGCAAATGTTGTTAGATAACTGACAATTTCTATTCTATTCTATCGTGGAATATATTTAGATGGTTTCAATAGCTCATTGCTGTAAATTGTAAACCGGATTGAGATGAAATCGAGAGCGGCTCAGGAGTCGTGACCGACAGAATGTAAATGAGACTTTAGCAAGTCAAACGCTAGTAGTACTTAGACTGTGTTTTTTTATTCACGAGCCCAAATCGAGTTAGATACAAAGCTTATAGTATAGTGGGCTTTGTGAGCTTAATTTTATTAAGCCATTTTTGCTTTAAATATATATTAAATTTGAAAAATTTGATGCTTTGGCAAATTTTGTATTGGATTTGGCAAAGATATGAACTATACTTAAAATATTCACGCTGGATTTGGAATATAGCGATCAAAAGAAGAGTGAAAGTGGTGTTAAGACACTCGGTTGAGAATTTCCAGTCATTTTTGGAGACTATAGTATACTAGACTAGACTATAGTAGAAGATATTTTAATAGTATTTTAAAAAAAAGTTATGATATTCAGTCTATTCCAAGCCTTAGATTATTCTCATTTCAGTCCAATTACCAACCACTTTGAAATATTACATCCATTCCATAGAATATAAAAAACAACAGAAACGCCAAATTGATTTTTGCGAAAAAAAAAAACAGAACAGGAATAATCAGAATTGGATAAGAGCTGTGCATTCGAAAAATAAGATAATAACGAGTAGGGAAGAGCCCTTAAAATCGGTCCGCGGGCAGAATTCACAAGTGCCTTATTTTTCATACTGTAGGTACTATACTGATAAAAGTGGCATCAGATTCTATTATATAATAATATAAAACCTATCTATATTTTTTAAGATATTGATAGATTATTGATATATGAATATCTTTTATAAAAGATATTGTATAATATGAGTGGTATATCACTGATAAGTGGAAATAATGTGATTCTTTATATATAAAATTAACGTATTTGTCAATTTTTGTTCGGTTTTTTTTACAGTACTTAATATGCAGGTTTTAATATTAGAAACCGCATTGTGCTAAAAGAGTTTATTGGTTTTTACTTTATAAGATGATTAAATTAACTATAACTTGTTCTAATTTGCAAATATTCTATACTGTCCATCTTTTGAAACACGGCTATTATGGGTAAAAAAATATATAATTTTATATATAAATTTTGTTTTCAAATGTTCTTTTGTGATCAAATGGAAAATAAGTAATAACCAGGTGTTGTCTTGCATTTGACACCTGACATATTCTAAATGTCTGAGGTGATTTGATCCTGAGGCAATTGATGTCAAGTCATTTTAGCAGAATCTCTTAAAAATTTTCTATTTCAACCGGCAGTTCCTGAGATTTGCATGTACAACCAAACAGATTTATAATATTAATTTCAACAAATTCACTGTTACGCTAATCTAGATAAACCGATTAAATTTCAGCCACTGAATACGAATCTTATCAATCAAAACATATATATTTACCGTATATAAGTAAAAATATTCCTTACACATATCACTTCCACAATGTTTTACAATCTAAGGACACCTTTTGTAGCTCAATATATTATATACATATATTTGATCTCTTACTTTTTTAACAATACTATTTGTATGTTTTTTGCGGTTTTTGTTTTATAATGATCTCGTTTTTATAAATTAGTTTTATTATTTCAAGTTATAGTTTAGTTTCATATGTTAGATTATTAATTTATTTTAAGTTTTACCATTCTTATACAAAATAAATAACAGAATAAAAAATAACTGAAAAACGACATTAAAAGTTTATATTTAGTTTTCCAATTTCTAATTCTATTTAAATTACGATCAAACTTATTTGAATCTCATCTTATCTCATCAGTCACGAGCTCTATTTATTTACAAAAGGTTAGTACAAGCATTTACTAAGACTGTCATATAGTATATCAAAGAAAGCTGTTTTTATAAAAATCATACACTTGAAGCATGATCATACATTATTGTCGAGTTTCTTCTAGAACAATATTAATCCAGAAGTCAATACTTATATTATTTTCTAGAGGTAGTGCTTAAGACATTACTGTACTAAAAAATAAAAAAAAACAAGTTATTTGCTAGCAGAAAGTAGTTGATAATTTTTTTTTTATAATATATATGAAATACTTTCTTCAGTCTGACAAAGGCTATACAGATTTAAAAAAAAATTGCAATAGACTTTGTTTAAAAATTACAGATAATTCACCATAATATGACTTTTGCTAAAACGATGTGGAAGCTACGTGAAGATAGACAAGTGTGAGTCGAACACCTCTTTAAAGAGTTCCGTAGTAATTAGTATAGATTATGTATACATACTGTTGCTATACTTAAAAGTAAATATTTGGTTTGTGTTAAATTCAAAATACCAATATAATTTTTTCATACTTTTTTTTTATATAACTACTTTTAACTACGATTTTCGTTGAAACTATACATTGAGATCTAGATAATGCAGTATATATTCTTTTTTATTTTAATCTTCTTTCATCTTGTAAAAGTTAGATAGTACACGTATTTTTCCAATATCAAATGAATGATTTCGCAAGTATATAGATTCGATTCCCACTTTACCAAATTAAATATTTTGATTTCCTAGCTCTGCAGTCCCCGCACTGGGTGGAAAACTGAGTGTTTTATCACTAAGTTCCCTCTGAATTCTACAAAGAAAAAAGCTTTACTTAAATATAGATCGCATTCAGCAATGTAACGACCGCTGTTGTGATTCCAAATCAATTAACGCGAGGTGCGGCCGGTCGGTCGGTGGCGGCGCGCCAGCCCATTGCGAGCGGCCGCTATACTCGTATATAAGAAACACCGGATAATGGCGTTCTGGGAAGTGAATTTTATTATCATTTTTATTTTGTTATGTCATTCTTGTATAATAATGTATTGGAGATATAGCTAATATAAAGGACTGGAGCTCCATAGCAGAAGTTTCTGAGTGTGATGAGGATTTTCGTCATCACAAATATTTGTTGACTTAAAAAAAATGAATAATGAATAATGAATAATAACACTGAAAATTCTTACATATTCAATTTTACATGTGAGAATATTGTTTTTAAATATATGTATATGATTGAAAATTTCGAATTTCATAGGTTTTCATAGCTTTTTTTTAATAGTTTGAACTTAATGCAAAAAGTATAATAAATATACTATGAGTATAGTTGGTATATATAAAAGTAGATATAAGTATTTATATAATAGTCTTTTAAATTCATAAAAGTTGGCTTTTATTACACTTCATAGAAAATTGTATCAGATTAATTTTAAATTCTAATTTTTTTAATTAATACATATTACAAAATATACACATATACAGAATTTATTTTAAAAAGCTTTCCTTTTTTTTTCTCTACAAAATGATCAAGACAATAATTAACAGTATATAAATGACAAAATTTCGCCCACAATGTGACTCTGAGCAATAATAGAATTGTTTGTCACACAAGACCGACATGTCACACTCGATCTCCACAAAAGCCTCTAGAGACGCCTTCATTATTATTATACTTTATTTATTCATCTATTCCAATGTATTCATAGTATTTGGTTTTATCCACATCACATATATAGGAGAGCAGAAACTTAGTCGGAGAGAGCTTAGTGCTAAGACACTCCGCTCTCCGGAACACAATGCGGCGCTTTTAATAATATGTAACTACTTAGAGTACCATGGCACACCGTTGCAGGAAGAGGTGCTCAGAGAAGCGTCTGAGACTTGAGAAAGATGCGGATTAACGCTCACTTGCACTCTCCGAGCTCCTCTCTCTACCGACGCTAAATTTGAAATGATTATACTATAGCCGCTATAGAAGGATGTTCTAGAAAGGAACTTATGATAGCTCTAGACTAAATGCATGTCATCCTGATCTATCACCTCCATGTACATACCACTGACTTGTTAACTTTACTGCAACATCCATTCAAATATATTTGTATTGAAACTTTTACTTTACTTTAAAAAATATTCTTAATATTTATTTATTTATGTATTTAGCTTCACGCTGTATCCCGCATATAGCAGGGTAGGCAGAGGGAACTGCAGGTTGAAGGAACCTAGTGTTACGACCACTTGTCACTTTTCAAGGCATTGCGTGTTGAGTGGCGGAACTCAACGCCGCGTTTTGCCTTGTTACCGGAGCGATGAAAATGAAAATAAATGGGAATCGAACCCACAAGCCGTTGCGTTTTCAGGCAGACTCTGTGCCTCTGGGCCACGACGGTCTTCTATTCTTAATATGTTTTTAAATAAATAATATAATATTAATATTCTTTTCAAATGACATATTACCCATATCTTAGTTTAGGAAGAGATATTAATGCGATCTCCACTACATTTTAGAGATTGTACGGTGCGGAACTCCACACCTTTTTTTATTCAGTACAAATGCACAAATTTGCCATTTGAAACAATTGCAGGCGAATTTTTTCGTATTAGCACACAGTATTTTCATCTCGTAGAGAGCGTTCCTTTTCAAATGCAAATAACCCTTTCACGTTATGATTAATTCAGTAAAACTTGTTTATTATTAAGTCCCGATACGTACTGAGGACCGACTGTGTTGTATTTATAAATTTGTAATATAAAGTGAAAAATAATGAGAAAAAATCAACGAAATTAAATATTAGATAATACTGTCAGTATTGCTGTGCAGCGGGACTATGTGAAGATATATATATATATATATATATATATATATATATATATATATATATATATATATATATATATATATATATATATATATATATATATATATATATATATATATATATATATATATATATATATATATATATATATATATATATATATAAAATAAAAGTAACCAACAATAAATTGTTTATTATACTATTTTACACAGACTAAAACTGTCTCTGGAATAGATTTTTCTTCTTGACTACACTTTGTGTTACAAAACAATTAAAAAATAATTCAATATGTAGATATAGAATAGAAGAGAATATATTTTACTGCACAAACAAACAAACAAACAAATCAAAATATAGAAGTACAAAATGTATCGGAAATAGCTTCAAGCAATCTCTTAGAGACAACCTTTGGCAAACGTAGGACTGAATGTACAAGGAAAGTGGAGGCGAATAAGGCTTGTAGTTATTAGTTAAAAATAATGTAAGTGGTTGTGGATTGAGATTCTCGTCGAGAATCATTTACTTGTCACTTACTTTCACAATGTCTCGAATTAAGAAAGCGGAGAGCTGATTGTTTTGACACTAGCTTCTCTCTGCCTATCCCGCTATATGAGGGATATAGCGTGAAGACACACGTGTACATTAGTACACAAACCTGCTGAGCTGATTCGAATTCGTGACCATCCTACAAAGTGCTAAGTCTTCATAACACCCCAAGCGTTGCTAACTTGATTTTTTTTAAATGTTTTTTCAAAAATAGTCCTAGACTTTATACGATCTAGCTTTCCCATTTTAAACCGGAAGTGTCATTTACAGGAGCAAAAGAATTTCCCCTCGACGTTTATAGGACGCGGCGTACAGTGCAGCACAAGCACTCAGTGTTATGAGAATTCCAGTTGTTATGCAAATAGCTGCTTTGAAGTTGTTTAATTTCTCGTCAAATTAGATGATAATGCCGCAGAGAATATTTGGTAATGTGACGCATGCGGTAATTATTTAGTTGTTTTTTAACAATTATTTTCCCATTTTTATTGGATATTTTGTGTCAAAAGAAGCTAAGTTTAGGGTGATTGGTCTTTTTATTGTGTACATACTTTGGACGTCACTGTCATGACATAGAACAATCTTTTTAGAGAACGTCGCATGGGTATATTAATATTCTACAAATATTTTTGGTTGGTATATACCATTGTTGCAGGATTCACTGTTGAAGACAATCCAAGCGCTCTTATTACTGAGCGATTTGTTGTTATTAAGCTCTTATTAATATAATAATTATTATATTTAATATGGTCTAGTGGTTACTATTACTAATTATTTCACAAGACAGGCCTATTTTAAGACCAGTCATTCAATTTTCGCTCGAATTATACACATTCTGTGATGAATGACAGAACTCATCGCATTTTATACATTGACATTAACATAGCGGATTATTCAAAACAATTTAATACCACGACTTGGATTCGAACCAAACACCATCGTATTCAGCCAGTCCGTCCAGATGTATTTAAATAAAAATAAGCACAATTAAAAATTTCCCTACATTTCCCTTAAAACATATTTCCAAAGTGAAATTCAGGCGATTCAGCAAACAGCAGCGTCGCTAAGCGCGAGGCAAATTCCTCTGTGAAATGCAAATAACCTTGTGTTATTACTAATTTTGCTTTAACTCATTGTCTCTAGCATAATGTAAATATGTAATGGGAATTGAAACATTCTCATGATATTACGTTTTTTTTTTGTGTCTAGTAGATTTTCTTGTGTTTGAGACGTTTTAGCTAATTTTGCATGTTAGTGGGTTCAAATCCATCAAAGGGATGTTTATATACATAAATATAAGCGAAAATGTTAAAATGTGACACTACTTATTGTCTCTGAGGCTGCTGAATGAATTTGTAATTAGGATCAAGTTCCGCTAAGGTCAACTTTATTACGTTTTGAAAATAATTTCCTTTTTCTCGATGTGAATAATATTTGGTCTATAAGTAATATTTTCCACATACAAGTACAAATCATGATAAACGTATAGGTTGTTTAATCCAAAAGATATATCTTATATAAATAATATGATCACTCCAATCACTTAGTGTGACAATACCTACGAGACGGGCACTATGTGCTTCACAGTGATACCGTTTATCCTGTATTTTTTGAAAGAATTATGTATGACACATGGCATATTCTCCGTAAATATAACCGCAGGTGTATTGAAAGAATAACCTATAGCCTATAGCCTATAGCCTAATATAGCCTATAGCTATTCTCGTTAAATTAGACTATCTAAACAATTCTTTTTAAATTTGAATCGATAGTTCCTGAGATTAGCACGTTCAGCCGAACATACTCTCCAGTTTTATAATATTAGTGCAGATAAAGATTTTTTTCTTTATTATTATAGATTAATTAATAACTTCTTTAGACAAGCCTGTCCAATTAATGATTTTCAGTGTCAATCAAATTAAACAAAAAAAAAATTGAAGACTTTATCAGAAATGTATAAAGGTAAAAGGGCGATTCGATTAAAAAAAACTGTACAATTTACATAAATTCGAGAGAATTTTAAAGTGTGACAATCGTTTTAGTAAATTGAACTCTCATTGTAATTAACACTCTATCGGGGCCCTTAATTATAGCCCTTGATAAAGGAGCTATAATTGATTCCGCTATAAATCTATTCTCTCCGTAATTCCTTTTCTTTTAGATTTTAAAAGTATTGTAAGTATTCTTTTTCCTTAAACTCTTAATAACAACATATGACTTTATAGGTATTCGTGAGTACTGAAACAGGAGAGTGAGAGGTGGGGAATATATGTTGGGTACAATTATAGCATACATATATACATACATACATATATACATACATACAAATATACACACATACATATATACATACATACATATATACATACATACATATATATATACATACATACATTACATACATACATATATACATGCATACATATATACATACATACATATATACACACATATATATATACATACATACATATATACGCGTCACGCTTTATCCCTATAAGGGTAGCCAGAGAGATCGGAGCGCCTAACTCTACGGTCCCTACATACCTCTGTCGCCATAATAAAATCATAATACCGAATTATGTCAAACATTTGAGAGTGGGCAATATTTTAAGTTTCGAAAATTGCACCGAATCGTAGGAAATACGTCGTAGATTTCACTCGTTAAAAAGTAAATCTTAATTTCCACTGAATTTCTACGAATACTTTTTGAAAATCCTTAATCTATTATTTTCATTTGAATTTCCCAAATTTCATGCGAGTTGGGAATATTTTCATGTAATTTGGTCCTTCGAGCCGGGTTTGTAATTTCACGGTAATATTTGAAATGAATACTTCATATATACTTGCTAAGTAATATTAGTTCTCGCCATTAAATTCCCTCTCAAAGTAATGAGTACTCTAGAAATTAGAACACCAGAACTTTCTGCTTTGGGAATTGAGTCAAATGGTTGTTTTTATATTTTGCTTTTAAATATGCATGTATGGGTTGCTTCTTGCTCTTTGTGTATTTAGAAATATCTAACTTATATTAAAAATATTGGTAAAATTTTTTGTGACTGAACGATTAAGGTTATTCTTATTTAGCTATAAATTTAATACTTTTTTATTGATATTATTTGTTCATAAGATTAAGTAATTGCTGTTTTTTTATATCTCTTAGCTTATACTTCACTCAACTTATAAGTTACACTTATTCTTTACAAGTGGAGATTGAACCTATGACCACTGTTACAGTCCACTATCATACAATGTTCAACTGCTTGCAAATTTAATGCCCTAACATTTTATATACAATTTTAATCTCAACCGGTAACTTTTCGCGTTCATATCCTGCAACGTTAAATTCCTACACGTATTTTCCGCATTTTCGCATTCTCTTTTTTCTCCACAATAAATCGACGCTCTAAAAATACTGGCGAACAATTAATGTATCAAATACATACATTGAATTGGAAGCTTGTATTATACATCAAACTATTGTTCCAATGAAAGCTTACACAATAGCCACTTTATTCGTTCAAAATAGGAAATTGTTTGGAAAACTAAAACCAGCGCTAAAAAATCTTACAACTTTTCCGCTTTGAATTGGAATATTTTTGCAGCTAAAAGCATTCTGAGCTTAAATAAATATAGAATTTGTACAGTCTAATATGAAGTGAGTATGAGTTGTATGCCTGGTTGAGGCATATATTATTTTATAATGTACTATATATTACACTATGTTGACTTTCTATATAAATAAATAAATAAATAAATATATAAATATATAAATAAATAAATAAATAATTCTTATATACGAAACTCTCATTTTTTAAAGACTTGTAACAGCGAAAATATCACTATTAAGCGTGAATTGGTTTTCCAATTTCAAGGTTATTTTAAGGTTAACATTACTTAACTGTGCACATTGTCTAACTAGACTACAGAAGCACTAGCGTGAAAATTATTAAAAAAATCCCAAATAGTATTTGGAATTTTATATTTCTTTTTATAGATAAAATTATAGATTTTATATATATTTTAATTATTTATATTCGAATAGTATATTCGTATTCACTATCGTTCTTAGCTTAATCCAATACATCATTACATCCCTTTACATTTTCCAAAAACCACTTCTTTTCCAGGGAAAATTACCAGAATTTATTTGGAAAAATCAAAAGGGAACTTGAGCGAGTTCTCAGCTCCGAGTGTATTTGCCGCAATAATTAAAACGTTTAATCGCGCGTGTTGTTGGTACTGCGCCGCGCGGGTTGGTGCAGCGCGGAGGCGGATTAGCGATGTTTTCTTCCTTTTTATACCGGAGGGAAATATTCTATTACACCCCCCTACAAGGGGTAGTTTTGGTTGGGGTTGATTTTTAATTGATGTATCAGTGGTATGAGTTTTGATATTTATATAGTATTATCTTAAGATAATTTGGTTTTATATATGTCATGTCTCCTAATTAACAGAAGATTAACTATATACCTTTATTGAAAATTTGTTGCCATTTGTGAGTGGCAAAATTAATATAAATATCGCCATATATACAAAACAACAAAAACATATTTTCCCCAAATTGGTTTCGAACCCAACACTCTCATGTATACCATCATACTTGCCAGCTACTCCTCATCGGTTATTCCACCCATTCATTCATTCATTAACAAAAAGCTTCACCCTTGCAAAGCTCAACTTAGTGAGCTAATAAGGAAAGCTTTAAAGTAATATAAACAGCAACTAGCAGCACTCCACAGCAACGGCTCCAAAATTTATGGGCGTTTCGAATTTTTTAATAAAACTCGACAAATGTACCAAATTTCAGCTATTGATCGTTTTACTTTGTTTCGTTATATTAATTTCATTTATGTAACGATGAGGGTTATTTGTGGTTACATATATCATTGAGCTTTGTGATTATAAAAGCTTTGTTATTAAAGCTTTACGCATATAAGGCAGAGAGTCTAGTATCAAAACACTCCGATCTCGGATTTCTTCGCGAATTTGAGATTATTTATATACAGAAATTGCATATCGTGGAGTGGAATTCAATGCATATATTTAAAACATACTTGCTCTATACAGTTTGAACTCAGGTCAGAAACAAGAAATTAAACATACTATATAAAACAATGGCATTAATTAAGTAATGAACAACATTCACTGAGGGAAACTCAATTGTAATTTATAATAATGAATGCGACAAGAGTCCGGTTTGCGAAATAATATTTATTGAAATAAATTGGTACATTGAAAGGTGTGTCTGTCTGTTTGTTTGCGATACAAATTACTTTGTAATAATTAATAGTGATAATATAAATTATTAAGACTTCAGTCTATATATATATATATATATATATATATATATATATATATATATATATATATATATATATATATATATATATATATATATATATATATATATATATATATATATATATATATATATATTGTCTGTTTTTACATTTCTATATTTAAATTTAAGAAAGAATACATAGGAATAGAAGAATGTAAAGAAGAATTGATAGATATACAAATAATATTATAACATAGTATACTTTCGTAATAATAAATCATATAAATGCGATATAAACACAACAATATCTCAGTTCTTGTCCGAACATGTATATTTATGAGATGAGCTCGTACTATAGGCTGAGCTATTACAAATTAAAACATTATGTCATATATATTTTGGATCTTTTGGTTAGTCAGTATATATGAACATGTCAGTATTGTCAGTTGTAGATCAGGCTACCAATTGCCGAAAAGGTATTACAGATTATCAATATAGATGTTTTGTATATTTTTTTATATGATGCCGTTTATGTTGTGAGAGTTTGTTGGGGTTACGTCCTCTTCTCTATTTGTCATTTCTTAAGTATTACTTTACAAGTAGCGCATCTAAACGCCGCGCTTTGTCTGAAAATTGTTATAGTAAATAAAAATAATTTAAATATGTGCTGTACTGTAAATGAGAATCAACGCTAGAGAGATATGGATGCAATATAAAAATCAGCATGTACATACATATATATCTTATTTTAAAACATCAGATATATTATTTTCAATATATCAAATTTATATCATAACTAACTGAAACCAGTACCTGAGCCTATTTCAAAAAAATTCTATATACTTATTGCTAACTAAATTTTTGCAACCTTTTGAATTCACAAAAACGTGATACAGATTTATATTAGCAGCGTATGACGATAATACGACATCAACTCCTCGCCCTCGAGTCCAGTAAGCCCCACTTCGTTACAAAATAAATTGGCCTGTCTCCAACCAAAAATTTTGTACGAAATAACAATTTTTGCTACAGCCAAGTGTAGAAATATAAACGTAAGTTATGTTTGTTTGTGTGAGTTTATATGTATGGCTTGGATTGTTTCAGTTTTTTGCATATGGAAGAGCTTTGTGTTTATATAATTTCTATTGGCTTTTATATTATTTCTTCATGGATAAATATAAGTAATTTTTTGTGATAATTCTCTCTGGTTTCTTGTATGGAAGCAGAATTTAGGAAGAGAGACGTTTGTTTTTAAAAATAATTGAAATTAACTCATCGTGGTGCAGCATCAGCGGCTGTAAACGGTTTTGGGTTCAATCTCAATCCCTAAGAATCGAACTATTTTCCCTCTGGTGTGATGATAAATCGATCGGCTTACTCGACACTAATGTCTCGAATTCTGATGGAAATAAGATAACGGAGTGTATTACGGAATAGTAAAGTGAATTCTCTCTCTACTCTACGTTGTGGAAAAAGCCTGAAACTGAAACAAAAATTAATTTACAATACATCTTTTAGCTAAGAAAGTATGAAAATGTATGCATAAAAGTATGAGTATGTATGTACGTATGTATGTATGTTCGTATTACTTATGAGTGTAAAATATAGAATATTATTATTAATACATTCATATAAATTTAATTTAATGAGATAATAATGACGAAAAAAATATCGTTTAAGTGCGAGTCGATCTCTCTTACGTAGAGTTCCATAACAATGACATTGATTATTCTAGATCAACGGAAAATATAACTTTTAAAGATGACAAATTTAAATTTGCGGTCGTATGTATGTTATATGTATGAAATAAACTACATATTTAACCTTGTTGTACTATAAATTTTATTTATAATTTACTAGTACCATAACTTTTTGCCTAAGTTTGTAATTCTAGATAAAGTGGAATACTACCTATAGGATTTGATTTCGCTGGAGCATTTCACACAAAATACAAACACTAACATAAATAATCGTGTCTTTTACCAAGAGACTGGATATTTTGATATAAATTTTAAATTAAAATAATGGTATTAGCAGACGGACAGACAGACAAACAGATGGACAACAAAGTGACCATATGCTTTGAGATACGGAACCCTAAAAAAATATGAAATTTGTATGAACGCATGCATTCCTTGTTTACTAATAAACTTATTCATTCAAAAATAAAAAAAATAAGTCAATTCTATTTGAGACCTGGCTTATATTGAATCCCATTAAAACTGACTTGAAAGGGAATGATCAGAGCGTGTAAAATAAACTAAGTTTCGTGGTGTCATTATGTGGGTACGCTCGTAAGGGCTGGATGTAACAAATTAAATTGTATACAAAATATTATGTCATATATGAATATATGTGTGAATACATATACATATATGAAATTAATGAATGAATGATTTTCATTGTCCTCGCTCTGGAAACAAGGCAAAAGCGCGGCGTTGAGTTCCGCCACTCAACACGCAATGCCTCGAAAGGTGGAAAGCGGGGAACGGAGTGTCTTAACACTAGGTTCCTTCAACCTACGGTTCCCTCTGCCTATCCTGCTATGTGCGAGATACAGCGTGAAGCTAATTTAATTTTAATTTTATTTAATTATGAAATAAAATTTGTAGCTGTATGGTGGATATACTTATATATAAAATCGAAATATCACGCTTTTCCCCGTTATCATTGGTATTTCGAGATAACTTTACTGAACTTCCCCATACTCCAAATATCAGGTTTTTATTACAAAAATATTTTTGTTTAATTTAGAAAATGTGAATATGTTTTAATTTGTAACTATGTATCGACTATAATTTGATAAAAGATGAAAACGTTGAAATATATACAAATTCAGTATAACATAGTGACATATATATGTAGCATATATATGTTAAAATATTTTTACTTATAATCTATGGAACAACAGATTCAAATTTATTTATTATTTTTCTATTAGCTGGTCCTATTATCAAGGAAGCGTAGATCTCGTTAATGGCTCAGATGTAACCCACTGAACCTGCGGTCAAAGTTTACAGTGACTATATTTGACTATTTTATAAAGATCAAGAATATTATAATATTTGACTTTATTATATAAAGATCTGGAATTTTAATTTACATTAAAAATTCTTATAAAGGAATATATCAAATGAAATTAATTACTTTATTTGTGGATTAAATATGAAAAAAAAAAGTGTTATTGAGCCATAAAGTTAAAGAGTAACAATTCTAATTAAGAAGAATCTTTACAAATTACTTTAAGAAAACTTAACTTATAAAGAATAATATTAAAATAATAATTATTATAAAGTTAACAAGTATTCGAATTTACTAATAAACTGACCGGGGACTTAAGAGTTGATTTGTTAGAGAGGTATAAAGTAGAGTAGGGTAGGTCTTTCTATAGTTTATTAATCTCGGCCTGTCTAGCCATTCCTATTACTAGCCTATACATTAATTTCTAGAACATTCATCGAATGCAGCAGCACTAGTAAAATAATTTTGAATTTGATAAGTTGTGATAGAGAGGAGCTTGAATAGTGGAGGTGAGCGTTAATGCGTATTTCAAAGAAGCCCCTTAAACCTGCTGTCAGTTCCTCCCCCTGTAACACGATGGGCTCGACACCCACACAGTAAGTCCATGGCATGCTTAATAGTTTTTTCTCTCTGCATAATTTTATTTTTAAATTACGTTTATTTTGATGGCACTGCACACTGAGAAGACAACCAAATAAAAAAATTATATAATCTATTAAAATTTTAATTGAATTCGGCGTTGAGTTTCGCCAATTACAGCATTTTGAATTTAGATGGACAGTGGAGAAAAAAGGTATCCTCTCGCATGTAACGAGACAAGCAAGCTTAATAAGCAAGCTTTATTTACTGTCAAAGCACTGTACTTGAACAAAGCTTTGAAATAAATAGCTAAAATAGTAATACTTCAATATAACATACAAGAGCAACATATTCCTCGAAATTGTATAGCAAATGGTCAAATTTCATACTTCAAGTAAAATGAACAACAACAGATTAGCTTATTAATATGTGTAATTAATACGGAGTTGAAGTTGGTATGTCCATTGTGTTATTTGATCCTAATTAAGGCTCCTTTAAATATTATATATACAGATATTTGTACATAAAACTACTAATTTGATATACAAAATAGCATATGCTTTAAGTTATTTTTAGTCTAGCAGTTGCATTTCACGTGTCAAGCGATTGATTAAAAAGAAAAGTATTCAGACATTTTAAAAAAAATGTATATATTTATTTGTACTTGTATATCTTTCCTATGATAAATAAATAGTAGAAAATTTCTTATAAATTATATTTTTAATGTTAAAATCGACGCTACCACCATATTTTTTATAACTTTCCATATACTTTAAAATACACAATATTATACAAATCTTCTTATAAAAAGCATGTACAAAAACATGTGTATAATATGCCGTAAAATAAATTATTCTACGAGAATAAGTTTATTATATATAAGAAAAAAACGGCGAAATCATTATATTTTATATTTTATAAATAAAAAAGATTCTCATTCCACAGTACTCGTGCTATCTCATACATAATATATTGTATCTGGAAATTTATAAGATTTGCGGTAAAAGTAGTGCAAGGTAAGTGAAACCTATACGTCTGCATCTCGAGTGGAAAATTCATGCGGTTGTTGCTACCAAAAGAAAAAGGACAAGTATGTAATTGTGCATATAATTCTATGGTAGTTATAGAGAAAGTAGTTTTAATATTATACAGCGGTTTATACGAAGTTATACGGTATACGAATCCCGATATCGGGTATATGCTAATATTTTTTTTTAGCTTTTGTCAAGTTTCACGATATCGTAAACTAAAAACAAAGGAAAGGCGGGGAATTTAGCTTCTTAACACCAGGTTCCTTCTAAGATTCCCTCCACATATCCTGCTATGTGCGGGATACAGCGTGATGCCAAAAAATTGTAATGTAAGTCGCAAGTTATTCTAGTGATTAGAATATTGTCGGTTATTTTTGTCCAAAAGTATTTCTTTCTATTATTAATAATGAATGGTATTGGGTTCGATTCCGCTATTTAATGTGCAATGTACTAAAAATACCACTATGTATGTATGTACGTATATATGTTAAAATGTATGTATTTAGGTATATATTTATGATTATATTGGTATGTAAAACAAGTACACCGCCTATCCATTTAATTAATCCTACACTCTAAAGTTACCTGGACGAGATCGCTTATAGCGATAAGGCCTGATATACATTTATCTTTGTGTTTTCATTTATTAACTCATGCTATATTTAAAGCTTTATTATTTATATGTGCAGGGGTGATTATTCATATAATAAATGATAACCAAGATATTCGAATAATAGGGGGGATTAGATTTTATGTTCCTATAACTTCTTTATGTATAAATATTTTAAATTTAGCTTTATGTGGGATTCCTTTTTTAGCTGGATTTTATTCTAAGGATATTATTTTAGAGATGGTTAGAATAAGAAATTTAATTTTATTAATTTTTTTTATATAATTTTTCAACTGTTAATTTGTTTTGTTTTGTTATTTTATTTTATGTGGTGTACAATAAAGCGTACTATTATTATTATTAAGCTCAGCCTAATGCAGGAAAACATGTGGAAATAGAGATAATGCATATATTGTTATACATACCACGACATTCGTTTTATGAACAATATTGAAAATTAAGGTCATCTAGTTTTATCTTAAACTTCTTTCAAATGTTCAGTTTTATTCTTGAGCATAGAAATTGCAATTCTGTACATATCTCGAATAAGTGAGTCCACTTCAATACGTCTCGCGTCTCAGTGGAGCGTACGTGCAATTTTTTCCGGATCGAGCCGGCTTGAACCGCCTCGAACGGGTTCCAACTGGATACCGCCGGTAGTTTCGAGTTAATGGCGTGTTTAGAGATTTGGGATTTATATATCTATGGAGAAATAGGATATTAAGAGGAATGGCTTGTGAAATTATTTGTTATTTATCATTATTATATTAATGTTGTTATGATATTATGTACTGTTAATACATTAAAGTACAACAAAAGAAGGAAATAGTTTTACTATAATGTCTTTAAAACAATTTTTTTTGAATCTTATATGTATGTAAATAATAAACTTATAAGTGAAGTAAAACTACAAATATATAATAATCTTTCTTAAAATTAATAAACTTTAAAGAAAATGATCTACATTTGTGTACAAAATTTTGTTAAAAGCTAAACAATACACAACTTATGCTATAACTATTATTTCAACCATAAATAACTCATTTCAACAAACATTTATATCAAAATAACAACAAATACAGCTCAAAAAATCCTCTAACACAAAAAAAAAACTTTATTATTAAGAGAAAAAGGTGTAATAATTTCAACATAATATGTGAAGTTGGGTCTAACAAGGGCGCAATTGTACAATATAGAAGTAAAGGTAGCGGCGCAGGTGTACGTTACGGGAAAAATCATGAGTAAACCTACAACGAGGGATCGTTGTACATTATATTTAATGAGATTTTATATTTCGTAATTGCTTATATTGTGTACTGATGAGGTATTATTATGTTATACTTGTGGAGGTAGGTAGGTAGGTACTGACTTAAAATATTATGGGTAGGAAATTAATGAAACATTTATATACGGTATATGGTGTAGATTCGAATTTCATATGGGATATAAAGTATATATATAGTATGATATATAAGTATGTATATATATATATATATATATATATATATATATATATATATATATATATATATATATATATATATATATAGTTGTTTATATATTGTTATATATTTATATAAGGTCATCGTGATAGAGTGAATGGATTTCAGACTCTATTTTGGTGAGAATAAACGCGGCGTTGAGCTCCTCCGCTCAACATGGAAATGTCTCGAATTCACAGAAGATCGAAGAACATAGAGAACGGAGAGATTTCTACAAACAGCGGATCTTACCACTACGTTCATAACCTTCAATGTTATATAAGCTATAAAGCGTGGTCTTAAATCGTTTGGAGTGTATTATTATATTATAGTTCTGTATAATTATTGCCGAACTATTGTAAATGGAGAATGGAGAAAAAGAGTAACCAAGTTAATGCCTCAGACCAGAGAAGAAAGAAACGCAGCGGGAAATAATAAAATGTCTTCAGCTGTTAGACATGAGGTGTGTGACTGAAGATAAACCAATTCTCAAATTTAATGCAAGAACAAAATTAAAAACACAAAATTGTTTATTATTGAATCTTATTTGTTTTGGCAAAAGATATAAATAAGTTGAAAGAATTCTCTCAACTATACATTTTTGCATGAAAATTGACAGTAACTTAATATATTTTACAAAAATTGAATACAACATAGTAGTTCTAACAGAATAACAACCACATACATAGACAATAAATCATATTTGCGTATTTTTGTATATTTTTGTTTTGTGAATATTTATGTTATTGCTGGAGACATCAAGCAAGGCAGCAGGTGTGCGTTACGAGGCGAATCATAGCACACGTCGTCTCCGACTTACTATCTGCATGTAAATCCATTTTTAGTGTTATATAAGTTTGTTTCACGCTAAGATACCTGTATATGGGATGTGGTTTCACAGCTTTGGTGCATGTAAATCCTTATACACGGTTATATGATGTTTTTTCTTTAATAATATTCAGATTTTTGGATTCAATATTAATTCTAGGTAATAGATTTTCGGTTTAATATTTGAAAATATCGGTCAAGTGCGAGCTGTATTCGCATACTGAAGGTTCCGTACCACTTGCATAAGATTTTACATGATTGATAAATGGTTTTGAAATTGATAAATGGTTTTGAAAGACAGATAGATAAGATAAGATAAAAAGTTTTTATTACACACTTCAATACGATCTCTTCCAGGCAACCAATACAAATAATGGAAGGATCTAAAAAAAGAGCGGGCCTAATACAGCGCAAAGCAACAATAAATAAAAAAAAATCCATATTAAAATCAAATAAAAACTACTTAAGTACAAATATATATTACTAATTTACTGTTACATACCATATATATGATATATGTATAATATATACATATGTATAATATATACTCATATATACCAAAAAAAGGAGATAAGTAAATAAATTATTGCAAATGTTAGAAAATCAAACATCAAAGTGATCTTGTAAGTGTTCCGCATTTGCCTTTTGCGGTACGGAATCCTAAAAAGCAGTGTATATTATTGATGTGTATTGTTATGTTAGTATAATGTTACGTGATATCTTTATAGAGAGGATACGTGGAGGTCGTAGTGACTTATCTCTTCATTAATTGTGTACTCCAAATAAAATGTGAAAATTAAATCAATAGTCGAGCAACAAGTGGCAATTTAAAATTAAATTATTGTATAATATTTTTACACGTTCAATAGTGTTTGTTCGAGAAGTTTATAGATAGTTTGAACGAAGAGGGGGGATGGGGATGATCTTAATTATATTAGAAACTTAGTAAACTACGGGGCACGCGAGTCGCGAACTAACCAGCGTATATTTTCCTTCGTTTAGTTTAATTAAAGGGTCTCCAAAGTTCGTGGCAAGTAGCTACTGTTTACTGCGAAATTTCGGTTGTTTATTACATAAATTGTTTTATGGGATGTTATTAGCCAGTGGCGTGACTGGGATTTAGAAAGGCTCTTGGTTATATTGAATCTTTACCTGAGATTCACGATAATTGTCCAAGTTCAGAAATTAGGATCAAAATACGAGTTTGCAAGATTGTAGTTTGTAAGCTGTGTTTATGGAAGTTTTGTCATGACACGCTTAGCCACAGAATTATATAATAAATGTGTTGTGTCAAAGAGCATGTCTTTTCACCACAGTGTCTCAGCTCTCACTAAGCTTCATTACGTACTGAGGTTACAAAAAAATAATATATAATATAATTTAAAGTTAAAAAAATATAAAATATGAAGATTGAACTCAAGAGTTGTAGGTTTGAAAAGTCAGCGAATATAATTTGTTTATGAAAATTGATGAAACAATCTTTGAAGTAGTTAGTAGCAATGTCATTAATAGTTCTTAAAAAAGAAGATGAAAAAAATATCAATCTTTAATGTAGTTTTCACTTTATAATACAAATCGAAAATAATATAAGATATGACGCTTGATGTCATCTAGACACTTTTTTAATAATATTTAATCAGTGTATAAAAAAATTAGATATGTCGGGTAAAGGAACTCGACAAAGACGTTGTAAAGTTGTGACGTCACAATACAGTCAGAAATATGGTATATAAGCAAATAAAGTACACTAACTTAAAAAAGTATCTATTCCAACAGAAAAAATATAGTATTATGATGTTGTACGATGAATATTCTCATTTATAAAAATAAAGATATTCCCTTCGTATTGAACTTTTTACTGGAAGCTCTAGTTACGCACCCATTGTTTGAGTGGAAGTTTGAAAGCTTTTGTGAATTACTTCAGCAGTGTGTACACAGTGCAAGGTATAAGATGACGCGGTTTTAGAAACAAATTGGTGGAAATAAAAAAAAATTCAAGAATTTATTATAGTAATAGCTTAGTCTAAATATAGTATAAAATAATTATATTTGTAAGTAAAAATGCAATGGAATATTTAATAGCTGAATAAGGAGCCATGTCCAGTAATGAAGTTACTGATATATGTGCTTAAAACCAATATACAAAGTAATATTTCATTTATTCAGAATTTGTGCAAATGAGCTTAGCAAATATTAGCTTTAACAAATCCTTAACTTAACTTAATTAAAACCAAAGTTTAAAATACTTATCTATGTATAATTGACCAAATGATTTATATTTTTGTCCTTCTTCACTTTGTTCCTCGCTTTCCACCCAATTTAAAAAAAAATTGTAAAACTCATATATAAATTTCACCATGTGAGAATCGAAGTCCGAACCGTCGCGTTTACAATCAGACGCTTTGCCACTGCGCCATAAATTTAATTTAAAATTCTCGTTTACTAACTTAGACCACACAACGTGATCCAAAATGAGCATTACTAACGAACGATCACGTCTCCGCTCCAAAGTGTCTACGCGGAATCGATGATTGAAGCCGATTATGATGAAACATACCGTTTGTTTGTCTAAACTCTCACACGGAAAATATACCTTTTTCTTTCAACAAATCTGAAAGAGAATAACAAATGAAGTTATTCGTTCTTATTTAGCTCATATTTTTCAAGAATTTCCGAACATATTGCTAATGGTATTGTCGTAGACTAATAATGGCGATATTACGCGGCACGATATTCGTAGGAGCGTATTTCATTTTCATATACATTTTCGTAATTTATTTGAATGTTTACTGTGACAGTGTTTAGATTTACTCTCGTCTAGAGATTCGTGTTTCATTTTATCGATTTATTATTATTGGGAAAAAATTATAATCGATTTGGTGTTTAAGTTATTTTAGTTAAATTAATGGAAATATTTGTAAATTGTTGAATTATGTAATTGTATAAAACAAACAAAATATTACCATTTTTTAATAAGTTTTACATATATTTATTAATTTATTCATTAAATGACTAACTAATATTTTTTTTTATTAATTTCTAAAGTACCTAATGTAAAATATAAATGTAGCACAGAAAGCTACGATATTTTATATAGATATTATTTTTACGTATAAGCCGTAAACCGGATTTTCTAGATCTCCCTATAAATAATTTGGCTTTGACTCTAATAGCCGTTGAAAGCTTCCCCCAAAGTTACATCATCCGATATATTAAACAGCTTTCTTTAACACCCAATTACGTCACTAAGACCCTTTTTAATGGTTTTTCAATGTTTCAAACAATTTCATTACTCGACCCTGGACATAAGCTCAGCTCGAATCACCTGTAATTAGACTCAACCTTTTATAATATCCTAATTTCCACACAGTCCCAACTTCCCATCCCAGCTTTTATGAAACAACCTTGTCACATTACCCGTAGCTATTAACACGACAGTTAATAAACTCAAGGGTTGTTTGCAGTTGGCTCATTTTTGGTGTAAACATTTCGGCAGTCGGACTCAATTGTTGTTTTATGATAGCCTTTTCGTAGTTCCAGTCGAATTATACCATTTGAAAGGCAAATTTGTGTTGAATAGTTCGTAAATGTCAATTTAATAGAATTTGTGAAGGAAATTTTGATTGTTTTGTTGGAACATGGAGTGTTGTGAGAATATATTTGTTAAATTGTTATTTATACATGGATCTTACTTTTACTTGAAAATCGTTGAGAAATAGATTGTAGGGAAAATTACATGATTAACCACCTAAGCCTGAATTTGTCTAAATTTATATATCTATCTTATATATTTATGTAAAAACTTAAATATTTCAAAGTTTGTACAGCACTCCAGCTAAGCCCAGTTGAAGTGGTCGTAGTAGTTTGTCGCTTGCATTCAATTGGGAGGGTTGTTACAACTTGTGAGTACTTTGCGACACTTGTGAACTGAACTTTGTTTGAGCTAAATATTAATTTAATTGATTATACCTCGTGACCTCTTGGTTTATTTAGAAATTAGTGAAGATTTGTTATTTCTGGATGCGAGAATGTTTTTTCATTAAGAAAAGATAAACAGTATTATAGAGTAATATGTACATAATATAAACTTGTAAAACGTCATATCTATTTCATTTGTATATCAGGTATATAATATAATAATCGTTTTTATTGAATTTTTCACGACTTCGTCGGTTTTAGTAAATACTCCGTCCTGAGACCCTCAGGATCCTCAGGAAAAAAGATATTTACTACTACAATTACTTGTCCTATATCCTATACTTAGTCAATTATATTGATTATTATTTTATATTATAAATTAATAATTATATATAATATCAGGCTATATATTATAATATATATACAATATTCGATTAACACAATAAATAAATATTGTAAAAATTTATGACCATTTAATGTTTAACTATAGACGGAAATAAAGATAGTATCAGAGACTTTTGATTGTTACTCTAGGCTTTGCGCTGTATCTCGGCTACACCAGGATAGGCAGCGAGAACGTAGTGTCAAAACACTGTGTTATTTTTTAGAATTCAAGATATTCAGAATTTAGCGGTGGAACTTAACCACGCACTTTATCTTAACAGCGCGATTACAATCAGATCTGGCTTTCAGGCTTTTTTTTAAATACCGTATTGTATGTCGGCACCGTATCGGCACAACTTAAATAATTCTAGTAACTACATATATAGAAGATTAAACACTCTTGAAATGATGAGTTTTTATTCAAAAGCTTTAAAAAAATGTTGTAGATAAAAAACTGGTTTTTTAAAGTGTTCAACATTCACTGTACTATGTACTTGTAGCTCGTAGCGCGTAGCTCGTAGCTCGTAGGCCGGGAAATGCAGTTAAAACTTGGTCGTGACATGTAAATTTTACTAGGAATTTGATGATGGAATTCAATCGTATGCAAAATAGTTTAACTATTCTGTTGAATATTATAGTGCCAGTTTTATATATACTCGTAGATACGAATGTTTTGTTTGACATAATTTTTTTTAATTCCTATATAATTTTTTGAATAACTTTTCAAATTTTAATTAACAAGTACGAGTAGGTGATGGGATTAATAAAATTATAACTAAAGCACATTATATCTACAATAATTATTGATTTCAATCATTCCCTTACTCAAGTAACATGAAAAGTGCTGCGTTAAGTTCCGTCACTTAGCATATAACGCCTTGAATTTTGGCGAAATGCTGAGAACCGAATGTCTTGGCTCTACTTGGCCTACTCTCCTATATATGAGATAAAGCGTGATATGAATGCACGGTAAAACAATATCAAAGAACACGACAATGGCGTTGAATGTTTTTACATAAATCAATAGTAAATAAAGTGTGTTGGGCAAAACTCCGGATCGTTAACCAAAAGTAGAAAACAGGAAATACATATTATAATAAGTTTCCAAACTGAGCCACATTCGCGTTCCCTCGAACCATTAAACGACTTTAAAACCAATAGATTTTTAAAGCGAGCAAAGTTTTCAACTATAAATTATTATTCAAAGCTGAAGCCGGCCAAGTATTTTTCGGTTTGCGCCAAGCTTCGAAATTTGTTTTAAATAAACTCGAACACCTTTCGATTTCTATTCACGGATGTATAGATCGTGAATTTTTCAGCTGTATTGGGAGAGGCGAAGAGTGCCGTCGCGTCGCTTCGGGAGGGCCGTCGACGTCCACGTGACGACAGCCAGAGGTATTTTTGCGGAAAATCCGAATTTATAAACATGAGGATTGGTTTGGTATCTCGACATTTGTTAACTTTTTTTATCTAAGCAAAGTGAATATCATCGTGATAGTTAGAAAAAAGGCAGTATATGGTAATAAAGTGTTCTGTACTGATTTTTAAGAGACCGTTGTTTTACATTTCCGCATCTATATCATAGAGTCTTCATATTATGTTGTCTCTTTGTTGAAAAGTGGGTCACTGAGTTTATTTTACAAACAAACATAGGATATTATAAATTTTAATTTATTCTTTATCTAAATTAATATTCTCAGTGCCAAATGCATTAGAGATATTAAAGAGAAACATATTATTTGTTCAGCTTTTATTCGAGAAATGTATTTGACAGGTGATATTTGAAAGGTAAATTATAATAGAGAAAGTTTTAAAATTCAATTGTAGAAATAGACGTGGTACAAACCAGTCTATAAATAATATTTTACATATTGTTCTACAAAGCTTTGACTCTCGTAGGCGCAACTTTAACGCAAATTGAAATCGATAATGAGTGATATTCTCTATATTAAAAGACTCTATATTTTGTTTATCAACCAAAGAAAAGGCAAAAGATCAATGGAAACAAAAGAAAAAGAAAAACCAAACAATATATCTGAAAACCACACTATTATATATCTATACCACATACAACATACTACATACAACATATAGCTCGACAGAATTTTTCTACAATTTCTAAGGAAACCGAGAAGTTTCAACGGTTGGAAGGAGAACTGTTGAAATTTTAAACGAATTGCAACGAACGCTCTGACGTCACGAACGAGAAGTAACTGCTACTGACACTTAGACAACTAATGTCGACGATTGTACTACACCTCGCCGTGCTGTCCTCTATAGGTACGTTACTTGTACGGTTCTTGCTCGTACTCGTAGCCGTAGTGTAGCTGTGGCAATTTTGTGAATTTAGTTCGAAATGAAAAATTTTGATTTGTTATTTTAAAAAGTTTTTATATATTGTCTTATTTCGATATATTTATTGATTATCTGTTTAGTTCTTTAGTTATGGCGTTGACATGGCACCATTGATTTCACAAATGTCGTTTTATATGGGTAAATTAAAAATAGGATTGATCGATATAAAAATAAATAGAAAAATAAGATTTTTAATTTATATCACTTCACATATATATATGTATATATATATATATATATATATATATATATATATATATATATATATATATATATATATATATATATATATATATATATATATACATGTGTGGAAGATTCATTCTTACTAATATTTGTTTTAGTTTCACATAAATACGACTACATCGACTTAGATTAAACTTTACAGTCATATAGCCTATATATCAAAATAAGATATGGGCTACCATTTATGATAAACAAATGCAATTCACTTTACTAATAAATTAATAATAGTGTAGTCCAAGCGGGTAAAGCCGAGGATGGTTTGCTTCTACATTATAAATGGGCAAAATTTATCAAGCATAATTAAGCTTAAATGATGTATCGGATCCGACTCAAGGTTCACTGTGAGGGAAGCTGTTGTTATTTTTAGCTCGTCACAATAATTACATATACTGTAGGATGTGAGTTTTAATTTGGGTTAATACCGAAAACCTATAGGTATATATTTAATCGAACCGTTTAATGAGACTGTGGGAGAATGTATGAAATGTAAAATCATAATTCCGTGTAAGTGGAGTACTGTTCTAAGCGTTTCACTTCAGAGTAGGAGAGGTAGGGTATTATATATATATATATATATATATATATATATATATATATATATATATATATATATATATATATATATATATATATATATATATATATATATATATATATATATATATATATATATATATATATATATATATATATATATATATATATATATATATATATATATATACATATATATACATATATATGAAATATTTTCTTTAATTTTTATTACAGAGGCCGTCGTGGCACAGTGATACAGCACGTGACTGTTGACCCGACGGTTCAAGCTTCGAATCCCATATTAAGTAGTATTTCATTATCCCACTCAAAAAAACGACGTATTTCATTTTTACGCATCTTATTCGAAAGAGAAAGTGCAGTCCACCTCTTAGCAGGCAATGTATTGAAAGATAAGCGGAAAGTGGAGAATGGAGAGTTTTAACAATTTCCGTCTTTATAATTTATGCGGGATACAGCGTGATGCTAATTTTTTATTTTTATTTTGTTACATTAAGTAGGAAAATATGTAATATATATATACATACCAGAGTAATTATTATATTATATTATATAATATACTTTAACAGTTAAAGGTTCTATCAGGCTGTATAGGAGGCAATCTTAATCATAAGCTATTTGCTCCCCACTCAATAGAAAAAAAGTGGGAATCGAACTCAAAATCATCGCTGATAAATTCACTCACCACAGGGTGAGTATTCACCAGATCCAGATCCTCATTCCATAGCAACTAAAACACAGCGCAAGTCTTTTCGAAACGTACAAATCAAAATACGCGTCAAACAAATTCAAATTCTCGTCCGAAACTAGGAAAACTATAGCGGAGTAAACGTCCAAACTGAAACATAAATTTCATCATGTATGAGAGCAATTATTTAGCGCGAAGTTACAATGCGGTCGCGGGTTCGAGTCCCGGCTGGACTGGATTTGCATAAAGTTGTGACCACTTTGTGCACTCCGCGAGCTATCTGTCATTGTGGTATGATTTACAGATGAGATAGATGAAGCTACGGCTGATCTGTTGTGTTCTGTAATGTTATGTTAGTTTAGACAAAACAATTATTATTGTTAGTTTTTTCTCTCGTATTGAGCTTTCTAGTTTTATTTTAGGTTTTTGTAGTAAGTTAGATAGCTTCACTCTATATTTCCCGTATAGAAGAGAAGACAGAGAGAATTAGTGTTAGTTCTCGGACTCCCATTTTCCGCCGCGCTCTATCTTATTTTTAACTTTTCCCCGTGGAGTTAAACCTATTACTGTCACATTAACAGCCACACACTGTGCCACTGCCACTCCAAATATTACCCCTTACATATATTATATTTAAATATAAAAATAATCGAACCCGCGACTGTTTCATACATTCAGACACTTCCAGGTTGTACTACAATAGCGCGACTAATACGTAAAAAAAAAAATCACTGTATAAATTAACATTTTTCACTTAACAGAATCCCCTTTGAGAAGACTTTTAAAAGCTTCACTCACTCAAAGATCGTTGCTAAGAATATTTAACGAGAGTGGACGCTTATCACATTTTAATCTATATAAAATGTTATTTTTATATTGTAAATGTATAAATTAATTAAAATATCGCTTCCGATCGAGAAAACATCCTATTAAGTTTTTTTTTCTGCGCTTGTAAGTCAAAGTGGCAAGTGTAAGTCAAAATGTAAGACAAGGAAGATAAATCAAGTCAGTAGTAATATATATACGATTATATTTTTCAAAATCCATTGTAGAGTACCTTCAAATTATTTCTCAGATACTGTTTGACCTGGTTAGGTAAAGTAGAGTATTAGGTTACGATACTTAGCAAACTAAAATAATAAATTAGCTGAAAGTTAATAGCATAGTGACATATCTCTAAGTAATATGTATATATAAAACATGGAAACCTAAAAATAAACCAGCTAAATGTAACAGTTTCAATTATTATAACAATTCAATTGTTTTAACAAACAGATAGACGGACTGACAGACAAAAAAGTGATCCTATAAAGATGCCATTCTTCTCTTTTACGAGAACATAAAAAAAATATAGATTTTTTACTATTAAATATTTAGTAATTGTATCTATATCGCTATAAGCTAAACCGTATTGGACATGGTCCTAAACTAACAACGATTATTTCACATCGGCTGTTTGCATTTTGCATAATTTACACATTACAGTCAAATTTAGTCCAAATGCGGCCAATATAAAGGCTTTATAAAGCAGATCATAATTCACTCGAAATTTAGGAGTAAGCTTAAATCAATGGAAATGACAAAAATTGTGTTCCATTTATTGAGTGGCTAACTGTCGCGACTCAGTGTTAGCGTCTGACTTTAATTGTGTAGTAGTGGATTTGATTCCTACTTGTGGTTACAAGTACTCTCTTGTAAGATAAAATGAATAAGTAATAGTGAATAAGTAAGTAGTAAGATAAAATGAAGTAAATAGGCTTATATGATTACCTAAGTCATAGAGTTCTTATCATCTTTCACATATTACATAGGACATACATACATACATAGATAGATACATTCAACGTATATATATATATATATATATATATATATATATATATATATATATATATATATATATATATATATATATATATATATATATATTCATACAAATTATTACACTTAGCATAATATTATCTCTAGTTAATCAAGATATTAGAGGTGTGGCATTGAAGTGCACATCGCGGTAATCAATTTCATGCGTATTGACATGGCCAATATATTATTAGTAACGATATCTTGGTTCAGTAGAAGTGTCTAATTTTAAAAAGTGTTGTGGATTCACACTTTTGCTCTTTTATTCCAAGGTACATGAAGATAATTTGTCGGCGGATCTTAAGCCGTTCTTTGCTTCGGAATTTCCTCCGAATTCCACTCTGAGTGTGGTGTGTGGTGTGGTGGTCTGAGTGGTGGAACACTACGCCTTAATTTATCTTACCAGTGCGTATTTTTAAATAAAAATAATAATTATGTTTGCTTGACTACAGATTACAAAGCTAAGTTCTGATAGTTCATGCATATAATCTCTACAAACAAGCCAAGTAGAATAGTAATTGTCTATAATAGTTTAAAAAAAAGACGGATTATGCGTACAAAGAAAAAAAATAAACAGAATTTTTATCGTCAATCTCTCATAGAGGTAGAGGGTAGAGCTCTACCTGCATCACACGTAGCAATAGAACTTAAACTTGTGAGCTATAATTTCAACGGCAGTAAAGTTTAAGTTACAAAGTTCAGCAATAAAAGTTCATCGTATATATATTACGCAATGTTACGTAAAGTCACGTAGCTTCGTAATGCACGTTATAAGAGTAGTCTCTAAACGATTGATTTAAAATGAAATGTGAAATATGTTGTTCTAATAATAACTTACTAAGTTCATTATTTTTAGCAATTAGTAGAATTTCTGTATTAAAATGAGAGCTATAGTATTTGTAAAGTTTCTTAAAACAGTTAGTGGTGTTATTAGCGGAGTGAATTTAGTGATAAGACATTCCATCCTGCACGTTTACATAATTATATATTTGAGATTATATTATTAAAGTTATTAAAAAATATATTGATAGTGGAAGTAATCAGCTTATATTACTTCAAAAGCTCTGTTTATTCAATGAGTGACAAATAATATTGAAATTTTTTTTGCAAATCTCCAACTGATGAAATAGATAGCCTTAACATAATTCCATGAAGCTTTATTTAAGTTTTAATTAGATCAAGTTCGCTGCATTGCATTTGTAATGAATATTGAAAAGAAGACGTAATGAAGATTAAAAATGCATTACATTAAACTTAAGCTGTATCGTTCAACTTTGTAACAAGTCCTTCTACAATAAAAAAAATAAAATATAAAAAGTATGTCCTGTTCACACTACATTTATTTTAAATATTCAATTAAATTAAACTATCTAAAATCCAATACCTAAAACCGAGCTCAAAATTTCTAAACAACGCCTTAAATGAAACCATTTCTGTTATAACATTCATATATTACAACGACAATTCTCTATAACGACCTCAACAAGTCACCTCGAATGGTCGGCATTCGCGCCTTGCACACGCACCCGAATGCATAAAACTAGCGCATACAAATATAGGCCTTCAGTTAAGGTTATTAAGTTTAATTTTAAGCAGCGCTAGCAAGCATTCCTGAGGCAATTTGGCAAACAACATTGACATGAAGTTACAAAGAGGTGCTCCGCGTGGTTTAATTTATCGTGTAGTGTGTCTTATTTTGTGTTTGAACGTTTCTGGCGTAATGTTGCTAATTCGTTATTCTATGAATGTATGAATGGTGGGTGGAAGCGTGTGGATGTCTAATGTGTAGTAGTGTAGCGTTTTGTGTAACGTAGTGCTTGAATTTTGGTTTGTGTATCTATTTTTTTTTGTGTGGAAATGTAGAGTGACTGTAGAGACAAGGAATAAATTTCTGAGCTTTCTAAAATCTTTTTTACATCAATATTGTCATTTTATCCAAATTAATTTCACCTTACACCCTAACTGTATTGTAAAAGAGACATTATAAAATTCCATGTGGAAAAAAAGAATAATCACACCATAGAACTAAATGTAACACATTGAGGATTTTCAGTACTTTTTTACTTTCAAAAGATTTACAGAACGAAGTTGTCTAGGTCTTTAGTTAAAGCCTTTGCGAGTTTCAGACAGGTCATTTCCTAACTAATCTCTAAGTTTTTATAAAACTTAACTGCGTTCGTAATTTATCACTTCAGAAAAAGGTGCAAGTAGAACTTGGGGTTAGAAAAATACCTTATATATTTATTGAGAGTAAATATCTGACTCTAATTACTATAATTACTATATACGAAATAAATAATACGTGTAAAAATGATCTGATTTTTGGATAAAAATTTTAACCATTAAACAATTTTTCACTGAAAGCTTCATATCAAACGAACTAAAAATAAAAGATTACCTGCTGAATTCCTTTACGACTTTTCTCAGCAGATTGATGCTGGTAACAAATCACTAACCGCTAAATAGATTATTTTGTTCATCCTATAATATTCAAAAGTAGTAAGTAACTAGCTTCACCCAACTACAACTATAGCAGGCTATATGCGGTTATATATTAGATTTTGTGTGGTAGGGGAACATAGTAATCGCCTTCCAACAAAATTTGTAACATTGAGGGTTGAGTGGCTAAGCTCAACACCGCGTTTGGTCTTACCAACAGGGAAATGGAAAAAAAACATTCCTTTTTTTGTTGTCGACGCATCTTTGGTATGAGGCTTTAATCTTAGTCTACCAGTGGTAAATTATTTGACGTCCACTAAAGCATGTATCTTCTTATATTGATTAAAACTATTTGATTTTGACTCTGAATCAACACTAATGTTATAAATTATTGAACATCGGAAGCAGAAATCTTAAGATAATATAACGACGGTTAAAGGCCTCATACGTACGAGGGATTATGAGGCGTGAAGAAGATTAAGTTAATACGATTAGTCAACATTAAGCCCGCTCATTAAAAAGCCATAGATTATAAAAGCTATAAATACTTTGGTGTTGGTGTTCTTATTAAGTAAATTCTATGAAGTTCTATGAAGAGATATTCTTTTTAAAGCTATTACTTAGATTTGGGGATTATTGGTCGATGTTTCTTTATTCATTTACCCGCTACCACGTTGATCATTTTAACTCAAATTCCCTTGTACCATTGTAACTGTAGATATCTCGTACAAAATAATAAAAGCTCGATTGTCAAATCAAAACAAAACACATTTTTATTTTATTTAAAGCTCAAATGTCCGTACAAAAATCCGCAGGACACTGTATGTTTATAATGTACAATAAACACAAATACTTTCACAATAATAGAGACATGACAGATTCTAATACAATTTATCAGATTTAAAGAGAAAATATATTTCGTGTCAGAAATAGTTTCAATGGACCTTTTGTCGGTGGGGATGCCACGTGGGAGGCTTGGTCTATTTTACAGAATAAAGCGTTTTTACCTTTAAATTTACATGAAATTTAATAGGTAGATGGTAAAATTTTAAACGGTTTCTAAAATGTCGTTAGAAAATTAATAAGAGATGATAAAATTAAGTTAGCGTCAGAGTAATTAAAAATACTATAAGAAGTAATTTTTCAACACTTTGATATGTGGAACTTCGTTAAATTGATTCTATGGTAAATAATTTGATCATTAAGTTACTACTATATTTAGTTACTTTTTTAGCTGTAAGAATCTTATCATTCTATGGCCAAAATTGATGTACCATAAATATTTTTAATTAATATTTATGTGATAATAAAGTTTATTAAAAAAAATAATCGGTTTCTATGATATACAATACATATTTATTTATTTTATAACGTCAAATGAAGGTAACTGACGAGAATAAAATACATAGATGATTTAATTAGGTTCTCAAGTGATATAAAATTAAATTAATGAAATAGATATACTCTGACTGTGAACGAATTGTGGGTACTCCGAGGAATTAAATATTTTTTTCAATTTCCCGTTTGGAAATCAAAATTTGACATTTGTTTTGCCACACAATACACTGTGTCTGGTGTTAATTTAGAAAGTCCAAGACGGAAAGACTTGGCATAAGACTTTCTCTGATTTGCCAGATAAAGTGTGAGAATCGAAAATGAAACCCGTTCTATTAACATTAATATACAATTCCCCAAAAAGCCAATAATTTATTAATAAATCACTCGCTTGCACACATCACTTAGACTTATTCCACATTTTTCGCCTACAGTTCTCCTCTTACTCATTACAATCAAGCGAACCTTCCAATTATTTCAGTCCAACCGTTTGAGTCTATTATTTAGTCCACACGGTTCTTCGGAACGTAATTCGTTTCAATAGCATCTATCTGATTGTTTCGCCGTCACCCGCAGACGGGAACGTTTCCGGCTGTCTTCATCTGGTGTTTTCACTTC